>OY365815.1:20626699-20634199 GCA_959347315.1 Bimastos eiseni
ACACATCAAAGTATCAGATAACCAATCTAATGATTTCCTCTATAACACAGTTATATCATGAAGCCCAAAAATCATCAATACAGTGCCGTTCAAGTCAACCCGTTGTCAGAACACATACTTCGCCGGAGGTATACATAGTCGCAATCAGAGAAATCGGAATATGGCAGGTAACAAATATATATATATATATATAGATATATATATATATAAAGTGGCTATATTTATCAATCAATTAATCAAAAAATACTTGATATAGCGCCTCTTCGAGATATCTACTCAGAAGCGCATATATATGAATGGTTCTTAATCTAGGAACTGAATGGCATTGAAGAACTTACAGAACGTATCGAAATGGATAATCAATTACAAAGCTTCCTACGAAGAACCGAGTTCGCCGAAAGGTGAGCATTATCCTGGTGCAAGGCATAACGAACAGTAACGAGGGCCATAATTACGTTGACGATAGAAACGGATTGGATCATAAGGCTTAAGGCAACTCCATGGCAGAGACAAAGATGTTCTGAGACTGAGCATCGATTCAACGATACGAAAAAGCAGAAAAGAGAGGAAGGGAGGAAGAGAGAAAGAGAGGAAAGAAGGAAGAGAAAAGGAGAAAATGAGGAAGGGAGGAAGATAAAAAGACAAAAGGAGAGGAAGGGAGGAAGGGAGGATGGGAGAAAGGGAGGAAGGGAGAAAATGAGGAAGGGAGGAAGAGAAAAAGAGAGGATGGGAGAAAGGGAGGAAGGGAGAAAATGAGGAAGGGAGGAAGAGAAAAAGAGAGGATGGGAGAAAGGGAGGAAGGGAGAAAATGAGGAAGGGAGGAAGAGAAAAAGAGAGGATGGGAGAAAGGGAGGAAGGGAGAAAATGAGGAAGGGAGGAAGAGAAAAAGAGAGGATGGGAGAAAGGGAGGAAGGGAGAAAATGAGGAAGGGAGGAAGAGAAAAAGAGAGGAAGGGTGGAAGGGAGCAAGTGAGGAAGGAAGGAAGAGAAAACGAGAAGAAGAGAGAAAGAGAGGAGAGTGTGGATTAACATCCGAGAGGTAAAAAAAAATGATGTTTCAGAGAGAGGCAGTGACAGACAGACGGACAGACTGACATACAGACAGAGACAGATAGACAGACAGACAGACAAACAGACGCGACAACACAGAGCGACAAAGAGCATGACAGGGAAGAGGATTAAGTTCTTAGATCAAATGACGAGAAACATAAGAGAGGCAGGAAACGAGGGAAGGAAGACAGAGGGAGCCAGCCACAGAGACACAGAGAAGGATACGGATAGAGACAGAAATCGGGGTACCGATCCAGATATAGGAAGAGAAAGAGACATTTGGTATGGAAGAAAATCAGACGCCGACCGTAAATCGTTCGATAGATGAAACAAACTGTTTATTAAACTTGACGCCCGTTGTTCGGCGTTACTAGGTTGTTAGACACCCTAAAGAAAACATAGGGCGAGCAGACAGAGGAGGAAGAGGAGGAGGAGGAAGAGGAGTAAGATGCAGGAAGGAGGAGGAGGAAGTAGGCGCAAGGAGGACGAAGAAGTACGAAGGACGAGGAGGAAGGAGAAGGAAGAAGGAAGAGAAAGATTCGGTTGAGAGCAGTAGCTCCCTCTCTCGACACCACTCTCCTTTAGGACAACGACGGCAACGTAATCGTCGTCGTCTTCACGAGAGTCGCAATTGATTCCGACGACGACCACCCCACCCCTCATAACCACCCCACCAACTCCCCACCACCACCGATCCACCACCAAGTCCAGCATCACCACCGGCAGCAGCAGCAGCAGCAGCCTCACTGGCAGCAACGCCATGTCAGCTACAACGGCTTCACCTCCGCATGCAATCGCTAACTTCGTAGTGTCATTTGTTTCAAATGCTCCACATCTATTTCTCTCTTTCTCTCCGTCTCTCTCTGTTTGTCTGCCTCTGTCTCTGTCTGTCTCTCTGTCTGTCTGTCGCTCTGTCATTCTCTGTCTCTGTCTGTCTGTCTCTCTTTGTCTGTCTTTGTCTCTGTCTGTCTCTCTCTCTCTCCCTCTCCCCATAACATCATGAGTCCGTCTGTTCGTTCATCCGTCCGTCCTTCTCTGCATCGATCCCTCTCTCATTTATCTTTGGGCCTATAAGCAAGGCTTTGTCAATGAAATTCTGTTACAGATGTGTTCCTATTTCACCTGACGTCATTGATTCCTCTGGACCGTCTTGCCCCTTCTATTCTTCCTTCTCCTTTTCCCTGTTCCTTCTTCTCCTCCTTTTCCCACTCCTCATTCTAATCTTTCTTCTCCTCCTCCGTATAATCTTCGTCGATGTCATAATCGCGTTGATCATCTTCGGAGACTATTCAGACGTAATCTGCAATTTCAGATGCATATATAGTGAACACGACGCTCTTCGTTCTAGATCTAAATAATTGAAGACAGTAGCAGAGATAGAGGAAGAACCTCGGAATGTTTCTAGGTAGGCACGGAATGGACCTAACGTGTAAGGGAGGCAGATAATCTGAAGGCTGATATGGGGGGGGGCTTTTTCTTAACTTATAATCTATTTGCTATTCACCGTATACATGCACGAACCCGAAATACGACGAGTGAGTAATTGATGTTTGCTTGAAATCGATGCAAGCAATCATAATGTGGCGCCATCTTTTGTCTAAACCTCACAGCAGCAGCAGCATCCTGTCTAGGAGCAGCAGCAGCAGCTGCGGCGGCCATGGACGGACGCAGTGAGACCTGTAATGATTGAGCAGTTAGCTTATAGTAATTAATATGCATCAGACATTTACACTTACTCCCACCTTATTACACCGTGTACATTCCCCTTTTGGATAGAATCCAACGTGCTGCACTGTGGAGCTGGATGAGGCTCTTCCTAGGAATGTTGTAGCCTACGTCTGCGCTGGCATGTGACTTCCAACCGATGAGCAAAGAATACGTCTGATTAGAATTGGACGACAGACGTCTTCATCAGACCCAATTGAATCTGACTCAACAAAGCTACTTCGATCTGAATACAAGTTGACCAGAGATGGGTAACTAGCTAAATAGAAGCTAATTAATTAGTAAGAACTATATTAATTTTGTAGTTTATTCAATCTCTAATTAATTCGTTTCAGAACGATGTTCATTCTTATCATAATTAAGTGTATAATTCAAATTATGACAATGTCATAAATTGCTTCCTAATTACCTTACCAAATTTTTTCCCTAACACTCATTTACTTAACTCATTTACTGGAGGTTTTCATTGCAACTAATATTTATTAACTGCCGTTCGTGATGTGATGACATGTTCTAATATTAAAAATGTCAGTAAAGGGTCTACGTGAACGAATACGTCAGTAAAGTAAAAGCACCTGTTAGGCAATGGCATTCTTAGTCCCTAGTTATAGAATAAAATAAAATTGTCTGAGTTCTTCCAGTGGCATCTGAAACATCGTATTGTTCCTACAATATCAGCATCAGTGTGTGAACATTTTCGTGCTGCAGTAATTGTTACAAATGAGTAAAGAAATAGGACTGAAGATAATACTTTAGAGTTCATGATAGCTAACAAGTGCAACCCAGTCCATTTTTAGTAAAACATTCTCCACAGTATTACGATGAAACTGGATGAAGACCAATTGAGCTTCGAGTTTGTTCGTAATTTGAAACAGTTTTTTCATTTGTATTCTTATATCAGCAACTAATTCGAATTAATTAGTGGCGTATTAATTCTAGTTTCATGTAATCAATTCTCCAGAAATGCTTATTCCAGTCCAAATTATAATTATAAAATTTGAACTAATGCTCATTCTAATTAATTATTTACGATATCTTACTTGCTCATCACCTGCAGTTGGCAGCTATGCGATAATTAATTAATATCGCCTTTAGGTGTAAAAAGCATTGACGACGTAGCAGCATTGGAAGCACTGCAAGCAATCTGCCCGTCCATTGAGGGCCTGCATACGTGTTTGCATCTTACTTTTCAAGTGTGCGGCACTGCGGTCAAATGACCATTGCATGCGCCACCCGCAAACAGCAGTGACGTAATTTCTGGAGCGCTTACGCCATCTGGACCCGTAAATGATGTGTCTATTGTATTTCTAGGCCTTCTATGCAATGCATGTATACCGACATACTGGAAAAGCCATTCACAAACCCGTGGCTTGCGAGAACTTGTCTGTTGGCGACTGCATGCTGTATATTTATATAGGCCTATGTCGAGACTGCAATGAGCCAATTATTTCGTTGGTCGATATATTTCCGGTTGATATTGTTCTTGTTCCTCCTCCTTTGGACGGGTGTAAATCGACGACCAGAGGGCGCCAGCTTCGTTCTTTCCTTCGTTCGTACGTTCGTCGTTTGATTTGATGACCAAATAAGTCGCAGCGACGGTGGCGGCACACGTCGAGAGCGAGCGAGGCACGCAGCGACCGCCCTCTGGTGTCTGGTGGGAATTTAACACAGCTATAGGACTCTGTGGTGGCCGAGGTACACGCAGGACGGTTAGGTGTCGTGTTGGGGCGTCAGCGGCGGCAGCGACAGCGACCGTTCGACTTCTCGGACTACGACGACTTTCGGTCCAATGGTTCATCGGACGATATTGAAGCGTGAGTCGAATAGAGACGAAAAGGAAGGAGAGGAAGAGGTACGCCGAGGAGCAGAAGAAGGGGAAAGAACGAGAGAAAGGAAAATGAATATTCAAGTCAGAGGCAGAAACGCAAGCAGAAAAATCCTAGCAGGTTCCTCTGCGGTGCTTCTTAGACGGGAGTAGACTGCGAAGGGAAGAAGTGTGGGAAGAGAAAGAGAAGGGGCGTCATCCGACGTTGTTTCATCAAAGCATCGAGATACGAGAGAAACTCTGACTATGGTTAAGTCAACGGAGGAGATCTCGGCTTCCGTCATCGTCCATCTTCTCTTCGCTTCTCTCCATCTGTTCACCACCTGTAGACCGAACGCCGGATTGAGCCAAGCATCGACTTCTGCGGTCGGTAAGTGTCTCTCGGTCATAGGTAAGCGACAAAAAATCTGTACATAGGCTGACGCTGTCACCAGCCGAACCTATGCAAGGGCAAATGGCAAGCTGTGACGCGTCGCTTAGCCAAACTCCGCAGGTTGTTAAATTAAGTGGGCATGTACCGAGGATCGTGGTTTCAGTCACCTAGTCTTGTGGCCAACTATATTACATCGCGATTTCATTGCGATTATTGTCCGTGACAGATTGGTCTTAGGCTGGGTGAGGTAGAATGATCCGTAGCTAATTGCCCTAGATCGATCATCATTACTTATGTAATGTGCTCGAGTATGGGCCTATCCTTTAATTAGTTATAATATGACGTCGCATAAGGCGATGCAACACCGGGGATCTTTCAGTCGTTAGTCCGACCATGAGAAGCAGGCCTCCTAAGGGTTTCGCCCTCCTTGTTCAAAATTATAATCCAT
Organism: Bimastos eiseni; assembly: GCA_959347315.1. NCBI lineage: Eukaryota > Metazoa > Annelida > Clitellata > Crassiclitellata > Lumbricidae > Bimastos > Bimastos eiseni. The sequence continues at coordinate 20,632,120 of OY365815.1, forward strand.
TCTGAAATCCGTTCTTTTCAGCCGCAGTTGAACTGGTAGCGTCTCTGTGTGAATACCTTGAAGGGGCGCTTCATCAAGTGTTTATTGATTGACTGAATGAATGATTGGTTGATTGATTGCATGAGTAAATTATTGATTGAATGATTGATTGAATGACTGAATGAACGATTGATTGATTTATTGATTGATTGACAATAGTTGTAAATCTGTTGTCTGAGTTCAGCTCAGCTGTTGTCGGAGCATGGTGCGTGATCCTGCCACCGGTGACTCTACTAGTTACCTGAGTAGGCTACTGTTTGCTACCAATTGACAATTGTTTCGCTCACAGTGACGTATACTATCATGACGACACCCGTTGAGTGCGTCTCTGGACTTTGTTAATGGCATTATCAAATTTGTATCGTATTGTATAAACTGACCACGTATTGTATTATTTCATGTACGATATCACTTTCAATTCCTTTACGCGTGTATCTGGATATTGTTTGTCGATTTAGTGGTTAATAAAGGTTTTCGATTATTATTTGGGTATCAAATGGTAGATGGTCTGGCCTCTTGCTTCTGTTGCTGATGCTGATGCTGATGCGGCTGATTCGATGGATCTGGAGGAATCCATCTCGTACGGATTATCGCAAAAGAGATGCTGCAGAGGAGTTTGAGCTGCTGAAATTGCTGTGGGACCGGATGCTGGAGAAATATAGCGGAGGAGAACGAGGAGTAGGAGGAGGTGGAGGAGGATGAGACGCCGATCGAATGGAATCCTTTGTTGGAGTGAAACTGTTAGAGATCACAAACCGCGATAAGACAGGATGAGACAGGAAAGAGAGCGACAGAGACACAGAGAGGTATAAAGACAGACGCAGTGATACAGTCAGAGAGACCTGCAGCAGTAGCCAAAATGCGGCGATAGTGAAGTGGTTTTTGAAAGTGATTTAATTCAATCCGTGTCTATCGTATGTGTTTGAGGATGAGAGGAAGGCGAACAGGAAGGAGAAGGAAGATGGAGTAGAAAAGTGAACTGGGGAATGGAAGAAGCAGAAAGGAAGAAAATGAATCAAGTGGAAGGAAATTGGTGAAGCTTAGGATGGGAAGATTAGTGTGAAAGACCGGTAGAAAGAGATAGAAATAACTGACAACGAGGAAGAGTGAAAGAAGGGGAAACAAGAGAATAGGATGCGAGTAAATGGAGTTAAAGCAGAAAACAGTTGATTAAGATACAGCGATTAGGACGGCAACGAGTAGAAGAATGTCAGAGAGTAGGAGAATGTCAAAGAATAAGAGAATGTCAAAGATTAAGCGAATGTCAAAGACTGGGAGAATGTCAAAGATTAAGAGAATGTCAAAGATTAGGAGAATGTCAAAGAATAAGAGAATGTCAAAGATTAAGCGAATGTCAAAGACTGGGAGAATGTCAAAGATTAAGAGAATGTCAAAGATTAGGAGAATGTCAAAGATTAAGAGAATGTCAAAGATTAGGAGATTGGCAAAGAGTAGAAGAATTAAAAAGATTAAGAGAATGTCAAAGTTAGGAGAATGTCAAAGATTAAGAGAATGTCAAAGATTAGGAGATTGGCAAAGAGTAGAAGAATTAAAAAGATTAAGAGAATGTCAAAGTTAGGAGAATGTCAAAGATTAAGAGAATGTAAAAGATGAGGAGATTGGCAAAGATTAAGAGAATGTCAAAGATTAGGAGAATGTCAAAGATTAAGAGAATGTCAAAGATTAGGAGATTGGTAAAGAGTAGAAGAATGTCAAAGATTAACAGAATGTCAAAATTAGGAGAATGTCAAAGATTAAGAGAATGTAAAGGATAAGGAGAATGTCAAAGAGTAGGGGAATTCAATAGAATAGGAGAATGTCAAATAGTAGGAGAAGGATACAGACAAGCACGTGGTCCATTGTCTGCTGTCCACTTCTCCCAGCCCTGAGGTTATTCAGTTCCAAATTTGAGCTTTGTCGACAGAACCTACCTACTACTGCCTTCTGAAAAACACCAGCCTACTCTCTCTCTCACAGACACACACCTACGCACACACCCGAGCATACAATTACCTACACACAATCACACACCACACACACC
>OY365815.1:20639199-20865417 GCA_959347315.1 Bimastos eiseni
TTCTGCCTGTCTGTTCCTGTGTCGACGCCTTGTATGTCTGATTGTCTACCTGTTACCTGCTTGCGTGTAAATTCTGCCAGTCATCGTCTGTCAATCTTCGTGTTTTTCAAACGATTTGGAGGAACAATATCACACCTTATAGGGGCCTACGTCGATGTTGTTGATGTTGACCATTGCGTAGGTATGTAGGCCTACTTATATAGGCAGACTGCACATGCGTCAGATTTCCAGTCTATTTTCCTAGCTCCGTCTAAATATTTCGATTGAAATGCAAAATACTATTATTCAGTTTCTTCTTTCGTCCCATATTCGTCAAACCGCTCCGATTTCTAGACATCACTCACCATCGGGGGTGGGTGGGTGTGCGCGCGGGTGAGTCATGGAGTGTTGGTAACACCCTGGCGTATATGGCAGAGCATCAAACAGGAAGCGGTATAATAATTGATACTCACTAACCCTGTAAAGGTAGACTCAGTCTTCTGTTGGATAGGTGGCCTTGGCAATATGAGTAGCAGGATATATGGTGGCCCTGCGTGGTTGCCAAACAGTTAGACCAACTCCTGTCAAACGTGACATAATCTGTCACTTATATGGCATTTAATCTTACTGCCTAATAGTCAGTTTTAATTAATAAATCTATATAATTATAATGCTGCTCATTTTATTAGTATCATTATTATTTTTATTTGTTATTATTACTATAATTTTTTATTATTATAATTATTATTATTATTATTGTTATTATTATTATTATTATTATTTTATGCCATGAGGTACATAATGATCCCTTATTATTATTATTATGTTATGACCTGAAGCATACAGCATCCCTCAGGGATTTATAGATTGCTAGCTAATATGCAATTTGTCTGGAAATGACCCTACTCGTCGTTGTTGTCCTGCTTGGTGAAAGTGCCTCGAAACGCGACAGCGTTAAAGCGCTGCATGATTACCTACTACTACCACTTCTCCTACTAGTTCCCCCACTACTACCACCAATACTATTATTATTATTATTATTATTATTATTATTATTATTGCCGTATGGGTGTCTGACATCTGAAACTTTGATCTTGGCCTGGCATCGAATCTGATCTCGCCTGCCAAATCGATTTTCTTTCGATTGAACAAATGTGAATAGACTTGTTCCCGCGATCAAACATTTTGGGCATTGTTTCATCTTGAAATTTACACTACAATTTGATACGCATCCCAACTCGATTACAACCAAAGTCCGACAATTTTGCGACTTGACTTCTCATTAGTGCTGTTTTCGTTAATGAAAACTAAAATGACAATTAACAAAATTTAAACGTTTTCATAAAATAAAACTGAACCTGAAACTAAATTAAAGAGACAGTGGAAACTAAAACGAAATTGTGGCAACTAAAACTAAAACGAAGCGAAAAGAGATGCAACGAAAACTAAAACGATATTTAGCTAGAATAAATATTTCTGCTTGGAAATGTTCCAAACTTAGGCGCATATTCGTTGTTTGCATGATTTGTATATAATTCTGCAAATGATGTCACGTACCATACAGTACCTCTTCTAAGACACACGAGGGGAATGAGATGTGTCTACTTCCAGTTACCGATTCGAATCCTATATTTTTTATTTAGCAAAAGCGTATGGAACTTACTGCGAAAAGTTCACTTAACTAATTCAGAAATGTTGAAATTTTCATTTTTCTCACGTGTGACGAATGTCAGTGGCAGACCATAACAATGATGGTCTACCATTGAGTTCGACTGGAATTAAATTAGATTTAAAGAAATATTGCTATCGCTTAAATTGATATTAAATTACTAAAACTGTAACTAGCATACTTGAGCTAAATTATAATTAACTTACTTAAAATAAAATCAGCGACCTTAAACTAAAACTTTATTTGACAAAACTAAAACTAACTAAAACTATATTTAAGACATAGAAACTAAAACTAAAATTATAAGTGAGGAACAATCGTAACTAAAACTAAAACTAAAAACGAATAGACTAACAATCATAACTAAAACTAAAACTAAAATTAAACCCGTTATTAAAACAACACTACTTGTCATGTATTCGACTAATCGTTGATACCTTATTGAAAAGTCATGGAAGGCACTTAATGATAAACTGTCGATATCTGCAGTGAATCGACAATTACCCACTCACCTGTTCGGCATTCTGACGTCATCGTTTGTACACGGAATGGAGTCCATTTATCATATAATGACACAGGCGCTGCTTCCAAAGACTCCCCATGAATTCCACCAATGCAGTTGTTGTCAAAATAGATCTTCCCGCTAAGTGGATCTTTGCAGACGTGGAAAACCATTAAGAAGCGACGATATTTGCCTAACACCTGCACATTAAATTGCGCTCCATCATTCCGTCGCTTTTCAATTCACTTCTGCCTGAACTGGTTACCTAATTTCATGGTCGCGTAATTCCGATCAATGCGGATATTATTTTTTCTGTTCAGGCAGACCGCTTTTGGACCAATGCAGGCGTCTCTGTGAGCTACTTAGAAGGAATTAGATGAAGGGACAGATTCCAGTCCGTAAATTAATCCAATTTATTAGGAAAGTTTTGTTTATCGTTTGAGAGTCTTAAGGCGCTCTACGCCAATCTCAATTAGTTCTGTTACGATCAGTTATCTAAGTAAAATGAAGTGCTAATGGAATTATATTTAAAGTGCAACTGATACGATGGTCGATGGTATAGTTACTCCTCACTGGCAGACCATCTTCAATATTGCAGCAACTCAGTCATCGTTGGGAAAATGGAGCAGCGATTTCCATTTTCTTTCTTATACCGTTCAGGTGAACAAATCTTTTAGTTTCTGTGAGCTTCGATCTGTACTAATCTGTACTAATCTTTCGCGATTGTCGTTCACCAGTTACATGGTGGTTTAGCAATTAGTATACAATCGAAATGGTGATGACATGCGCAGTGAAGGTAATAAGCATCACTAAGTCCGATTTAGTGCTTACATGGTCATCCGAGCGTGGAATACGATTTCCTCTGATGTTCACTCTGAGGGATTGGGAGACCTAGCTTGTGTAGAGCAGTCTGTAAACGATGTTATGCAACTGGATTCAATATGGTGTGTTTGTGATTCGATGCCAGGCTTTCAAGGCGAGGAATCTGACATGAACAGAGTGTTGTATTTCCTTCCTTAACACCAGCTCCACTTCAACCAAATTCTGACCATTTTATTTTACTGCATTTTATTCCATTCGCTGCTTCTTATTGGTCAGGTAAACAATGACGTTGCTTTGTTGCTTAGACAGTCGAGACTTTTGTCTTCACGAATCTTTCAACGCCAGTTGTCGGTTGAGCGGTGGCGCCCCAACAGGTGTTAGTGTTGGTGGTGATGGTGGTGGCTCAGGTGGCGTGACCGTCATCCTGATGGTGTCGGCCATCTACGGTCGGATGCACATGGGCAGATGCGTCAACGGAGACTTCAACATCGGTTGTTCGAAGGACGTCCTCACCTACTTCGACAGCCAGTGCTCCACCAAGCAGTCCTGTGATGTCAGCATCCGCAACCTCGTCGACATTCATCCGTGTCAAAGGGACTTCATGTCCTATCTCGAGGCAACGTACAGGTGCATCGAGGGTATGTAGCACCTGTGTACATCGTCATAATTCATTGAAGGCTTGTCTTACACCGTACAAAGGTGTCAGCCTATGACTGTATCTGATACAATTTATGCCTCGCATCATCGATGGCAATGTTTAGCTTCATATCGTGGGCATCGAAAACAACGAATACGACTGAACGGGCGGCGAGAAAGAGAGAGAGAGAGAGAGACAGACAGACAGAGACAGAGACAGAGACAGAGACAGAGACAGAGACAGAGAGAGATAAAGAGAGAGAGAGAGAGAGAGAGAGAGCAAATCGAAGGAGGGACAAAGTGAAGTGAAAAGAGCTGACGGACGAAGAGTGGGACGAATGAGCATACGGACAAAGATAGGCAGGGATGGTTGGACGGACAACGAGAGGGATGGAGATGAACGGAAGAGCGGACGAAGACAGGGTCGATGTGGTGCTGATTGAAGGAGAGCTAGTTCTACGACTGATGATGGAGGGAGGAAGACGATGCTTCATAAAGCATCCAGTCTCTAATTGAACACGTTCCACAGATAGACGACGATAAACGAACGAGCGAACAAACGGTTAGTCTGTGTCTGTCTGCTGGGTTCTTCTTTCGATCGAGAAGAACTGAAGGCAGACGAAATCAGGATACCCGTCGAAGGATGAGAGGGAGAGAGGGAGGGAGTGAGGGCAGGGTGGCTGGGGTGCGGTGGATTGGTGAGAAAGTAGCGTCACCAGGAAACATTTAGAGGGTGAGACGGGGACAGTGACCAGGGACAGGACCAGGACCAACATTCCAGACTTTTTTAGCAGTTGACGCCTGGGTTATTTCATCTATGTTTCCCCAATCATCAATTCACGCCAATCTGCCCTCTACTGCCTCTCACTCTCTCTCTCTGCCCTCTACTGCCTTTCTCGCTCTGCCTCTTTCTCTGTCTGTCTGTCTATTTGTCTGTCTCTCATATCTGATGTGCCTTTGTGTAGTGTTTCTACTCTCTCTTCCTCTTTCCTCTCATATTATAACCTATCATTTTTCTCTTTTGCGTGATCCTTCTCGTCCCTCTCCTCTTTCCCTCCATCCTCTTCCTCTTCTTCCACCTCTTCCTCCTCTTTCTCATCTTCCTCCTCTTTCTTCTTTTCTTCCTCTTTCCTCCTCTTCCTCCTCTTTCTCCTCCTCTTCTTCTTTCTTCCTCTTTCTATTCTTCCTCCTCTTTCTTCCTCTTTCTTTTCTTTCTCCTCTTCGTCCCCTTTCTTCCTCTTCTTCCTCTGCTTCCTCTTTCTTCCTCTTTCTCCTCTTTCTCCTCTTTCTCCTCTTTCTCCTCTTTCTCCTCTCTCTTCTCTTTCTCCTCTTCCTCTTCTGTTCTCATCGCCAATCGTTCTTGCTGACAAGGATGAATGAGGAGGTAGGTGTTCTTGTTGGCTGATCGTCGCTCAAACGATTCTCTGAGCAGCTGCTGCCATCGTCGGTCGATCGGTTCCTCCCTTCTATTTTACCACTCGCTCGGGTGACGACGATTGACTCTAACCCTTCGGTCTTTAGCCTCCTACCCCTTCATTGGCTCCTTGCCCTCCTCTCTTTCCGAGTCCCTCTCTAACTGTCTATCCCTGCTTTCACACGACGACGTAATTTATCTCTTGTTCCCTTCCTGTGCTGAATTTGCTCAATGTCCCACCTCTTTTCCTATCTCTCTACTCTCATACCTTCTTCCTCTTCCTCCTCCTTCTCTTCCTTCTCCTCTTTCTCCTCTGTTCCCTCCTTTTCCTCCTCTACTTCCTCCTCATCCTCTTCCTTCCCTCATTATGTTCCTCTTCCTCCTCGTCTTCTTCCTTCTCCACTTCCCCCTCTTCTTCTTCCTCCTCTTTTTTCTTCGTCGCTTCCTCTTCTTCGTCCTCTTCCTCCTCTTTCTTCTCCTCCTCCTCTTCCTCCTCTTTCTTCTCCTCCTCCTCTTCCTCCTCTTTCTTCTCCTCCTCCTCTTCCTCCTCTTCCTCCTCCTTCTACTCCTCGTCCTCTTCTCCTTCCTTTTACTCCTCCTCCTCGTCCTCCTCCTTCTACTCTTTGTCCTCTTCCTCCTCGTCCCCTTCCTTTTACTCCTCCTCCTCCTCCTCCTCGTCCTCCTCCTTCTACTCTTTGTCCTCTTCCTCCTCGTCCCCTTCCTTTTACTCCTCCTCCTCCTCCTCCTCCTCGTCCTCCTCCTTCTACTCTTTGTCCTCTTCCTCCTCGTCCCCTTCCTTTTACTCCTCCTCCTTCTCGTCCTTCTCCTTCTACTCTTTGTCCTCTTCCTCTTCCTCCTCGTCCCCTTCCTTTTACTCCTCCTCCTCCTCGTCCTCCTCCTTCCACTCTTTGTCCTCTTCCTCCTCGTCCCCTTCCTTTTACTCCTCCTCCTTCTCGTCCTTCTCCTTCTACTCTTTGTCCTCTTCCTCTTCCTCCTCGTCCCCTTCCTTTTACTCCTCCTCCTCCTCGTCCTCCTCCTCCTCGACCCTCCTCCCTCCATCTCCTCTTTTTGACCTAGTGCTGTTTCTTCTTCATTCTCCTCCTCTTCCTCGTCCTCGTCCTCCTCCCTCCATCTCCTCTTCCTGACCTCCACTGTGTTCTGTCAAATGCAGACCATTCTCTTGATGACCAGACAGACGCAGACACATCCACAGAGACATTCCCGCTCACATAGACAGACAAACAGACAGGTAAACAGACAAACGCTGTCCGCTTAGCTTTTGATATTTGATGAATTCATACTTACGATCGATCAGTCAAATGCCTCGGAATTCAAAGATCAATCCATTGTTTAGTCAGGCATCTCACCTCTACCCAGAACATCTCATTTAATTAATCTGTCGATTTAGCTCTCTCTCATTCATTCAGTCATTCATTCATTATCCACTTCCCTTCCGTCCGTCCGTCCGTCCGTCCATTTTTCCATCCATTCATCCATCCACCCATCTACCCATCTACCCATCCATTCATCCACTCATCCACCCATCCATCCATCCATTCATTCATCCACCCATCCATCCATCCATTCATTCATCCACCCATCCATCCATCCATTCATTCATCCACCCATCCATCCATCCATTCATTCATCCACCCATCCATCCATCCATTCATTCATCCATCCATCCATCCATCCATTCATTCATCCATCCATCCACCCACCCATCCATCCATCTATCGATCCGCCCATCTTTTCTTCAATTTTCATATCCTCATTTTCTTCCTCCTTACCATCCTTCATTCCTGTACATTCCTCTCTTCCTGTTCTGCTACCTTGCTTCTTTATTTCGTCCTTCGGTCGATCAATCGGTCGGTCACTGAAATAGTCAACCAGTCAATTAAAAACTCGTAAGAACTAAACTGAGTTTCTGGGACGTCAGATCACGGCTGCAGTGTGTATTTGCACTGGCTCCGGGGCTGAGCTCAGCCGCTGAGCTCAGCGTTGGGTTCCGGATTTTCGATCAGCTTTAAACACGCAGTCGTGTTTATTCGTCTTCGGTTTATCAACCCTGTCCTTCACCAAACAAATCAATGTCTCTACGAATTTGAGATTTAGCCAATGAGAGAACGCCATCGTCTGACCTTAAAGACCCGGCGACTGGATCATTATGTGAATTTGTGATGGACTACAGACTGCTTCAGTCACAATGGTTTTGATTGACTGTGGCGAAAAGAAGCGCGGTCGTTGCTCTTAGTAAACAGAGAGCAGAAACTGATGATGATGGCTGTTGCTGAATCGACGAGGTCATCTGTATTGCTGCCTCCTTGGTACATATAGCGGTAGAACGTGGATGGTAGTGACGCTGGTAGTTAACGATGGAAAGTAATGGAGTCAATGGTTCTTGTATAATCTCGTCTCCGCAGTTGGGATTATCATAGCATGGATGACGGTCGTCTTCGTTGTGTCTTCGTCGTCGTTGTGTATCTGACGACAAGGAATGGTCATCAGTGGTACACCGCCTCCTTCTTCTTTTCCTCCTCTGTAGATAAATCACAAATAACGAGTCGGTTGCCTCTGATGATGCTACGGATGATGACGCTGCAGGAGATGGTGATGCTACTGCAACGAACGATGCGGCTGCTGGAGATGGTGCCAGGCATCGGTCGGATGGAAGAACCGGAGAAGCATCTGAGGAGGAGCGTCGGAGAGAATACGGAGGAGGCAGCGAGGGAAGGAGCAGAAAGATCATGAATAGGATTCTCCAACGAAGAGTCTGGCCATGGACCCAGTTACATCGGCGAAATTAACGCCCGCATCATCTTCAGCAGCCCTGCTCAGAAGCAGCAGCAGCAGCATCCTCTGCCTGGCCGTTCTCCTAATCATCGTCATCTATTAGTATCGTCATCTGGGGCGAATTAATGCAATCGTAGACTGACGCCAACGACAGAGGTCAAACAGAAGGTCAACGATGCTCAAGATATCTCGTCTACATCGTCATTGTCCCTATCGGACAGACAGACAGACACATTGCTATCGTCTCTGTCCCCTCTCTTTCTCTTCGTTCCTCTCCCTCCCTCCCTCTGTCTGTATTTCTCTCTCTGTGTCTCTGTCTCTTTCTATCTGTCTCCGGCTCTCTCTCTCTAACCCATTGATCGATACTTCCTTTGAGCCACCAAACTCTTGAAGTATGATCTTCACCTAACAACACTCCTCACCCACCTCCTCTCACCCACATCCAACGAGTCAGAATAGGATAAGTTTGCCATTTCAACTCCATGCAGACGGTCCCAGGCTTTGGCAGTTTGAACAATCAGAATACATGTGTATTGACGTCTCAGTAATTCCGTTTTGCCCTAGGGTTCTGAGATGCTGAAACCCGATGAATTCATGTACCACAATGGTCAGTCCACCATGCCCCTCCCCACCTCATTCGTCGTTTCCATCTTCGTACCCATTCACGTGCAGCTTGTGGTGGATTCGTATAATAATTCATAGCAAATCAGTTGCGAACAACGAAGACTTTAAATTATGATGATTATGATGATGACGACGACGATGATGATAATAATAATGCTAATAATAATAATTATTATTATTTTGTTTATTATTATTATTATTGTTGTTGTTATTGTTATTATTATTATTATTATTATTATTATTATTATTATTATTATTATTATTATTGTTATTATTATTTAGCATGGTAATGTTGACAAAAAACAGATGGCGTCCCTCGCTGGACAGCTACCGAGAGTCTTTGGAAAGGTAGCTTGTCTCGAGTGTGTCATGGGTCACATCGGTCCGCCTTCGTCCCAAATCCAACACAAAGTTCAAACCCTCGGAACTCCAAGCACCACTGGACTCCAGTGCCACCGCCACAAAAGCATGCGTTCGGGTGATCGATGCGTACTTTGCTCTCTTGGCGATTGCTGCACGGTTTGCTGCTTCTCCTGTAGCAGTTGATGTCGTTTTAATAATTATTATTAATAATAATTATTATTATTGTTATTATTATTATTATGAAATTGCTCATTATTATTATTATTATTAAAATTAATATTATACATATATGTTTCACATTATGCTGTTATCGCCCATGCTGGCGAGCTAAGTGAATGGTGGCATTGTCCCGAAGAGCTAGGCAGGCGGCGTTCCCATGCTGAAGAACAACTGAGATATTATTATTATTATTATTATTATTATTATTATTATTATATTCGTTTGATTTCAAACTGACAAACCGCAGTATGATTACGAACATAGCATGAACGAATGACGACAAGTTATTACAATAGTCGAATTTAACTGTCGGCAGACATGCAAGGCGCTTATTACGTTATACATCTCATGGTCTGTCTTTGTGTTCCAGTGCATGGTCTTGGCATGACGGGATGTCCGAAGGAGGGACGGCTGGTCATGACGGGAAGGACCGGGTATTTCTCGACGGCTCACGGTCCTCATCGGTCGCCGATCGGCAGCGAGAGCTGTCCCTGGGCGATCATGGTCCTCCCGGGTCAGCGCGTCCACCTCAAGGTCATCTTATTGCACCAGGAAAACGCTAATCCTGTCAAGGCCGAAGAGGCCGTCTCCTGTTCCAGTCTCTTCGTCATTCGAGACAATTTCGCTGTCGGAACGAAAGAACTCGGAATATGTGCCGGAAAGTCGAGGGAAAGACATTTCTTCACTTCCGCCGGTCATGAGATCGTTCTGTTCCTGTCACGTGGTGTCAGCAGAGACTATCGACTCATCGAACAAAAAGATTACCCGAGATTCATCGTCAATTACGAAGGTCTGTTTGTTCGACGGTCAATTAAACTTAATTAAAACCGAGGCTGGTCCTATTTTTAATTTCCATGACGATATTATAGTTCAACACTGACAACGCTTATTCGTTTCTTTTGAGACGTCAACGTCAATAATTCGAGATTCAGTACATGTATAGTCCCCTATTACTTACTCGAGGAAACCACTCGATGCTAATATGGGTCCCTATAAGTTATTTAGTTAACGAAATGAAATTCAGCAACTGGTACTTGATATTGAAATCATATGATATTGAAACGAAGCCCGTAATGAACACTCGTAATAAAAGGTTCACCAGTCAGGTAACGATTTGAGTGAGACATGGTTTCGACATCGAATATCGTAACTCTTGCGTTTTTAGTTTATAAAGACGCACCCCGACTGGATATGGGTCACGTGGTCTGTCCATGGCTCCAAAGTTCCAAACACGCATGCAAAAGACGGGGCAATAGTTTTGAAGCGCCAACCGAAGAGAATCCCATACCGGTTCCCTTGACCAAGGGACCTGTCCGAGAGACACATTGCCCCGATGTAACGATTTACTGTGCTGTGTAATGTCAAGGTAGAGTTGTCTTTTGTTTAGTCTAACCGTCTTTTATTCCAGATATCAGTAACCGTCTGTCTCTAAGCGGTTGACTCTGTCATTTCGTCCAGCCAGCTATGACTCCCACTTTTACTCTTCGCGTAAGCTTAATCTGTGCCTCTTTCTCTAACCGTCAATCTACCTACCTCTCTCAGCTCTCTTCCCGCGGACCATCATTGACCACCTGTAGAAGGCCTCCCTTAGACAAGTGACAAGGGGGACGCCACGGTCGCTTCACGTTGCTAATGCGCTGTTGTTGTTTGTGTTGTCCCATCTGTTAGCGATCGGTTGTCCTGATCTGGTTGTCCCTTTGAACGCCTGGATCAAACGATCGGGAGACAACGTTATGATCAAGTGCAACGATACGATGGAGACGTGGTACTTCACGTGTCAACGCAGCCAATGGATCGGAGATATTGGCAACTGCTCTCAGAGTACGTCTATTCAACATCATCATTATATTTATGCATTAGCTGTAGTGGTAGTCATTGTCGTCATCGTCCTAGTAATAGTAACATTGTAGCATTAAATGTAGTAGTAGGAATAGCATCGTCTTCAACACCAGGATCATACATAGGCCTAGATGCCTCAGGAATTACATACATACATATATACGTCACGTAGGTCTATATACACGCATGTATAAAAAATACATTCATACACATAAAAACATAGATACCTATATATAAAACATTTGAAAGTGGCTACTCTGCCTTAAACTCTGTGAGCCTATGATCAGTGATTTGTGTCGACCTATGTCAAAGGAAATCCTAAATAAATGGAAGGGACGAGGAAGCCATCGATGATGAGGAAGAGGAAGAAAGGGAAATAGAGTGGAAGGGATGTCAGACGATTAATCAAGAAGGCGATAATGAAAGAACACGTCGTCGTCGTAGGGTTTTGTCTCTTAATGTCTGCAGTCGATAATAGTTAACAGAGTGCTTCTGCTTCTTCTTCTTCACCTTCACTAGAAGGCGTTCAGCGACTGAAGAACGATGAACTGCACGCAGAACTTACATTTCCAGCTCATGGTAACCATCCATAATTTGCTCACTCTCACTCGTTTGCTCATGCTCGCTTATTTATTTAGTGTCCCTAATGTTGCTCACTTTCACTCATTTGCTCACTTTCACTCATTTGCTCACTTTCACTCATTTGCTCACACTCATTCATTTGCTCACTCTCACTCACTTGCTCACTCTCACTCGTCTTCTTACTCGCTAACTAATTTGCTAGCTCACTTACATACTCTCTTAATCATTATTGACTACATTATTGACTAGCTGATTGACTACACCCACTCATTGGCTAATTAACTTGCTCGCTCGCGCAAACCCCCTAGATTGACAAACACGCATCCTACATGCACAGTTTGACTATCGTTCGTTTTGCTACAGGTATCGTGTTGGCTGTGTTGATTGGAATTCTGCTTGGAATGTTCGTTGGAATGATCTTACTACTAGCCATCAACTGCGCAAGACACAGGTTATTGATTGAATAATAGGATGTTGGTTGATTAATTGATTGAATAAATGATTTACTTACTGACTATTTGACTGACTGATTATTTGATTGATTGATTGGTTGCTTGATTGACTGACTGACTGACTGACTGACTGACTGACTGACTGACTGACTGACTGACTGACTGACTAATTGATACGTTCGTTCGTTCGTTCAATCATTCATTCGGTATCATTGATTCGGTCATTCGGTCATTCGGTCGGTTGGTCAGATGATCGGCCGATGAATGTAAGTGGGATCGACCTGGCATATGTCTCCAATCGATCCATAGGTTCAAGTAAGTGCAGAAAAACAGAAATCGAGCAGTGCCTATTAGCACCGATTGCACTTCGAATGGCGACCATCGTCTTACGCGGTCAATCGAAAGAACAAGTGCGAACAGGTGCGACTTTAATCCGTCACTTTAACGATCCGATATAAATATATATATAATTATATAACCATAACACTTATTGTCTCCATAATATATATATATGTATATATATATATGTCGGTTGGAGGAGAGTTTCAGAAAATGATCTGCATTAAACGCCTTCGGTTCTGCTAATCTGTCGATGCTGGTCTATAAGCGACGGCTGCGGTGGAATTGATACTAGATGCAGATCCTAGACGAAAAGATTCACACTGACTATACGATGGACGATCTACAGCTACAGTTCAATCCAAATGCATTAGTCTTAACATCTCTGAAAAGTGCAGATGTGTAAAGAATAATTTACTCCGCTGAAGGTTACACTATGTCGCACAAATTGAACCTTCGAATTTACTTTTCGGGGGCATCAATCCAAATCAATCAATCCACACTCTTTCCTCGACGACCTTCTTTCTACGTTCAACTCCTCACTTTCCAGTGTATACTATATATACTATAGTATACTATACCAAGCAGAGAGTATGTGGGGTGATATGACTCTGTCTTCGTCTGCTTCTCTCTGTATCTCTCTCCCTGTCTGTCTCTCTCTGAGACACACACACGCACACGCACGCACAAGTACACGCACACATACACACACTAATTACCTTCCAACCTTTTTCAAGCACTCTATCGTAACTCCCGTCCTGAAAAGGAGCATCACTGAAGCCATCGTCCCATCTCCATTTGTTACCTTTCATCTAAACTATTCAAACACATCGTCCTTGTCAGCTGTGCGACTTCCTGTAGCTCACTCCTCAATCTCAACCAATCTGGTTTCATCATGAACCACTCCACAAAAACTTTCCTTTTGAAAAATAGATATATCTATCGCTTTCGACAGCATAGATCAACACGTATACTTCTTCGACTATATATTCTCTCGGTTTGGCATAGGATATCTGATACTGCTCTCTTATGGTTCCAGTCTCACATGTCTTCCAGCTTCTTCTCTGTCAAGGTATCCGGTCTTTCCTTGCAACCCTCCCACATTCTTGTGCGTTCCTCAAGACTCCAAGACCGCTTATCTTCATCCATTACATGTCACAAGACCTTGTTCTTGATCTTGACGTAACCTTCGATGCACTCCATCATTCTCTATAAACTCACGTCTCAAACCTCTCGCGCATCTGCTTCCTGCATATTCGTGATATGCATGGTATTGGAACCATGCTTTACATTAAAACAACTTTCAACGTCACATTGTCCACTCCAAGCTTGCTTATTGTAATGTCCGGTTTTCCTCAGCCTAGATCCGATCCAAACGAAGCGTCTATACAGCTCATCAAAAATTAACTCGTCCGTGTCTGCCTCTGTCGTTGTAGATCAAAATGCAGCCTAAAGAAACGACAGGCTCTCTTCCTGGCATCGCATTGCAGCGGCGTCGGTTCGGAGTCGACCGATCTATCTCTTCCGGCTTTCCATCGCAATTCCAGACCACGTGACGACCGATATCCCGCGCTCCTCATGAGCGCCGAAAAGATCTGCGACATGGAGAAACTCTACGACTTCAGCGCCACGGCCGCCAGCAGCTTTTGCGGCGGGGGCGACGCCACAGAAATGAACGGCGGTGCCATCGGATGCGGAGTAGAGGCGGATGGGGACCTGAGATGCTATCATCCGACGATGACGATGGTCGACTATACAGCGATCATCGATCGAAGTCTGGCCGACAATCTGGAGAACGCTCGCATCATTTCTTCTGCATCGGCTGCAGAGGCAGGGGACGACGACTTTCCGCATCACCACCTTAATCATCTTCACCATCACCACCACCACCATCACCTACTGCCCAGTCGTGGCCAGTCGTGTCCACTCTGCGTCCGGAGGAACTGCGACTGTCTCCTAGACAACGATAATGTCGGGCGCCGATTGTTCGTCGACCGACCACCCTTTGATGACGCCGTCGAGTTGGTTGGGAACACAGGCTCTGATGACCGTGTCGATGACGTCATCGGGTCTGTTGCTATGCCAACATCAGTAGGGACAGGAAGGACTGCGGTGACGGATGCAACAGATTGTCTTCAGCAGCTGAGGAGACCGTGCCACGAGGATGAGAATCTCGCTCTTCACCCGACTGGATCGGAAGGACCCAATTTCGCTCCAGTGGCTCCACCCCTCGTCTCTTTCCAAGAGGAAAGTAATCGAATCGTCAACATCACCACTTCCATCTGTACAACGCCTTCATCAGCAATCGAGAAAACGTAGTCTTGTCTATTATTAATACTGATTATGACTTTCTAAAGCTTTGCTATCACTATTTTCGTATTTGTCGTTCTTCCTTGATTAAGGCAGGCTTAGCCATATAGATTGCTTCTTTGGGATTTCAAAATTAGACTGGAGATAAAAAGATCTATGTCTGGAACTTATCATTGTCATTAAGATCTGTCATTGCGAAAGTAATAATATTACTGATGATGTTATCATTAATAATCTTTATAATTAGTATCAATAGTACTACTGCTCTACATATGTACAATGAGGAGTGCTATTTATACCCCCACTACTAGGCTGTACTGCTATTATTATTATTATTATTATTATTATTATTATTATTATTATTATTATTATTATTATTATTATTATTATTATTATTGTAATTATTATTATTCCTGTTAATTAAATGTTCGCCCGTCCTAAGACAGATAAAGGCAATAAGGAGGAGGGCGACGATAATGATCTTTGATATCATAGAGCGTGGTACTACTGCTACTGCTGCTGCTGCTGCAGCTGCTGCTGCTGCTGCTGCTACTACTACTACTACTACTACTACTACTACTGTGGCGTTCTGCCGCCCGAGCGCCTGCCTAGCTCTCGGACGGTGTCGACTCCAGCTGGCTGACACGTCTGGAGTCGCCCGAGTCACTTCGCTGTCAAATCTCAATGCCAAATGGTTGCTCTCTATATCTACCAGGATGATCTCTCTCACCAGAATAGATCAAGGATGGGCCTCTTCTCCAAGAAAGGTAACACTGTTCGAATTAGTCACGAGGTCTGACTGCCTATTCCGCGGTTGCCGGATGGGCAACGTTCTGAGGATGGCCGTACTCAAAACAGGGTTCGTAATCATACCGGCAGGAGTCTTTCTTGCCTTCTCTACCTTTCAAGCTACTAGCCTCTTCTTCTTCTCTACCGGATGTCGTATCTTGTGACTCTGAAATTATCGCCAATAAGGGACACCGAACGTTCTCTAAGTTACGAGGTTCAGATATACTTGAGACAAGTCCCTAAGTCATATCTGCCTATACAATTATCGATATAAATTCAACGTCTTGCACTCCTAGACATTACTGTTCTCAACTCTTTAAACTCTGTCGTCCTAGACACTACCAGTCTCACAGCTCTTCGTCATATCATGCTAGACACTTAGCTATCACGCCGTCTGCTCAACACGTATTTCTCGGTTTATTTCCGTGTATGGCATAACGACCGCACACCTATGTTTTATCATGCATCACAATTGACGGAGTAAGTTCCCGTCCTCTGTGTTAGCAGTTACCCACCAAAACTGATATAATCTGCTTCGATAAACATGACACTGGCATGATATTCACGGACTCTGATAGTGAAGGTCTTCCCTCTATAACCTTCGCTATCTACACACAGATCTTCGATCCGACCTACGCACGAGGGGGCCCAACCTCGCACTTCAGTCAGTTCTCAGAACTGTGTGTGACGACAAGCAACCATGTATTCACCTGGGTACCCGATTACCCAAACGTACTCATATCGATCACTTCGATCAGACACGCAAGTAGATAAACTGCGAAAAACGGGAGGAGTATCTATGACCAACGTAGGTAGCCAACAGTAATATTTACGCATCGATCAATTCTTGGTCTGCTTACTATCTTTACCCTGGGTTTCCGACTGCCCAGACTTTCACGTCTGCCTCTTGGTCCATTTCCGTGTGTGGCATACCGGCCTCAAACGCATAAGTTATCATGTACACGATTGACCGTCCTCTGCGTTTGCAATTGTCCGCCAACACCGTAATATATTCTGAGACTTCGGGAAACCGAGAGGATTAACTATGACCAACGTAGGTAACAAACAAGAGTATTTATCGAAAAACCATAAAGCCATCAAGAAGTTATTTGACTTGTAACCTGTAGGTATCAATTGGCACCAGGGTTTTCTCTTGTTTGTAACGTGCTCTTCTAACGTGTTCACCCTCCACGTGTAATTCCAGCGGGTCCTTCGGGGATTTTCCGATATTTCTATCGAACGGCCACCCGAACTCATTCACGGTCTGTACCACTCTCGGCCACCGGGGCCTATTTGACTATATGCGATCGCTAATCCTGGGACTTAACCCAGTCTGCATCTATCACGACCACCCCAATGTTAACGATCTCGGCTACCCGAACTCTCACGTGTCCGACAGCTCAAGTGCTGCTGTAAACCCGCGAGAATAAGTATGACCACGTTAGGTAGCCAAGTATACATATTAACGAAACCGTACATGGAAAAGAATATGCGGAAACACCCGCAATTATTGAGGACTTCGGCACCAGTCACGACCGTTTCTTGTAATCGTCGAACGCATCAATGGGATCACCTTCCCCGTATTTTATCGAACGTATCCACTGGGGAACTTTCCCCGTATGTGCCAACGCTCCACCGGTAGCTCTCTCGGTCTGTACAGTTGATGCTCCGGGAATCTACCCGGCTTGTATCTCTTGCGGCCACCCGCCCGAACTTTCTCGGTCTCGGCCACCAGAACTTCTACGATCTCGGACACCCGAATTTTCACGTCTCCGACAGCCTGCTGGAAACTGGCAGGAGTAGCTATGACCGAACTAGGTAACCAACAAGTATATTTCTCTGCCTGCTTGCATTTGTCATATACTTTAGTATCCGATCACCCAGACTCTCAAATGTCTGTAACTCTCATCGACTGCGTTTATTCCTCCCATCGTAGGAACATATTTGTATCCGTCATCTAGAGCTCTGACCAACAGTAATGCACCAACTCTCGCAAACTTCGTTTCTGAGTCCTCAGACTCGATTCTCTCACAGACACCTGAGGTAAGTGTCACCACGTTACCTCTATATTTTACACAAACCTGTATTATTAAAATCACTTCTTTCTGTGAAGCAATTGTACTCTTTTATACACTTAAACGAACCACGGACAGATCTTTCGAGGAAGTCCTCGAAAAGAGATTATGTAGCTAGATCTACAAGAAGAAATTAGTAGAAGCCTCGCGGAGAAACCGCGAGTCAAGATATTGCAACTAGACATTAAACTGAATATACTTCGGAAAAACCAGAGGAGTAACTGTGACCGACATAAGTAACCAACAAGAATATTTATCGAAAGACCGTAAGAAGACATACTGCGGGGACACCGCAAGTACAGATATTACGTTTAGTAACTCAAGTAAAGATACGCGGGGAAACCGCGACCTAAGACATTGCGATCAGACACGCAAATCAACAGATTGCAGGTAAACGGGAGTAGTAAGTATGACCACGTTAGGTAGCCAAAAATAGATATTTACGGGAAACCGTTAAAAGAATAGAATATGCGGAAACGCCCGCAAGTGATCAGGTTTTCGGCACCAATGGGAACTTTCCCTGTATCTAACGCACCAATGGGGTCACCCTCCCCGTATTTATCGAACGTATTTATGTTTTCCAGTAAGTGTCAACGGCTTCACTGGTAGCTCTCTCGGTCTGTTTCCAACGGCTTCACGGGGCCGCCCTCCCCGTCTTTTAACCAACGTGCTCACTGGGGAATTCTTCCTGTATATTGTCTCAACGACCGCCGTAATCTGTCTCGCGATTTTCGATCGATTCCGCTTGGGATTTTCCCGACATATTATCTCAACGGCCACCGACGGGTCACCATCTTCCCCGTATTCCTGAACAGAACTGACATTCATTTAACACTCAACGATCCCTGGAGCGGTACGAGAACCACTCTACGTATGAAGCAGTACGAACCACTGCTCCACATATATAGCGATGCACCGTATGTCAGGCTATACTGAAGCCAATTCATGCGTCTGCAAGCTATGCACTCAATTAAAAACCGCCGATCGGTCTTCCTTCCTATACGCAACACTGTAAAAAATATACGTAAAATAACGCTATGGCGAGCCGATTATTTAAATAAATCATTCATTCAAGCCTTGTGGCCTGTCCGCCACACTACTACTACTACTGCTACTATACTACCGCAAATAGGTCAACTTAACGTTAACGCTATAATATAGAGTGCTTAGCCAGCATGTCTTTGATCGGTATGCACACGCTTGTGAGTGATGTGACCTATCGCGAGTCTGTTTGATGAGCGCAGCGCTGATCGGATGTTATTCTATTCTATTCTATTTACGGACTTATAAAGTTGTTAGTCTGACGTCGGCAGTGATGAAAGCATAGACTTGTGTTTGCAGATTAGATTGCTTTTATCCTGCATAGAAAGTAGGCAACTAAAGGTAAATTAAAAGGGCAGCGTGTTCTTGTTCTAATAAAAGGGATTAAAACTATTCCGAAATTAAGGGAATTGGACAAGTTTCTCACCCATAATTGTCTGAGGAAGGCAACGGGAAACCACCTTACTTACTTCGTCTCCGGGTGGTGTAAAAGCCAATGGACCCGCCTTCTGGCATAAAGATCATCGTCATCATAACATTATCATCAGAGTCGTCGTCATCATCATCATCATTATCATCAGGTACAATGAAGGGTAATAATAAATATTCGTTTATTGGTATACACGGAATGTCACACCGCAAACCATTACAATATGTTAGTTATTTAGTACCATAGTCTAATTCAATCGAGTTTCAGATAATATTGTAATAAATTATAATAAATGCGAAAATTCGTTGGAGATTCTACCTAAGAGTTCTGTATAGGACATTAGGATTCTAGGGATGAAGTTCTTGTCATCTTTAACGGGCAATGAGAATTTATCTGGCCTATAGGTCTAAGACCATAACGACTTTTAGCGACTGGTCGTAATATCGAACTCAGAACGTTTGTGCTGCTAGTCTCGACCGATCGCAAGAGACTTTCTTCGGCTGTTCGCACCATCATCTCGGCATCCTCAGATCCTTCCGGCAAGTAATCTGTTCTCCTCGTTCGGCAGAGGAATTTCTCTATTCGTGTATGGTCGCTTGCTGGCGCGTAACCCCACCAGGCGGTGGTACCGTACATGAGCTTCGCAACAGTTGTCGTCCAGACTTGCCCTGGATACAACATGGAGGACGTGAGAGTAATTTGTGCTGATTTTAACCTTTAAAACATCGGTAGAACATATATTTGAAATATCATAGGCCTAAAACGTCAGCAACTAAATAAATAAAAATTAGATCAAGTTAAGGAAATTGTCTGGCCTGAACAATAAAGCCTTGGGACCACTATGCCTAGGGCCTATATAGGCCTATATGCGTTTCAATGATAGGCTATACTGAAAATATTGGGGGCCGTCGAATGGGGGCCTTCAAATAATGCAGGACCACAGGCAGTAGACATAATCCTGGTTAGGAGCAGTGTTTTAAATTTTTAATCGAATGTACGTGGCTTAAATAAAATAACGTATAGGCCTATCTAGCGCCAATTTAAAGCAACGAGTCAGAAATGGCCTCTAGGCTCTAGTTGTATCGGGCCTACATTAGATAAATGATCTTAAATGTAATTGAGAGCAGACAATGCATTAAATAAATGCACTGATCACTTACATGGGGCGATGGTTGAATGATAGCACGAACGCTGAATAATTACACGTTACCTCTTTTCCGTGTTACCATTAATATGATCCAATAACGTCGTCTCAGCCTTCAACTCATTAGTTCGCGATGGTATAATGAGCAATTGGACAGATAGGCCTAGGTCTTTTGAAGGATGCCGTACAGCCTACCGGCCTAGTTAAATTGACTCCTGTTTTTATTGATAGACGAATATTGTTATTTTAAACAGCGTCAGAAATGACTGGATGTATAACACAATCATTCGTTTCATGAAATATCATTTAAGCCAAAGGCCACACAAGTCTGCGGATAGTCCGAGTTTGTTGATCTTTGTCTACGCAATCTCACACATTTCAAGGCAGGCAGTAAAATGTGTGCGATGTGCAAAGGCAAAAATTAATAGCTCGCAGCTAGACCTACAGTGCACAAGCGAACAGGTGCCTTGACGTAAGAAATTCAGACAGCGCATGCAAATTGATTAACATGACGTCAACGATTCAACGCACATGCAGGTCAAACGAGTGCTGCAGACAAAATTCAAAGTGTTCAGAAAAACTTCAAACCAGTTTGAGGTCAAGGAGATGCGAGTAGAGTCGAAAGCAGCAGCCGCGATGACAATTCACTGTCCGAACTCCGATCGAAGCACCATCTATATAGCGAGTCATGAATAAATGCTGCTCAGTCGTTGACAACTCTTCATTGATTTATTGTGCTCACCTATCCTGCATTCCTGCTTCAAACTACTTATCCTAGCCTGATTCTACTCTTGCGCCACCACAGACAACCATCATCGCCGATTGCACCATGTGCTGCCTCCTCGGCTTGAACCAGCGTTGTATGCAAGACTTGGAACTTCAAGACCAACACGAGACCGATCGAGACAGCGAAGTGCCGAGACCGAGACAGTGAGGTACCAAGACCAAGACCGAGACACTAGGTTCAAGGCAGTACGAGACAGTAAAAGACAAGTGATCTTATATTAAAGGCTATAAAATACAAATGTATCAGTTTTCGGGAAATTGTTCATTTGTAATTTCGATTTGAAATTTATAATGTATATAAGGGTCTAGCAGGCCTACCAAATCCCGAGAACAGATATTTCCACGTTATATCTTTTTTGATATCTCGTCTTCGAGAATAATATATCTTCTGAATAATATAAAGAAAGCCTTTTTAGACACGTCTGAAATATTTTAGACGATTTTAAATAAGCAAATTTGATTCCAAATACCAAACGAAATTATAAATTTGTGCATATCTTTAGGCCTAGTCACACTGAGAAACTCGAAGTTGTTCCGATCGTTTCGGTTATGGTGGTTTCACGTCAATGACAAACGGCACGCCATAGGTATTGTTATTGGCAATAACTTTAAATTGCGTAAACGCAAACTTCCCAATTTCAGGTTCTTTCTCAGACATGTTTCCACTTTAAAATAATTGAATTGATTTCAGTATCATGTGACTCGCGCGTTAACTAGAATTACCGTTTCTCGTAGATTCCGGTTTTAGTTTCTAGCACAAGATTTTAGGATAGTTAAAGCGAAACTTATCGAGACCGCTTGTTCGAGAATCGAGACAGAATAAGACTTTCGCTTCAAGACAGTTTCTAAAACTTCGAGACACTACCGCGAGACTGAGACCGATACCGAGACAATAGGCGTCCGAGACCGAGACACTAAAAGAACTGTCTCGAGACCGAGACACTGCCTCGAGACCATACAACTCTGGCTTGAACTCTCTAGATTCTGACCTGGCACCGAAACGGACAAAACAACCTTGATTTTCGAAGATTTATATTACATTACATGCTTTTATATCTATAGAACCGGCGTATGAGCTTCTCTGGCGCTGATCGAGAGATCTCGAAGATTCACATTTTACATCAGTGGTCACTTTTGTAAATGCCCCCGCCGTCTATGGCGCTCCAGAAGAAACCGATCGATGGTGGCGCAGGAGAACCAAGAAACAAATATGTTTAACATGAAATAGCTTGAAAAGTTATATAATTCATGCATGAGAGTAGGCCTATAGAGGCGCTTAGTAAAATTAAATTGACATGATCATAATTAATAGGCCGATATAATAAGCACAGTTTCGGTTTCAGATCAATTACCCCTTGTTCAGACAAGTATAGACAGACATGTCAATGTTAGCCGATAATAACCCTTAGATGTAGGCCTATAGGCCTAGTGTCACTGAATCACTGTGTCAAAAGCAGTAAAGTTCCTCAGCTTGAGTAATGCAGGAATCAAACTAAATGAATGGATGGTGAATTATCTCCGATTTACTGACAGCGTTGGCCTCCTGTAGAGCTACTGTCCAGGATATAAACTAAAAAAAGTTAGACAATTTTACCGATTGATCAACGCAGAGAAACAATGGTGATTGAAAAGACCAAATAGACAACCAGACCCGTAGCCAGTATGAGGCAAGACGAGGCGAGTGCCGAGGCATAACTCTCAAGACGAGGCAAGAGGTCAGACGAGGCATGCCTCTTCTTACTTCAACAGGAAAATGAAGTAATCGTATTTAAAAGGTAAGTGAATATTTTACTATTATTATTATTATTATTATTATTATTATTTATAATGTGCTATGCCTTTAAGTTAATGTACGAAGGCATTCTATGTTGCTACGGAACCAATCAATAAAGTTTCAAATCCACATTTTGCTTTCTTTGATATGTGGCGGTAATCGAAAGTTATTAGGCCTAAACGATATAAACTACAGATATGTCTTTAAATAAAAAATTCTTTTAAATCCCTTTTAGAATAGTTTTGAACAGCTAAGGAGCCTAGACTTAGAATACTTCACGATAGAACAAGAAAAAGTTTTTATTGATTAGCGGCTCCAAACATATTTGGACATAATCTTAACACGCACATAAAATATACTTCGTATAAGTTGTCGTGGGTCAGTTGATCGGTTGATGCGGCGGTGTGCGCGTGGGTCAGTTGACCGGTTGATGCGGCGGTGTGCGCGTGTGTTAGTTGATCGGTTGATGCGGCGGTGCGCGCGCGTGTCAGTTGATCGGTTGATGCGGCGGTGTGCGCGTGTGTCAGTTGATCGGTTGATGCGGCGGTGCGCGCGCGTGTCAGTTGATCGGTTGATGCAGCGGTGTGCGCGTGGGTCAGTTGACCGGTTGATGCGGCGGTGTGCGCGTGGGTCTATTGATCGGTTGATGCGGCGGTGCGCGCGCGTATCAGTTGATCGGTTGATGCGGCGGTGTGCGCGTGGGTCTATTGATCGGTTGATGCGGCGGTGTGCGCGTGTGTCAGTTGATCGGTTGATGCGGCGGTGCGCGCGCGTGTCAGTTGATCGGTTGATGCGGCGGTGTGCGCGTGGGTCAGTTGACCGGTTGATGCGGCGGTGTGCGCGTGGGTCTATTGATCGGTTGATGCGGCGGTGCGCGCGCGTATCAGTTGATCGGTTGATGCGGCGGTGTGCGCGTGGGTCTATTGATCGGTTGATGCGGCGGTGTGCGTGTGGGTCTATTGATCGGTTGATGCGGTGGGTCTGCTGATCGGTTGATGCGGTGGGTCTGCTGATCGGTTTTTCTGGCCGTGCGCGCGTTGGTCTGTTGATCGGGTTATTAGGGGGTGTGCGCCTGTGTTTGCTGATAGTTTATTTGAGCGGTGCACGCATGGTTTTTTTTAAAAGCTACGTTTAGTTATAATAGCTAGAATATCTTCATTACTTTTAAAATTTCAAGCTTAGAAATTCACAGGGTAGCACAATATTGCTATTTGATAAAGCACAAACACAAGCAGATTATCTATTAATTAAGATATAGGCTACCTATTAAGAATGTAGCCTTTTATGTTCAGTTCGTATAGTTGTGTTTGTTAATTAAGAATATAGGCCTATCATGTTGTCCAAAGTAGGCCTTCGTTTAATGAAACCAAACGAAAACCTACAAAGTTGTAGCTTACGTATTTGAAATAATATATTTAATTTATCGCTTTACTTTCAGTTATAATTTTGAAGAACATATTTTAAATTTAGTCTTTAATAGGGCCTATCAAAATAATTTGTCAAACAAGGCACACATATGCAGTAAGAGCAATGCACACATTGCATAGATAGGTTTTCAAATATTTAGAAGTTCGTAAAAGATCTTTCATTTGCACAATAAACTCTTGTGCTAAAAATGTTATATGTCGACTCTTAAGTTGATGTGGTTCCGTCTTTCCTGACGCAGCGTAGATCTTTAGCCGTGCTTCTGCATTGTCTTATTTTGAGTCCAGTCTACAACTTTTATCTACCATCCGTGGCATCGGCTGCTGCTTAACTCTTAGGCCTGAATCTGTGGCGTTATCTTGTTCGCCGCAATGAACATGCTTTCCAGGCATGGCTGAGCTCTTCTCTACCTCTAATTAAGATTTGATGTAGGTTTCTAGTGACTGGTTAAGTCGCAAGCCCGTTCCGATCATAAACACTAGACTAATAATTGATAACAGTGATTAAATTATGCTAACTATTGTACACTTGAGTGCAGAAGCCTTGGGCTATAGGCCTATGATTGTATTCACTCTCGAGCCCTAAAGTTGTAGAACGAGAAGGGACACGTGCTTCGGCCAGTCATAAGATGCGGGGGCCACTGAATACATCCCATAATTGCTCATAATTACTTTAACATGGTAATCTTTCATATGTGCAAATGCTATAGGCCTAGCTGGAGTCATAACTTCTGAGCAAAAAGTAAAACGTGGTGGAACTGCCCGGAACGGGGTCCGCCTAGATTACTTGCTTAGGTGTCGGAACGCCGTTCCGGCTTTTCAGGTGGTGCCACAACGGCGTTCCGGTTCGTTCCGGCTGAAATTGTCCACTGATTTACATATGCGCTGTACGTATCGTTTTCCGAACAATCCATAGACACTTAGGAGTTGAATTGAGGAGCCAATGGCAACGTTCGTGCGCATAATGATGATGTTCTCTACGCTTAAAACTGTCGACGAATTAAGGGAGCGCCTGACACGACATGGATTAAACTTATAACAGTAGGCCACTTAGTCTAGGCCTACTTAGTCTATAGGCCCATAGGCCCTATATATATATTCATGTATATATAAATACATGAATATATATATATATATAGGGACTAGTCAAGTGGCAAATGGCTGATATATCGACGCCACGGTTGGAACTCAGAACGTTTATCTATCTATTGCTTTATAGGAGGTAACTTCATTAAAAAAAACACACAAGCAAACATAATTGTGTTTATTACAAAGTGGATCTAGCTAGTTAATTATCTGTTCAACTGCATGTTTTTTGTCAGAATGTTTTCGTGGCAATATGCGCGCATGCGTAATCAGAATAATGAATATTAAAAATGACTGAGGTTTCAGTGCAAACTGCTAAGTCGATGTGTGGTCTTCTATAACTGGGTGTCGTGTGGTTGGTTGTAAAATATTATTTTGAATTGCAATTAATTTCGGTTGTTCTGCGATCCAGTTTTTTTTAAATGGCTAAAATCCCGCAAATTCTTCTACTGGAGCCGAATAACGAGCTCCGATTCAGAGGTAAACCGCATTATAGTACACAAAACAAATTGGCTGGGCGTCTCTGTATACCCTGGGACAACTGGCAGACAGGGTTGTGCACATCTTATCTCGATAAAGAAATTTGAAATCCTAAATATTGCTAATCGACATTATATATCTCTTTCTAGACCTATATCTCTTGAAGGCAATCCCCACTAACCTGAATGATGTTAGACTTCATCCACTATTGAATGATAATTGACGATACTTGAATGACTGGAAGACTATAGGTAGGCTTTTCGGTAACGTATTACTTCTAGGGGTCTATACTTGCATGCAATATTTATGATTTTCCTGTTGGCGCCGCGGTTAATGAAATGTCGGCTGTGATTGGACGTAAGAAATGATCCACGGAGTATGGATATGAAGTTCTTTTTAAAGCTTTCTATCTGTTGGATAGATTTCAACCCAACTGTTTCCCAACTTCCGAGACATGAATATTTTCTAAATAACAAATATTGTTAAACGGATAGCATAAAAATTGTCCAACGCCACATTGCGGATAGATATCCATGCTAGGTAGGCCTATACTCAGTCATGCAAAACTGCACTAACTGTAATCCTATCTCTGTAAAGTATAATTTCTGTAAACTACACTAACCCTAATCCTTACCCTAACCGACCCTGACGATACCTAAACTGACCCTAACCGACCCTGACGATGTCAAAACCTGACCCTCATATTAGGCAGGTATACCGTAAACTGAATGATCACACTCAACTGACCGGCTTTTAAATACATGCGAATTAATAAGAAATGACAGAATTTTAATTATCCTTATTATTTTATTGGTAAGCCTATTAATAATTATCATTATTATGTTGGTATTATTAAAAGACACAGTAGACATACATCACATCACAGAGTTCCTTCCAGGGATATGTAGTCACAGAAGGCAATCGTCGGGACGAAAACATTACAAGAAAGTAAGAGAGATATAGACCCTAGAAGTAATACGTTGCCGTCTTTTCTGAAGGGTTACATGGCAATTGATTGGTCACTTAGCTCGCTTTGTAATGTGGAAAATATGAGTTCGAGCTTTCTCCTTTGAGACAGTTGCTTTGTAGGGACTGGAATAAGTTCTTTACTCACAGTTGCTCATCACCAGTGAGCAATATTTGGTCATTATATTGTGGTGCCTACTAAATGTTTAGTGTCAATAATAATAATAATGTAGTAAAAATGGCTTTTTATGAATTGCGTTAATGGGGCTATAATTTGGTCTTTATGAAACTTTGTTGTAACGTTTGCTTCTGCAACTGAACAATGCTGGATTGTTACTGATGCCTTTCTTTCATTCAATGCAATTATGTTCTTGTGTCCAGGTCCATTTACAGATGTTGTGACTGCTGAACTGAGGTTGAGTAATCCTTCTCGAAGTCGAATTTGTTTCAAGGTGAAGACAACTGCTCCTAAGCAGTACTGTGTTCGGCCCAACAATGGACTCATTGAACCAGGATCTTCTGTTATTGTTGCTGGTAAAACTAGTGCTATTATGGAAAACATTGTTACATTGTTATTATTTAAATCTGATTATAATCAGTTTTTTCATATCTTTAGTGGAATAAGATTTGTCTACTTATTTTCCCCATATATTTATTATTTTATTCCTGTTTCTTTGCTATGTTTTTATATTAATTTTTGCTGTTTTTTATACTTGTTATGTCTATAATTATAGTAGCAGACCCATCAACAGAAATTGTGGGCCCCTAGACAGGGAACTACTGGTCTCATAGGCAGATCATTCACAGGCCTCTTAGAAAAAAAATGGGCATTTTCTAAGGCAAAAGAATGATAAGTGCAGTAATATTCATATACTTGATGGTTAAACTGATTATAGTTAAATGTCATTAATATTATATTTCAAAAGTTGTAGATCATAGACTTTGTATATGGCTGATTGTAATATTTTTTATAAGTTGATTACAAGACTGGTCCTGGCCCATCAAAGTTGCCAGATCTGCAGGGCAGTTGAATTACCTTTGTTTTATGATTTATATGTTGTAATCCATTGTGCATTGTAGTAATGCTACAGCCTTTCGACTATGATCCGAATGAGAAGAACAGACACAAGTTTCTTGTCCAGTCACTGGTTGTTCCAGATGGACCAGTCGCAAATCAAGAACAGTGGGTGAGGTATCTCAATTATTCAGTTAATGTGCGAGTGTGGCGAGGTGCAGATGATGTTTCACATAGTGGAGGACTGCGCAATAATAGTGGGCAGTTTTCGGGCTCTACACAGGGTCGAGGAAGCTGGAAAGCTCAGCAAGCCAAACATTCGCAAAGAATAGTTAATTCGTAGGTAGCACTGTGAAATCTTAAGCCCAGCTAGGAGTTGTTTGGCTGAACATCTGTTGAATACTCAATTATCTCGGTTGGTTTAGCTGTAGGGACCGACCGGGTAAACAATTTCCACCGGGTATCGAATTCGAGTATTTGAATGGACTATTTGCCAGATCTGGATTCGAACCGAATGGTAATAGTTCATAGTAATAGTTCGCTACTAGAGCAACCACTTAGGCAAGTACCATTGCCTTGTCAATCATTGCCATGTATGGCAAAACTCAAAATCAAGAATTTTCTTATGATGAGATTTCAGTAAATAATGTTGTACCTGTAATGAATTAATAATAATATAGATTAAATTTTAACATTTTATTTCTAGGAGAAAATTTGAAATCAAAATAGGTACTAAATAACATCGATGAAATTATCTATCGAATTAACAATTTTTTAACTATGGTTTCAGTTTTTGTAACTATCTATTTGCATGTGTACTCAGGGCATGTGTACTAATTGCACCCTGTGCCTAGCACAATTTGGCACCCCACATTTTGAAAATAGTATTTGCGCCCTGTCCCTAGCATCAATATGGTGCCCCCACGTTTTGAAAATTGTGCATTTTATAGAATAATAAGTTATTCCATCCTGAAACTTGCGCCCTCTCCACATTTGTGAGGTGGGCCACGACCCCGCTGCCCCCCTCGGTACGGTCCTGTGTGTACTATTTCCTGAGATTAATACTTTTGAATAGTTTAACAAAAGGGATATTCGGCCGAGGCAAATGTCCTAGGCGATTTCCGGTTGGTCCCTATTTAGCTAGCTGGCCATCTTTACAGAGTCTTAAGAGATTATTTGTTTGTAGGCACAGGGCACAATTATAGCTCGGTACGACCCTGTGATGACTTCGTGATGACTTGTATTTGCTCTTGTTACACACTGTTTCTTACTAGTACAGCAGTTTTATATAGCGCCCTTGAGGCCATCTACTCACAAGTGTTCCCAGCCCAGCCTCGGTCAAACGGAACAGTCTTAAGTCCAGAGAAGAATATGGCAGATTGACTTATTGATGTGAGATGCAGTGCCACTGGAAGGCCATTCCATGTTGGCATTGAATGGCATAGGTCATTATTCTGCTATGTTGGGTATTAGACAGTGTATAGACATTATCCCGTAAACTGGATAAGTCTTAATAGGTTAGTAAAATTTCCTGAAGAGGTATATATGATACTCTTGATTTAGAAAGTTGCAATGTCCACTTGATCAGACTGTCTGATGGTTGTCTGTCTGATGATGCCTTCATTTATTTGAGTTGTTATTGATGTAAATTAAAATGAACAGACATTAGACTGATATTCAAGAGAAAACTCCAAATGTATTGCGTTATTAATGAGTCAAGGTTTTTGCTTCCAGAGCATGTCTTGAGAAATGGAACCTTGATATTGTTCCTCAGTGTTACCTTATGTGCATTGCTGTATGGATTGGGATTTCATTGGGAAGAACAGTATGCCCATCCGTACGCACGCCATACACTTTATGCAAATCCATGTATGCTTTTATGCATGAGTGGATGTGTTATGTTTCAGTGGAAGGATGCTCCTCCTGAACAGGTGATGGATTCCAAGCTAAAGTGTGTCTTTGAGTTGTCACCTGATCTCATACAGGTGAGATGTGTAACGCCAGGTCTCAAATTTGTTTCAGAGCATTAGTATTATCAACTTTATAACTCAGAATTAAAAGTTTGTATTAGCTCCTTAAGATTTCGTATAGAATGTGATGCACAATGCCCTGAGAACAGCCAAATCTGAGTTGCATTCTAATATGTCTCTTTGCTACAAGGTCTGAATTTCTGGTTTATTTGCAGTCAACTGTCGGTTTCATGGCAATTTTTCTTTTTTCTACCATTTATACTTTTAGCTGTTTGCTGACCATGAAAAGTTGAAATGCTGAATATACGGTTTATCTGCCGTAGACGGTAAACAGAAGCTTGTGAATTATACAGAAGACTGCTGTTGTTACAGTCATAATACAGTAATCATATGTAATGTGGAGTTTTACTTCATGAATGCACTAATGAGCACTGCCTTGTCATGTAATTCTTCTTCACCGAGTAAGACTAAATTGCTGATTAGCATTGTACGTTTAGAAGTGTTGTGAGCATCTTGAAGATGATTGTTCTTATTTCTTACAAGTGGCTTTGAGTTGGTGTCATGTTTTGCTTACAAAGCTTGTGTTTTTACAGAAATTGAGCTCCAAGACTGAATTGCATCTTGGCAAGGTAAGCAGCATATAAATAATTAGTAGCTTTTAGTAAGTAGGTTTAATAAGTGAGTAAATGAAAATATACTTAGTCTAGGTCTTTCAAATAATTTAATGCCATATTCAAGCATGTACTACTTGAATACAATACTCCTTAGAAGTGAAGTGCCTATTTATATAGTTAAGCTATAAAGCTACATTCGTACCGCCTAGTCCAAGTTGCTGCTGTATTTGCACGAGAAAGGGTAGGCCCTGCCAACTTGGGAGTCATAACAGAACCATCTTACAATGAGGTTATATTATGGCGAGTTTCTTTAGCAGAACTAATTTTGGGTTACATGTTCCCAGCTGAACTATATCAGAATTCATGTATAATGAAGAATTTCTAAAATTAGTCTCAGTATAATTGATGTAAAATTGCAAAATCATTACCGAATGATTATTTAAATTCTAGGGAAGGTACGAATCAGCTGAACCTGTCTTGGCAGATGAAGAATTCAAACGTGAAATGCAGTTATTGCGTGAGGAAAATGCGGCTCTTAAGGTGAGGTGGCCACCAGTTAAGCTATTTTGTATGTACAGAGCAAACCTTTAAAGCTATTAACTTAACACGCCATATCCACTCTTGTGCCGTACAGTTGATTGGACTGATTGTACTGATGGTCAGACAAACAGTTGGCTGGACGGATGGTCTGATGGTTGGCTGAATGGTCATTTGAACAAGCTGATGGACGGACAAACAGTCAGATGAACAGTGTGAAAGACAGTCGACTGGACAGTGTGTTACCCGTGATCCAGTTTGCATGCTGTTTTGGGAGGGCTTGTCCTCCCAAAGACAGTGTTTTAATGAGTCTGCAATGTACTCCACATTTTGGAATTTTCTAAGTTGTTCAGTTTTCTGTGTCTACACTAGTGTCTTCATATACACGATAGTCTAGTGGTTAGAGAGGTGGACTGTAAGTAGACAGGTTATGGGTTTGAAATCCTGCCAGGGAAGGTATCAAAGATACAAACTGTGTGGTGTGATAGCATTTGCACTGTAGCCAGCTGACAGTGCACAGCTCCTGCTTCCAGACAGCAATTTAAGCATGAGCAACCTATAACAGGTTGCCTTCTAAGACTGAATTTTTAGCATGTACGGCTGAGTGGTGCAATAATTCATTACTTTCATCCTATTCAATAACTTCAATGAATATAAACCCCTTAAAAATGAGCTGCATTGGTTACCATACATTTTAGTACACACTCGTCATTAAAAGGTTATCCTATATCAGCTGTATGCAGTAGACTTAGTATTCATTATTATATAAATGGGCAAAATTCTTTAGCATCAGCATTTTGTTATAGTGATATATATATATATATATATATATATATATATATATATATATATATATATATATATATATATATATACTATCTTTGTCATTTAATATATTTGGTTGGAACAGAAGTCTAGTATACAGCAATCTACATATCTAATGCTTGGACTACTGAAAATGGCTCTGGAATAAAAAATTAGTGTATGTTATGACTTTCCAGTTTGCATTGTTCTGTAACAGTCGGAGAGCTTAAAACTTCGCAAACTGGTGAATGGGTCATCATCTACATCTACATCTCTTGATGCCAAGAACTTTCTACAGACAGTGAATTCATCTGTTCCGTTCAGCATAGTCACAGTCATCGTACTAATCATTGCCATTGTCAGTGGCATTGTCGTTGGAAAATTTCTGCCGTGAGCACAGATTACAAAGCCATGTTGAGATGTCTCTCCCAACATTATCAGCTTTACAAATGTCTTTGTTCGGTTGTTTCCTGCATTTGGTGGCTGCGTGTTTTTATCGGGTTCAGTACTTTATGGTCGCTGATGATGTTCCATGCAGATTACTCTTCCATTTCATTAGCCAATATGTAGTTAGGCGGAGATTCAGTAGTCTCGATTCAGCTTTGCCTTTTAATTTTACTTGAACCTGTAAGAAATTGATAGATTTCTTTCTTATGAATTTCTCTCTAAATATTATTTATGATTATATCTCTAATGAATAATTAAAGTTTTATGTCGGTCTGCAGCTGAATGCAGTTTCTCAATTCTGCTGCTCTAAATTCCATATTCTCCTTGTTTCCAAATAGCAATAGCACATTTCTTCCTAGATAAAACATCGTACTTAACACAGTGCTTGGTTTTTTTGTTTATTGAAGTATCATTTCTGAGAAATCTGAGTTACGTTCTGACGTTTCACATTCACAGCGTTTGGTAGTAATTATCCAACTTTCGATCTGCTGTGTTCTTTTGTTCCCTGGCAGTGTACAGTTTGAGAAATGCAAACAGATTGCTTAACGTGTTCATGTTTAGTTCAATACCTAGTTTGATGAGCAGTTCTAGGTTGTTTGTCTTAACAGTTGTTTGTCAGAAACATTTAAAAGTTGGTCACTGAGGCAATCTCTTGTGGTGATCGTTGTTATTATGAGAGAGTGATTTC
This sequence comes from Bimastos eiseni, assembly GCA_959347315.1. NCBI lineage: Eukaryota > Metazoa > Annelida > Clitellata > Crassiclitellata > Lumbricidae > Bimastos > Bimastos eiseni. Next base: position 20,671,813 of record OY365815.1, read on the forward strand.
TGCAAATCAGATGTGCCTCACGTGAGAATACTTTGACCTGTTCATGTATAATCTCTTAGCTTTTTTCAGTGTGTCTGTTCTGCATGGACATCAAACTTGTGTTGAAAAGCTGGGTAAGTTTTGAAACTTGTTGAGATCCTCGTTTTTGTATGTATGTCGTACATGTACCTTAGATCATCTAAAAGCCGCTGCAAGTGTAGCAATATAACAGATATAAGAGGGTGTGATTAGACTGGAGTTTCATATATGTGTGGAACAGGATGAGATGGTTCAGTGCAAGATTAATCTTCACAGCAATCAGTTGTGCTGAAAGCCTGAAAGGAATGATATTCTCAAGTTGGCATAACAGAATGAGTGGTCTGCATGAGGACAAATATCTACAACTTGAATCGTTCTATTTTGGGAACACAGAACCAACTTGTGTGTGCTCTGGTGATCTCAAAACATACCTTTAGCGAATTTTCAGTCTTGTACTTTTTTTGCAATGTAGGTACCACATATTGTCAGATGTAATCAGATACAGGTAGGGACGTGGACAAAGCTTGTGTTCATGTTTTGCTAGTTGTTTTGAGAAATTTAGCATTTATTTAGACACCTTTGAGTCATTTGGTTGCCTTTGTTTTCACCATTCCAACTGCATGGACACCTAAATCAAGCACATTTCATTTTGTCTGTTATGGTTTCTGTAGCGTCTTCATCTCTGCTTTCACACATCATCCACTCTTAAATTTTGTGACAATTTGGTGGTACTTGTATAGTTGATGTTCACAGAATGAAATGTGCTTAGTTTAGACGATCTAGGCATGTCATATACAGTTCGTGGACAGGGTCACATTGATGGAAATTTATATGCCAGATTCAAAAGGTAGCATTTGCAAAGTATAGTTTCCACTGGCAATCTGGAAGTTGCCAGTTAATTTTTTGGCAACTTGTGTGTCACTGACAGAACATAGTCTGAACTGTCTGGCTACATAATTTCTCTTAATTGACAAGTTTTGAGAAGTCTTTCTAGTAGATCAATTAACTGAAATAATATGGTGATGAGAGTTGTGAGATTATGTAAGTTTTGTGCTTATGACAATAATTTCATGGGTAAAATGGCAAATTATTATTATTTAAATTCTGGAAGGGAACATCAGGAGTTCCTAAATTAGAATTGTATATATTTAACCATTCAGATAAATGTAGGCATGTACGTGACAACTGGCAGATTGCAATGTCTCACATGAGCATTTTGTTTTACTGGAGTTCATCTTTTCTACATTGTTTACTAAGTTTTTCATAGGTTTTATTAAAAAAACATTGAAAGTTCATGAAGCTATTGCCGTTTTAGAAGTAATTTTTATTCATAATGTAAGCATATTTCTCCTGTGTTTTATGTCACAGTTTCTTTTTATGGCAAGTGGTTAATTGTGTGGTTAAATGAAAATTAAAATAGTAAGACTGAAAGAAATTTGGCAATGTACGCAACACTCGTTTTTAGCATACTGGTATGACTTTTTACGAGTATCAACTTTGCAGTCAAAGTTTCTATTGGGCATTAGAATATTGGTTAGCTTCTTTTTTGATGCATAGATCAACTTCAGATAATCTGCAAGTAATGCCTATGTTCTGACAAATTATGTATAACAGCAATTTTCAGTGTCTTCAACTTCATGCCACTTCTATTCAACTTTCATTCCACTTCTATTCACATAATACTTCCAAGTTTGACAGTATTGGCATTCGGAATAATCTGGCATTGTAACAATGGAAGGAGCCTCAAGCTCTGAGTAAAATGGTATTTGTTGTTGAGTTTTTGAATGATCTCGTGTTTATCCACATAACATGTGTCTTTTCTGCTGCATGGTCAAAGTTGTTTTTCCCATAGTTGTAGTATTCCTGAAATATTTAATTGCCAGAGTTTGAGTTTAAATGCAGATTGTGGAAATCCTTAGGCAGTGTGGAGGCACATTTGTAGAAGCACTCTTGCTTTGAGCATTAGAATGCCAAGTAAGCTTTTTCTTTTGTTATTTAAACACCGGTTGAAGTGTTTTGATGTGACTGCATTAGTGCTCATAAGTAGTTGCATCCTTGTAGCTGCTGCTTCACTAAACCAAAGATGACTGCCTGTTGCTGTGAGTGTTTGTCTTCTTCATTTGAAGAGCAAATAATTGGAGTTTAATTTAGTAGTTATTTAATATCTGTTAGATAATTTGTGAATTTCTACAGTGCAATAATAATAGATTTAATCTGTATGTATGTAGTCTTGTTGAGTAATGATTGGCTTCAGCGTTTGGCTGTTCTGAAATATGAAATGACAAACCATTCGTAACAGTTTGCTCCCCTCCCAAGCTTGACATAGTTTAGAGGATTTCTATATTATTTAGAATGCTGGGCACATTCTAATGACAATTCTAACAGCCCAAATTTTAGGCATTCTCTTCACAAGCACTTTGTTTGTTATCAATCAGATACATTTTAACTGTACAATTTGCAGCTTCTATAATTCTAGAGCTATTCTGAGTGTGTTCTGAATTTACATGTAAGATGACTAACAAGTAAGATGATTAACAAATATGATTTACATAATCAGGAAGAGACATTTTGAATGGCACCCAAATTATGCACAATTTGACCCAACTAAAATAAAATCACCTTTTCCAAAGAAAAACATATCTTGAGCTGCTGTGAAACACCCACCCTCTAGCAGAAATTCAGGTTTCGATGGTTCAAGGAAGCAATTTATTAGCCCCTGTCAAAAAGTGAAACTTCTAAATGGACAACTGCACAAATAAATGACAAGACATATATGAGCTAAAGAAATGCAACTGTATTGGAATTTTTTTGTAGAGAATTACAAGTTCAAATGTTAAGTGGAAAGGCTGCTCTCATGAGATTGTTTATAATTGATGACAAATTCTCCTATACAATTTTGCTCCGATGGATTCTACAAAGCGACGACAGTGATAGCGTAATCATAGTTATGACAAAAAATTCACATGATTCCTTGAAAAGAAGATAGCCGACGACACTAAAATGAAGCAGAGAATGTCCATCAAAGTTCACTATTTACATTTGCATTAGGACAATCGCTAAGACTGACTCTGGGCAAAACTTGTCTGATTTTATCCCAACTGTCTGGAAAATTCATGACTGGATTTCCACTGAGAATAACTGTCTCAAGTCTAGGACATGACTGCAGAGCCAGCAAGGCTATCACATCCTTTATATCTGCAAAATGAAAAGAAGTTTGTTAGACAGAGGTAGCTTTCAAACCGTAAGTCTATCTGTAACATTCACTTGCATCACGCACATACACGAAACCTAATTTGAGATTTACTTGCATTGAAATCTATTCATTTAACCCTTACCCCTCCAATTATTATATCAAACACATTAAAATAGGCCACTGTGAGCGGCCTCAGGAGGGGTAAGGGTTAATATGCACATAGTTAAAAGTATTTGATAGAAATCAAGTAGAAATCGTTTAACATAAAATGCAAGGGATTAGTATGAAAAATTGTGTTAACATTTTCATTGGAACTCTTTTACAAATCCAACTTTCAATTTCGTTAATATAAACATGTACTGTAATGCGTATAGAAAGATCGTATGGTAAACCATTCGTAATGAAGTACAGACATTAAAACCAGCAACTAAAGATACAACTGCATATAATGTTTTTACAAAGTTATTGATTAAAAGAATATGAAGATAAAATCTCAAATATACAGATACTACTAAAAATCAAAGGTAACAGAAGTTTCAATACTACACCAATAACATTGCAATATAGTCATATCTTACAGCAAGGTTGTCTTGCAGCCCATGTTCAGCTGACTTTCCCAACTAACCAAGTAATTAGAAATATTATCAGTTCACTCTAACAAAAAGAAAAGTATCAACCAACCATTGTTGCACAAGTCGAGCACTTGAAGACAAGGAAGATTATTGATGCCATCACACGTAGTCAGGCAGTTATTATTCAGCTTCAGCTCTTTTACGCACTGTAGCAGGTGACCATTTCTCAGATGAGTCAGGCAGTTCTTGGACAGGTCGATGGAGGTCATGCGGACCAACTGTTCGAGGTGATAGACAGCTGTCAGTCGTTGGTCGGTCAACGAGAAAGAGCGTACGTTGGAGGTACAAAACTGCAAAGCATCCTCCAGGACAAATCTACTTCCTAGATATAAATAAACATGGCTCTTATTTATAAATAGAATTATTAACATTTCATGAAAACAATAAACATTGACAAAAGTACATGGAGAAACAAGGAATCAGTACAAGTGCAGTCCTTCAGTGAGTTCATCTAGTACCTCTTAAAGCTATCTACTGGGAAGCTCTCCCAAACTGGAACAATCAGTCTGTGCTGGGTCATTGAATAAAGAAATTTGTAGATAGCAAAGCACGAAATGTAGTAGATTCTGCACATGTGCTTTGTCCAGCTGAAGCTGCCAAAATGCACTAGTTAACAGCAGTCACCAAATACAACATACATATATTTTGGATAGGACTAAACTTTAAATATCACCAACAACCCTTACAACAGAATAATCACCAACAATCCTTACAATAGAATATCAGCAACAACAGGATTACCACAGATGCTATCATTCCAATGTAAGTGATTTGCTGCACATGTGAAATATGTTGGGTCATTGTTTTTCCAAATGCATCACTCTGGTCAATAAGCTGGTCATCTGCAAAATTTGCTTCATAGTTCGTCTACTTTCAGATTTTTATTAGAATCATTTGTTTCAAAGTTAATCCCCTATTTCATCATAGATTTCATGTGTCTCTGGATGGAGTTGTGTCCTATGTCATCAATGCTTAAATTCATTAACAATCTGCTATTCAGACTATTAAGCTCATCAATATTCATGCTATTCAGACTATTAAGCTCATCAATATTCATGCTATTCAGACTATTAAGCTCATCAATATTGTCCAGCTGGGAAACTGGACAGTGTTGAACTCCAGATGTAAAGGATTCATAAAAGGCACATAAACTGATCTTTTCATTGGTCTTCCAGTTCAGCATATTAGATAATGCCCTGTGCATTACACACCAGTAGAATAGAAGTAACTGATAAATAATTACATGTTAATGCCTCATGCATTAGACACCATTGCAATAGAAGTTACTGATAAGTCATCAACAAACCAAAGTGACATTGACGAATAAAGCCATAACCACTTACGAAGGTCAGAATAGTAGTTTTTTCTCATTGGGTCTAGAATCACAAGTTTCTCTAGATAAAACATGGTCTCGTCTTGATATCTCTCGGGTTCCAGGGCTCTCATCAGCGACAAAAGCGTTAGTATCACCCCTAAACCACACATTAAAACACTCGTCTGTTTCACCATCTTTAAAGAGTCCTTATAGATATTCTCTGAAACCTTACTTGCTGTATACCTTACATTGAAATGCAATATCCACAAATAGACAAAAGCTGATGCAGTTTGGCATCTACCCATAATCTTCAAATTCCTCCTCCAGTCTCAATACGGACCGCTCTTCTCCAGTTGTTTTGCAATGCCATCAACTAATATAAGAAATCTGACACTTATAACTTCCATTCAGGGCTCTAGACAGAAGCACTCACAGTCCAGCATAAGAAAAGCTGTACTGTACATCTAAAGTTTTTAAATATGGTAAATGTAAGCTAAATGAATGAACAAAGTCAGTAACTGTGTAAAATTGGGTAAACATTGCAATGGAAATTTCTGAAAATTTGTCGGCTCCAAACAAAAGCTGTGTCAGGAAGACCAGCTCATTTGCAGGGGCACAAAGTATTAAGATAGACGGAAGTTCTAAATCAGGAGTTCCTTAATTAAGTGCAACATAAAAATTTTTATTATACATCGGTTAATGAGACAAATACCTAAAACTGTTCAGAATTATTTGCAAATGTTGACTGGGTCTAGAAGAGGAATAGATTTACAAAGACTGAAATGGAGATTGAATAAAATGACTGACATTTATTGTCTGGTTCCAGGTCATGTAGTTGCTTGCACAACACAATCTCTTGGCCCAGAAAAAATGAAGTTGCAGTGCTGCAAAAAATAAATAACTCATCTAAACCAAAACAGTTTGTGGGACTTCTCACATTTCAACACATTGTAGTAATGAGCATAATTTTTCACATTAAACAAATCACTTAGGTTTAATGCACTATTTGGTATTAGGAAATAGCCAACAGCTCTTTTTTTGACCCTTTAATGACCAGCATTATTGATCATGCCTTAGGTTTACTACATGCTGTCATTTAAGGGTTAAAGTGAAGAATACTACTATAAGACCAATATAATTATAAAAATAGAAACTTGAAATTATACATAAACTGCTGTAGTAGCAGATAACTTTCTATTTAAACTGTAAGTAAAACAACACTGAGAAATGTATCATAACACCATCACTAGGGTATTCAACAAATATACATTACATTATTTATCTTAATTTATCACTCTAATTTAGGGTTGCAGAAGTTAATGATTAATTAATTAAATGATTAAATTTATTTTTAACAATTAATCAAACTAAGCCATGAATCTGTCAGTTAGAACAGGTGTCATTAAATAATAACATGGCAAAGATACCTGAATGTGTCTGGCGTCCACTTCCGGTAATAACCATGGTCTCCACTGTCAAGATAAATTTCTGCTAGTGATGTCTTTTCAGGCATCCCACTTAGAGACAACTTGATTGAAATATCTTTGTTGTCTTTATTTAACACTTCAGCATTCAATTGTGCTATCTGTTGCATGGTTAAGGAATTGTCAGTGTCAAACATTTCTAGTTCTGTACACTGAGCATTGTATAATGCCATCCTCTCCGCAGAAAGCCAATTAACAGTGCTCTCACCTGATCTACAACCACTACCACAATCAATAATACAACCCACTGATTTAAGAAATCTAAGAAGAAGATCGGTCACTATAAACTGCCCTGAGTGGCAGTAGTCATGGGTATGAAGTGTTAGTGACTGCCTTTCTTAGCCTGGCATATGAGGGCAGGTGTCAAATCCTCTCCCTCAACGTCTCATCTTGCCACCAACAGTGTACTATCAGTTGACTGATTATAGTTGGCTACAGCACAAGTGAAACAGAGAACTCAAAACAAATGTAGAAGGGATTTGAGCCTCTGACCTCTCAGTTGATAGGCAAGCACACTAACCACTAAAGTAAAACACGAACACACACTCCAATGATTCAAATCTCCCCAAAGTCGACCTTGGCATTCAAAGCAACAATTTGATAAAACGGTTAATTGCAATCGAGCAACTTTCCTTAAATCGGAAAGGATACCCATAGAATGCTGTTCTTTCCACTCACAGATGACCACTTCACGTCCATCTTCTCATCGTCGACAGTTAAAGAGAGAGCAAACTCTTTTCCACACTACAGTGAAAGACAGAAAATGCAGGCATTACAATATAATCTTAATAGTTTCATTTCATAAAGCACTAGCTGGGGCACCAGGCGTTCACCCGGTTGAGACAGGTTTTTGGGCCTGGAGAGGAGGAAGATGGCACCCACGGGCTTCACCAACCCCTCAACTGAGTGTCGGAGGTGTTCCCCGAGCGAACGGCGAAGGTTTCGAGTGAATAGGTCTAAAAGTGTGCAAATGTGTACATACCGAACTATGCGACTGTTGAAATGTATATATCCCAAACCATCCATTCATTCCCTGAGCAAATGACGAAGGTTTTGAGTGAATAGGTCTAAAAGTGTGCAAATGCATACAAAGTACAAGCCCATGAGACCGATTGTGCAAGCATATATCTACCTAACAAGAGGTGTGGCAGAGACGATCCTGGCGACTGAGAAGGAAACTTTCCTTCGGGTGGGGGGTTCTGAGAGAGGTTTTTGGCCCTGGAGACCATGAAAAGGGCATCTGCGGGTTTCACAAACCCCTCGACTGAGTGTGTCAGATGTTCCCTGAGCGAACAGTGAAGGTTTTATGTGAATAGCTCTGAAACTGTGCAAATGCATCGCCTGACAAAGACACACAGACAGAGATCTCTCTTTACTTATATATATGATGCATGCTGTAAGCATTCTGCAATAATAGGGCAATTAATAAAGAGCATAAATGTCCAACTAAGTCAGACAACTTATAAAGACTTAATGGCACACACTAAAGCCTGCAATATTATACACTCAATGTCAGTGTTAGTGCCTTAAATAAGAAGTGTGATCTTACAACGCTCACCTGAGCTGGTCTGGTTAAAGTCACAAATGTCTTGGACATCTGTCGATCCACAAAAGCACTCCGAATGCACAACTCTTTCTGCTCTAAAAGCAAACCATGCAGTGCACTATGAAATATTACCTAACTTGACGAAAATATCTAATACACGCCATATAAAATGTTCACTACATACAAAACAGCTGAAATTCCATAAATGTTGTTTGTATTTTCCTTGATTCAGAGAATATTGTCTCAGGTTCAATTTATGACACACACGCACTTTAATTCCATTGTGTGAACTTCCTAAGACAAGCTAAATAAAATGTTTCAGTAGTAAAAAAAATAGCAACAATCCCAACATCTAGTGACTTGATCATAGTCGAAGTTCTGATTGACTAACCTTTGCCAAGCAACCATTTGTGGTAGAACCAAGCACTCTGATCATTTGGATCAGTGAAAAATGCATTCTGGACAAGTTCAAACTCTGTAAACATAAAAATAAATTTACAAAAATTGAAAACATATTCATAACAACAGAAAACAAATTAAAACCCTGTAAAGCATCATTAACCACCGCAATTAATAAAACTTCCTCTTTAACCCTTTAACAACCAGCGTTTACTAAAACGTATGGGAAAACATATATAGCTGGTTGTTAAAGGGTTAACATATGCCCACATAAAGAGTCTATCCACGTGTTGCACTTTGGCAGCTACTCTGATAGGTTATATTAGGCAACAATGATGGTACTAATTTTAATGGCTGGAGATACATCCTCTCACCATCATCTCTAACAATTGCACTGAAGAACTACTGAGGAGGCAGACAATCTATTAAACAACAGATGCAAGCAACACAACCAATTTCAGTCTATCACAGATCGACATAATTAAATTATTAACTAAAAGCATGCAAGTCAATCAAGCAATGATAAAGTAATAACTGTGAAACAAGAGGGTCCAACTACGCTCACACTCACACTTCAACCTCACAATAATTTAATTATGTCTTTGTCAGCAGTAGCATAAAAGTTTCAATTTGCACAAATCCTAATGTGCATAACCTCTGTTTAGGCGATTAAACAAATGGCTCAATCAATCAATCAATCAATCAATCAGATGAGTTGTCAGTAACAGAAACAATTAGTTGGGAGACAATAGAGTCAGCTATGTTGCTGACAACTGACCCTGTTGCAAGATGTCAGTTTGTACTCCAGTAGGTTGCGAAGAATCGGGGTGGACAATGGGCAACAGTTTACTCCGATAATGCCAAGATGAGAAATTGGAAAAATTGCTGCTAATCTTAGTTGTCGTAAACTCCAATTCAGTGTCCGCAGAAACACCAAAACGCTGTACAACGAATCGTCTATAGTCCCAGCAGTGAACTAGAATCAACAGAGAAAATAGACTTTAAAAACTAATAGAACAAAGAAACACATGATTACAGCCAGAAAATGATCAAATAAAAAAAACTGAAAATGATCAAATAAAAAAAACTGAAAATGATCAAATAAAAAAAAACTGCAAATGATCAAATAAAAAAAACTGCAAATGATTAAATTAAAAAAAACTGCAAATGATTAAATAAAAAAAAACTGAAAATGATTAAATAAAAAAAAACTGAAAATGATTAAATAAAAAAAACTGAAAATGATTAAATAAAAAAAAACTGAAAATGATCAAATAAAAAGACTACATATACAGTTTATTGAGTATGGTAACTGTTGGTCTAAGAATGAAAATAAAATCTCTGACTCACAGTTCCTCTCATCCAACTCAAGAAACCGTGAACAGAGCATCAGCTCCCGTTTCCAGTTTGGCTCCGGCATTCGGTTGAGAACCCAGCATCGCTGATGCCATGTTCCATAGGACTTGGGGTTTGTGCTGAGGCACTGCTCAAGAAAGTAGAGCTCACTCGTGAAAGCTTTCTGAAGTTCGTCTGTAGTTCTGTAAACATGTTACAAGTTTTAAACGCCTAATACAAAAAACAAAAATGAGTAACTATATGCGGCCATGAGATATTTGCACAAGGTAAGTTTAGTTCACTCTACAATGTAAGAAAAGTGTTGGTAGCATGGATCAGATTCATAGAATGAATTCATATCATAATAGCAGACTTAAATGAACTATCTAGACACAGAAAATTTTAGCTATGTTTAGAATTAATAAAATTTAATCAAAAAACATTCCTAAGTAATTTTTTATACAGGTAAAATAAAACAAAGTTGTTCATTATAATCGAATACACATTATGACATAGAGCAGGTTCTCAGCCGACATTCACATAATTTTCTAACAAATGCTGACATACTTTGTAGTTAACCAGACTTCAAAGAGTTCTCGTCTGATATTCCAGAGCGTGGAGAAGTCTGGATTTGTTGACAGCAGTTCACCTGTGAGATTGAGCATCTCCTGGTCCAATTCATTCTTCTGCCTCTGCAACAGAAACAAAAAAAACGTTATTTATTGCAATTAGTGACAGATTTAACATGAAACTACAGAACAAAAAAAAAACCGCCAGGTTCAATGTCACAAATCGACTTTTGCGAATAGAGTTCTTGTCTTAAATGCATTCGACATAAGTGTAATCTCAAGATTTCTTTAGTGGTCAGGCAGGCAGGCACAGTCAGATGGCTACACTGGATGGTCTTAGAATTGAAGTGACGATAGAGGCAAGTGGAAGAAGATTTGCGAAAGAGCAGTGTTTAAAGATCAGTGAAAAATAGCTAGAGGTGAAGTTTTGACGAGTTTGTTATAAGGATGATTATAGAATCCCTAACCCTCAAGCAAGCAAGGGGGTTCTGGCCACACCCCTGCATATATTTGTTGAATAACTTTTTAAATGTTATTTTCTCAAATCTCTTTTATGACATTGTTGCTATGTCTTTGAGCAACAATTAGCACAGATAAACGTTTGTTATAAGGATGAATATAGCATCATTAAGTAATTAGTAAGGGTATTGAACACATGACGAAATAAGACTAATGAGTTGACTGATATAGATGGCGATCATGATCGAGGTCATCATGATGATCATGATAATAGAAGATGATAAACCTTAGAAAAGATTTTGTCCGTAGCAGCTTTGTAAAGCAGAAGTTTCCTTTCTCTTTCCTTCCGCTTTGCTTCCTGTTGTTCAGCGGTCGTCTTCACTTTCAGTCGTCCGTGCTACAATTTACAAATTGCAACTGACTCAGCCAAACTCAGATGAAGCCAAATAGTTTAGTTTAGATACTGGCATAAGATGCAGAAACAAAATGCCAAATCAACTTCTGTGGGCCAAATGAATTGCTATGGTAGACTTTCATTAAGCTAATTTGTTAGGCACCTCAAAAGAGTCCTATTTAAGACTGCTGATTAGAAAGCATTAACATCATGTTTGGGAATAAGGGATCCTAAACAATTAATAATCTAAAAGTTTGTATAACTTTTCCTTCCAATGAACTAAATTACAAATTGACAAATTAGCTAATTTGTGCTAAACTATATACTTTCCCAGACCTAATGATATCTTTTCCCATTTGCTACAAGCAATAATTATTAATCACTACTTGATATCTTCACACAACTGCTTCATTTAACAGGAGTTCATTAGGAAGCGCTCCTGGGTAGATAGTCTTCAAGGGGTGCTAGATAAATCCTCCTAATAATAATAATAATCTGCCACCATTCGTTTTCCAGGCAGTCCCACAATGTTCTTTAGTTGCACCACATTCCTTGACCCAGAAAATGTTAACTCTGACTCTAAAACCATGTTTCCATAATTTTTTGCATCTTAGGGGGAATATCTTGCCTTCCTGGCACTTGGGACCAGAGATTTGCCTCCATCACTCAGAGGGGGATTGATGCCCCTGGAGTGACCAGGTTACTAAAATTAATAAAATTTGTAGCACATGCAGGTCACACCGAAATGTGAATCTGAGGCACAGGTAGTCAGTCTCCAGGAGAAAATGGACTTAGATTTCCAAATATTTGAAAGCCAAGGTGAAATAGTGAGTTTTGAATCGCTTTTTGAAGGAATTGAATATTTGCTATGAAGAGAGTCTATTAGAGTCAGTGGTCTGTAGGTCACGGAATGCATTCTGCATCATTCACCACCCATGTTGTAAGTAAGTAATTAAAGAAATGCAAATACAGTAAATTAGGCATATAAATGATGACCTGGTTAAATTGGCAACAAGTAGGTGAGCGCAGGCGATCAATTAACCGATTCACCAGACCTATGCGATCCACAAAGGTGAGAGATCGATCGATCGCCTTAAATGGGAAGCACTGAGTGCCCAATGAAGCATTTCGTATTACCAACATTACTGTCAACCAAGCCTATCCTTGAGGGGCGTGGGTAAATTGCGAACTATGTCTGACACCAACCCCAATACTGACCTTAATCGACGCCTAACGTGATCCTAACCGATCCTCACGACGCCTAACCTATGGCTTGCATTTTGGTTTGCATTTTACCGGTTCGCGGTTCGCACTTTATTTACACCCATCCACGAGCCCGTAATAATGTTCCTGTACTCAAGAATTTCTGCCCTAATGTTCCTTTCGGGTTCTTAAATAATTTATGCATTAACTAAGTGTTTGGCCTATCTCAAATGTAAAGATTCATACCATGTTACTATAACAAAATAGTTGCCCTCAAAAATTACAAAATTATAAAACCTGCGTTATTATTTTATTACTCAGTCACAAGATTTTCAAAACAATCATGCTCATAGAATACTAAAAGCAGCACCTGCCCAAGTATTCATTGGCTGGTATAATTAGACATCCCAGACAGACGATCATTAATGATTCATACCCATCATCAGAAAAAGCACTATAATAATAATTATTATTATATTATTGTTATCTATTTCATCAAAATTCAAGATGTCGAATATGTGAGTTACCTTGAACTAATATGTAAGGGATATGAAACCGACCCAGTGCAGGCGATGTTCGTGATCAGCAATGTAAGATTCGACTTTAAGCAGGTGGTACAATGAAAATTAAGTTTGAAAACCGCAGTTGTACAAGTAGGGATAAGAAGTTCGTAATATAAACGGGTTTTGAGCATAAATGACACTATTAAAAAGTCTGAACCGTTTAGAACAAATGAATCAAGCTGCACGCGTAACATAATCCCAGACCTTACAAATGGTGGGTGATTTCCTTCAACATCAGGTGACTTATTAAGGTCAAACTCACCGCTCACATTGGTCACCTCACACCAACTTGCTCTTCCTCATCGTACGCTAGTCTATACCAAAAAACTCAAAACCCATGAATTTTCGTTCTGTTTAATATAACCACGGCCTCTACCATTGCTAAATTGTTAAGTGCCTCCCCATCCTGGTGGGGTCTAACCCTAGCCTCTGATAAAGAGCACTTGGAAAAACTCCTAAGAAGAGCCAAACTCCCAAGAAGAGTCAAATGCCTTGAGTAATCCTTCCTGCTGACAACAGCCTCTGAACTTGCAAAGATTCATAGCAGATGCCGAACTCCTTTTCTCTATTTTACACAACCCCTTAACATGTTCTTCACCAACTCCTACCTCCACTCTGTCCCCACTCCAATAACCAATAGAGACCTACATGTAGAGTACACAAACACCCAAAGACAACTCTCAATTTATCCCCAGATCATTGTATAAAAGCTCTGAATTACTGTTGGTTACTAGGTTGTTATTAATTCTACTTAAAGCCTCTGTAACACAATACTATAAGCCTCTACATTTGATTTGTGGACATCACCAATTGATACCGCCATGTACTATTATAAAAGTGTTACATAAACTACATGTACTGGGTAGGTAGATTATATTACTAGGACTGTGTCAGAAGCTTTGTTCGAGGCAAGAAATTGATTATAACCAATGTATTTTCACAAAAGTAATAGTTCGTTCCACTTCACACATGTGACATGTGCTATGCTTCTCTGGTCAAAGTCAGTGGCATAGCGCCATGGAGTGAAGTGGCACAATTGCTCCAGGGTGCCAAGGGGCGCTTCCTTGGCCAATGTAAAATTATTTTTTCTTATAGTTTCGATTGATGGTTACACTCACAAATTCACAAGCCTTAACGTTGTAACCCGTAAACATCTGACAAATATCATCGTAGCCCGTACACGTCTGACTATCGCGTGACAGATTCGTGGTATTTATCACGCATCAATTAGCAACCCGCGCCCAGCTTTCACTTTAAATACGTCCGACTTGCACAATTTAGTCTAAATAGGACGTCACTCGTTATTCAGATCAGTTGCTCGGCTGAATATAAATGCAGTAATTAGCTGTGTTCATTGAAATTAACACATTTCAGCACTTCACTTATCTGTTCGTTGAGTAGAACTTATTTGAACATTTCTGTACATCTTCTGTTCGTTGAGAAAACTAGTGCAGAAGAGTTAAACTCAATTTGTACTGACTTTCGAGGACTTTTCCATTCTGCAGATGTTTCTGAAGAGGTTCAGCTTACCCTCACAAATAATCCGTAAATTCCAAGAGAAAGTGCAGGAAGGCAGAATAACAGTTGTGTGGTTGTATCTTTTGTGCTACACTTTCATGAGGCACTGCAAGAATATACCTGGCTCAGTGGGCGTTTGAGCAAGGTTAGCTCCAGGGCGCCACAGAGGCAGCCATGCCACTGATCAAAGTGGTTCACACATTAGCAGCATCACTGTACTTACTGGTACAAATGTATATATTGAGGACAACTTACCTAAAAATGTTAAATCTTGGTATTTAATTTTTGTGGTAATTAATAACATAATCAATTTTTAAACGTGGAAGCCTCTACCTAGTTGTAAATTCTCATGAAAACAACCACCTTGAATAATGTCCCTTGCTAAATGTTTATTCAAGTCGTTTTGGTTTTGCCTTGACGGCAGAATCAGATTTCACTTTTGTTGGATCATACGGATAAGTTTTTTTAATTGCTCCGAGTCCAGCCTCTTTGAACCGAATCGCTTCCGCTCTTTGTCTTTCCTCAACGCTGATCATTGTCTGCGAGTTCTTCCAATCTGCAACAGAGAACATTTTGACTAAACCAACTGACAATATATCTAGTAATATACAAGCATCATCCGCTAATAATCACAGGACAATTTTACAATTCAACTAAGACATTAACATTTTGATTATACAAAGTCTCCATTGCAATCAACAGGAAGATAAGAAACTATGAAAACAAAGTTGATGGCAAGAGTTCAAGGCCAAATATTGTCACTTCCCAGATTTGGTTTCAGCATCAACAATTGTCTCCTAATTTTCAGTGAGTGTTTAATATTGTATTTGCTGACATCGCAAAATTCTGACACTGTACAATTATAAACATTTGGAATTCATCCTAAATCTAGTATTATAAAAGATTCCAACAGGAAATAATCAAGAGTTTTGGAAATGCAGAACAGATAATGCTGTGTCAGCAACTGCATGACAACTGCTGCCGATTTTATAACTGAAATGCTAAACAAGTCCAAAACCATAAGACTGGCCATACTTTCTTTCATTCCTTTGATGAACGGCTTCTTCTGCTCTTTGACAATCGAGGGATCATGAATTACCATCTGTGGTATCTTGAACATATTTCTAATAAATTCAATCTTCAGAAAGAGAACTTGAGACAGTGAGAACAGATTGGACGTCAACCAGTAGCAGAGCATACCCTGAAATCATTTCATTACAAATCACATAACAGCAACACAAATTACCAGTACTGGTTTTGTTCCCCAGCATTGTAAGGTACGAGTTTTTTAAAGCTTAGCCAACTTGTAACATCTGCCGAGTAATGTCAAAATATGTCAACAGAAAGGTTCATATCTCGGAATTAAAATGACAGTATGAGATGAAAATTGACCTATGAATTTGCAGATCATTAAGCAAACAATTTTCATATCGCTCCAGTTTGCATTGGGGAGGCATGATTTTTCACAGCTTTGCCCTGGTGTAGTTCTGAGGATTTGTGTATTTCTACCCTTCTTTATCGTCTCCCTCATCATGCGTCTGATCAATATGACTATTTTCCAGGGCTCTAACCTGGTGTCGTGTCTCTTGACTCATATATATTGTTCTTGTCCTCGTGTGTGAATCTGCCTGATTTACATATTTAGCCAAGCCTTCGTATCACCGAAACCGTCAAGAGCAATGGCAGGCATAATTGTGAACAGGATTGAATGTAAACATAATTTCCACACATTCTAAGGGTGGCTGGTTAAAAATCTGATAAACTATGTACTCATATGAGCTTCAAAACGTAGATTTTCAGTCAACCTAATCCAATACATATTTCTAAGAGAATCTAGACTAATGGATGACTACTTCAACCGCCAACCAAAACAGATGTACGTACAGCCGGGAAGTTGATGATAAGTGGCAGCATGACGAACGGCATTGCTCTCATGACGTAGCGAAGAGTCTTTGTCATTGAAGCTGCACGAACACCATCGACTCCCAACTAATCAATCAAATGAGAAAATCCAATTTTAAAACATGCATCTCACATCAACTAGATGAATGATATGTTCCATCAATACTTCATTTCTTAATTAACATAGCCACTAGTCAGCTACCCCCACTCTAAGCATAGGTGTCACAACGCGGGCCAGTGACAAAATAAGTTTATAGGTATTAGGTATGACAAGAATATATATGTAACTCCAGATAGGTCTAGCTTTTTAGAGGTTTTTCAACGTATATCTTCATTGTACCACAAGGTAAAAAAAATTGAATATTGGCACACCATCGAAGGTCAGATAAAAACAACAGGTCCATGCAAAATCCCCTTGCAATTAAATATTAGGGAGGCCATCATTAGACCTCTTACAGGGTCTGGGCCAGAGTCCCAGCCAATAACACATTTTGGAGCAAACAACGACAATGGAGCTTGTTTTGAGATAATGTTATTGTACATATATTGAATGTTTTCATGTAGAACTCATCCACATCTTGCGTACCACCACTAGTAGTACGTGTGTCACCGTTTCTTAAACTGCTGTTCCAGAATAACCAACCTCAATTGTGATGAAGAATGTAGCCATCGTTATTAAGGGCAGAGCATAAAATGGATCAGGAATAGTGAGGTCCACAAACCAAGCAAAGCCCCCGTGTGTCATGCTCTGCACCGGGAGATTAGCCATCTGACGGATACCAACGAAAACCGAAATAAACACTGGAACCTGTAAACAAGAATAACAACACATTATTATTAACCTATTAAAATGTTATTTATTGCATCTTTAATAATGTTAATAACTTTTGGTAACCTTAAATTCAAGTGATTTGGCAGCCCTAATTATAATGTAATTAAAAGATTTTTGGTTTTCAGCTAAAGAGCAGATGCAAGGCATTAGGTGCATAGTGTAATGGGTGTCCTGCATGGCTGCTGACAATTAAAGTTGACTCCTGTAATAACCTGTCATCATTCGTTCATACTATGTTTGTAATCACACAGTGGTTTGTCAATTTGAAAATAAACGAAAATCTTTATCTTTAACTCTATGACAAGTGAGCTGTGCTTAAAAACTAGAATAAGAAACTAGAATGCATCCCCTACTTTCCACAATGATCTTGTGAGCATTCAAACTACATTACGTTACATAAAGATACTCGACATAACGAAACAAAGTGCTCGTGATTACAAATATGCAAATGTAAGGCTAATTCTTATCATTAGTCTATAAGGAAATAAAACAATGGATGGCATCAATATTCATTGTGGCTGATTGTTAACCTCACCTGTATAAAAGGAACCAGCATATTCTTGATTGGGTTGACTTTGTGCTTCTTCATGTAGTCGACAACGTCTCCTCCAGCTCTAGCAGCTAGAAACAACAAACGTCCCACTAATTACTTAAAATGCCACCAATAGGTGTTTTAAAAGTTGCCTAAAATTTATAATGATGGGGGGAAAATATTTCAAACACAGTACCATATCTGACAATTAATTTTATAGCATGATAGACCCAGGGAAATAACAAAGTCTTCATTTTTAGTTAGTTATCAAGACACAAATATAGGACCTTTGATACAACTCAAAGAAGTGCAGCCTACACTAACTTACATGGTGTTATACACACATAAAGACAAACACAGGTTGTAAGCAATAAATCTTTTTTTTTTAAATAAAGCAGTAATTCTGTCATTATATATATACAATGATTGAGCCTAGAAAGATTATAAGAACACATTTTTCCAGTAATAATGATTATGCTTTACAATAAAATATTTAAGCTACACTTTTTATTCAACAAATGAGTGCATTCGGAAGAGAAAGCTCCTCAATTTGCAGTGGAAACTCAAAACTAGGGCATAACCGAGTAGACAATTTCCACCGAGTACCGAATCCGAGTACTTGGATGCACTATTTGCCGGATCCGGATATGAACCGAAAAGTAGCAGCAAATCTGGCCAGTGAGACCATCCGTAGGCAAAGCGTAGTTAACCTGCCACGTACACAGCTACAGAGAACTATAAGTAAGTCCGTTTGTCCAAAATTTATTTGATGAAAAGATATTATTTTATCCAAAAAAATTATTTTATCAAAAAAGTTAATTTTAGGTATTTGCTGGTGAAAAATTTGCCAAGGCGAATACTTCCGAATAGTCCAATATTCGGCCGAGGCGAATATCCGAGGCGATATCCGGTTAAGCCCTACTCGAAACACAAGTATAGATTTTGGGGGTAAATTAGGAGTCCTAAAGCTTTTATAACACTATTGTTTATCTTTTGTCAAGCAATTCTTCTAAAGCACACGATGGTATTAGTCTATTTGACTGCACTTCTGAGAAACATACAAATACCCTGAAGTTCCATATTTACATATTTTAAATATGGAAAAGTTTATCCCACTGAACGTAGAGTAATGTCATTTGCAAGCATCTACAGCAAATTATATATGGCTAAGGGTCTGATATGTTCTCCCCTTTGAACAAGAAACAATTTTATCATGCTTTTCTAACTCCATCTCGCATAGATAAAATTGCAAAAAATACATTCAGTGAGTATGATTACTAGATTCTTACTTTATGAATAATAAATAGATTGTCAAACTGCTCTGGTAAAAGAGTGTATCAGCAGATCAGTCTAAAAAGAAAATGGCCTAGCATTTTTCTGCCGTGTATCTGTACTTTGTCTATGTACATTTTACTTAACACAAAACAGAAAAATAATGGCACTCGTCCGTGATTACCTTCCAAAGCATTTCCTGACACACGTGCTTTTGTAAACTTGGCCTGGAGGTTCTGTATGATGGGCATATGGTTGTGCATGTTGGCTGCATTTCGCTGAGCAAGAATTACCAAAGGAAAGACAGCCAAACGCAGACACACCGTTCCTAAGACACACAAACAAATCAGTGATTCAAAAATCTTCCTAACAACATCAACATATTATTTAAAAAAACTTTGACCAACAAAAGGTCTCAAACTGTGCAAATTGAAGGCACTGTAGTCAGTCGATAGGCTAAGAGCTGTTAGATATCCAAATTCTTGAAAACCAATTAGAAATAGTGAGTCTGAAAGGAAGACAAACAGTTCAAGCTTCTAACAAACATTCGTAGTCAGTACCATTCTTAAGGGGCAACAACACGGAATGCATGAGAGTGCTACATCGTATAACATAGATGATAATAGAGTTCAACTAAAAGACCCATCCCAAGGATTGCAGTGGAAAGCCATCCTATGACTTGCTCAGGAAGTCACCAAAGACATATGTTGTGGGATGATTTAGTCCAGTGTTTCCCAAACTGTGTTCCACGGAACCCTTGGGTTCCGTGTGGTGAAAACAAGCATTCCGCAGAAAACTTCGGTGTGAATACATGGAGGCTTTTTGCTCAACATGTGTGTATAACTTTACATGAACGACAATTCATATGTCATTGTCATCGACATTTTGTGTTGTTATTAATCTAATCTAGGCCTAATCCTATAATTGTCTGTATCCTCTAGCATTTTTACCCACAAGACAATATGTATAGTTTGGACGAGTTTCTGCCAATAAAATTTAAGGTCAGAAGGGTTCCATGGCCCAAAAAAGATTGGCTGATTTACTCTATTTTCAGTGTTACAGATTCTTGAGCTGTTTGGTGAATTCATCAGCATTGGTTGCTGGAGCAGAGAACAGATCAGAATCAATAAGCAGCTGACTCAACTGGAGAGGATCTACAGCTCTAATGCTGCAATATGTGTGCCACAGAGGTTGGTAATGACAGGAGAAGTTTATTTTACACAGGAAAAGCTTGTGATCAGAAACAAGACTGGCAACACTGACCCATAGACTGCAGACAGTGGTCTGATCATTAGAAGCTAGAACATCAAAGAGGCTGGCTTCTCAAATCTGAACATTGACAAGGGTGAGGAAAAGATCGGTTAGGTCCTTGGTCAGGGAAGTTACAATAAACACAAATCAAAGCTTTTTGCCAGCTCTGATGTGTTAGATGGACATCTGCAAATCACTCTGTTATGGACTATTTAAATGCCAAATCAGATGGAGGCAAGTATTAAATCTTAAGAAGCATACCTTGAAAAGTAAGGCTTTATTGATACAAAAACTGAATTACCAATTACGATAGCAGTCCACCAAGGCACATCAAGGCCAACATGAATAGCTTCCAAGGCAGTCTGAACGAGTCCATTGGGCCACCATCCACCGAGTCCAAGGCTCTGCAGAGTTGGCTCTCCAAGAGCATTCAGCTGCTGGAGTATCTCTGTACCATTCTCTGTTAGATCAGAAGGTGGTGGCGGAAGAGGGGGCTCTGGGATATAACCATCAGGAAGATTAGATATTGCCTGTAAAACATACCATCAAACAAACAAAGCTAATGGTTGGTGAAATTAATATTAATATCAAAGCACTCGTTCATTGTAAGTTGCATGTTTCAATTAAACAAGAATGGATAAAATGTGTGCGATGACAATGAGAGTAAATGACAATTCAGCATGCTAAACAATAGAATATAGTTCACACCTAATTAACAGGCCAACAAAAGAACTTCCACATTTTTAGGAATTAGTCACACTTTGGATTTCCTAGAACTTACAACAGCAGTCCAAACTGACAAATAACTAGAGGATTCATCAGCAAAATTATTACCAATATGTACATTAGCACCATCACAAATAAATGAAAGGTATTAACGAGTATTCGTTAATATTCAAGTCAAGTTCTTATTATAGCTCTATGGAAATTACTTAAACAGGAAGAACATGAGATTTCTATTTATAATTGGAATAATTAACATACACTTCCATCTGCGACTGTGGTGCCTGAACTGCTCCATCTGACAGCTGAATGAGGACTAACAACGGTAAGTGATCGGACTTCTGACAGAAGTTTTTCACGATGAAAAGCAAGACGTTGCCTTGGCACAACACTTCTAGCAAAATGGAAACTTCGTTTCAGACACAATGACACTGGGAAACTTCCGACTGACTGTGAAACTGACAGATTTGTCCGCAGTGTCAGCTGTGAAAAGATAATACAGCTGTACAAAAAATTCATATACACAATAAAATATGAATGCACCTAGATATTCATATAGCACCATTCTTCAAAGCACTGAAGTAATGCAAGTATTAGCTCTTTTTGGGAGAGGTTTACATCAGTCCGACAATAATAAACAATACAACCACCCCAGATACAAATACAATAGAGCGCGACTGTCCACAGTCCAATTCTTCCCTTAGTAAGCAGTGGACTGTGGACGTTAGTAATAGCTCACATACAATTAGGCTAATTAACACAATATTTACTTCAGCCCTGTGTTATAATACCATTAGATGAAATTTTATGCAGCTTTGCAGTCAACACCATCAACTTATTTCTCATTTCTAATACTGGAGCATATATAGGCTACGGAAAGTAGCAGCGCTCGGTTATTTTATCCGAGTCTAGGGAGAACAATGGTCATATTGCTCATTATGTTGATTAGTCGTCACCAGACTGATGGAAACCTCAACTCTTTGTGTTAAGTCATCAGACTTTTGTAGCAAAATACTTTATTTTATGACAATAGAATTATTAGAATATTATGGTTATAATATGATAACTCTTGCAATGTAACAATATCCTCAGTAGTTCAATAACTACATACAGGTAAGACCAGCAAATCAGAATGTATCAAATGCATCAATGCAGCAGCAGAGTTGATATGCTACAGTATTATGCTAAGATAAATCATCTGTGGCCGAAAGTTAGGCCGTAAATCCGCAATACAAACAAAAATGGTACTTTCATGGCTGAATTTATAAAAAAAATTAGTGTGTGAAGCCCTCTGCGCATGCGTAACCTACGGCACATGTGCGCTGTTAAAAACATCTACAAAATTTGTAATATGTGCCGTGAGAGTAGGTAAGGGTTAAAGAATCGTGAGGGTTGGTACCCGTTCCGCGGATCGACGGGTGCCCGGACCGTGATTTAAACATTTTTGACAGCTTTAATTATGACATGATCATTATGCATTTAGTAACACTAAAGTTCAAGATGCATTGCCAATGATAAAAACTTTGACTATTATCTGACATTAGCGTCTTGGCCATACACAGTTTAGTCGTGGACAAGGTTGCGATGACACCCGATCCTAAGCACATATTATCGCTCATTCCTACTTTGCCATCCTAGGTACGAATTCACCTAAACTCTTTCGACATTGGCCACAATGTATCAATTTATCAAATGAACTTACTCTAAAAAGTGGTCCCCTGCAGAAATTTTGCATGATTCCATTAACTAATTACACAAATTTAATCATTCAATATCAGCACACCACTCAAATCTTAGTACCTATTCTTACATAATTTATTATTCCCAGATGAAGAAGCACACTTGAAGTTTGGAGCAGATTCATCCATCGGTAGCTCTGGTTTCATCTACTCTAACTATAGATTTCCATTCCAGACCACAATCATTTTTCCGGAATTCCGGGATTTTTCCGGTCAAATTCCGGAATTATTCCGGAATTCTCATTATGAACGTATTTATCAACTCAATACTGTCAATTTCAAGAAATTCCCCCCAAAATTAAATATTAGTCCTATGTGAGGCACGGTGGCCGATTGGTGAGACACGGTGGCCGATTGTTAGGCACGGTGGCCGATTTGTTAGAGCGGTTGGCCTAGCAACGGTCAGTGTACGCTGATCATGAGCGGGTTCGGCCATCTTCTGAGATGTCACTGTGTATGTAAGGACCTTGAGCAAGTCCTTTGCGCACAATTGCTCTGCATTACAACTGCAGTTGCTCCATCGAGATGTGTGTGCCTTTCGTGCACGACTTGTCATGTTAAAGGGCGTTATAAATGGGTATATTGTTTTGCAATTCTATGTCTACTTATATAACTAGTCTTTACCAAACTACACATGGATGTAACGCGCTCGCGGAATACGAGAGTCTTACTGCGCTCAGTTCCGAAATCTAATAGCGCAATTATTCAAAGGCATGCCTCACATGAAATATAGGGCTTACTATATTATATTCGTATAATAAAATAATTATGTAAATAAAACAAAGTTCAGAATCTTGTGTTCCATGAATTATGGTAGTAATAATGATATTAACTACTATGCAACCCCATAATTTCACTTCCGAAATTCCGGATTTCTTGTTTTAAAAATTCCGGAATCTCGGAATTTATAAAATTCCGGAATTTTCAATCTCTAATCTAGCTGCAGGAAGTGAGATTTCAAGATAATAGTATGACAGAATTAGAGCCAAAATTACGAAACCTTAACATAATTTGTGACAAAGCGATTTTTATTGCAATAGGCCTATGCTAAGTAGGCTCTAGGTTCATTCTAATTAAAACCTGCAGTGAATCCAACAATAGCAATTAAATTGTAGGCCTACAACTTGACTTTTAAATGCTGCACTGTCTGTTATTAATCAGACGTTGTCGCACTGTTGTTATAATCAGATGTTGTTGCACTGTCTGTTATAATAAAAATTTAAACAGTTGTCTGTAAAAGGTTGTCCATGTGTGTATTTGTTCAGCAAACATTGTGACACAATGTTAACTATTGTGCAAATACTCAAGAAAATATTGACTATCACAAATGCACTTTGGTTAAATGATTGGCACAAAAAAGCATGAATTTCCTATTTCTTTCTAATGCCATTTGCAATGAGGCAGAAATGTCAAAGTGGACAGACGCCACTTGGTGTGTATGTGCTCGCCAACTAGTCTAAAATTATTTAATAGCTCTAGGCAATCATTAATTGACAGAACAATTTATAATTTGTTGCTGGTAATTATTTTATTAAATGAATCAGAGTACAGGATCGGGAGAAGACTATAAAGTAGGAGGAAGATGGATCAAAACGCTGGGAATGCATATGACCAGACAAGTTATGTCGGCTAGACGCCGCACAGGTTTAACAACGGTAGACAGACTTAACAAAATATCGTCTGAATATGGAATGAAAAGGAACATCAAAACGACAAAGGTACTGGAGGTAAGTAAAGGAAAGAATACACACTGGAGGAAAAGAAATAGAACAGGTGAAAGAATTATGTTACATATGAAGTGTGATCACGACAGATGCCAAATGTCTCAGGAAAATTAAAAGAAGGACCACAGTAGGAAAAGAGCAAGGAGAGAACCACAGAGAGGAAAACTACACAGAAATCTGAAAATAAGAATGTTTAAGACTCTGATACGGAGAGTGGTGTTAACTGTAGGCTTATCAGAGACATGGACCATGAGAAAAAGACATAAGAAGCATTGAGGCTTTTGAAATGTGGACATGGAGAAAAATGGGGAAAATTAGCTGGAAAACATATATAAAACAAATGAAGAAACTATGAAAAAAATTAAGGAACACAGATACACACAATAAGAAAGAGACGAAGAATATTGATTCGGTACACTCTGAGAGGAGACTCATCCCTAGGAATAGTCGTAGAAGAAAAATGAAGGGGAGGCGGAAAAGAGGAAGATCAAAGACAGGTGATGATTGATTGGATGATGACAGCTGGATATGGAAAGCTGAAGGAAGAGGCCCAACATCGAGAGAAGTGGTGATGTGGGATATTTTAACCTGCCGAAGAGGCAGAGAACTAGAAGAAGTACACGAAAAGACCAAGATTAATCTAAGTCGCTCTGGTGCAGAGCTAGTTGATGTATAATCATGATTGAATAATTATTAAACATAAGAGTACTGCGCTGACTACGCCGAAATGAAAAGATGAAGAAAACTACGCTGACAACTGTTTTTTAATTCCTGAGGGTTTCAGGCGACCTCTGGCAACCCACGGGGGGGTCGCGACCCACAGGTTGAGAACTGCTGAATTAACTGATGCCAATGACGACTTGAGGCATTCCTGTAGACTATAGAGCACGAAGTGCAACCACAAGCCCTCCATAAGGTCACTGTGTCGATTATGCACTATACGATACATACACGCTGCTTTCCGAATTCAATGCCAAATGGAAATAAGGTGAATATTTGCAGTAACACAGCTGGGTTTCTCTTGTGATCGTGTATGGAAAGAGCTTTTGGTGAATAAAGCTTTGTAAAAGTTTCACATTGTTTTTTAACAGAGTTAAAATAAATTAACGAAATCTATATTTTGTACATTCCGCTGTGACAAACATTTACTAAAATGTACTGCATCCAACGCTCATAAAATATGAAGCGTGACGCTTAGGCCTATAAAGTTATAGGCTGGAATGTCGATACAATCTACAGGTTGTAGCATCACGACGCTATGGCATGTGCTCAACAGGTTCAAAGCTTTTATTTGTATAAATTATAATCGCACCGCAAGCGTGCACAAGTAATACTTGCATTTTTGTTAATAACGTACAGGCCTATATATTCTTTGAATCGAAATGAGTTCAGCTTCGAAGCAAAGATCGACTCCTACATCGAATTGATTATTTTAACAAAAGCAGGCATCTATAATTCTAAATAATATGCAGGTTAAAGCTTAAGTAATATAGTGTGCAAAGTATAATTGCACCACTCGCAACTGTTTGTGCTGTCGGTCGACCCATCAGAAACAATGGTTGCTTTTGAACAGAGATCCGTTCGATGCGTGATGTGTGAGATTCGCATTCCACCTCTTTGTGCCATTCGCAGATTTTGAATCAACCGTCTCTTCTCAAAAATGCGATCAACTGCAGGTGGATGGATCAATAGATGTGTGGTTGGATGGATAAATGATGGATGGATGGATGAATCGATGGAGTAGTCGTCCGATCAGTCTGTAAAGTATCCACAAACGTTCTATCCTTAGGGTCTATTAATATTAATACTACATAAAACTGAAAAAGCAGGAGCAGTGATTTGGTTTTTAGTTTTGATTCTAATACTCCATAACTTTAAGTTTGAGCAATCTGAAAAATGTGCTTGTGCTAAAGCACTAAAAATTAAAATTTCAGTTGCATTTCAAAAGAATGAATAACTTTCCATCAGTCTCGAATGCTGTTTGCAGCTATTCAAACAATTTGTGAACAACTGGCATCCCTTATAAATTATGAGGGACGCAGGTGTATTCTATAGGATAATAAGGTTATGATATATAGTTATTCTTAATTTTAGCATCAAACTGCATCTTGTGAGTGGCATTACATAACACGCCTTCAAACTATGCTTGATGAAAACTTAAATGTCAGGTTATGTTGTCTAGTGTAAAATTGACGACATTGTAAGATAGCTGCCATTATGGCTTCAATTACAACGGTTTACTGGTTCTAATTATGATAGATCGAGAACAGCTTCTAACCTTGCTTTCTGTTCAACTTCATCCGTTTGCGCATCAGAAGTTTGTTGCTGAAAAGCCCTTTTGGCATCAATGCTGAGACTATAGATGATGAAGACGAGTTAGTGAGGACTGTCTGAAGAAGGTCTGAAGAATTATCAGCTGAAAGATTAGGATTCAGAAGAGGAGAATAGGATGGGGAGGCTCCTATTACAGGTGGGAAGGAGAAAGTGGGGGAGGGAACAGGGGGAGATGATCGTATGACGACATATAGCGTGGCACACAAAGCAGCCAAGGACAAGAAAGCTGAGAATATTCCGATGAGCAAATCTGTGTGGTGGTGGCGGCAGATCCTTCCTTTCTTTTCAGGATAGTAAACATTGATTGCCACTGGCTTCAACAACGCCTGTCGTTCATCGTAATTGATGCTACAACAACGAAATTATTAATCAGCCTCGGTTAATAATCTCATTAGATGGCATCTAGAATGCACACTAGTTAGTGAAGCACGTGGTCTAAAGTTTAACGACTGGTGATTAACCAATTGATTACCCTGTATTAGATAATACATATACAAGTGTATCATCCGCAATATGTCCTTCTTCATTTGTTTGCTGTAATAGGCCTACTCACAATGCACCTAGCGCTGGCATACACCACCACCTTGATAATACAACATGTGCCCTCAATGACCATTGATAAGAGCATGTGGGCAATAAATTATAGTTGGCCTATGTACGCACTAAAATCGGCTCCTGCGATATAAAAAATACAGACCTATGGTAAATATATTCGCTAGTCAGCCTTTATAAAAATATGTAGGCCTAAGTGTTAAGTTATTTTTGACCTAGATAGGCCTATAAAGCCCTATGTATAACAATAATCCAACGGCGGATTAGCCAGCGTTGGCCTATGTAAGCCTACTCATGTGACATGTGCTCTCTGTTTCAGCGAAAATGACTCCATATGATAGAAAGGAATTAATTACAGTCAACCTACGTTAATACACATATATTCTGAATGGGAATTATGGTCCCAGTTCAACTTCGCAATAAACCAACTCATAATGGTAACACTATTATATGCACTCAAATTCTACCAAATGATCAACCAGTATAGCAGCGACAGCCTGCCGCATTATTTGGCGAACCTGCTAAATATAAACTCCTTCGATGCATACTAATAACATTCATAAGGCTTTCAGGTTTCTAACGTGGGCATGTTCACACAGCGGACACAAAATTACGGCCTGGAAGATCATGAAGAACATCCTACACACTCATTCGGTCTCCTTTCTACATGATTGGTAATAGCCTTGTACACAGCAGAGTGCAGACTTTAGCATACAAGGCTACACGCATCGATTTAATTAGCCATGAAAAATATTTTTTTCTGAAAAAGTAAAGAAACCTAAACAGATTTTTGGAAGTTCTTCGGTTTGCTTTTTAAACTAACCTTGTTTATTTATCGAATTCTACAGCCCTAGACTATACACGAGACGACCGACGAAGCCAGCATATTATACATTCACACGAAATGAAATTATAACTTGAGTTCAAATGGACGCCGATGTTCTTTTCTCGAACTGTCCAACAGGCAACAGGACTTCGAATCGTAATTGTAGGCTTAACATTACTAAAGCGCTAGATAAAGCTATGCGCGTGGCACATGCTCATTCGCGAGTGCTTCATCTTGTCAGAGGTGTTGTTCCGATATGTAAAATGAAGATCTGAGTTCGGTTGCAGAAAGACCGCAGAAGCCAGAAATATCAACTATTGCTTTATTTTAGGCCTACACAAACAATCTTTAAGTTCAGTTGAATTGGCTTGAGACTTTAAAAAATTCAAGTTATGGAAGTTTTGTTCAGAATAAATTTACAAGAATTTTATTTGAAACAAATTGTGCTATTATAAACCTACTTTGTTCTCATGCTTGCGACGTCGTCCTGCAGATAGAATACTGGGTAAATTTATACGAGCGAACGAATACGCTGTGAATTCGCATATGAACCTTCCAATTCTCCTTTAATTGATCTTATATAAGCCGCCGATCTGGCTAGACACACTGTGAAGCGACGCCTCTCATTTGACTCAGGTTGAGTACAAACAAGCGCAGCGGCTGGAGGGAAACGACTATCCTAAGTCACAGGGTGTCCAGCAACGTATCGTCCTTCTGGGGCTAGCGGGGAGCTGTGGAGGCAGCGAGCCCGTTGTCTGTCCGTTCAGGGTACAATTATTGAGTACAGGTTTGTTTAGGGCGGGAGACCTGAAGGAGCCTCTTTGACGTGGCGCTGTCTACAGTCTGGGTCGTTGACAAGGTCTGATCACCTGCATGGTCGTCGCTCTAACGCTTTCCTTGTGTCCGGCGACTCCGACCTGACTGCACCATTGCAGACGACCGACCTAAATCTTCATGCTTAGTAGGCCTACAACTTAAACAATAACATGGACATTGTCTATAGGGTTTGCGAATCGGAGGGGTTTAGAGGGAGGAGAGTGTGGAGACCACGTTCGATGGCGCTTCAATCGGGGTAAGGGAGGGAGGGGAGACATCTGTTGGTTTTGGAAAAGGTTTATAGGGTGCCAAAACAGAGTAACAGAGACACAGGGACAAACACACGAACACGAAATGTGTAAAGAAGAGTTAGAAAGCAAGGATGTATACGACATACTCTTATACTTCACAAAGGAATATCACAAGCACAGACTTTATGATACCTTAAAGGGGTAACTCCACCTCGCAGTTTAACGTTAAACCAGGGCCGCCCATTTAATGAGTTATGCATGCCAATCATATCGAACCTCCAGAATTGTATGGCACAGACCCAGCAGCCAGACCAGCTGGGACTGTGGCCGTCGATTGAGTGGTCTCTCATGGAACAATGAATTATTAGCTGTGTGTATCTCTTTCAATGGACGCACTATCCGATGGTAAAGACGTAGTTCATTTGCATTTCAATTATAATATGGGTCGCAATGAACAGATATACACATACAGGCACAAACACTGACAGTACTAGCTTCGATTGCCTGCAGATGACTTCGTAACTGGGCTTCGGCTTGTTTTCACGATTCCTTCTACCTGTCACTGATTTGAATTGAAGCCGAGGACTTCGTCACACTGCTAGTGGCCCAGTGGGCTTTTGGTTCTCTGGTTCCAGCACAACTAAGCCATGTCCTATCACGTGCGAGACAATAATTTAGCATACCGTAAATGTGTCCTGATGGTTTATTCCAGCCCTCATTATTTTGGATTGCGTTAGAAGCTGTTTCTTACACGACTGTGCAAATTAGTAAGCTGAACATTAGTTTGGGGATTTAGTTTTGGAATATATGTTGTGTTTATGCAGATCATAGTTTTAAGTAGGCCTTTATGTTAGTAAATACTTGCA
This sequence comes from Bimastos eiseni, assembly GCA_959347315.1. Classification (NCBI taxonomy): domain Eukaryota; kingdom Metazoa; phylum Annelida; class Clitellata; order Crassiclitellata; family Lumbricidae; genus Bimastos; species Bimastos eiseni. The sequence continues at coordinate 20,702,061 of OY365815.1, forward strand.
AGGACAAGACAGTAACATGACAGCTAAAATGATAGACAGTGATGGAACATCACATGTTGATGCCAATAAGATCGAAAATACCTCAAGTCACTTGTGACCTGGGACTAGTTGCTCACCCAAATTTCTCTGCGAGGAAGGCAATAGGAGTGACACCATTCGTCTCATCCCCTATTGATATCAAACAAAATGGACCTACCCTAATGAATAAATTCTTCATCATCACCAACATCATCATCGTCAGCAGCATCAGCATCATCTGTGGATGAAGCCTATGTATAACGAGATTTGCCAGAGTGACAACTCGTCGTGGAATTCAAATGATGATGAGATGGGAGACATTTATGGACAGCTCAATGACATCAATGCAACGGATACAAATGAACAGTAATAAAAAAAACAGTGACATTTTGAGGAGGGCACAGGTCTTTGACCCATATTTGAGTGAATGCAAAAAGTTATAAATATTTATGACCTGCAAGGTCTGTTACTCCGCCACTGCTGATTTTGTGGCAGTGCCAGTCCCAAGGCTGGATAAAGGATTAATAGGTGTAATAATAGCATCATATAGACATTTAGATGTCTGTGACGCTTCCAATGCTGGTGTCGGCTGCTAAATATCTATCCAGACAATAATATATATATATATCTATTGATTGGCATCACAATTGGATATCTGTTTACATTATGTCACAGTGTCTCAGTCTTGCAGTTCACGATTGTGTGCCCTGTTATCAACGCACGTCTGTTGTTATGTCCAGTCGTTTGCCATGTGCGTCATACACTGCCGTCTCCCAGCATCTTTGACCCTGTTCAGATGAACTAGCCTAATTGTCCCCTCTGAAGCAACTACAATTGACAGGTCTAACCTCAGCCCAAATTCCGGGACCTATATTATTATTGAAAATGCAAATGAACTACAGAGAGGCACTAAGCCCAAACATTTCCATCACTGACCACTCAAACGACATGGACGGACCCAGCTGCTAGACCGCTATAGCCTTCGGGTGGTTCGATATGATTGGCATGCATACTCATTAAATGGGCGGCCCTGGTTTAACGTTAAACTGCGAGGTGGAGTTACCCCTTTAACAACAGCTAGATAACGTATATACAATGGCTCCAGCAAGTTATTCGTAGAGCGCACTTTCTAATATAGGCTATAACAGCTCGAAAACTAGCAGCAGTGACGCTCATGCGACCACCAGTATGCCAACTATCGATACGAATCTATCAGGCTTGACTTGCATCTGACTCTTATCATTAAATAAAAGATCTGTTTCAATTGATTCATCTCAAGTTACTTTTCTCAAATAGTTTAATATGTTCATAAAGACCAGCAACGTTTGTATTTATGTGGCTCTTATATTGGAGACAACAATAGAATGAGACACGATGGATATAAAACAAATTAGTCATCCTAGACAATATTGGCCAAGCAACAAAGTACCATTAAATTTGGCGATTTGGGTCACATTGTCATCTTGCGCCGTTTGTTCGTAGAACTCTAGCGACAGTCATGGTCAACTTTCTCCATTGTCCTCTATTCCTCACCGCCTATCTCAACTTCTCCGGACTCAACGCTGTCCTCTATTGTATTTCATCCATCCACCTCATTTTTGGACGCCCTCTTCTCCTCACGCCGTGGCCGCTACCCAGCCTCATCTCCTTCTCCACTCGATTGGCTCGCATCACATGACCAAAATGCACCAATTTCTGTCTCGTCGCCCTCTGTTGCACAGTTGAGCCTCCGCGCAGTTGCTCAATCTCTTGAAGCATCGAGATGTTTTTTCTTCTTCTGTCTGTCCACGTTATCCTCAGGATCTTTCTCCATATTCACATTTCACAGGCATCCCTTTTCCCCTACAGCATCTTTGTTTTCGTCCATGTCTCGCAACCGTATAATAGGCCTACGATGGGAAATATCAACGCTGTCACCAGTCTTGCATTTCTTCAGTTTTTCACATATTTAGGCCTCTCCTTTCATATTTTATCCAAATTACGCGTTGCTAATATGTTAGTTTGCTCAGTGTCATCCTTCTTCTGACTTCCATGTCACAGCGACCATTCCTTTCCACTGTCGATCCCAGAATCCAGAAATGAGAAGCTTGTGACGACTTCCAATTCTTTTCCGTGCATTACAATCTTGTCTCATCCCTTCGTGGTCATGATCTTGGTCTTTTTATGTTGAGATATATAAAAACTTGTTTTCTTACTTTCTCTCTTCCCTCCTTCAGAGTCCTTCTATTGTCCGTTCCAACTCCGCGCTCCTCATGTAAGACCCTGAATGACGAAGAGCCATTCGTTCGCTAACTCGCCAGGTGTCAAGAGAAGGAAATACAATTTAACATTCGCTAGATGTCATCGTCATCACTTTTCAAGCTAAGTCGATCAACAGAGTTAGATTGCAAAAGCGGGAATTAGTTTTTGCTTCGCTTTGCGTTATGAAGGTGACCCATCCATCCATCCACGTGCTACGATATGGGACACGTGCCACCATCCGTGAGCAATGCGATTTCTTTGATAACCTCGGTGTCAGAAAGGTTGGACAGCACTGCCGTCTACTGTCCGTAGTCTACTATTGAACTGGTGTGCACATGTGCGGTGAAGAAATTGAACTTCACTATCATACTGAATCAAGCAACAAATCATTAATATACAATTAATGGAATATAGCGAAGTGAGGAACTCTAATTTAAACTTTAATAATTATGCCAACACATAAATCAGTTTTATTTGTAAATCCTGCATCTAGAGCGTTGTTGCAGTCAGCCTCAAACTAATGCAAGTATAGAGTTAGTGAATAATTATTTTCTTTTAGAAAATTAGAGACGGGTCTCTTGGGTGGAGAAGTCGCATTGAGACTTCTGTATTGTGCTATTACATGTGCACTTGTGTAGCTAAGTTTTACTTGTTGTAGCCATGGCTTACTTATAAAATCCTACCGAATTAATATGATCAGGTCCTATAGCAATGAAGAAACAATTTGACAAACAGCACGGTGGACAGTTGTAAATAATTGTGCATTAGGTTCCTTTGTTGTGGGGAACTCATAACCCAGGACCCGCGATATGATTGATCCGATCAAGATACAGTCTGATCTCCAAAGAAATGCAAATTATGGGCCAATATCTCATGTGTCTATTTCAACCACTCATGTTTCTGATCGGCAGAGTCCACAGCACTTCAGAGTCGGACAAAGAGCACGGTGAACAGTTGTAAATAATCAGGCATTATGTTCCTTTGGTCACGTGGAAGCATTTTACAGCGTTAGATTTGAGTTTGGCGACTCAAGATTGACAGGAAACAGCTAATTGTTACCATCAACTATTAAAGCCTCTATTCAACTTCACTTTATGGAATTCTTCTGCTCACAGCAATTCTGGTTAATTGCACGTATCGACGTATATAGGCTACAGTAGGCCCTATAGCCGCTGAAACCCAAAATTATATGAATGATAAGCGTGGACATTTTTTCCCTTAATGAATTATGAAAATATAAGAAATTTAAAATTGCTATAAGTGTACTCGCTAAAGAATCTGTTACTTGATAATTGACGATTTGACTGAAACAAGGTAATTAGCAAAGATAGATAAATAATCGATTAGATTGAAGATTATAATCGATAATTTAAAAAACACAGTTAATGCTAATTCTAACTAATTATCTGTGTTATTTTACTAATTATAACTCTAATCGATTATTAAATTTTCGGTGGCTAATTCTGCATCAAATCGACTTACAATTTAAGTTATCGAGCCCATGCATCTGGTTATAGGTGCTTTAATTAACGATATATAGATCCTTCTCTATTCCGGCTGAGTAGGATTGTATAGCTGAATGGGTCTCTCGTTTGCGATGCTTTTGTACAGCACGCGCTGGCAGCTGATGGGGACACGTGACCCGAGACAAATGGAAGTCAACAGAGGGATATTTTATCGGAATCAGTTGTCAGATGTCATCCGGGTTTTCTAATCTGCCGAGGTCGTCGCCACCGCCGCCGACGTTCGTTTCAATCTTGGGTTGTGATGCGTTTGGGTCTGAGCCAAATCATTTGCGATCGCTCCTCATCTTATCTGCTGTCATCGGTCTCTCTCTTTGTCTCTATGCATATCGTTCGATACGCCACGATCCGTCTCTTTCTATTCGCCGTAAGTCATTAAGCGAACAGCCGCTAACAATTTCCGATATTTCACCGCCTGCGGGTAAACCCCCCGTGGACTGCAGGAACGGTAGCAGCTCCAACGACCGATGCCCGGGGTGCCGTGGTGGGAGGGAAGCCCGGGGTGCCGTGGCGGGAGGGACAGGGTTGTGGCTCCCTGAGCCTCTACTAATTAGCCATTGATATAAGTGGAGAAGACTGAGGTGGAACGACTTCCATATATCATCGCACCATATACACCGTATATAAACCTCGCGATGGTGTAAGGCGCCGGGTGTCATCTGTTCCCTCATTCCTATAGATGTTCTCCACACGCGCCCAAAGCAATTATACACACATCGGACAGAAAGTATGACGACGACGACAGCGACGAAGAAGGAGGAGAAGAAAAAGAAAAAGAAGAAGATAATGATGATGAAAACGAAAGAGGAAGAGGAGAGAAGAAGAAGTAGTAGAAGAAGAAGCAGATAATGAAGAAGGAGGGGAAGGAAAAGAAGTAGAAGAACACGAAGAAGAAGGAGGAGAAGAGGAATAAGAAGAATAAGAAGAGGAAGTAGGAGGAGAAGGAGGAGGAGATGAGGAGGAAGGGGAAGAAGTGGTGAACGTTTATGATTATACAACAAAGTAACACAGGACAGATGCAATTCATACGCTTTGTGAACTCTTCAATAGTTACGTCTTCCCTGTCTTTATCACTTCCCATCCCTCTCCATTCTTCCCTCCCTCCTTCCCTCCCTCCTTCCCTACCGTCCTCGACCTCAAAGTCTGTCAGATGTTTTCCCGGAGGCATCAATATGTCGATTTACAACTCCAGCAACCATCGCATCCTCTGCCCTTCCATGACGTTTTACTTCACACCATGGATGCTCTTCTCCCCTTTCCATCCTCATCCAAATTGTGTTGTTCCTCCCTCTTGTCTGAAAATCCCACTGCCATAGTCGCATAAATTCATCTCATGCCTATTCATTTTCCGGATTCAGCATGTATGCTCGTCTACTTAGCGTCATAGAATGTACAAAACACTACTTGAACCTATAGCTGACTGATGTGTCTATATGCTTCCAAATGTCGTCGTTACGCGGGGAAGGCCTATAAACATGTAGGGCTCACATGCGGTGGCCACGTGACGTCACCCACCTGATACGCAAGTCCAATGGTTCGTAATCGGGATACATGTCTTTACTGTGTTACAGTTTCTAGACGGAGGAAGAAAAAGAATGCCAAGAAGAATGCCAAGAAGGAACAATGACAAGGAGAATGTCAAGAAGAATGCTCAGAGGACGAACTTAATAAGTAGAATGCGAAGAATTCGATGGAGAATAAGAAGGTGATGGATGATGATGATGATGATAATGATGATGATGATGACGACGAAGACGATTATAGGAGGGTGTGTTGTATGTCTTAGAGGAGAATGGCTTATGTACAGGTGGAGACTGATCAGTCTCCTATCAACTGGGTGACAGATGACCATAAACTGGCGGTGTCTTTTTAGGCATCCAACCATGACTGCTTGTGGTTGTTGCTGTTGATGATGATGATGATGATGATGATGATGCTTATTTTGGGGTTAACGAAAACTGCGGAATGAAGTCCTAAAGAAGTGGAATGATTGCGCGATGTTTCGATGTGCACGAACCTATATGCATAGACGTAGGCGCAAAATAGAAGGCTAAACGAAGAAAGATATACAGACAGAGAAAGAGTCGACGAAAAATGTCAGGCCCACCGACAGAAATTCTTGGCCTCTATATATATATATATATATATATATATATATATATATATATATATATATATATGTAGAGAAATTCCGGGCCCTTTGGTTGAGAAATTCTGGACCCCTATTGGCATAGAAATTTCTGGCTCCAAGGCAGAGTGTTTGGGACCGAGGCAGAGCAGTCACGAACCTCTCAGACGGAACAGGGTTTTCTAACTTCTTCAGCAAAAAAGATAAGTATTGCAATATTCAGATGCCTGAAGTACACAATAGAAAGTAATTGTATTATAGTGTCAGATTTTTATACTTACAAAGGCATAAATCATAAACTTTGTATAACTTATCATATTATCTTTCATGAGTTAATATGCAAGCCCATCCCAAGTCTTTAGATATCGTGGGACACTGGGCATTTGCCCTTGCTGTTCTTGGCGGGTCTGCGAAAACGATAGAGAATTGAGGCGATGGATGGATGGATGCCTTGGGCGGTGAATAACCTTATACGTCTCAAATCAATCGCCAGTGATGCATGACAGAGTGCATTGTGGTCTTAGCAGAAGGAACAGGCAGAAGCAGGGTGGCAGAGACAGTGACACAGGGAGGTCAGAAGGACCGTATGACTGTCCACTGTAGTATAACAAAAAGAATGAAGTATGGTCAAGCCATTCACCTCTGACCTCTTGACCAACTCCTTTAGTATTTGACTGACCAAATGGTCAAAATTTCTGTCATTGTCGACAGCGCTCTAGGCTAACAATCTGGTCGGGTTACCAAAAAGACCTCGCGAGGGCAGTCTACCCTTTCTTGGTCCGTCGCCCAGTCCTTCTTCCGTATCAACTCGTAGTCTTTGTTCAAATGGGCCTGCGGTGAACCCTGCGTGGTACCGCGTGCCCCTCGTTAGTGCAAACACTGCGGCAGCGTTGGGGGTGAATGGCCGAGGGCGATCACTTTACGTGACTTCGAGGCTTCGGTCGAAGGGGCGTTGGGTCTTCATGCGAGACAAGGCAACCCTCCGCATGCAAAAACATTAGAAATCAGTCATCAGGTGCCCTGCTGAGTACCCCGTCGGAGGGAGAGCGATGGGGAGGATGAACTTTATGAAGGAAACAAACACGGACACGTGGAAGGAGGAGCTGAAGGAGTGATAAAGCACAAAGACAAGAAACGAAGGATCAAGAAAGAAGAGCCTTTAGTAAGGTACTATGACGATAACATCATGGCGCTATATGAATCAGTACTCTTCGGCAGGCGTAGGAAACGGTTTCATTCTATATTCATAAAAAAATGGTCACGTGCAGACGTATCACCGGCGTCACGTCATTCAACACAAAACAGGAGCGTTGATCAAATGACCATAGCACGCCTCTGGGGCAATATTTTGAGAAGGGGTCCAACCAGTTAATGGACGACTCCGGCAAGCGGCAGATGTGTTGGTAAGATGTAAATTTGCATCTGCATGTAGGAGGGAAATTCGGAACATGGACTGAGATATTAAGTGAAACTAGGGGTTATACGACTTACGAAATCCACCGAGACAATTGGCTAAATAATATATCTAAATATCTAAATATTCGAGTTTCAGGGCCTAAGCTTTGACCCCAGTTTTAACAGAGTCTTTGCATCTGGAAGCTATTATTGGCTTCGCACCCAGACCCCTCTAATTCTGCGATCCCCATATTTCGGCTCGTAAATTTTTTTCAACAAAATTGACGATGATTATATATTATATAGTGAAGTGTTTTAGAATGTTTTTATTTGTGCAAGTCGCAACATCTACTGAGTCCATGATGAGATCGGTGCACTCTATATCACGGTCCCTCTTCAGAATGGCATAAGAATGCGACCTGTCGTCGAATGCATTACCTTTGTACGGTATAAGCCTATACCAGCTGCAGCCGCATACGACGCCAACATTGCAGGTGCCAGCCAAATAGAGCTCGAATGGGCGTAATTGTGTTTAGAGGCGGGACATAAAGGACGGACGTGTTACTCTAACACGTTGCTTGGTTTCATGAGTCGTCGTAATGAGACATTAGTAACAGACGGTGACGACTGTGGCGTATCCTTAACTTTGAAGAGTTCCTATTGTGGGTTGCAATTTTTTGGCCCCTAACTACCGAGCCGTGTAATTTACGAGAGATGAAAGTCGGACCGGGTGTAAATGGCGCTGATTCGAAAGACCGGTGTTACTAAAGAGAAGGGAGGCGTACCAGGCGAAGAGGAAGAACCCATTGTACACAGTGTGACGGTTTCTATGGTAAATGTGGGGGGGGGGAGGAGATTCGGTAAATAGCTATGGAAGATGAGTAGGAATAGAATGCGGGTACCGGGTATGACAACGGTTGAAGAAACCTCAAGAAGGTGGGTAAAGTGTATTATTTTAAAGGCGGAAACAGAGTAAGCCATCGGGGGTAATTTACTTTCAGCTGTGTAATTTTCTTCTGATACAACTTCATCTGTCGTTTATACGGGCATGCTGCCACGCAGGACGTCCAAGATTTGTACTACCAAAGACAACCCATAACAACGGTCTTTCATATTGTGTTTTGGAATCTGGATGCAAAAGCATGATCTGGCATAATTCATTTCCAATTCGTAGACCAGTTGAATTATTCCAAATGAAATGCTGTATACAATTGTGATTGATGCAAACACAATACGAAGTTTCGGGGGTGGTAAACCACTCCAGCCTGAAATCTTCTCCACGAACCTCCTTACATTGTCGTGACTCGTGAGTTTGGTTTACAAACAGACAGAATGTGACTTAATCGCTGAACAGTACTTGTCACAACTCCAGCAATAGAAAACCACCATGTCCACACGATTTGGTTTCGCCTCAGTGCGTGGATGCTTAATATATAGCTAGTATAGAGGCATGTGTTCGTCACACGAATTAGCTCCTTCGCTGTTCGCAATCTGACAGCGCAAGTCCCTAACCTGGATAAAGGAGGAGGGTGACGCTAATGCTCTTTTTTGTCACACAATATCGTCAAATTCAGACTTCAGATAATGCTATGGAGTTTTTACTTGCGGAGATAAATGTTAAAAGTTTTGCTTATAACGAGAGTTGATGTAAGAGACGATTTCACTCTGCGATCGACTGAATGAAGCAAAGACGCACCTGTCTGGAATAATGAACGCTAATAATTGCCATTAACACTAAATGGAACAAGTCCAGAGGCTAGAAAGCACAGCGGGGGTTAATTTCTGTGGGAGGAGACGGTCTCGCCACCACACCCTGTGTCACTTTGGTCCCCACAACAGACGGCCGGTCCGCGCCATGCCAGAGGCAAATAGCAGACCAAGGGGTGATATGCGTGCTCCACCTCCACCCACACATCAACCCACCCATTTACAAACTCATCCCACAAAATGCAGAGCGGTTGAGAAGTGACTTTAGATGGCGACCCTTGTGTCAACGTCATGCTAATAACCCAGCCACTCACTTTCACTGTCATTACACGTTGATGTTTAGCAACGCTGTAGCATACAATTGATTATCAGCGTCGTCTTCCTTCTTTGTCAGGCTTTGGACTGGCACTACTGGAATACGAACAGTGCCTGCGTTTCCGTTACACGACGTTCAACAAAAGCCTCTCAAATATTCGTCCATCAAATAGAAATATCTTCAAGGTTACTGCCCAGAGGTGATCCAGACCCCAGCCCGGTCTAGGCGAACAGAATGCGTTAGAATGGACCATTGGGAACAAGCGCAGCGCAAATGGCAGCCCGTCCCAAGTTGAGGGGCAGACCACCGATGAGGCATGGCTCTGCCGTGTAGAAGGACGGACGAAGGGAACAAGGACCATCCCGTTCTACGGAGCTGAGGGAACTATATACGACCTCTGGTATCCGGGATATGGCAACAAAGCTCGCGCACGTAATCTGGTGCGAGGTCCAGCAAGCACCTCCAGATTAGAACAGCGATCAGGAGTGTGATCCTCTGGCGGAAGGAGAGCTAGTGGGATAAGTCTAGCATAGTGTAACCTTCTCTCTCTCTCTCTCTCTCTCTCTCTCTCTCTCTCTCTCTCTCTCTCTCACTCTCTCTCTCTCTCTCACTCTCTCTCTCACTCTCTCTCTCTCTCTCTCTCTCTCTCTCTCTCTCTCTCTCTCTCTCTCTCTCTCTCTCTCTCTCTCTCTCTCTCTGTCTCTCTCACCTCTCTCTCTGTCTCTCTGTCTCTCTCACCTCTCTCTCTCTCTCTCCTTCTTCTTCTTCTTCTTCTTCTTCTTCTTCTTCTTCTTCTTCTTCTTCTTCTTCTTCTTCTTCTTCTTCTTCTTCTTCTTCTTCTTCTTCTTCTTCTTCTTCTTCTTCTTCTTCCTTCCTCTGCTTACTCTGCACTTTCCCACCGTCTATTTATGAAAAACATTTCTGATAGGCTCATGCTGAGACTGAGAGCGCGCTTTTATAAAAATGGTTCAACAGAATAGACTACCCCGCAATATCGTGGCACATGCATGCGCTCAATTCCAATTCGCGCATCAGTAGACCTATTCAATTCATCATGTCCATTTAATATGAGGGGAAGTAATTTCTATAGGAAACTCTCGCTTGGAGCAGCATTCATTTGACCATAGAATCTGCATGTAAGCGATCCGTTCATTTGATTTCTTAAGCTGACTAAAGCTGATACCGGACCCTCTTTTGTCAGAGTCACGCTGGAGAAGCCTTGCGCAGAAACTTATCTCTGCTGGTCATCTGTTGTCATCTGCAATAATCAGAATCTAATCGTTGGGCAAATAGACGAATCAATGCGTCCCACTATTCGCCATCTTTGTTGTCCTGAAAGCATATCTGTCTGACAGCATACAATGTCTCTAGCGAGTGATAGGTGTCACCCTTCGTTCTACGATCTACGGCTGATCTAATCAGTCGCCCTGCAGCACCTGTTGTGCACTATAGTTTCGTTTGCCTATTCGTGACTCGTTCGGTCTCTTCCTCGTCAACAGCCAAACATCATCCAGTAAGCCAAACATCATCCATTAAGCCAAACATCAACTATTAACCCAAACATCATGCATTAAGCCAAACATCATCCAGTAAGCCAAACATCATCCATTAAGCCAAACATCACGCATCAAGCCAAGCATCATGCATTAAGCCAAACATCATCCATTAAGCCAAACATCACCCATTAAGCCAAACATCATCCATTAAGCCAAACATCATCCATTAAGCCAAACATCATCCATTAATACTTTGCGTCTTTGTCGTCACATTATAGATATAGCTGATGCTGAGGCCATTGATGCTGAAGCTGCTTTAACTTTTGGTGCGATCTGCGTTATTTTATGATGTGCGCATGATACCAGTGGCACCTACAATTAAAGGCACAGATAGACAGACAAGATATTCAGACAACTCAAACTGAGGGATTGGCAGACATGTATATAGGGACAGAGATATAGAAGCAGACGCGGGTCAGAGGCAGGCAGACAGAGAGGCAGACAGAAAGACAGACAACCAGACTGAGAGAGAGAGAGACAGAGAAAGAGAGACAGAGAAAACAAGGAAGAGAGAGAGAGAGAGTTCTGGACCAGGAAAGAATGGTAAAGGAGTTCGAGAAGAGAGAGGCAGGCAGGCAGACGGACAGACATACACAGACAGAGAGACAGACATAGAGAGAGGTCGTGAGGAGAGATCAAGTGTTGGCTTGTGGATGCGTTTATATTGTTTCCGCGCGGTCGACCACAAGCACCAATTGGTCGCTGCATCGACGCATGAAAATTGTCTAGTGACTTGATTGCGGTGATTGGAGTCTTTCAATCAGTCAGATGCCATCGTCGGCGTTGATTGAATCGCACAGATCAAAAGAAAGCGAATCGCTGCTCCGACACTTCGGCGTCTTATCGACCGTATCTGAACAGCAGCGATAGACCACTTCTCTTCTCCCTCTGACTGACTCTGTCTTTCTGTCTCTCTCGGCGTCTTTTACTCAGTGTTCTTTATAAGATCTCTATGTTATTATTTCTCCTTCACTGCCTGCCTTCCACTCTCTACCCTTTATACATTTTTAGCTCGCGCAGTCTCATTTTCAGACTCTTCCGCCGATGTGACAGCTGCAGATGCTGTGCTATTGAGTTGCTAATGACGGTCTCATCTTTGACGTTTAATGCCAATTACGACAAGCGTGTCTTCTTAGAATATTATTTATTCTTTTTATTTTTTTCATTTTATATACCATCAATCAATAAAGCACTTTAAGGAAATGAGTGTTGAGGTTGGTTAGAAATAGTGTAAGGTAACGAGAGCTTTTTATCCTTCATGTATACTCAGCTCAAATTATATGAAGTTCAAAGCCCAGCAAGACTAAAGAGAAAGTGTCGCAATTGCATGTGCAGATTAAAGTAGGCCTACAAGAGCACTCGTGGGATCAACAGACCAGGATCACTGACAACTGCAAAGAAAGGAAGGCGAGTAACGAAAAGAGGTTCATGGCATTTTTGAGACATTCGTAATTGTTGCCATAGATTTTAGTTTCAAGTTTTGTTGGCTGTATCTTGTTTCACCGTCTTTCTGTTCCAAAACGGTAACCTTTAGTGGCGTGGGTAACGATCAACAAGGCGACATGAGCTAGGAACCAACTCACTGATATGCCCCTCTAAGTCAATGGTAGTATAGCCGGATTGCCTCTCCGACGGTTTCAACCTTGACAAACAACAGCGTTCGCCATAGCTGTGCAATTCAACGAGGTTGGTAAACTTCACGCATAGCGATTCGCCAGATGACTCTAGCATGAAGGCTAGCATTCCTCATCATGCATCAGTGACCTGTGTGTAATGTGAACCTGCGATGATCTACAACCAAGCAGAGCATGCCTGTGCTGGTACCAGTCCATCTCTTGGAGCAGGTTGCCCAACGACCTTCCGCATCAACCCCTTGGTCTTTCCCTGCTGACTCTTTCCGTTGGCGCTTGAACGCCGTTCTGTTGGTCGGGGTATTCATTGCGTCGTCTGTTGAAGTGGCGCTGTATGGATATGCGATTAAATTGCGATTACAGTGAAGATATATATGTATATATAATTGTATTTGTATTTCCATTATGTTCTGAAGTTTGGAAAGTGGAAGCCACTGTTAGATCAGTTGACAGCTCAGTAACGTCCATTATTGACTTGATGATGCATATATACGGTCCTGATAATTCAACGAATCTCTCTATGTAGACCAACGTGTCCAATTTAGACGAGCAATACAGATCATTGCACTTTGGTAAAATGGCTTTGCTTTGAGGCTTGTTTTTGATATAAGAGAATTGCTTAGCGGATGTGTGTCACGGCTGCTGGAGACTGAAACGTCATCTAAAAATCTTCGTATTTAAAACCAGTAACTGTTCCACCGTCTTATTACTATTCAACATCTGATTGCCCTTCTCTGGTCATTCCTAAAACTAATCGTAATCTCCTAACTTCTGAAGCGCAATTCGAAAGCCAAGCGCTGAAGAGAACTATTCTTAATGAACGGACATTTTCTGTTGATGTGCATGAACCGTTACATTATATAAGACCCTCTTTCTGACTCTTTTCGTGCTACTCAGTCATCTGTAGACTCTTGTTTCGATTTCGATTTAAGAGTATACAGGCATCTTTTCAAATCGCATATCCTCCATGCATCTCTCTGTTTTGGCAAACTGATCTGGATGTTAGTATTGTATAGGGACAAGGTTTTGTTGCGTCTCAAAACTGTGTGTCTTCTATGGATAATTCATAAAAAAAACATTAATTTGAGATCGTAGTTGCCCAGGGGCAATCCATAATTAACAACGTCCTATCGCCATTTTTGAGACACAAATGAAATTTAACAACGTTTAGGTAACATAAAGTGGATAGGAAAGTTGATCACCATTACTTCGTTTAAGATGATTGCTTCTATATTGCTCTACAGAAAACATAGTAAAAGTCAAGGTGAGTGATTTTGATGGTATAAGAGCACTGTTTAGCTGTGATAACAAAATAACTTAATGTTCTACAAATTTAGCTATTACTTTTTATAGGAAAATCATCTGATTATTGTTTCGTTGGCGTTGTTCAGGCGGTCAATCTGTTCTTTTTCTGGTTTACTTTCTGTCTAATCTTATATCGTTTGACATTTTCCAGATATACGGAATTCGAGGGAGAGTTTAATTACATCAATTACAACCACAAACTGTGTCTGTCAATGGAAGATCAGTCGTTATACCGATTGCTGCTGTGTCTACTTATGAAGAGCACTTTGGATGCGTGAAGAACGTTCGCAGACGATACTCCGTCTCTTTCTCTCTAGTTCCTCTCTCAGTCAAAACGGCGCCAACTTAAAACAGACGACGACGAGGATGACGACGACGATAAGGCGACAATGGGTCCGATTGATTCCAGTCGGCTGCTTCTAAGAATGCCATTGACGAGTTGCAGACGATCATTATCAGTCTCTTGGAAACATGCAGGAGCTCCATGTTGCTGCTTCTCCCCATCTCTTTCTCCCTCCCCTCCCCATCTTTCTATCCCTCTCTCTGTCTCTATCTCTGGTTGGCAGAGGGAAAGGAATAAGCCCCGGGTGGCGGCGATGGCGGTGGGAGATGGATCATTTCTGACTGCTTATTATTTGTAATAACAGAGTGGGACGATGGTGGAACGCAGCGAAGCGAGGACATCAAAGGAACGTGAAGTTGTTGGCTGCTGAGGTTAGGTCACTAGACGCTGCAGGGGCGACCAATCGATGGACGGAACCGCCACAAGGGAGTGTCGATAATTAAATGAATCGCCCGACAAGAAGCAATTGTCGCCTAATTACGAAACTAAAATAGGAAACGCTGTACATATTGTTCTACACATTCGCATAAGGAATGAAGGTTCATGAATATTCAATAGCTGCTTTACAAATAGTCCTATGGCCTATATATTATATGTTTATATGCCTGCATACACATTTATGCTGCAGTGCATGTGTATTTGTATTAGCATATCTAAAGAACAGAGAGAGAGAGAGAGAGAGAGAGAGAGATAGATAGACAGACAGACAGACAGAGACAGAGGCAGAGAGATGCAGACAGACAGAGAGTGTGAGAGAGAAACATCACAGACAGACAGAGAACCACCAAGAACCATATAGCTTATGTTTTATACATGTATGTATGCGATTAGGTTCTGAGATCATCTGGCAGAAGTTTCTGCTCTCATGCACAAACTGTTAACGGTTAATTGGTTATTATTGATGCAAATAAAATTGATAGTATGATACTTGTTGAATCGCGAATAGTCGTGCAGAGTAGAATAACACTGGCAGCACAGGGCGATCGATGCTCACATACTGATGACTCTCACTTATGACATATATAATAACTATGTATATATATATATATATATCAGCTGAACGTATTCAGAAGTTCCTCCTCTATAGTTTGATAATTCATACTTGACCCAGAGTATATATCCTATATATAGGCCTGGACTATCACTGCATGGAAGGGTATGCAAAAGTTGTAGACATATACTGGAGACATGTTCTGTCCTCAACAACCGGCACATACTATTGCTCAACCCAGAGTGATATAGATAACGATGCAGATATATAAAAAGTAATAACTGCCATATGTACGAGTATACGTATAGTAATTGCACATTTATGTAGCGCCACTCCAAGAGTGAAACTCACTCTTAAAATATGTGCATTTCCTGTGACGTCAAGCGTATCTATTAAAGAAAGTACAAACTTATTCATTTGTAACTTCACGTGTTGTTAGCTCATGAAGCTAACTAAGCGTGCATGCATGGGTTGAAAGACATATATATATTTATTTGCTGGTATTGTATGTCATTTTTGCGCCGTTCTGAAAGGGCGGATATATGCATTCGTCATTCAGTCGCTGACACCTGTGTACACACAAAGATGCAGCCGGTGGTTGTGACAGGATCGTCTGATCCTTAAACCCATAAACATCATCATATATACATGCAGCAGCAGTAGCAGCCGACGACGTCCGAGTTACGTTAAACATCTGTCGCCGTTAGCCATATTTCGCATAGGACGGGACGGTGACTGACGGGAACTATTTCTAATTGACTGACATATTTACTAATTGATCCGCTGAAGCAACGAAATACCTTGCAAACCACCCCACCCCAGACGGATCATCCCCACCCTCTGTCCAAGCATGAGCCCTCTTGTGTGTGTATATACACCTCCGTTGAATTCTCTGTCTGGAGGGCGGATGTGTATACGCCTCGATGGAGTGGCCCCCGTCTAAACTCTAAAAATAGCAACTCAGATGTCATCTAAGACTAAACGGTTCTGTGTTCGTTGAATAAATGTTATAGACAGAAGTCATAGAACCATCACTTTTAAGATCATCGCCTCAATTTAGACCCGAATTCCGAGTTACTTTTACACAGAATCGCTTTGTTTTAGGACAAGCGTGATTGTCGTGATAATGTGGCATGCTGTATTAATATAAGGTCACTTAATAATGTACTAAATGGTGTCGTACTTATACGCAACTATAATGCACTTATTCATAGAGTCCGAATTGCTTGCTTTATTAACGTTTGCACTAATTTTAAAATGGTGAATTTCGTATCTTTTAATTCAAATTAGAGTGCACGTGATCGTTTAATTGGATATGAAGTGTGGAAACTATGTATGCTATAGCAGAAAAGCATATCTGATCTGAAATTGCGCATAATGGCCATACTTTCTGATTCTGATTACCATATACATATCCCACTTGTCCTAGGCATATATTGAACAATATAGACCGATGTTTGTAAAGTTTATGCCCCTAATATCGCTGCCATAAGTGCGCTGTTGAATGACTTTAGTGCATTTGCCGCTTTCCGGTTCGTATACGCTTGACTGAGCAAATGGACGGATGGATGGATAGTGGACGTGAACACTTTGCCCTCCAGTTATTCGGCATTTCCATTTCGTACCCCTCACTGTTCGTCTACATGTCAATCCCACTCTCCTGTTTCCTACCCTGCTTCCATTCTATTCTCCCTTTCCTTCGTCTCTCCATCCGTTTATATATTACCAAAGAGCCTGGAATGCATCGACGTCATTTCTTTACCGGATGAGTCTCTGATTCTGTCTCTCTGTCTAAAGACGATGAGAGACACAAACGACCAATCACCAACAAGGACCAACTCATTCAACCAAAGACTCCAAAGTGCATCATAGACAATACTGCAAGCTGCATATTATGAGGTATACGCATGACGACACTATTATACTATATATATATATATATATATATATATATATATGGTAGTGCTATTCCCATGTCTGGATAAAGGAGGAGGGCGACACGAATATGTTAACCTTCTGAGCCTGCGGAGACAACATCCGCAGCAGCAGAAATGTCTTCCAGCCTATTATAGTAAACGAATTAAGACACATAAATAATACACGAAAGTAGTCCTTCTCCCTATATATATATATATCATAAACATGATTGCGTTCTTGTATTTATGTATAGCAATATGTATATATATGCATAAGGCGTGTATACGTCCTATAATATATATATATATATATATATATATATATATATGAGAGTGTGCGTTGTAAGGGAGAGTGCACGCACGGTGGCCTTGTGGTCATGTCTGGTCGTCGTCTCTTTTGGATTTCGCTTCAGTTTTTCGCAGAAATCGCGCCATTAATTGTCGCAGAAATTGTCATTGATGACATCGGCAATCAAATTTGCGCGCGTTATTTCCCAGACAGACAGAGGCAAAGAGACAGACACATGAGCACATACACACACACACACACACACACACACACGCCAACAGATTCTGCAGTCTGCTCATGATCAAGTTTTCTGTTCATCATAAGATGCCTATCGATCGAATGAGTATATATATTATATATTATAAATTAAATACCGGTCTTACAATCGCGTATATATATATATATGTATATATGCACTTAGTGAGTGCCTTGCAATAGGTTGCATAATAACTACATTCTCAATGCGCTGCCTCACGATACAGATCGAGTTTCATTGTGCATGCCACCAGTTTCAGTGGATCTGGTGAAGCGCACAAAATGCAAAATGGAAGAAACTCGAACATAATAATTATTATATATACCCATAATTAATAATTATTATATATACCCATAATTAATAATTATTATATATACCCATAATTAATAATTATTATATATACCCACACATGTATAGCATCAGAGTGAAGAACATGTTGTAGAACAGCCATGACCTGTGTCGGTATTCATACTGAATTTTCTTTCTGCCTATAGTATACCTTATATACAGAAATGCAAGTTCGAAATCGGTTTTCAACCGGTGGGACACGTATAGTCGCTGTTGTCAATGGGTACACAAGATGATTAAACTCCCATGTTGACTTGATTAATTATTAGAGATTATTAGCCTGTCTTCATGTCATTCAAAAAGATGGGAAATAAAATAAGAGAATTTTCGATTAAATAACTTAACTGTTAAACAAAACATATTGTGTATACTCAGCTACACGTGCTGCATAAAGTTTACATTGTTCAGCAGCAATAATTTCAATGTAATAAATTCAGCCAAATCGATTAATAATATCATGACCAATATTCTTAATAATTTATTCTGGTCAAAATTATTTACCAAAGAACATTTCTGACAAGCTTTTTCTGTTGGTGGTACTCACACAAATAACATTTTGGTTTGGAGGTACAACAAAAAAGAAGGTTGGGAACCGCTGTTCTAAGTTACACTGAGTTCAAAGGTCATCTTCTATCTCAAATACACAGATATAGGGGTTGCAACACATGCAACACATCTTTTCTATTCATTCGCTCGCAATGCATCACGTGACACGTCATCGAATGCTATATACTAGAGCATGCAGACGCTCTTTATAGATCCTTCTTCTCCTTCTTCTTCCGTGCACGCATATGTATACTCTCGACCTCCTCATCCTAATTGATCTGTATATGTATATGTATATGTATATGCTATTGGCAATCTTCTTCAATTTCAGTTTCATGCTACAAGGTGTCAAAGTTGACAATATAAGCTGTCTTAATTCCGTCTAAACGAACTTTGACACGGACGATCTGTCGACTCTAGAAGATAGCTCATATATTTGAACAATATATATATATATATATATATATATATGAATGGAGATTCGGTGAATGGGTCCTTTGTAGCCGTTGTTTTGACTTGGTAGCGACCGGTACTTTACCGATAACCTCGACATTTACACTTCCGGAGGCGCTGCAGTCTGTCGGTGACTTCATCGTCGCGTGGGTAGTAATTATCTTCTCCATCGCGTCTCTTCCCCTCTCCGCTATCTTCCCCTTCCTCTTCCTGTCGCCCCGTACTCATCAATGCGGCCATCTTTGTTGGAAGAATTGCCGCTGACTCCAACTGCCGTCAAAATTACTCCAGGTGAAATGGAAAATAGGCGGACACGGGGCATCAACCCTGAATTTCACTCCAGGCATCATTACGAATTCATGCCTTTCACGCCAGCTGCTTCAATTATAAGAGAACTCTCAATGATTTATGATCTGACGTTCATATTGGACATGTATGCACGATAATTACATATACACATGGCTAAGCAACATGATAAACCATACTTTCATTAAAAAGTATAAGCCTCAATATATACATACATATACTTATAATAGACCTGCTATATACTTGAGAAGCATTCACGCTGCATTCCGTGAGTATACATATACACACACGTATTTTGTCGATAATATGTGTTATAGTAATAACCGTTTAAACTCATTGTTAACTTCATCGGAAGCTCAAATTCTGAACATATAGTATGAAAGTCGTTCTATATAGAGAGAGATGCGTTCATCTTTGAGCTGATGCGCTTCCGTGCGTGGTCCCATCCCAACGACTTGACGTCTTTGATATCCATACAACATTGGCGGCATTCATGTGAAAGGGTGTGCAGTTAATTAATTGTTTAGGGCCATTTCTAGGCGAAAGATAGCCAGGACCCCAGCCCAGCAGCTGACCGATGACGCCACTTTTATTTAATCTGCAGGCTATACTTTATCTTGACAGATGGCATTATATGTATATATATATAAACATATATATATATAAATATGTATTATATATATAGTTATTGGCAAAGCAGTGACAATTTGAACCGTTGCTATACTGCAGCCTTTGGATTATTGTTTTCATTCGTGATTATGACTTCGTATCGTCTTAGCTCGTTCAGTTGTCATTTGGCGAATGGCGCAGTTTATATTCAGAGATTCCTCTTCAGAAATGTATATCTGATGGATTAGGCGGGAGACCAAAAATGGCGCTACATAATCAAAAGACCTAAATGGTTATATGGAAAGTCGTCTCCTTAGTGTTGAGAGGCCGTTATATAGCGGGGGAGATGCCGAGAGGCATGGACCGAGGAGGAGAGGCGTGTGCCCCTCGGCCATAGGACAGCCCCCAACAGAGTCGGTCATTGTGTCGGCGTGTCTAAAAGCGTCGCTAATTAACGAAAAGCCAGAAGCTGTCGTCGTCGTCCATCTATACGTATAAGCCAAAGGACGGCGATAGTAGACCTGCACAAGGCGCCCTCTACCGGCCGCTTCAGCAGTCTCTCCCTTCGACCGATCGCAGACAAAAGTTTAAAACTGGTTCCTCCCTCTGCGCCTGTGGTTCCTTTCCCTGCTCATCCTCCGTGTCCGTTTGTTCCCGTCTTTCTTCTTCCTTTGTTTTGTCTCATGTCCTCTTCGTCTGTTTCTCTTTTTTGTTTCATCTAACGGTGCTTGAGCATACAGAACTCAACGCTGGGGCCTATATTACAGACTTGGGCGTCGAGGCGTGTCCTATCCATTCTTTCGTACGACCGCCAGTCAAAGGGAACCGTCAAAGGCACCAAACACCGCTGACTGCATAAGTCCAAAGGAGCCGCACCCACGCACGATGAGTCTTTGGAGAACCCACGGCATCAGCACTGCAGCAGGGTTCCGCTCCACAGTAGAGGATAATAAGAAGCCTCGGCGGCGGCGGCCACCATGGCACTGAGGACGATTTTCAGGTCGAGAGGATCCAAAGAATTCTGTCAACAGGCGTCGTCATCTGTTGCATGGGAAGAGCGAACGTGGGTCGTTCGATCGATCGATGTTTTCGAATTAATTGGACAAATTATGAACGACTTATATAAAGACGAGGATCATGCATCGAATGACTCCAACCAACGACGTTTTCAATAGATAATATATATGAATGTGAATGACTCTTTAGATCAAATGTGACAGAGCTTATTATAGAATACAGACAGACAACTAAGATCATAAATTCGACAGCACAAAGCAATGAGAAACTCATGCATATGCATGTATATATTTCCGAAATTTCTGAAATTTCATACCGTCCTTCTTTCAACATTTTTTGTTCAGAAGCGCACACGCCTCGACGTCGCAATTGCAGTTGTATACTGCAGAACAGTTGTGTGCGAAGGACTTGCTCAAGGTCCCTATACACAATGATTCCCTGAACGAAGGTCGAACCCTCTCGCTCAGCGCGCACTGAACTTTACCGGCTGACCTCTCTATAACCAAACGGCCACGGTGCCACACGTGTAGAGGCCTATATATGCATATAACGGTTTGAATGGGGCAACATTTGTATATAACTGTGATTCTCTTGTATTTCGTGTATAAATGTATCACATAGGTATATATACAGATTTATGTATATATATAGTCTTTAACATTATATATATGCACAAAAGAAGCTATGGCAGGCATCGTCTCTAATTAGGAAATGCACGTGAAGAAAAGAAACGGAGGAGCTAATCGTCTTATTTGTAGCATCTTAGAGACTCATTTAATCCCTCAGCAAAATGTTGGATGCAGGCATTAGCAGCACCTCCACCAGAAACACACAACGGAAGCCTATAGCACTGTGCGCTTGAGTAGAAGTAGCTCTATAATAATTACATCATCGCGATTGTCTGCACGTACCATAAACAGAACGAGGTGAGAACGTGAGACACAATAATAAGTGTTCATATAGAAAAGGAAACAGGAAATTCCAAACAACGGGCGCTATATAAAGGCGTCGGCGGATCGGGGGCTGATAAATGGACACGTGATATACAGAGACTATAATATAGTCTCTGTATAGAACTTAATTCCTTTAATCAGAGTAATGCATCCAATAGAAGACGTCGGCCTCATTTCATTCTTCTCGACGTCGGCTTTAATGTGCATGAATGTGTGTGTATATATGTGTGTTTGTAGGTGTGTGTGTAGGTGTATATGTGCATGTGCGTCTTGCGTGTCTGGATGTGCGTGTGTGTATAGGTGGGTATACAGGTGTGAGACGAATGCAATTAAATGCTTGCATATCAGAGCATGGGTTCATTTCCCCTTCTTGATAATAATAAAAGCATAGACCTAAGTATTACATTTTCTACTGTGTTCGGATTCAGTTGCCGGTATACTCCGTTCTATTATATCGATGAGTGTCAATCTAGTGATCTACTAAAGTCCTGTAGACTCTCACGTCGAATGCAAAACGATCCTTCCGAGTGTAATAACTTGGGTGTAAAGCAGCATTAGAATTGCGCCAATCAAATACTTTTATCGGTTGACTCATTTAGCAAGAGGGAAACTGGCTTTTAAATAAGTATTCCTTATCCAACCGATATCCTTGTTGACCTCTTTTAATGGGATGAAATGAAAGACAGTTGCAATGTTGCCTGCAATCTTTGCAATGACGTATTGTCTTGCATCTGACCATGCATAATTGCATATACATAACATATACATGACATATACATAACGTATGGGCCAATAATCCTGCATATTAAGACCGTCTTAACAATACTCAATTCCATCACTCAACGTATCGATCGATTGATTCAGATATCAATTCCTTTTCGATCGACTGAAGATTGTAGACCCCATGTAGTCGTCATCAACTTTATCGCTGACAAACATATAGATAAAGCAGGCGACTTGTTGAGCGCCTGTCATGCGACAAAGACAATTTCCCATAACGTTGGTTAAGGTGAAGTGAAAGCAAGTCCCTGAGACACGGTTGCTTAGCAACATCGACTTATGCTTATTTTAAAATAAATATCCCATCCAATTGAAAACAAATATTGTTGATTAAGCCTGTTGTCTTTCACTGTTCTTCGTTCTTTTTAATGATTTCGTTATGTTAGCAGAACTTAGCACATTCCACTGATTAGTATTTTCCTTTAGAATGGCCTACTGATCTTGACTCCTTATCTAACAGGAAAGCATACAAATGTATACAGAGGTTCATTAGTAGATTTCAATTTGATTAAGATATCTTCTAAGTATCTGCCACCGTTTGAGCAAAAAGCAGATTGCGATTATCTGGCGAATGTCTGGAGGGTTTTTTGTCTCTTAGCAGCCAAGGACTGCCTGCCAGTCTGCCGCACAATCAACTTGCCATTGAAGTGGGCATATATCTCTGTTGCCGCTGGTGGTGGAGTAGTTGCTACCGCTGCTGCTGGTGGCGAAGTTTGTTGAACGCGGCGCCTCCCCATCGGGCATGAGGCGACATTGATGGGCACAGCATTTCTGCGTTTGCAGCCTCCGTAGCCGTTAGCGCCCTCCAGTGTAGCTCGAAGCCTATTGGCCAACGCGGCGCAGTCGTTTCTATCCCGCAGCAAAGCCCATCAGGCATTGCGCCAATGACATCATGGCCAATTAGCTGTGACAGACAAACAGCCGCAGCTGACTATCGCCTCTCATATAATAGTCGGATCGAGCGGCAACTTGTTTGCCTGGCAGACAATACGACGGCTCCTCTCTGTGAAGTCTGCGGGCGCCTCCTACTTCGTTGTCTTTTATGCTCGAAATTATAACTCGAGGCGAGCCAACGAGCGAGCATCCCGCCAGCGATACACTCTCTGGCTCCAAGCACCTGGACTCAGGAGAAGAGCGACATCTATGCTCCTCTGGGCAGGCTGCTGAGACAGGACCCGAGACTTCTGCCTGAAGTGAAGCGTGACTGAAACTATCGACACCTTGATTAACTTTGGATCTGCAGAAGAAGCCCTGAAGCTGATCAACTTCTTATGAACCTCATCATATACAGGTGTGGCACTGGTACAGCTGTGATTAGTGTTGACGGTTGATTGGATTCCAACCGTTTCACCCGCTGCAAGACTCGTCACATCAAAGAAAACTTAAAGTCCCATCAGGATGTCGTTCCTCACATTGGATACGAATGCATGGCAGGTAAGCCATATGGGCACACTCTGTGTGTGTGTATGTGTGCGTGCGTGTGTATGTATATGTGTGTGTGTTTGCGTACGTGCATGTGTGTGGGTGTGTGCGCGTAGGTGCGTGTGCGTAGGTGTGTGGGGAGAGGGTGTGTGGGGGGGTGTGTGTATGCATGGACACGAATAGATCCCATTCACCCATCACATATCGATTCACCTGTTTATAAATTTTAGTTTAATGAAGGATCACCTGACTGACTTATTGCATACAGAGCAGATGTAAGCCGCTGTGAATTGATATATCGCACATCTATAATAGTGATTTAGCAGATGAGACTGGTTCTCTGCTTCTATATCTTTGAAGACTTAGCTGAAACTTCGCTGAATATAGTTCTGGAAGTTGGCCAGAACTTAATTTAAGCTCAAGCGTTTCCGTTTCTAAACATCATCGTTTAGACATGTGGTGTGTATGTAATACGTATGGAAATTGAAGTAAACTTTATGTTGCCCCTTGGCACAGATTAGCATTTCGCATTAGCAAGCTTCTGTTGCTGCAGATTTGGATCTTCGATCTGCTGAGAGGGAGCTGCGATTTGCGAAATGGTTTGAAATAAATTTTAAAAAGTCAATCCATCAAGTTTTCAGGTTATATAACGCCATTCTGAATTCACGAGGTATACAAGTGAGCCTATATGTGATTAACATAATAAATGGAAAATCGACTTTCAAACTTCAAACTTTAATCCATATAGTTTCCATCTCTGCTGCGGGACAGAAATGTTTTTTTAAACATCCGTATCACTTGCGTCGCCTGTAGCCGGCAATTAAATAATTGAATGGGCACACACTATATACACACTATATATGTAATCAATAACTGTCGGCGAGAGGATAAGACATGCAAGGGAGATTCCGCATCTGGCTCTCTAATCTCTCTAGACATGTTAAGTAGTGGAAGTCGTGTTACTATATTGTTCTCCCTTCCTTATATATAAAAAGTATACTGCAAATGTAGGCATGAAACGACTTCCGGTTGCCTTGAATGCTTACACAATAAGCGTCGTTGTCATATGATGTATCCACTATACACAATTACACACATCGCCGAAAGTGTTATTGCAACACCCATAATTATCCAGTATCATGGCTTCACGCATGAATGCTGATAATTGCAATTTTACAGACACATAGACTATGACGCATATATTCTGTATCAACGCCGTGGCTCCCCCAAGCAGATGTCGTGTTTCATTGACGAATAAGAAGATAAGTGACACACGTCCGTACATTAGTCGAATGACTTCTAAAGCGCAAGTCTGATAATGAACTGCATGGGCATCAGATTTCGCATCCGCAGCATCGTGCAGTCACAACGCTAATAGCAACTGCTGAATGCATCGCCGGGATTCGTGCTGCAGCCAAGCGATATATATATATATATATATATATATATATATATATACTAAGCACTAAGCAATCGATCTTCTCCTTCGTCAAGTAATTATAGGCGTTGCATTGTCTGCGAATTTCAAGAGCCCTTGTTGACTGTTTCGTATAGATATCAGAGTCAGTTTAATTGGAGGTATCGTATGACCAGGAGCGGAAGAGATCGCTCAAAGGTCTATATGTAGGCATGCAGTGTATACTGAATCTACTGATGGCAGTATACGTATGCTTTGCTATGAGCCCCGAGGATCAGAGGGTGTGTGGGTGCAGGAGGCCTTCGTGTAGGTCTGTGTCATGCATGCAGACGTCAACTTATTCACTATTTCTCGAGGGTTTTGAGAGGAATTGCAGCAACTTGTGTGACAGCTGACGTCAATCTTGTATACATCGATGTCGATCAAAATATTTCTTATCAGCTGCATGTGTTGTTTTCTATACAGCCTCTGAATATTGTTTCTCTGACTTTTGAGAGCTTGCCACAAAGTTCAACATAGCAGATAGACCAGGATTAAAAGTCACCATACAGTACACATATATACGCATATATATATACGCATATATATACGCATATATATATATATATATATATATCAGTCACACACGTATGCACGCACACACGGATATATAATATAGCTCGATAAAAAAATGTTTTGTCGGAGAAAATCCAATTTATCCGCAACAAATTGGTGATTTTTAGGAGAAATTATTTTGAAAAATCTTTGAGAATTTCATGACTCATATAATTTTCATTGCTTCAAGAACGACAGTTGTCTAAATAGAACTTTCATTAATTTCGAAATAAAAAGGAAATATGGACAGTCATTCGTTATTTTAAATGTAAAATAACATAACCTCCCCAAAAATATTCATCAATCTACTAACAGTTTATCTCGAAGCATATTCGAAGGGTCCATCCCATGCACTCACTCCAGCTAACACACAAGCTCAATGTCTTTTTGCGAAGTCCAGTACGGTAGCCATACTGGACTTCGCAATACTTTACGCATACTTTACTTCAGAATTTCTGGACTTGATCGAGTCTTTTGGCAGCTGGCCCCGTTTTAACTGTAAGACTTTGTTAATCAGTGTTCTTCGGTTTGGTATGTATAGCGTCTTGCATAGCATTCAAGCAAAGCTCCCGAGGCGTGACTATCAAGGTGGATATGGTTTGGCGAGTTTGGTGACCAACGATAATCACTGCAGTTGGTGCCAATAAAGTCCTGAGCCAAGTATAGCCCGCGTGCGAAGGTCAGAAGAAACCAGACGGTAGAAACAGACAGAACAGCGTTCAGTGAGTTGTTGCACGGGTATACAACAGAATTTCTACGTAAAGTTTAGCGCGTGCTTTGGCTATGTGATGAAGTGTGATGAAGTGCGATGAAGTGTATACCATCGTTCTAACACGCACCAGCAGATACCATGACGTGCTTGGCCCACTCAACCATCAAGCGCCATTTTCGTGGACATCACGAACTTTGCCGTTAGACCAAACGCAGTCGTTCTGATAATTATATGTATAGTTAATCCGCACTTTCAGGTAAAAGTCCATTTACAGATATCTGCAATTACCGGTAGATGATCTGAGCTGAAACGCGACGGATATGTCCTCCGCCATTCAAGGCCATATATACTGAGCTTCACAAAAATACTTCAAACATGTTTTGAGATAATGAGATTAACTATTTACTAGCAAATTTCTGAATTCTGAATAAAATTTTATGTTATTTGACATTTTTCTGTAAATTCCGCGTACTGCAATTTTGAAAATGCGATATTGATCATTTAATTAAACCATTGTTATTATTTCAGCAATGGAAATATGTCCGTTGAACTTTCCAGGAATTGTTCCAAAATCTGTCTTCCACGAGTCTCGCCATTTTTGTAGAAAAATCCCAATTAGTTACAGGGAAAATTGCATTTAGTCCGGTGGGACAATTTTATTGGTCCACCCTGCGCATCACGATGTGTGCATGTGTATGTGTGAATTGCAATTTGCAAGGCGTGTGATTTCATAATGACGACATCGATGTAGACTAATAGGGCGCGAAATGTCATCGGCCAATCTCTTATTCTCTTGACACTTTCTTCTTCGTATTTCATCTCTTCGTACCAGTTGTCGCGTCGATTCTCCATGCATATGTGATATTATGTGTATATACAGAGGCCTAGCTGAGTATATATGTGTGTCTCGTTCTGCGTGTTGGCCATTCCACCTCTGCTTCCATAACCACCGGTTCCTTTTCGTGTTCTGCTATATCGTTTTGCTCTATTACTACTCTCTTGTCATTGCTATATATATCGACTGCGTCTTCTTCGATGCTTCGTCTGAACGGATTTCTTTGTATATGAGAGGGTGACAGAACAGAGAAAGCTATAGAGTCATGCATGAGACTCTCATGGTCATCTGCATGGCGGATCAAAGCCATGGCAGCGCCTGCATTTACATGTATTCCCATATATAATGGGCAATAGAAGTTGGTCATGACTAGTTATTCAATGTCTGGATGTATACATTCCATTGGAGAATAAACTTTAATGTCGTCTAGTATACAAGAGAAGACGAAAAAATTATAAGGCACGTGCAAGCAAACTAGGCAGATATGCCGATCTTTTTTCTAGTTGAAATTCTCCCGTTGCATATAGACATTCTGGACATCATTAGTTCTCATTGACCTAGACATCGAGTAAATATCAATGTGGTCGTTGTATTTTCGTCCATCAAGTTATAAGCGCCATGGCACTCATTCGTTGAGAAGGAGTTTTTAGGGGCATCTTATGACACCAGCAAAGGTCTTTCCTTGTTGTTAAATCTGCAGCAATGGATTTCTATATTTTCCATTTTCTTTATTTCTGAGGTTAGGGGTCTGGCGGGACTTCCGAGCTGTTAAACCGTTTCACACATCACTGCAGTTTTTTTGGTCTTACGTTGTTGAGTAGAGCTTATATGTCTGCCTAATTCATAGCTAGACTTCTTCTTTTTAGCGTGTAGGTCTACCTATGTATAGGCCAATATGGTTGACATTTAGGTATACAGGCATATGTGCCTGATACTGAGCCTGATAATGCTTAATTATGCCAACCTATATGCATAATATAGACCAAAGAAAAAATGGTCGAAATGACGTATACATTGTGAGCGCATTATATGCGATTGAGCGTCCTGTATATCCTCCGGCTATTCTGTTCTTTATATATAATGGTCACATTATGCCATTACGCATCACACAAACTAGATATGCTATGCAGACGCGTGCAGATTGAGACCGTCCGTCCGTCCGTCCGTCCGTCTCATCTTCTGTCTGTCCATCCATCCATTCGCGTATACTATAGTAGTCTCTTTGTAGTATAGTTTGCATGTCCTGTATACTGTGTATACACGCTTGGACTTGCACTATGCACAAGACTTCTATAGACGCTAATACATCAACCACTACATGGCTTCATTATCGATAGGGGCATGAGACAGGTATGCATGTTACTGGCGATACCCGTTCAGGTATGCATCCCGAGCCGCTACAAGGTAAATGCATTTGGCGAAGAGGTCCATTAAATAAGCGAATATATATCAAACAACTGTATACTCTCCTCATAGAGCCCTCCAGCGTCCAACCGTCTCTTCCTTCCTGCACACCTCCACTTCCTGTACGATCTCTCCCTCTTCTTCCCTCTAAGTTCTTATGCTCTGCTTTCCGACCGTTGATCAAGATTTTCTGTCTTCCATTTAGCTTCGGTCGAACTTAAATTCCATCGTTGTTTATTGAATCTTATAATAAAAGTGTAATCTGTGGCCTTATGCATAGGCCTACTTCAAGCTACTGGTGAAGTTATGGCCTATCATGCAGCTGCACTTTCTAACGTAAAATTCAATTAGACGAGGGGTATGCAGTATAGGCAGCGGAGGGACGTGTGGTCATCACATGGTGGTCATTGCCTGCATGCGTGTCCATTAATGGTCATTATTCTATGGCTCTGAATGTATGCGCCAGCTTAGTGAAAGTTCGTGCGTGCAGTGCATGAAGCCATAATAGAGCGCTGCATGTATAGAGGAAGAAGTTTAGCCTGTTTCAAGGACATAAGAAGAGGAACGAAGAGATTATTCAGGAGGATAAGATAAGGCGTGTATACGAGAAGAATCAGACGGTTGCATTGGTGAATGCATGGCCCGATCTAAAATTTCCACTGTGTTAGTATACTGCACACGGTATATCCTATCAGTCGATGGTCCATGGTGCGCAAAATCGCAATTTCAAAATCGAGAATGGTGAAGAATGCACTCTGCAGGACAGCTGCTGCAGTTCAGAGTGTCATATAGACAGTTGAGATTTTATGACTTTTGCGATCAAATGACGTGTGTCATTATAAATAGCGCGTGCCATGACGCCTCAAATGACTCTTTCAATAGAGGGTCGGTGTCGCCCATGCGTTTGCCTCACTCCCATTGCTTCAGTTGCTGCAGTGAATTATATTTACTGAAGGAAGTAAGACTGTATGTGGGTGGTACACGAGGCATATAGACTATCTGTCATTACTTCTCTTTCTCCTCCTTCTCTTCTTCCTCCTTCTCCTTCTTGTTGTCTTATTTCTCCTCCTTTGGTAAACTAGAAGTATCAACCCTCAATTAAGTAGCCACTTCCGTTTATTTGGTATAGTCAGAAGCCGAACTTTTGCGTTGAAACGGTATAATTACAGACGGACTGTATCCTCCCGGTCAATTTATACACCGTGCCATACAATAGAGCAACATAATATATATATATATGTACAATATATATATATATACAATATATATATACAATATATATATATATACAATAGAGCAACATAATATATATATATATGTATATATATATGTAAACATAGAAGCATAGAAATAGACAGAGAACTTTTAGAAGTCCGTGATTCGTTATAGACATCGTCTTGTGAATTGGATACATTCCCTCCATGTTAAAACTATGGCTATATTAATTTTGTGTTTATTAAAATTTTGAGATAAAATCGATTGACATTTCTACCCAGGTCCCTGTTTGAATATATTCCACTGAGTAGAGTTGGTGTCACCAGGAACGGTAACCTGAAATTCTTAAGTCAGTCATTCTGACTATGAAGTCATCAAATGTAGTCAAGTAATGCCATTCCGGAATGGGGCGACATCAAACGAATAGCATCGAAAATAAAAAGGAAGTTCTTCGGCAAAGAAATATGTGCGAGAAACGACAGTGAACGTATAGCAGTAATTGTTTCAGTTTAACGATATTGTCGTTGTTGTTGTCATTATTATTATTATCATCATGATTATTATTATTATTATTATTGCTTTTATAGCTGCTGTATAATTGTTGTTACTGATAATATTAGGCCTACTATAACAATTATTAGTATTATTATTTTATTACTGTGTACTGACACTAAGCAGCTGTGGGATGAAGACCAGGTAACTGCAGCCATTGTGAGAATTGTTAATAGATGCATTAACATCACCTCTGTCCCTCTACTCTCTGAATTACATGACGGTCACTCAGACATTCACTCAAGTTGCCACGAGGGGCGCATGAGACTAAGTGCGTGCCATCTATCGAATAGTTTGGCGCAAGTAAGATTGTGATTATTATTATCTTGTCCATTTTCCAGAATGCGACGCTATAACAAATGGCCTGACCGTTATTTGTCCGTAGTTAATTCTCATTAATATTTCTTGCACATCTGGGTTATATCCGTTCTTTTAAGAGTTGTCTGAATGGGTCTGCATTGGCGGACACACTAAAGGAAGCGAGGGGCATTGGCTATAGCAAAGGCGTATAAACTTTAAAGTAAAGATTAGAAAGCAACACTGAAAAATTAAATTTGAAACTGCGAACGAGACGACAATAAATGAATATGACTATAATAGCATCAAGATGACATTAGTTAAATATTATCGGGTGACTAAAATATTTCGCCTGCAGATTGGTTGGCCCTATATGCTTATGTAATATCCGCCTCTCAGTATCTGCTCATTATCAAAACGTTGCTCTTCCATGGTTCATCCGATTGGTTGAGCGTTCGCCTTGCAAGTTGCAATGCGGAAAGTACTCCATATGACTTGTCATATGACTTGTCATATGGATATATGTATATACATATATATATGCAGACCAAGACCATAAACAAGTCCTTTCGTAAAAGTTTCATGTACAATTGTTCAGCGCCATTGACGAGTGCTTTGTCGTTAGACCGTGGCTCCTAATCAACACAGAAATGAACTAAATATATCTGATTGAAAGGCATAGTTCATTGAGTGCTCGTAGTGCTCGTCTTTCAATCAAACGGTCAGCGGATTGAAATCCCCGCCATGACACGATAGCAAGATAATATGTTGAGATATCTGAGTCGCATGCGCCTCTTGCGAATGCAGCTTAACCAACGAGTACACTGTTCGTATACGCGCGATTATCAGCAGGAAGAAAAGGTTACGATAGAGATGACTTCCATGCTCGCCCATTTAATTGACGAGACTGAGTAAGTTACACCATTTCCATTTCAGAACCAGAGAATGTTCCTATAGTTCGAGGTAGGTCTATTGCAACACATTGTGCATCAAGAAGAATTACTTTAATAGACAGAGTGTCAACAAAACATGGGACTCCATTGTGTCTATAGACTATACGGATCTGTTCACCTTTGGAAACTACAGCAAGTGAGGTATGGGCCCTTCAAAGCTCGTTATCAAAAACACGATACTCTGCAGCATATTGTGCAATTTAGCTGATTGCTACTATTTTCAGGCCAAGGATAATTAATTAATTCAAACCATGGGAGAAAGATAAACGGATTTTGCCGGGTCTTAAATGCGATGAGACTTTTGATGTATATGCAAAAAAATCAGTTAGGTGTATTAAATGTCGGTATCAATTCATGCGTTCACTAAATTTATTGCTGGCAAGAAAAAAATCACAGGATTCAATTTTTTATAGGCCTATAAAAATAACGTATAAGTTTATGTCTCACACAAACAAATGGCAGCCAAAAAAGTTAAATAACAAATGTTAAAATTGTTACGCACATATTTTAGAACAAATTTAAATATCGCAGAATTTGAATATATAACGTCACCGAAATTATTCCATTTTGAATGAAAACATGTCTATTGCGTTCCTATGACGGTCAAACTGCTATGATAATGCAATCTATGTGTTACAATTGGAGTTGGTCAAAGTGTAAACACTGAACTATAGAGGATTGACGAAAGAGAGGAATAATGAAATAGAAGAATAATTATCAAGTTTGTGAATTTCTTATTTACTTCCATTGTCAACTTATATCAATACTTACTCCCCTTGCAATACGCTATGGCTATAATGTATATATATATATATATATATATATATTATTTGCGCATTGATTATACATACATATAATAGACAATGTTATTCATAATAAACTTTCCTCCGTGCAGGCCTACTGCATGCTGTTAGACGAACTATTGAGTGATTGTTATTAAGTCAGGCCAGTCAGCTGAAGAGGAGGAAAATAGAGATAGGGTCTATACTATCCATGCAGGAAGAAAAAAGTGGAAAGAAGCAGGAGGAGGAGGACGACGACGACGTTGATGTGGAGAAGGGGAGGAGGAAGAGGACGCCGATATGGCGAATGGGGAGGAGGAGGAGGAATAGGAGAAAGAGGAGGAGGAGGTAAGCTGGCTGAGGGAGTGACAACTTGTCGTTTAATTTCTCGGGCGGTGACCGGTCGGGCAGAATGATAAGTTGTGAAAACACGGGAGTCCATTTAAATCTAGTCGCAATGCTTATCTCCCCTTCGTTGGTCAGTTGTGCTCCGGGGTAAACGACTGGTGGTGAGGGAAGGCAGAGGCAGAGACAGAGGCAGAGGCAGGAGGGGACAAGGAACTGAGGTTACTAAGAGAAGTAGGAGGAGTAAGAGGAGGAGGAAGTGGATAAAAGCGTGACATGTTGTGTGGACAAGGGAGAATTTATATGGATTAACCTATTTAATTATAAATGCCCATTAGCAATGTAAACAGTTGCCTCACACATAAGCATATACTATCTGACACATAAGTATATAAAGAACGACAGGTGTGTGAGAGAGAGACAGTGGCAGAGGAATAGATACAACCAGACAGAGTGGCATATTGATGCATACATTATGACTTCAGTGATTGCGATATAAAGACACGAAAGGCTGAATGGTAATTATAAAGATAAAGGAGCAGACATATAGACATATAGACACGGACACATACTGTATATCACCGGCGAAAATAAAGAGGAACGATAAGCCGATTAAACTGTCATTTAGTGTCATTTTTGAAAGCGTTCGAATTAATCGACAATTATGAGAAAGTTGTTCCTTAATTTGCTGCAGTTTGCTGTACATGTAGTGTATACTCAGAAGAAGACGTCTTTCTTATTCCGTGTGTATACTGCTTATCATGGTCCGTTGTTTCTTGTCTTGCTTATTCCGTACTTCTCTTTGTGATCCGATACTTTTTTGGGGTCCAATCTATTTCTCATAAGTATACATCTTCCGATCGTCCGTTTATCTTCCTGTTCCTGCTCATTGATGGCCGGAATCGATCATGTTGACGAAATATGGTGTTATTTGTGCGATGGATTTAGCTGGAAATCTGCGGAACTGCATATTCGGAGTAAACAGTTCCAGCTGGGATTCGTCATCATAAACTCTGTAAAAAGTGCGTCACTGAGGATGGATATAGTCTAAGATCTTATACGCAATGTTTCACAATGGTAAATATATATCGATTTCAGGTGACTTCTCTAGGACTTCAGCTAGGAAATGTCGAACCCGCACCACAATATATAAGGCGAAACGAGACGCTTTTTATCGGCTCGGCCACCGTATCACATTTTCCATTAGGGTGCACTTCCAATTGCCGCCATATATACGCTCCCTCCAACTTAGCGGATCACGGCGTTGACGCCAAGACATAGGCCTATAAGTTTGAGATAGAGCTAGACGAATGAGGATGAGGAGGGGTCACCCAATGCGCATGAAGGTAGAGGCAACAGATCCATGCAATCTGTGAGATCACTCGCACGTGAATTTCGTTCAAAGGACTTCATAACACGTTGCTCCTCATTGCACACCGAACGAGAGACCAACTGAGGCGAAGATAACATCTGTAAGGCGCCCTGAGACATTCGGCACAGCCTCATCGACCCTTTCATACCAGCAATTGATGCTATATCGCCAGTCATGCGTCACGAGCAAACCGCATACACAGACATACAAACAAAGAGACAGACAGACACACAGACAGACACACAGACAGACACACAGACAGACAGACACACGAACAAATATAAAAATAGACACGCAGCGGACTGAGACATCCGAAAACAGCAGATTCAAATATTTGGCTGCCGCGCATACTTCTCAATCAGTTGTACGGAATATCTGACGCAGCAATAGTCTGAATTTATTATATAAGCATACATACATATAAATAGAATGAATCTATATATTTAGCTATATATTCAGTATGAAGTCGATCAATGTTGTAAATATGCAAACGATATAAAGAAAGATATATATAGGTTATATTGTGAATGTCGTCATTAATCTTGCTTCTGGGTCCAAATTCGTTCGCAACACTGATCGCGATAACGCCTCCACGAAGTCCTTTCATAGTATTGAATATTGGGAATCGTTAACCACAGACGCACACACACAAACACACACACAAAGACTGATACAGACAGACAGAGACAGAAGGAGAGACAGAGAGAGAGAGAGTAATAAAATAATGAAAGAGAAAGAGAGAATAATAAAGAGAGAGAGAGGGAAAAAGAGAAAGAGAGACAGACAGACAGAGAAACAGACAGAGAGAGATAGAGAGAGAGAGAGCTCTGGCCTTTCATAGTTTTTAGCGTGTATTATAAACACTCATATATAAGAGTTCGTCTTATTCGCATCGATGACTAGAATGGGCTTCGCACCGTTGACAGCAGACACAAATGAGTGAATATAATAATGCAGTCAATGCAGTGTTAACCATTTCACGCTAATGTACACACCACAGGTCAAATGCAAGCGATCTTTGACATCTGCGGTTCATTGG
Organism: Bimastos eiseni; assembly: GCA_959347315.1. Classification (NCBI taxonomy): domain Eukaryota; kingdom Metazoa; phylum Annelida; class Clitellata; order Crassiclitellata; family Lumbricidae; genus Bimastos; species Bimastos eiseni. The sequence goes on from OY365815.1 coordinate 20,737,627, forward strand.
ATGCGCTAGAGAAGGTGAATGTTGCCGAAGCTATCAGTGGGAATAATTGGTCGCCAGTTATGTCTTAATCGCCCTATATTCTATAGTAGTTAGCATAGCGGACAGTCAACCGAAAGGTCACGAGTTCAAATCGTTGGCCGGAGCAGAAATTCCTATCTGGATTTCAATTTCATCTGCCACCTCACCCCCGTATGAAGCCGGACTCGAATGGTCTACGGGGGTGTATGGCCATGGACTTTGAAGATAATTTATATGTTAAGTATTGTTACTGCTGAACACAGACCTCGAATATATATATGGATTTAAGGTCTGTTTACTGCTATAGAGGTCACTGCCTGCATGCCTCCATGGACATTAAAGAATAAGCACGAACTATTTTTTCATCAATCCAACTTCTGTTAAAACAAGAAAATAAGCAACAATAGGCCTATAGCCTAATTACCGTGTCATATACTGGACGCAAAGCGAGACAATAATCTATTTAATTGTGTTAATTTGATAATCTATCCAACAAATCAGACATTCTGCGAAAGAATAAGTTAAATTATGAATTTCTCCTGTTTAGATGCATAAATAAGGAAGAAATTTACAGTCAGTGACACGCATTCATTTGCCGTTAAAGCAATCGCTGACGAATCTTAATTATGAGCTATAGGATGACAGTCACTATCATCATCTAACATCTTGTTCCTGGTTTGTACGTAGTCTATATAAGCACATGCAGACATAACTTATGTATACACGAACACATTCATGCACACATACATAAGTGCATACAATAATGCATCAAATATAAACACATACAATCATGCATATATATACTATGGGCGAGCTTATGGTCTAACCGGAGAGGCGGCAATTATCCTAGTTCGGAGGGGCAATTGTCCGAGGGGGCAATTGTCCTGTGGGGGCAGTCGTCCGGGGGCAATTGTCCGGTGAGCAATTGTCCGTTCCCAGCTATAGCCATACATGTAGGTGCTCAGCGTCGTCAATACGTCCGTTGGGATATTTTGCAACTGTACTAAGTCAGTATCCATGGTTTTCTGCTGCCTTCAGGCTACGACGTCCTCGGTCTGTGTATAGGGTAAACCGCTTCCTCGTTGCTCTATTGCTCAATACTTCTCTCTTTTTCTTCCTCCTCGAATTCTGTTTGTGTCTCTGCTTTTTTATCATCATCATCATCATCATCACCGTCGTCGTCATCGTCGTCTTTATCGTAGTCAACGTCATCGTCATCGTCATCATTATCGCATTCGTCTATTTCTTCTACAGTCTTCTTCAGTTGCCATTTGTTCATTTATTGCACTACTTTGTACTTATCCATCGCATTTTATTCAACCATCTCCACCATTTCCTGTGTACTTTTCTTATTATTCTTGCTCCTCTTCCTCTTCCTCTTCATTCTCTCTTTCATCATCTTCTTTCTCCTGTTCCTGCTTAACCTCGTTCTCGGCACAGTCTGAGTCTGAGCAGCATTGGTGGTGATGATGATGATGACAATGCTCGGAGCGCTGGTTCCGTCCGTCGAGCACGTGCTCAGCGGTGAACCAGACACAGCATTGGTTGCCTCGAGCCGCCAGTCATCTCCAGCCTCCTCTTCAAGTGCACCTGATGGGGCCAGCCGCCGCCGGCGCCTTGCCTCGCAGCCTGCCGCCGGTCTATCCTCGCCCGCGGGCAGGCGGGACGACGGCACCCATCTAGACGCGACCAGTGGCTGGAAGGTGCGTGGCCCACGGCCATTGGCACCGCCCAGCGACCGTTGACTCGAGGGCAGTCGCAACGACTGCCTCGGAGCAACGACCGACCAACTGACTGACTGACTGACTGGGAGACGGCGTTTAGCTCGCAGGCAGGCTGACAAACCCGCGAATGTGTCGCATCTAACACTGAAGAAGAAGAACTCGATGAGATAGAAAAATACAGGAGAAGGAATTCAGTGAAGTCTAATTTCCATCACCTTCCTCGGATTGATTCTTCTGCGGCTGACTGTTCCCTAGAAGTCTAAAGTTCACGTGATAATAAGCGTATGCCCAACTGATCATTTGCCATCTCCATAAGCGACATATTTGGGCCGAACTTAGCAACTTATTTGGACCTCGACTGATCTACTGAGAAAAGGATCTGCTTCTTTTCTCCTTACAAAGGGCTTCAGCAACAGCTTCAGTTGCTTCGTCTAAACTCCATCGAGGTTTCTATTGTAAAAGGAATCGTCTAACATCAAATGATGATCTCACTTCAGGTACTGTGATTTATTACATTACAATATCATCATATTGTACAAGAGCATTATTCAAATGGTAATGGAATCGTTAATTACGATTATATATACCAAATAATGGCATAGTAAATACTCGTATAGTAGGTTAAACATAGCGCTAGGCCTACATCATTTCTGTGGCACACCAATAATGGTAGCCTCTTGAATTTGCCTATATAAAATGTGTGAATATATAATCAAATGGTCACTTTCGCTAAAGGCGCCAATGTTTGACTCTGCAGCATCAGATACTGCTTGCTTCTGTAGGCCTAGTTTGAATCCATCTGCATGCTTTTAAACGGAACTGTGGCTATAATATTCTCTGATGCATGGCATCGGGTTTGATGCGGCTGACGAGAAGGCGACAGTCGCATCACTCAGCATCAGTCAGCCAACAACGCGACAGTAATCGGTGCCATCACATCCATCCATCCATATATAATATATATATATATATAATATATATATATATGATATATACATATATATATATATGATATATACATATGTATATATAGAAGCGTTGATGGCAATGCGGGATTTATGCTGTTGCTGATGATAGAGGCGTCGATGGTACACATGTATGTATCTGGCTGGTGTTGTTCGGTGCATGGTGTACTGCTGCATACCTTCGAGCGATTGCATGGCACATTCTGTGATCAAGATACGATTAGCAACGTTTAGATGAGACTCCGATCGGCCGCTGTCTTTAGACTATAGACTTGCTTCTACAGGATTTATGTAAGTATGCGCACACCATACATAGTAGAGAGACACACACAGAAAGAGTAGTGAGTGAGTGAGAGAGAGAGAGAGAAAGGGAGGAAGACAGACATACAGACAGACAGAGAGACATAGACAGACAGACAGACCGACAGACAGATACATGGAAAGAGAGTCAGACAGACAGACAGCGCTATGTGCGATCAAATGTTTTGCAACATGCAGCATGCATGTACTTGATATGAATTTATGTGCATTGATATATGCACAGATATACATATAAACGCATGCATAAGTGTCCATTGCATATATGTATAGACAATGAACATACAAGTATACGGCTTATATAGTACGCACGTACATTTGTATGTTTGTATATGTTACTGTACATTTATACAGCGGCTTCAAAATACTCGTCGTTATAAAGTTCCTCGTTAGAAGAAATTATCGACGCGTTAAATTTCATACAATACGGAAACAAGAAGTTCATCTGTAAGGAATAAATGTCGAGATGAAACAGGAAAATAATTCACCACTGTTACTAGGGGTGACCCATTACTCGACCCATTACGGCCCTCTTCTTGACTAAGCCCCGTGGCGGTGCTTCCTATGGTCAAACACTTGGTCAAATTAGTATTGCGGATTCCAACTCACCTTTCACACACGTCAGGGTCTCTTCTTCATCTGTCGTTGTGTTTGCGTAAGAGCCACCTGCGAACTGCCGCTGCAAATGCCCGGCTGCTTTTGGGCTTTTATTGGGCTACTGTTACTCCTCCATTGTCGGGCTATTAGCGGACGTTCTCCTTCCACAGGCTACCCTAACGCCGTCGTCGTTGGAGGGCGCTGTTTGTAAAGGCTGTCTCATTAAACCTCGCTTCAAATCGAAAGACTGCGTCAAACCGATGAACTTCTGCGGTCGAAAATCAAAATTCTGACGAAGGTCAGGTCTATGGATGTCACAAATAATCACAAATCATATGATTTAAAGACAACGTGTGATGCAGAGACAAAGATTTGTGCTTCACTTCCGTTTGTTTTAAATAGGGAATTGAAATAATATACAGCGGCTCATTGTCGTCATCGTCGTCGTCATCGTCGTCGTCGACGTTGTCGTCATCGTCATCGTCATTGTCATCGTCATCGTCATCATCATCATCATCTGCATCGTCGTAGTTGCCGTCTTCTTCTTCTTCCTCCTCCTCCTCCTCCTCCTCTGCCTCCTCCTCCTCATCATCATCATCGTCGTCGTCGTCATCATTATCATCATCATTATCATCATCATTATCATCACCATGATCACCATCATTATCAACAACAACACCAACAGCAACAACAACAACATCACCAACAGCAGCAGCAATATCGCTAACATAGTTATCTTCGTCATCGTCGTCGTCATCATCGTCATCGTCATCATTATACTCATCTTCATTGTGATTTCATCATCACTAATATCGTCGTCGTTGCCCTCCTCCTGCTCCTCCTCTTTATCTTGGTCATCACTCACTCTCATATGTCTAACTTCCTCATCATCGTTATCAGCATCTGTAACGACAAGTCGTCATCACCTATAGCTTGCAATTAAATGCTTACTTTACGCTTTCGTCGTTATCAAGCGACCTGATGGGGCCTCATTAACTATATCTCTGAGCATCCTCTGGCAAAATAGGATTAGAAGAACTATATGGAATTGGAGAAGGAGGAAGAGGAAGTGGTGAAGGGTGCATGGAGTATTGCATGCGTGAGACATCTTATATCCATTCATTAATTTATATCATATTTATTTTGTTGTTCCCTTAACTTTCTCGTCATGTCTGACTTGTTGCTGAACTTTAATTGTTCTACAGGTTCATAATGACAAATCGATCCATTGCGTGTATATCGGATATACAGACATACATTGTTCTTGATATTGACCCCCATGAATGTGCACTGTGGCTCATTGGGCATCGCTCGAATTGTAATGCGGAGTGTTGGGATTCGATCCTTCCCCAGGTTATACACGAAGGTCCTTCATTCACATGTTGCATGTTCAATCGTCCATCGATGTGGTCGCTCTTGTGTGCCCGTATCCCGTGGCACACAGAGTAACTGAGTCTAAATACATGCTGAACATATGCTCACACAGCATTCATGTAAAGGCCTATACTACGATAGGCCTATAAGTCTCGTAATTCGTGCACAGCTCACACAACGGGGAACTGAGAGATCTCCGAAAGTACGTATACAGGTCAGGCTGTTGAACAGCGTATTGGTAGCATAGACTTGTATAATATAGTTTTAGATAAACGATAGGCCCCAACTTGATAAGGATCATTATTAGCATCGGCGCATCTTCTTTTATTCAGGCTTTTGAACAGTACGAACAGTGGTGTCTGCTGAAACTGGGTGTCTTATAATACGTAAGCCCCTGTATATATATATATTTAATATATATATATATATATATGACACAAGAATAGCTCGAGACAAGGCGTGTATATACATGGCAATGTGACACTTCATGCTGCAGTTTAGTTAATAATACTTCAGGTGATTGGTTTGTAAAGTTATAAGGACTTGATCGTAATTTTACGCCTCAGATAAAGCGCGACTGTAATCGGCGATTGCGAGCGCCTTAAGTGAAACAGCCGTGTGCCTCACTCTTCGCACTTAATTGTTTCTGAAGAGCACTTCTACAGCGCTTTGAGCTTCAGCACTTCCTTCGTTTAAGATCCCAGAATCCATCGCCTTCGGCAGTTGTATTTAAACCATATCGTTCTCATCTGGAGTGTTCACTTTAGGCAGAAGCACGGTATATACTTGAGATGAAATAGATTGCGTCAAGTGTTACCAGGGGCAGCGATTGCTAAACCGCAAAACATGACCCTCTACGACAGACAGATCAAGACCCGAAGGCACACTATTCAATCTCGTTGGAAGAACCTTATAAACCTTATGCTCGTAAAATTTCGTAACACTGATGACTCCGTCCGATTAGCTGTAAAGCAACGCAAGCCAGATGCTGTCAGATTGAAAAGATTCCTGTTCTCAAGATAAGGACTGGCGCAGAAGAACTTTGGAGTCATAAATTTAAAAAGTCTATGAAAAGAATCAATGTAGGCCTAATTTTTTACTAATATGTATACGAAACTGCATGCCTGAAATCCTATGACGGTTGGAATATCGCACAACTCATTTTCTCAAAACCTTGCTCTCAATGGAAGGTGCATGGCCTCACGAATTGGACTATAGTGGTTAAGTCAAGCTTCGGTCAAGTCACAGGTCTGACCGGAGGAGAATCGTACAACTCAGTTTGTAAAGCGCATTTCATACGAAAATTGCCTTCGTGAATCACGGCTGGATATTACAACCTTGGATGTCCAATGTCCATCCGCCCATCGTTCATCCTTGAACGTATAGCCTGCCTCTGAATCTAATTGTGTTGTGCATGCTGCATCGCATCACCCAGCGACGGAGAGGAGGCCACGCTCGGATGCTGGATGGCTGTTGCTGCTGCTGCGTCTAGCAGAAATTGAAGTCGGCGCCACAATGAGCTGCTGCGGTTGCACACGCCCCAGGAGATGCTCCATCGTGTCGTAAATATATATATTATATATATATATATATATATATGATAATGATGAAGTATAAGTTAGAGAGAAATATGGTGAGAGTGAGTATGGTTGTATGGGGCAGCAGAGTATAGTGGTTCATGTTGTACGAGGCCCTCGGGGGTAGACACGAGAAGGCACCGTGCAGTGTCGGATGGTAAGCCACTCGCCTGCTGATGCTACTCTATTGCCCTTCAGTGGATGAGAGTGTTGCGTTTCCATTGTTTGCTGATGTAGAGGTCTAATCCTTCAGATGACTTGGACAGGAATTCGCTCTACAGAGACGACCAACTTAGTGTCGCCCGTGATTCAACTGCTTCTGCACTTTAGTCAGATATTCTCCAAATTGTCTCCTGTTTTCCCGTCGCGTCTCTTTTCCGTAGTTTATCCTTCCTCCTATTTTCATTCCCTCTATTTCCTGCTACTTTACTTTCTTCTATTTCCTGCCACTCTATTCCCTTCTATTTCCTGCTAGGCCTTATACTGTATTTCCTCCTATTTCCGCTACTCTATTTCCTCCAGTGTCTTATTCTCTGTGCCTTCGTCACAGCGTGTATGTCTGTCTGTTTGTCTGCCTTCCGTTTTTGTCTGTCTGTCTGCAATTATGTCTGTCTGTCTGCCTGTGTGTGTGTCTGTAGGTCTGTCTGTATGTTTGTCTGTCTATTTTACTCTCAATTTCCCTTGAGGCGGTACTGTAGAAGACCTCAATCAATCAATCAATCGACCAATCAATCAATATAACTTGATATGGGGCCTCTTCAGAAATCTACTCAATCATATAAGTCCGTCGATAAGAAACATTAACATTAACGACTTAAGCAAACAAAACAACAACGACGTCATCAACGATTACAACGAAGAAGAGAACAATCATCATTATGAGGATGACATCTGTCACCGAGCAACAGAAGAATCTGGTCTCTCTTGACATGCCTCTCTCTCATTAAGAACAATCAACGTTCTGATAAACATTGCGTGATATGAATGTTATAGATCACTCGTTTATATATTAAGTAACTCCTTGTATGATCTATGCATAATGCAATAAATACAATATTGCATTTCATCTATATATGTATTTATAAATATATCATATGTAGATATACGCATGAAATACAATATGTATATGCATGTATGTATACACGTGAGGGGCGTTAATGATGGATATGAGATATGACTGGTCTGCTTTTTATAGTATGCCTGTGTGCGCTATGTAATTCTACTGCAGGTATGCGTCCGTGTGTCTGTCTGTATCTGCGTTTGTCGGCTTCGGTGTACGGTCGGTTGCTTCAGAGAGATTGTTGTCTGCGACATCTGGATGGCTAAACCCCGCCGCCCGCGACTCGCTTTGAGCCCTCGGGGGAGAAAGGGGCCTAGAAGGGAGGCGGGTCTGCCGTGGATGTGGTAGCAGGAGAAGTGGATGGGGTGAGTAAGAGAGGGAGACTCACAGAGACAGACAGAGGGAGATAGAACGGAGTATGCCTATACCGCCTCTTAAATGCTCTTCTCGTCGCTTGCCACTACGCCTAGTTCATCATCATCATCAGCAGCAGCAGCAGCATCAACAACATCTTCGTCTTGTCTACAGATGGAGGAAGAGGATCGATAATTGATGACACGTGCAACCTGTCCAACAACTCAATCCTGCTGCTTGTTCGCCCGCTTAACTCGCTATTATTCCTTGTATATCGCTCCCCCCCCCGTCTCTCAGACTGACTCCAGCTATCGTGTATGTCAAGATCTCCATGTAATCTGCTTCTGTAGCTATAGCTGTCTGCGTGTTTGTCTGTCTTTAAGCATGTGTTGCTCTCTGCCAGTGTGTGCTCTGTAGGTCTAAGTTTCTGTTGTATAATTCTTCAGGATTTCCCATACGCCGATAAACGATGTAACTGTCGATCATTCAACTCTCCCTACCGCTTCCTTTGAGGCCAAGAACCCTGGAAAATCCGGGGATAGTTAACTGATGGGGAATCAACGTTTTATCGTAATTAGGACACACGGTGTCTCTGTCATAAAAGCTGGAAATTGGTGGGCACAGAAGGGGAGGGAAAGGAAGGGAAGGGATCGGTCTTTCGGTCGGTCGGTCGGTCAGTCAGTCGGAGAGCCTAGACGGACATGCATGTACAAGTGGAGTGGGAAGCGATGTAGGCTTCTAGCGCGGTGTGCATAGTGTGATTGCTATGCCCGAGGGCAGAACAAGGCAAAACGCTTAATCAGATTTTACTCAATGGACACATCACTAATCTGTTAGCTGCAGCAGCAAACTGACGCAGACAGGTAGACAGACAGAGAAGGACTCTCAGCGAGACATATAGACAGATGAATGAACAGGCATGCAGACGGACGGAGAGGCACACAATTTGTCTGTATCAGTCAGTCAAGAGCAGTGTATACTCTGAAGGAATCATTAACGGCGATGTAGAAATGCTCGAATACAAGCGCACGTACGTATACAATGAATATAGTGCATACGATACATACATACATACATACATACATACATACATACATACATACATACATACATACATACATACATGAATATACACACATATACATACATACGCATATGCATTCATGTATACATACATATATACAATATAAACACATACACACTTACATATTTACATACCTACATACTTAAATACACATAAACATATATGCAATTATATATACAGATTGCCGTGTGTGCTTTCGGAGGGACAGCTACCTGCATGGTATGATGATCTTTGGTGTTTGGTTAGAGGGTTTTTGTATATGGTGTTATTACTTGTAAACCGAGGCGCCGACGGTTCAATGATCTGTCTCTTTGTTTTTCTAGGACCGTAGGGACTTTGGTGTTGGTCCTCATGGGTCGCTCGATCAGTTGGGTTCGATTGGGGGCGGAGGAGGAGGAGGGGGTGGGTCGTCGTTTGCAAACACGCATCGTCTGCGCCACACCCCGAATGCAGCGGCAGCAGCAGCAGCCGACTTCCAGCCTCCATACTTTCCACCCCCGTACAGCCTACCCCCTCAGCAAGCGATGGACTTCGGGCACCACCATCACCATCACCACCATCCGGGGGCCACCGATCCCTACTCCCATCTCAACCACTACAACACGTCGCACGTCCAGCCGTATCCCAACACGGACAGACACCACCTACTGAGCGCCGCAGACTCCCTGGCGTCGAGTCTGCACCGCGGAGGAGGAGTGGGAGGCTCAGGGGGAGGCACAGGGGGCTTCGGCGCCTCGGCCCCCTACGATGCTCGTCGGTCATCGACCGAATACGTCCCTACGGTTACCAGACCCAACGTACTCATTCCGACGAGAGGAGGACACGACCTTCATGACACGTCGTCACTCTTCGGACTAGCACCGGGAAATACCAACATCGGTCTAGAGGATGCTCATCAGGTCAGTGCTATTGACATCGTCTTCTACGTAACGGTAATGATAATACCAATAATGCTAATAATGCAATAACAATAAGACTAATAATAAGAGCAATAATAATAATAGCAATAATAATGATAACAATTATAATAATAGTGATGATGACGATGACGATGACGATGACGACGACGACGACGACGACGATGACGGTGACGGTGACGATGTTGACGATGCGATGGTGACGATGATGTTGTAGATAATAATGATAATAATAATAATAATAATAATAATAATAATAATAATAATAATATTGTCCTAAATAATAAAATAGTCGCCATTCTCCTCTTATGTGTCGCCAAAATGTCATTTACTGTTCTTTTGTAAATCCATTGCATTCACTGTGTAAACTCGGCAAACACATATCGTCGTTGTGCTGCACATAAAGATGTTGTTGATATTATATTGATCATGAGATCGTAGCTGTGTAACGCAGCCCACAAAGGCGGACGGCCAAGAAGATACACACAGACATGCACAGGTATGCGTACATACATGTAGGTTAGGGAGACCGACATGCTGAGAGACTTAAAGAGAGACAGACGGCAGTAGGCTATGTGGATAGGATTGAGGATGACCGGGTTGCTAAGAGTCCTTTCGAGAACGATGTGTTAGCGTTGCTAAAGTCGACTACTATATATATATATATATAAACATATAATATACACGTATATATATATGTAGGTATATATATATATATATAACGCTGTGGATGTATAGGGAATGCCCTGTTACAGCGATTCAGCGTTTCGCTCCACTTAAGCACGCGTTAGTTGCACGCCGTCGAATTATATTTCAACACCGTTGCATGTGTACTTGCAGTGACTCAGTCAACGGAACATCATCATAGCATTTTTTCTAAGTCTTCCTGTTATTCTTCTGAACCTTTCTGCTCTTCATCTGTTTCGCTCTTTGTATCCCTCTCGAGCAGCCTGCGTTTCCTATTGGCTGTCTCTGTTACTCTTCCCTTATAAGGCGCCTTAAACTTCGCATTGGTTTCTATTATGCTTAATTGATTCTCTTTTAATAATTTAAGTATTCGACAGCAATAAGATCTAGAACGTACGAAACAGAATTAAAGAACCGGAGGTGTCGCCAGACTTCCTTGTGACGAGGGCAAATTATATCGGAGACAGTCATACAAGTAGCCAGCTCAGGGGTAATTTATGCCCCAAATAAATTCTCGGCAGTGCGAACATTCTGGAAGCTCTGTGGCAGGGCAACGGCCACAGGGAAACGGTTTTATACCAGGATTCTTTCCCTGGTTGTTTTGCTGTAGCGTCGACACTGCACGGAGTGCGCTGGTCGTAGCAAAGACCTTCTTTCTTCTCTTTGCCTTATCCAACTAACTGCGACATGAACGATGCACATCTAATCAATCGTTGCCTGCAATTTGGCTTTTGGAAGTGTGCACGCGTTACTCGTGTTCGCCAGTCGGCTCTCTGATGTTGCTAGTGACCAGTGATCCAATGGCTGACCATCGTCCGAAAGCCCAGTCCATCCTTGACCGGTTTTCCCCATTCGGCACTTTCAAAGACCTCATCACTCGCTAGAGAAGACCAGAGCAATCGACCGATTCCATCGTTAGAGCCTCCATCATGTTCGATGAAAAGTCACGACCAATTTGTCATAGGCTCTCTCCCTCTCTCACTCCCTGCCTCTTGTCTCACTTCTTCGCTCCCTCTCTCACTTCTCCCCACCTCCGTCCCTCCCTCCCAACCATGTTAGCATCATGTGTATAACAGACCGTATGGCTGTTTCTCAGATGCTATCGCACCCTCCCGCCGTTCTTCCCTCCATCCGATCCTTCCTCCATACCTCTCTCTCTCCCCATTCCTCCCTCCATTCCTTTATCCCTCCGTTCCTCCCTCCATTCCTCCGCTCCTCTCTTCATTTCTTCCTTCCACCCTCCGTTCCACCCTCCGTTCCACCCTCCGTTCCACCCTCCGTTCCTCCCTCCGTTCCTCCCTCCGTTCCACCCTCCGTTCCTCTCTCCGTTCCACCCTCCGTTCCTCCCTCCGTTCCACCCTCCGTTCCTCCCTCCGTTCCTCCCTCCGTTCCTCCCTCGCTCCGTCTCTTGCAGGTGCCTTATAGAATCGACCACTAATTGTGAACAGGTCGATCTGTGTATAAATATTTACATCATCCATCCTCTGATTCGAGCTCTCGATAGCTCTCTCTCCCTCATCTCCTTCCCTCCCTCCCTCCATCCCTACTCCTCTCTCTCTATCTGCGGCAGCATCTGTGGCACAAAGCGTGTTGAATGATCACCTGAGTTGCGTTAGGAGCGGCGCCTCCTCCTCCTGCCGCAGCAACACCAGCATCTCTCGTTGCAGCCGCATCCGACGCGTAATCTGCCTCTGAAGCGCCGATTACATCAAAGCATCTCAGCTTTTCGCTTCTTTTATCAGCGCATCTCGTAATGCGAAACGAAAGCGATCCAGTGTTTAGAGCACGTGATGCTCATTCGCCTGCTGCTGCTGCATGCGGTTGCTGCGTTGGGGATGTGGCCGTTGTATTCCAACTGCTGCTATTACTGCTGCTATCTTCATCTCTCATCTCCTCGCATATCGGCCTTTTTCCGGACTCGATGTGAATACAACCGGATCAAAAAATGCGCTAGAAAAACATATACCTTTCACTTATCCCACATTAGACCGAAATCGATCTTCAAAATTCGTTTTCCCTAACAACGCTGACTCACGCTTGCGGTCTGTCTTTTTATACTCTCACTGAGGAGTGAGCGAATGAGTCAACAATTGAAAGCATTGAGTGAATCACCTAACAGATAACCAACTAAGCGACTAATTAAAAGTGCATATATGATAAAGGTAAGCGCGCTAGGAAGCTGCTAGTAATTAAATGAATGTAGCATTCCTTAGTAACAGATGGACAACTATGGCAAGGTAATCGCCTAATCACTGTCTGCAGAATATATATATATATATATATATATATATATAGAGGATCATTTTTCCGTCCCAGCTGCCTTCCTCCAAACCCGAAGTCGATGTTCCAGTCTTCTTCCATTTGATGTCGCTCTTCCATTCGACAGCTGCAGCAGTGTGCTCTTCCATACACAAAATGCATCCCACTTCTTCTTATAAGATTCGCCGATTTTCCGCCTGTCTGCACTGTGCACACATTTCACCCTAATTCCACCCCTCCTCTGCCGTCCGTCCGTCCGTTGCACCCAAGAGCCAGACACTTTCCGTCGAGGGCTAAGCCCCGTGTTGTTAAGCCCCGAGGATTCTTATTCGGACTACGACGGTGTCGCCCAAAGGGCAACTGATTAGAGCACACAATAGTCGAATCAACATGAGGAAGATAATACACTGTACGCGCTGACACATTGTTGTGTAGTTCTGAATGCACTCCATGCTAACAATCGCTCTCACTCAAATTACACACTAGAAGAAGCAAGTATTGACAGTCAGACGCGCGTATAGCCAGACAGACAGGCAGGCAGACCGAGGGACGGACAGACAGACTTACGGAGGAGTGACGGACAATGATTGTGAAAGATACATCATAGCCCTATACAACGCATACATTGGGACGATTTTGTTAGAAGACAGAAAAGATATTTCAACAGTGGGATAACAGAAAGTGAATACAGGTTGCAAACACAGGTAATGCATACAGCAGTCATAGATCGATGCAGGTTACAGATGCAGGAAATGAATTCAAGTAATAGATACGGTGCTTTGAACGCAAAATGGATACTCAATACCCTACATGTATATACATATATAAAGACCTATGTATATTAACTATATGTATGGTTACCAGTTATGGGTATGGATGGGTATGACAGAAAGGTGATTAAAACCGGCTTTGTGTAAAAACACAATTGACTGGGGCATTTACAGCAACAATATACTTCAATGAAGTTGAAACACAAAACGTCAGTCAACAAAGGTCAACAATAGATATTTCAAAGAGACTAAACAAATTTGGTTCGAAACTATACATAGGTTACAAACAGAGGACGTAAAAGACCTCCTGAAATATCGAGTCTGCATGGGCGATCATCACAAGCACCACTGCTTCGTATACTGTTGCTGCCATTACTGGATGGCGTATGACTTAACCACATACAAACTACACGCAGTGTACGTTAAACCACACACACACACGCGCGCGCTCTTGTGTGTGTGTGTGTGTGTGTATTGCCTAATTGCACGACTTTGTGTATGCTACATGTATGTAAAGGACAGAGATACTGAAATTCAGATCTTGAATGAGACATGACTTATACCAAGAACGGATGCCGGTATAACATAGATAACGATAATGGAAGATCGTGTTTATCGTCGTTGTTATCGTCTAAAAGTTCGCACTGCAGCACAAATGAATCAATCAATCAATACAACTTATATAGCGCCTCTTCAAGATAACTATTCAGAGGCGCTCCCGACCCAGGCCCGGTCAAAACGGAAAGTCCTGAGAAGTTTATAGAAAGAGCCAGACAGGTCGCGCGGGAGAGAGTGCAGGTCAGATGGGAGGTTGTTCCACACACGGGGACTCACGATTGCAAAATCTATATTTTGCCTGGTTGCGGTATGAGCATGTGGAACCACAAAGTCGCCTCTAGAGGCCGTGTGAAGAGATCGGCGACCAGAAGAATGGCTTTCATTTACATCGGAACCGTTACTCGCGCTACACGAACCAACGAAGTTCCCACCACTTGATCTGCAAAATAATGCACTACATAAAATGTGCATATCGTGTTTTAGAATTTAATTTAATCGCTTCTGAAGAGTTCTCTTGATTTGCTGATTGAAAGTCATTATGTCATACGAATGACTTGTTATTTTTAGCTCCGAGGTATGCAGGATTCCTCTGGGACTTCGGTGGGCGGATGTGTATCATGTGTATACGTAGGTAGATAGGTAGGTACATAGGCAGGTATGTAGATAGAAAGGCAGGCAGGTAGAACCCTAGGTATGTAGTTAGGCAGACAGGCGGGGGGCGGGCATGTAGATAGGTAGGCGGACAGGCAAGCAGGCAGGCATGTAGATAGGTAGGCGGACAGGCAAGCAGGCAGGCATGTAGGTAGGTAGGCAGATATTAACAAGTAAGCGAGCAGACAAGTCAGCAAGTGAGTGTTGTTTTATCAAACGGTCCGAGGACGGCGTCAGCCATTGCCCCCCCTCCCCTCGTCCACCTGGTGACCGTTTCGCTTCCATTCTAGGGTTTGAGTCGGCGTCGACTTTCTTCGGGTGAAATCTGAAACCTTTAGAGATTTCGGAGGAAATCTATTAGGAATCTGGTCTTGTCTTTCATATCCGCCGCCTACCTTCCCACAGGACCCCTCCACCGATCGCTCAGGGCCATTCACCGTAGCCGTTGCCGCCGCCAACCCCATCCAGCGCTATCTTGACGGCGTAACAGAATCGGAGACGCGAGGTCGATAGGTGGAGCTGTTTGCCTCATGAAGAGAAACCGGCACCCTTCCTCCTCCTCATTTCATAAAAAGCGAACATTCATTATTATTATTATGATTATTATTATGATGATTATTAATTTTTTTATTATTATTATTATTATCATTATCATTATCATGATTATTATTATCATTTTTATTATTTTTATTGTTATTGTTATGGTTATTGTTATGGTTATCGTTATGGTTATTGCTATGGTTATTGTTATGGCTATGGCTATTGTTATTGTTATTATTGTTGTTATTGTTATTATTGTTATTATTGTTGTTATTGTTATTATTGTTATTGTTATTATTATTATTGTTAATATTATTATTATTATTATTAATGTTATTGTTGTTGTCATATGAGCGAGGGATATACGCATACGTCGTTCCTACTGATTGTATGTAGTACCTGTTGCATGAGAGGGGCGACCTAAAGGAGGAGAGCGCACGGCAATGACGAAGGCTGCGGAGGCGTTGGTAGCCGTGTGGTGGCCAGGGTCTTAGAAAGCGAGCGGCGGCGGCGATTAACGCTGCGTCCGTCTCAAGTGCACATCCACTTGAGATAGCAGCAGCAGAGCAGCAGAATGGCAATCGCCCCGAAGCAACAACGAATGAAGGGAGATAGCCCGATAGTCTGATCCATAGTAGATGAAGTCCACGACAAGGTCCCCCTCAAACACGTATGGACGAAGGAACTGGCCCTTAGGTGCTATGGTGTTGCTGCGTGCTGGCGCATGGCACCTGCGAGGCCGAGGAGGCAACCGACCGATGCTACAACAGGCCTGCCTTTCTCCTCTTTAATGATCAATTATATGAATGGCGACGAATGTTGCAGTCGCAAAAAGACGACCATTCGCGCGTCGGTGATTTCCCGGGCGCACCGACCGCAACGCCCGCCACTTCGATGAGCCGTCCATCTGATCGTTGGCAGGGATGGCAAGAGGGCTGCAGAGGGCGCTAATGAAGCCAATCTCAGCTGCAGCAACCGAACGATGCAACTTAAACGGCGGTCGCTTCATTATTAAGTCTCAACTACGCTCCATGTCACGTCTATTCGCATAGCACTCATGACCCTGTATACGTGTACCTGTCAACTGCTTTGTACTTCTTCTTCTCTCTGTCTTTTTCCTCCTTTTTGTCATTGTATACTCCTCTTTGTCATTCTACTTCTCTTTGTTCCTCTACTCCTCTTTGTCCTAATTCGCTCTGTCCTCATCTTCCCCCTCGTTCCTCTCCTTCTCTATGCCCTCCTCTTGCCTGTCATTCCCTTCTCCATTCAGTCCTCCTCTTCATCCTACTCCCCATACTGCTCTCAATCCTTCTCCTCAATCTCCTCGTACCCATCCTCTCTTTCTCCATCAATGACCTTCTTCACGAGATCCGTGTCTTAGCCGCATACAGCTACAATTCACTAAGCACTGTATTGATTAGCCTTTGACACTAAGTTGATTTGGTATAATGAGGCCAAAGCAAGTTTCTGAAAGCACATTGAAATCTGCTGTTTAATCCATCAAATATAGTATGCGTGAGTATATATAGTTTATGAGTTTCAGCATTATCTTTAAACGTGCATATGTGGTCTACAGATGGATAAAGATGAGTCTTTAAATGTTTCGATATAGGAGAGAAATCAGAAATTGACGGATCACACCAAGCCGATGATCATTAAAATAATAGCGATCCCAAAAATAGTAATGGACCAAGCGATTTACCAAAAGATATAGGAACAGAAAATTTCTTAATTTTTTAGGGCAACCTGGTATACGAGCAACTGAACTATAATATATGCATAAACACATAGCGCTATTGTTGCATGCCAATTGGTTAATATTTGTTATAAGTGCTGGCGATTAGGAGATAACTGAGGAAAGCTTGAACTTGACTCTGATGGCACTACAACTGCGAGTGAACTATATATAGCGTTGTCTGTCGACGCATTCCGTCGCACTATTTCTTTGTCTCGTTGCTAGAACAAAAAAAGATAAACCGCATGCCAAAATGTTAATACATCGCGCATGTATACATGCATGTACTGCTAAAATATATGTTATCAATTGCCGCCTGTGGCTTTTGCAGAGCAGAGAATGGAAATTGGAGAGGCAACAGAGAGGAAGATACTGCTGAGAAAGCGAAAGGAGTTGGAGGAAGAAAGCAGAGAGGAAGATGATTAAAGAAGATGGCAATCAATTGCTCTGTTCCAGTTTCACCTTGCACTGAAAATAGACCTAATACATACACCCCTACCCCAATAGATCTACACGGTGATTCATTAAAAAACGTACCTTACATAGGTTAGCATAACTCAGGTAAATGACCATTAATTTTAATGAAATTTCAGAATAATGATGCTTGATATTCTATTCAAGTGCTACATAAATCATTTGACACACCAAGCTAAAATGACGTAACGCGATTGACGAAACTAATGACGTCACGAAAATATCGCGAAAAAATGGTGTTTACCGAAGAGGATAAACAATTTGTTACATTCTTACGAAAGAATAAAAAGTACAGTGCAAAACGTTTTCTAAAGAAATTTCCTGATAAAGAGTGGACTCTTGGTGGATTAAATGCGTTACTTTCAAAGATCGACAAAACTGGGTCTTTCCATCGTCGACCAGGCAGCGGCCGCCCGCGTACGGCAGCAACAACCGACAATGCTGAAAAGGTTGAATCGCTGGTGCTCAGCCAGGAAGATATGCCGCAAACGCATCGCACACAGAGACAAATTGCTCGAGAAATAGGAATCAGTCAGACATCAGTTTGGAGAATTGTCAAGAATGATTTACATTTGCGATGTTTAAAGAAACGACACGCTCAAGAACTCACAGCAGCCAACAAGCAAGCAAGATTGACACGTTCCCGTCAGCTACTGAGGTTGTATCCTGCAAGCTTAGTGAATTTCATTTGGTTTACTGATGAGAAATTGTTTACTGTGGCAGCACCCAGTAACAGTCAGAATGATCGTATTTATGTCTCAGCCGGTACAAGGAAGAGAGACGTTCCAGCAAATCGTCTTTTGCGGACTCGACCAACTTTCAGCAAGTCCCTTATGGTATCTGTCGGGGTATCTGCACTCGGTCGTACGAACATCCATTTCATCGAACCAGGTGTTAAGATTAATGGACAATATTACAGAGATGTTCTACTAATGCAGGGTCTCTTGCCTGACATTCGTGAGATAACGGAGTATTTCATCTTCCAGCAGGATAGCGCTCCTGCGCACAGAGCTCGGGAGACCGTTGCGTTACTCGAAACTGAAACACCTGATTTCATCCCGCCTAATTACTGGCCACCTAATAGCCCTGATTTGAATCCAGTGGACTATAAGATATGGAGCGTCATGCAGGAAAAAGTCTACAGAAATCGAATACATGATGTCGACGAGTTGCGTCACCGAATTGTGGAGGTATGGGATGAAATGGATCAGCGCATCATTGATGAGTCAGTCAGGCAGTGGCGTAGGCGTCTTCGCGCGTGTGTTACTGCCCGAGGGGGTCAATTTGAACATAAACTGTAACTTTCTTCCTATTCAGAACTGATTCCTCTATGTTCACTTAAATTTTTTTTGACATAAACCGATATTTGACGGAGTTACAATTAAATATCTAGGGGTACGTTTTTTAATGAATCACCGTGTAATACACCTCTACCCCAATAGACCTGCATGTTGTACATAGGCTGACGCTAAAGGCGCCCGCCTCCTTTAAGTCTCATTTTCCAGCCCAATTTTTCACCAGGGTGGAATCTCGTCGTAATTTGAACCCTGTCATGTGCCCTGACAGACGGTCGAATTCTCTACCTGCGCTTATAAATCTGAGGAAAGCCTGCTAAGTAGAGGCGATCATTAGTTTTATCAGCGAATTCCGCTCCTCTGAACAACGCTCGCCTCCTCGACCATTATACGAAGCGTAAGACTAATTAGACGAACGATACGAGACACAATGACATCCAGAAATAATTAAACAGACGGATGGACGAACCGACGAACGAACGAACGAACCTCATATATATATATATATATATATAGAGGCCTATAGGCTACAGCGTCGTCCTCTCAGATCTGATGTCTTGTCTCGCCTTGTATGCTATACCCGCAACTGAATCTCAACAAGTAACAGCGTTGTCGAAACAACAGATGAAATCAAGAGCCTTGTGTATAGCCTACACTGATATATATATATATATATATATATATATATATCTACTACATAAATATAAAAGTATATATTATATATAAATATATATCTGACCGTGTCTCAACATTTTAAATTACATATGTATAAGCATATATTGCAAAATATACATTGGCCGTGTTTTACGTTACAAGTGAAAATTGTATTCACACGCTATATTATGGAATCAGGTGCCTATACATGTATACTCCTCTACAATAGTAAGCATGGGCATTGTATATTTTATATACAAAGCAAGTCAGATGGATATATGCATGGTCATTTGACATGAACCGCAACCTAAGATTTTTCTAGAGGGACTGTAACGTTATAAAATGACGACGAACCGACTTGTCTCGTGACTTGTCTCGTGACGTACTGTACATAAATACAACGATTGTGGTCTTACAAAGTAATTTATTTGCTAGCAAGACGTTTGTGTTTTGTGTGCGCTGTATACATGGTCCTCTGTCGTCTGTTTATTAGGGCATCCTCGACGATGGAACGAACTACATTACACCGGAACACAACTCAGTCAAGCGGAAAAGTGAGTGAATGCCGTTCATTGCGTGTCTAAATATGCATGCTACATGGTAAATGTGTTCCTCTCTGTCTCTGCTTCTATCTCTGTCTCTGTCTATCTATCCACCTATCCGCCTACCCATCAATCAATCTATCTCACATATCTCT
Source organism: Bimastos eiseni (assembly GCA_959347315.1). Taxonomy (NCBI): domain Eukaryota; kingdom Metazoa; phylum Annelida; class Clitellata; order Crassiclitellata; family Lumbricidae; genus Bimastos; species Bimastos eiseni. Next base: position 20,757,935 of record OY365815.1, read on the forward strand.
CGCTGCGTGTATTTATCGAAATTGCAACTCATAATTTTTATTTGGCGCCAGTATAAATACTCTTAGTGCATGCGTTTACTAAGCGAGGAAATAGCGAAATTAGCCTAAGGCAACTGCAGTGTATACTCAGCCTGAACGGGACGTGACTTGCATCGGACTGCCATGCCAGGTCAAAGGTCATACGTTTATGATATAACTAAACGGCATTGTTTTGCATTTGCTTTTTGATAACGAGGTCACCACGCTTTTATGCGTATATCAGTATATTTTATGCATAGCAGTTCTCCTATCAGTATACCTTCAGCACGGCGACAATATACCTCATATAATCAGTACAAGAGTTGGCATATGAATAGTACTCCATCTATGTATAAGTATATATGACCCTTTATTATTCACAATCTGTAGCCAACTTCCCAATCGCACAGCTAAGCATTCTGGAATCCATATACAACAGTACACGGATGATACTCAGCTCCATATTACTCTGTGACACACTGATCAGTGTGGTATAAACTAAAACTTAATGAGTGTCTCTCATCTATGTAGGCATATATGCATGGTTCTGTTTCAATGGTTTGGCGGACTTTGACCATAAACCCAGATGAGTCTGACGCAATTCTGTTTGGTTTATGCCAACGCCTGCGTTCTTTCCCTCTGGTTTCTAACATCGACCTATAGGAGGCTTTCAGATACATTCACAACAGTTGACCTATCCCTGGACAGCACGCTCACATTTTGACCACACATAACCAACCGTTGTGAATCTTGCTTCCATCACATCAGGGCGTTACTTCACTTCAAGTCGGCTCTAGCTAGGAATATATATGAAACTACAAGCTGTCAATTTGTATCCTCTCGCCTTGATTATGCCAATTCGCTATCTCTCAGACCTTGAACTCAAAAGGCTGAAATGCATCCACAGCGCCTTGTAGCTCGAGTAGTGCTATGTGTCCCACTTCGATCATGCACCTAATCCTAATTCACCCTTGGTTTCCTGCTGAATTCAGAATAAAATTTAAGTTTGCTCATTTGACCGATCGAAAGCCATCAGCCCCAGTACACGTATACATGCACATATGTATTAACGCTCTACTATTTTCTTCCATCCCTCATCGCTGTCTGCGATCATCATGTGTAGCGATTTTAGCAGAGCCACAATGTAGAACAGTTATGGGCTCTCGTCCATTCCATGTCTCTGGTCTAATAAGGAATGCAATGAATCGACTGCCACTCTTCCTTCCTTCAAAAAGCGACTCAAAACTAAATATTTCTTTTAGGGTTTCAATGATTTAGAAATCTAAATGCATATTATCCTGGCGTCTGACGACTATCTGCGCCTCAAACTCACATTTTGGTGCAAGTGACTGCACGCGTTGCAAATTTAATATATAAATAAATGAATTACCAGTCATTAATGCAATGAGTACGGTACTTGATTCTATAGAAAAGATATTTGCCTATGACATAACATTTTTGGAGCCCGTATATAAAAAATTAGACATTCCACCAAGTGATTTTGTAGCGCCTGCATCTAAGCTATGGAATGAATTGGTCCACTGAATCGTCTGTTTGTATACTGCATATACGACCGATGAGTGCATGACGTGTAAATGGTTGAATTCGATGACGGCTTAATCAACCAAGATACGTCAATGAATAGATCGGTCGGTTTGAGTGTGTGTCCGCCTCTATAAAAGACTTTTCATCGCCTGTCAAGTTCTTTGCTTCTGACGGCAAATATGTCAACCTCCCTCCGCTCCCTCCCTCCCTCCCTGGCCATCATCGCTATTCTATGACTCGAACATCCTCACCCGCAACCCTCTTCCTCTCTCTTCGTCGTTATTTGTATCTGACAGCATTCAATCCAATATATTTCATTGAGAGCGTCCATCCGTGCACTGCCTCTGCCGCCAATCTGCTGCTGCTGCTGCTGTTGGTGCGTCTGTACGCTGGTTCCATTAGTGCGAGGAGTCGACAAGAAGCCGCGGTCTCCAAAGACCCGGTCTCATCTTCTCTAGACCTGTCGGCCGTCTGAGGAGTCAGAAGTTCAGAAGTGCTTGAGCTCTGCACCGCGAATTGAAAGCCAGTAGCTGAGGAGGCGGCGGTGATGGTGGTGCGGATGCTGCTGCTGCTGCTGCTGCGGATGCGGCTTTTCCTCATCGCAATCGTCGCTCAAGACGAATCCAATTTCGCGACACTTCAAAGGATGAGAAGGCGCCGCTCGTTCGATCGTCTGCCAGTCACGACCTTTCGGTTCCACAGAGACACATCGACTGGGAAGGCTCCCCATCTTCCGCAGTCTCGAATCATCATTACAAGAATCATGTCCCTTGCGACTGCGGGCGCAACATAAAGCCACCGATGGCGCGATAAGTCATCACCCGTATACACTGGGCGCAGAATATGACGACCCAACCTCCGATTGAACGGATCGCCAGAAACCTGCATTTTTAATGAAGACTCGCCGATGTTCCATCTCCAGACAGCAATCAAAGAGTTAATAGGATAGAAATTTATTAAGCGCCGTGCGGCCGTGATTCTGCGAAACCATCTGAAGAAATAGAATTTTAGAATAATATTCTAGTCCGTCTGATCTAACGACTTCTACAAAGCTTTTGTCATACAATGTAGACATCACTGAATGGCTCAAGTTAAGTCTTAACATGTTGAAATTCGAAGGATCAAAAAGCAAAAAGCCAGGCTATATATAATATACAGTCATTCATTATAAACATTTTTATAGCGCTCTTCAAGGCTACTACTCAATGCTACTATCACAGCCAGTTGTGGTCGACGACCACTTCGTTCTGCAGTTCATGGCGACCTGATCTTCCCTTTTGCACGCACTTCCGTAATGCAGCATCGGGCTTTCTCGGTCATTGGACCTACCATCTGGAATGGACTTCCCATAGAGCTTCGTCTCCTACCTAAGAACTCCTTCTCTTCATTTTACGCCTCTCTTAAAGCTGTCCTTTTCAGCCGCGGTTAGGCCGGAGCGTCCCTGAGTATAGCTATCATGAAGAGGCGCTATATCAAGTATTTATGATTGATTGATTGATGCAATAGGAGTTCCAAAATTGTGCAGAGCTCCGAAAAACAGATGAAGAAATTGGCTAACACCATTAACTATCTATTTGGTAAAAAATATAATTAGGCGACGTGTTTCACGCATTTTATTTTGATTAGATAATGTTATTTATCTGAGTAGCGGTTAAATATCGAATCACCAGATACATATTATAGTTTTAGGTTAAAAATGATTATTCACCGCCTTCTTCTTCATTTAACCAACACATATTTTAGTTGTAATAAAATTATTATTATTATTATTATTATTATTATTATCATTACTACAGTTAATGTGATTAACAATCTAGTCTGGAGACACAGAGTGTCAGCTCCTCTTTGTTCACTTAATTTTATATTTCTTAATTCCCTCTCCTTCATTTTTCTCTAGTGTCGCTTCTTCATAACCATTGGGTTTGTAACTTCTGCCAGTTATAATTTCTCGTAGCTGCCCCGACATATGTACCCACTGCAGGGTTCTTTAGCTCTGCATTGATCCCCAATCAGTTTCTGCCCATGGGGCCCACTCCACTTTCCCGGACCTAGCAGGCATTCTCTCCCCAGTCGCACCTCTTACTGCTGCTCAATTATACCACCGATTGCCCCGGAAGATGAAGGACCCCCTCCACCCTTGCTCTGCTTTCCCTTGCGTTCCACAGCAAAGTCGTTCAGAGGTCTCCTGGGAACGATGGAGTAATTGCGTTAGAAATAGTTAATACGACAAGTGGCCATATAGCTCACCATTGAAGGATGAAAGAGGGAAGAAATGATGAGCAGCAGAATGGAGGAAGAAGAGAAGAAACGAGAGAGAGAGAGAGAGAGGGAGAGAGAGAGAGAGAGAGAGAGAGAGAGAGAGTAGGAGAGAAAGAGAGTAGGAGAGAAAGAGACAAAGAGAGCGAGAGAACAACGGGGAGATTTGGAAGTGAAACAGGGTAATTAAGAGTAGATTCGTTAAAGCCTTGCACTGATCATCATCATCTCCAATCGCCCAATCAACTCCTTCTCTCCTCCCTATGGCCGCTACTCCCTCCTATCACCATCTCCCTCAATCGGCTCTCCATCCTCGTCTCTGCACCCTTTTCATCCTCCTCCCTCTTCGCATAAATCTGGCGGAGGGTAACTGAGAGTCAGAAGGATTGATGCTACTCTCGGTCGATATCTTCAAATCGGTTTTCCCGCAGTCAATGCACCAGAAGAGACCATAAATTCATGCTCCGAAATTAAACCCGCAGAGTTATGATCGCCCATAGAGCCTTCGTGCTCCTCCACTCTCTGCATCGATCGTGTATGCATTATGACCACCAGATGGAGCTTATTTTGATGACGACGACAGGATTATGCGAATGATAATGGTGATACATTATCATCATTTTTATTCTTAGAGTTGAAGATCAATCAGAAATACAAAAATATTAAATATATTATGAGAATGTTGTTCCGTAATGTTGTTGTTGTTGTTACTGCCGTTGTTGTTGGTCATAATTATGAGTTAAAATGGTCGTCCCGTATACGATTCGATTGTGATCTTAACTGGTGCATGCGTGGTATTGTCACCTCTTTTTTTAACTTATTAGGGCGCAAGGGTCTCCGTGCTATCACGCCTCTGATTGGATACAACTGCGAGAGGCGCTTTATAAATCCGTAGATAAAGTACATTATCATCATTACTACTACTATTATTATTACTGCTGTCACTCTTCACTATATTGCATACAATACAATACAGTATCATCATTACTATACTATTGCTTGAGCTACTTGAGATATAGAATACATAAAGTTGCAACAGAGGGCTCAACACAGAAGTAGGTGTATTTTGGTCATGTAATGCGAGCCAGTAGTATGTAGAAGGAACGGTGCTGGGTTATGGTGCGGGAACGAGGAGAAGAGGGCGTCCGAGAAAGAGGTGAATGGACGAAATACAAGAGTGGACAGCGTTGAGTCTGGAGGAGTTGAGGGAGACGGTGAGAGATAGAGAACGATAGAGAAAGTTTACCATGATGGTCACTAAAGCTCTACGAACTGACGGCACTAGGTGACAAGGCGATTATATTATTAGTGCTACTGTATCTGTATCCTCGTCTGTATTCACAACAATAGTCCATGCTTTCATCTGTTGTCGCATTGACTACTGCAATTCACTATTTGCTGGTCTCCCCAAGGCACGTTTATCCTCCCTGCAGTCTGTTATGAACTCGGCAGCCAGGCTCATTGCTCGTCTCCCTCGCTACTCCCACATTTCTACCTACATGACCAACGTCCTACACTGGCTTCCAATTCCCTCTCGCATCAAATACAAGGTATACTCCTCTTTGTCCTTAGAACTCAAGAGGGTAAAGCTCCTCAATATCTCTGCGACTTAATGCGAAAACCTCTGTCTGCTGTCTCCGCCCTCTCCGGTCTGTGAATCGACTTGATCTTCTTGTTCCACGGGCAAGGACTGCTATAACTCAACACCGTGCCTCTATGTGGAATGACCTACCCCATTATCCGTAGCAAGCTTTTAATCGGGCTCCCACCCTCATCCCGTCGTTGCCTGAAGACTTTCTTATTTCCTCGGGGCTGTCACGCTACGCTGAGAGCGCTTCTGAATAGCTAGTACTGTAAGAAGCGCTATATAAATAACCAGATACGATACGATACGATACTTATTACGTATGTTACGGATAGTATTTGAGGCAGGTGTTGACTGTGGTTGTTTTAGTTCGTAAGTCGGATGGTGGATGTAAAGACGTCGTGTCAATCTCTTCTTCATCAACAGGTGGCATTGCTCCATCGGATGTCTTCTGTACGGTTCCTGGTCGTCTCTCCCTTCTCAGCTCCACATCCAAGTACAAGGTCACCGTCGCAGAAGTCCAGCGCCGCCTCTCGCCTCCGGAATGCCTCAACGCATCACTGCTTGGAGGAGTCCTTCGGAGGTAGGTCCCCGCACGGCCGTATAACCTGATTGCCACCTCTTGGTTTCGGAGCGACATCGGTTGATGCCTTGTGCACTAGACGCCTCTGATATATCGAGTGACGCTATATAAGTTTTTCATTACAATTACAACAGGCGCGAATGTTGTCTGAATTAGATATGCATTACCGTCGTCTAGAAAAAGTGAATAGTGACTGTCAATTTCTTTACTTCCTCTTCCTTTGCATCATTATCGTTGTTTTAATAAAAGTACTATGGGATCGTGAACTTGACAAATGGCCGAAGAACAATGAGAATTTATTCTTACCCATTGCCGCAGAAAGGCTGGCACAAGGCACTGATGAAACGCCATGAATGAGAAAACGATAAATTCACGCTAAGCCTAAATTAATGAAAATTTTGCTTTTCCTTGTAATAAAAGTGGTATGGGCCTACTATATATAGTAGTACATGTATATGCAGGTCCGAACGTTGAGAATTTCGGCTACCCCGTTTCCCCCGATAGTTACCCTCACGCATGCCGGCCATTCCCAGGTCCTCAGTCTCAATAGCTGCGCTATGGGCAGTCCGTGTTCCTGACGCCAATCGTTGACTGTCTTCGATATACCATGAACTATACTGCGATTTAACGATCTGAACAACATCTTCTAGGGTCTTAATGCTTTTCTAACACGTCACCCCCCGAGTCTTGTTATGTACGCGTGAGTGTTGTCAATGAGATGTACTCTGGATTTCCAGTCCACAAGGTAGCGTCTCTGTCATTGGTTAATTTATGCTCTATAAATTATGTATGCTTAGTTTTTGCTTACATTACAGTCTAACAACACAATACAATACACGCAAAACAATAAGTATTGAGATTTTGAGTTTTTTTTATAAATGCCAGTTATAAAGTCCGTATACGTACATTTACATTCATACATATAATACGTGTACAATTGTACATACATGTATATATGCATGCACACACATACATATATACATACATATAACGAAACTGAACGCATCTGACAAGTCCGAACATATTATCGTGTATCAAACGCGTGGGCATATTCCCAAAAATATAGTCTGTGACAACGTATAGGCCTATACACGTTTATACGTAGAATCTGCTTTGAAATGATGAGAAGATGGTTTGATGGGCTGCGTCGTCTTCTGACTCTTCTCTCCCTTTAAGGTCAGGTGTCGTCGTAAAGACATCGTTCGGTGTCTGTGAGCGTAATCGAGGTCCATTAAGATAAGCGTTAGATGCGCTGTCCACTGTCCATGCAGGACAATCTTCGCTCTCTCTTTATTCGCTCTCTGTTTAGTGTCTACTGCATAGTTCGCCTTAATGTCGATCCCACCTTTCTCTTTCTCCCTCTCTATTTCTATTGTACTTCAATGACGTCGAGCTGTCTCCTTACATGCGTGCTTCTTTCTCATTCCAGTTTCTCTATCCCTCTAAATGCTTATTGTCGATGGCAAGAGGTGTAGGTCCGTGCATCGTTACCAACAGCTCTGTATCTAACTTTGACCCGTGCCTAGGGTCCCCATAGGCCATTTAAATTGGTATTTATGTAAGGAAGAAAGAGAGAGAGAGAGAGACGGATAGAGAGAGAAGAAGAGAGACTGAAAACTGTCGGAGGAAACAGTCGCATATTATAAAGGTATAAGCAGACGAATCCAGACAGTCGACCAGAGTGAAAGAGACTTCAATTAAGCAGGCCATTGTAAATGAGCTTCACATAATTACACGGGACCCTGTAATCACCGTCTTTCATTCATATTGTAATGTAAGTGTATGGTCATGCCATGTCCTAATCGGTTGCTTCCTCTCCGTTCTGTTTACATTAAAGCGGACTAACGACATTTTGATGTAGTGACAATGTTCCCACTCCTCCTCCTTCTTCTTCTCCTCCTCTTTTCTCTCTTTCATCCATTTTCTACACTGACCATTTCCATGCATGAATGGTCCGTCGGACACACGGACCTGCAAAGACGTCGGCTGACCATGTGTGACCTCATAGGCAACTCTCTTCACTGGCCAAAGATACAACGTTCTTACCATTAAGCGCAATGTTCCAACCTTCGAGCACTTTTCGAGACTTTGACCAATGGACTGAAACTGAACTTCAAGACTTAGTGCTTGAAAATCGACCTCTGAAGTCTGAACAATGTCATAGACAATTCATAAACAAATCTTAAACTTTAGAAATCTGCTTAATTCCTCTCCTATATAGGCAAAAACAAATCAAAATCTATGTCCGAAATTAACAATTAGCGTGAACTTTTACTCTGCTCAAAATCTATAATTACCGTCTGAATTATTTTGACCCAAAATTTCCTCACGTATAATTAGTTTCCTTGGCCTTTGGCCATAGTTGACATATTGGTTTCTCTCCTTTAGTAGGCCTATATAAGTGTAGCGGAGTCCAACTGGGAGGACGACTGCCTTGTATACATTGGTCTTTCCTTAATTCGTGTTACCCTAATCACACTTTGTTCGCTTCGCTATTGTAAAGGGCAAAGTCGAAGAACGGAGGTCGAGCGCTGAGAGACAAATTGGAGAAAATAGGATTAAATCTACCGGCCGGAAGGAGAAAGGCAGCAACAATTACTCTACTCACGTCTCTTGTCGAAGGTAAATACAGTCTAAACAGGCGTACAAATTATATATATATACTTACATATATATCTGTATATATACCTGTATATATACCTGTATATATACACCTGTATATGCATTTACAGACAGGAAGTGGAGAATCCGGCTTCCACTCCAGCGAAGCAGAGATGAGCAATGATGATGATGACGACGAAAATTTTGGTTGCTAAAATGGTTTTGACTGTTTATCCGTATAGAGCGGTCACATCTTTAGCATAAGAAGGAATTGATAGGAGGAAGGAAGATGAGGATATCCTGGCCATCTTGAGTCGTCCGTTGTCTGTAAATTATACCGTCATGAGTCCTAGAAAACAACTGGTGCGATGAATTTGTGCAGATAGATGAAAGACGAGATCTGTGTGACTTGGGACAAGAATGTCGAAGAACATAGGAGGAGAATGGAGGAAGACAAATAAGTATAATGAAAGGGAAGAAATAGATAAAGGCGTAGGAGGAGAAAGGAGAAAGAACAGTGCATGATAATAAAATGATGTTCGTCCATGCGGGGGAAACCCATTTAATTTGTGTTTCTCTGTAAGAAACTAGTGAGGGAAACTGAAGACGAATTGGCGTAAATAGTGCTAGAATATACATGTCATAATAAGGGGCGTCCAGATAGGGGAGATCCGGAGGCAAATGCCTCCAATTTCGCGTGGGGTAGATAATTTTTAGTCTGAGGGGGAATATTTGGCCTTCCATAGCCTTGGGACCGGAGGGTTTGCCTCCATCACTCAGGGGAGATTGACGCCCCTCTGCTTAAGAAGAGGAGGGGGAGGATGAAGAGGATATATCTTAAACGCCATAGACCCACGCATTGGTAGGCCTATAATAATGTAACAGTATCAGAATAGTCTATACCGTCGATAGTTCTGCTCTTTCTCAATATAGCACATGGTTATTACTTAGACTTGCATACATCATGCATGGTATTTACCCATAATTAAGTGCGTTGATTAAATTATCGTCAGCCTCTGCGTTTTCTCCGCTTATTCCGTGTTCTTGCTGCCTTCTGCTGCTGCAGCTCGTCACTGAAGCCGTCATCCCTTTCGAGCTAATGCATCTTCTTAATTCGCTTGACATGACTGTAGCTGCCAAGAACCTGTTTATCCATTATGTATCGCATTACGGTATGTCCTCAGGCGTTACTTCTTCTTCTTCCTCCTCCTCCTCTTCCCCCTCATAACTTCCTCCCTCCTTGTCTTCTCCATCCTCCTGCTCCTCCCGTGCCCGCACATCCTTCTTCTGCTCCTCTTTGTGATGCGGCAGCTGGTGGTGATGATGATGATGAATCTGTGCGTGAACTTTTAGTCCGACCCGTCAGTGGTAAAACGAGGTGGTGCCTGGCTCTAGGAATTCTGTTCTGTGGGAAAACTAACAGATATAAAGAGTGAGACGACGATCGCTTTTCGTCTTCGAGTGTCGGTTCTGATTGTCGCTGATCTTCATTTCTTCGTTTTCCTCTAGAGCAAAACAAAACGGTTGCATAACGTGTATACTCTTAGTAGAGTTTACTCCCGCGGACATCGTCTACGCCACAAAGTTGTTTCAAGGAAAATGGAATAAGGGAGAGGACGGTGTGCGGCAAGGTTAATTGTTCTCACGAGCTCTGACAGATGGAAGCGCAGACTGGAGCAAAGGACATAAAGGAACGCAAGATGTCTGGATGGATGAATGGATTGATGGATTGATGTGGGTTGATGGATGGTTTTAATGAAAGGATAGATGGATAAATGGATGGACGGATGGATGGACGGATGGATGGACGGATGGATGGACGGATGGATAGACGGATGGACGGATGGATAGACGGATGGATGGAAGGACGGGTTAGGGTTGGGGTGGATGGATGGATGGACGTATTGATGCGTGGTCTTAATGGATGGACGGATGGATAGATGGATAGATGGATGGATGGAGTGATGGATGGATGGATGGATGGATGGATGGAATGATGGATGGATGGATGGATGGATGGATGGATGGATGGATGGATGGATGGATGGATGGATGGATGGATGGATGGATGGATGGATGGATGGATGGATGGATGGATGGATGGATGGATGATGTATAAATGATGTGCATTTGCTGTAGGTGAGGCGGTTCGTTTAGCTCGTGACTTTGGTTACCTGTGTGAGACGGAGTTTCCTGCTCGTCAGGCGGCAGAGTACATGGCCAGACAACACAGCGATCCATCGGAACAACAGAACCGAAAGCAAATGATACTCGCAGCCAAGTAAGCAGACCGTTGTTACCACCGGCAATACCACCATCGTCATCATCACCAACATTGTCATCATCGTCATCGTCATCGTCATCGTCATCGTCACCGTCACCGTCACCGTCACCGTCACCGTCACCGTCACCACCACCACCACCACCACCACCACCACCACCACCACCACCAACACCACCAAAACCACCACCACCACCATTACCACCACCATTACCACCATTACCATCATTGCCACCATTACCACCACCACCACCACCACCATTACCATCATTACCACCACCACCACCACCAACACCACCACCACCACCACCATCACATTATGGTCTTCAACATTATCTTCGTTAAAGTCGACATCGTCATCACCATCGCCACAATAACAATCATAATGATCAATATCATTATCGTCATTCTCACCATCATCGTAATCGTCAATATCTTCGCTTCAATCATCATTGTTGTCATGTCCTCGCTGTAATTAACATCTTACCACCACAACGTCCCCACTGCCACCATTACTTTACCATCTTTATTGCGTGATTGTTGTTGTTCACGCTTTTGTTGTTGTTGTTCACGCTTTTGTTAGGCTTGAGCGAAGACAATTATAAAGGAAAGGATAAACATTGTTAGTTCCTGTTTGTATTTCACTTCCTCTGGCACACCCCTCTTTTGGGTCGATTCCTTTAAGACTGTTCAAAGCATATTTGAATCGCAATCTGTATATCAAACAGATTATGGCCATCATGTTGTCCATTTGGAACAATTGGTCTTTTATCTCCTGCTTTCTTTGTTTCTTTTGTCTGGTGCGCAAATCTCGAAAATACAACACTCTCGTTGTTACGGTGGATTGGAATATCGATAAATTATCGGTCGATAATGTATGGGTTGACCCTGGTAGTTTAAAGTTGGGGTCAAGACGGAGGATGAAGGTGGAGAAGAATGCGGGCGACCATTCTAGTAACGTGGCATCAGCGCAGCAGCAGCAGCAGCAGCATCCTCGGAATAAGTCGTCGTCCGGTGAAATATGAGTAATCGCATCCAATTCGATCGGTTCTCGTAATTGCGTTTTCTGATGAGAAGAATGCAACGTCAGCTCCTTCCTCTTCTTACTCCTCTTCCTCTTATTCTTCCTCCTATTCTTTCCTTTTCTCCTCCACCTCCTCCTCTTTCTCTTCTATCTCCACTTCCATTTCTGCCTCTTCTTCTTCAGCAGCAATCAACTCATCCTCCTGCTCCTCTTCCTCCTCTATCCATCGCTTCTCCACCCTCTCGTCTTCCTCATCGAGCGACGACATATTTAAGACAATTGTTCGGTCGGTCGTTTGCCATTATGACCGAGGAGGCGGTCGTTCGGTCGTTCGGTCGGTCGGCTTTCTCTCTTCTTCGCCCAAAGTGTCGGCTTTAAATGAGAGGGAAAGGAGGGAAGGGGAAGAGGGGAAAGGGAGAGACAACGACCAAAGGAGAATGGCGGCTCATTAGGTCACGCTGGCACGTACAGCTGCCAACCTCTGATCAGCATCTCCAGACAGGTGCGAGTTATTCGCCTCGCGCGCATTTATATCTTGAACTGAGGCGGTTTCTCTGCCTCTGTTCCTTCTCCTTTCGCTTCTTCATCCTCCTCCGTCTGTCTTTCTGTGCCTCTCTTGACGCCTCTATCGCTCACTTTGTTGCTAAGATGCGCTAGGTGTTGTCGCTATAGGTGACGTCCCTTTATCTTGTGTAAGAGGAGAAGAAGAGGAGTAAGGAGAGAAGGAGAAGAGGAAGAAGAAGAAGGTGGAGAAGAAGTTGAAGGAGGAGGAGGAGGAAGTGAGGAAGGAGGTAGCGACAGAAGTGGCGAACTGCGTTCTTCTCTTTCACGAGAACAGAAGACACAAAGCGAAGGGACGTGAGCAGAATGAAAGGCTATACCTCGACGAACAAGTGACTCCATAGTCGCATCTCAGTAGTGGTCGACCAGTTGGTTCTCTGAATTTTTCTGCCAGTCGTCTGCGTTTCTCTTCCTGTGTTTTTCTGACGATATATCAGTTTGCCTGTCTGTAATCACAGTTTTCTTTCTTTCTCTATCTGTTTGTCTGTCTGAATGTCTGGCTATGGTCTATTCTCTTTCTTCTCTAGCATGATGATATAGTAGCATCGCCCCTCTTGGTCTGTGATTTCTAAGTCTCCCTTTCTGTCCTTCTATTTCTTCTTGCTTACAACGCTCCTATTCTCAGCTGACAGGGTCGTCAGTGCCAGCTAGTTTATTTAAGGAGCTCGATCGTTGAACGCAGGTCTATCGTGGACACACAGGAGCGTATCAGATATACTCCCAGCGGCGTATCCCAAACACCCACTGGCGTATCTCATACGCCAAGAGGAGTATCCAATACACCGTGCAGACACAATTTTTACCACTTCAACTATTTTTAGAAGATTTGATGCTGACCATGAACAACAAGTGTATTTGCTGTGTACTGAGGCGCAATGTTATTACGATTAAGATCAATTATTACTGTTACTAGCGAGGTGTTGCTGTTGCTGTTGTGTCTATATAGGCAGGTGGTGAAGGAGCTCGTTGACCTATTGAACCAAGACCGATCGCCCCTCGGCAACACCCGACCGCAGCACATCCTCGAGCCGAGCGTCCAGCGCAACCTCACCAACTTCTCCCTGATCACCCACGGCTTCGGGTCACCAGCCATCGTGGCCGCCATGACGGCCATCACAAACTATCTCAACGAGATGCTTAAGTTCGTCGACAAGAACTATCCCAACGGCGGATCGCTTCCGAGCGGTATCTCTTCTCTAGAGGTCAAGGTCAAGGACGACAGTCGCAAGTAGGCGCCTCTCGTGACGTCATTTGTACGTCGTCGTGTACAGCTATAAATTGGTCGTCGCGTTTTCTGTTCTTTTTCGTCGTTCGTTATCTGCGAACGTCTGCGCGTTCAGAAATAGAGATGCTTTTAGCGTCGAATGTACAGATAGCTCTTACAATTATATTAACAGTCTATGTTGTAATGTAAGGGCTTACAATAGACGCCCATTGTTTGTGTTTTATTGACGGTGACGCGCTTGCAAGCAGCCACCGTCTGTGGGAAAAGAAAACAATAGACAAAAATACGTGAACAGGCTGCATACTGCCTAAGCAACACTGCGATTATATAAAACTATGTTATCTACCGAGTATTTGAGTATACAGGCCTATATTTGGGTCGCGGAAGAAAAACCTATTCGATCTTGTTGATTCCCAAGTGCGTCGGCTGTAACGTAGGCTATGCCACGTGACCGAGGCATGCCGGTCACAGCTAAAGGATATGGACATCAGACATGCAGATAAACTGTTGCATTTAATTAAAATAGTTACTTAAATATATGTTGTATTATAGCCTGGAACACTAGTCTGAATATGTCTCACTTAAACGGTCCATATGTTTCAAACACTGCAGTCCACGACGTTCTGCATAATTGACCTATACATAGCATTGCAGCGGGGGAAAGATTCCGGCAAATAAGCGAAAATTGGGTTCCATCCTGGCGTCATGAGAAGCTTAAAAATGAAACATGCATCTATACTTGTAAACTTGCAATGAGAACACACCATCGATAATTCATCACCCGGTTGAATATACGCGTCCTTTAATAACTGGCTGAGAACAGGCAACACCGATAGCAATGCAGATAGCTCGCAAATTATTCGTAGCATGTATTAAACCAAGTTTCTGCTCCACGCAGGTTTTGATGTCAATTTATTTCTAACACAAGAACGAGGCTTATATTGACGTCAGTTGTGACGTTGATGAATTGAATGACAGCAGCAGAAGCATGCAGCAGCAATAGTAATGCCAATAGTGAGACACCTGGGGTTATGCGGATTTCTAAATTGACGCCAAGAAAAAATCAGAACCTAGTTGATCCGCCTTCTTTTCTATTGAGAACTCAATCTGCAATGCTCTGCAACCGCCAGACAGCGTCTAATCATTTAGCGTGAAAGGATATGTAGGCAGGCATATACCAGAACGAACTCCAGGCATATAGCCTACCAGAACGAACTCCTTCTTTGTGACCTGCGATCACGTGATTATGCACACCGGAAATAGCGACACTGGAATTGATGCATCGATTATTTTCATCCCGTATCTAAATTATTCTAACGAGAAGAGGTGACGCATTGTGTAGATAATCTCACAGCTGTATACGATCACGTGGTCAGTACACTCGCAAGGCTTTGGGTGCAGTGCGTAGTAATTCATGTTGACTGCCATTACTGGGAAAGAAACTTTCTTTCTTACACAGCTACCACTATAGACTGACTATACTTAGGCACGTGTTAATTAAGCGCTAATGCTGTTCTTTTTCGGCAAAATGAATAAGACGGAAATCGTCTAATCGGCCACCTGTTGATTGCCTGCCCAACGACATTCATCCATTCGAGGCACACCTGCAGCAGTTCACACCTTCCGTTCCAATGAGTATAGGATCACGTGGTCAGTAAACACGGCCCAGTCGTCGTCGCCTTCAGTGACTGTTTGTTCGACGGAAGGCCAATGGTTGGTTGAAGACACGTGCAAATATATCTGCAATGACAACGATCCTATGCAGCTGACAGCAGTGCGCACGCTATAGGGCCTACTCTTGTCCGTCACTGATTAGAGGCTTCTCGTCTTGTCGTCAACATCTCTGAGGCACCGGTGTCAAAGAAGACATAATAAATTCGGCGTCTGCCACTTTTCTTCTGCGTCTCTGTTCAGATCTGTCCGGTGATATGAGATCAGATTCGAATCGTCTGACGGGACAGAATAAAAGGTAATAAATATATAATATTTATATAATACATCCAATATATAATATAATATATGATGTATATATATATATAAACCATTCTCAAACAGCGACCGTTTCTTTTGGTTAATCTTGGTCATGGCGCAAAAGAGTTCGCTCCTCCTCACCACCTATATCTCCTTCCGCTCGAACCCCCTCCCAGCTCCCAGCTGTGTTGACATAACTTTCTATAGCGCCGCATTGAAAGCCTTATGAAAATATGGCACTGAGGCTGCTGTCATTGTTACACCGAGCGAGACTCATATTTGTCATCGGTAAACAAACGACGTTCGGCTTTTTGCTCCCCCTTTATTGTACGAAGACCCTTGACACTTTCATCGACAGACAATCCCTGTTATCGTTTTAGCAAAGCTAATGCCGCTCTAATGAAAATAGTAATTAAGATGACAGAATAACAACTCTAATTCTAAAGCAAACAGCACAACATTACATCTAGAAAAATTAGAACGTCCTTAATAAAGCAGAATTATAATACAAAAAAATAACAGAAAATACAAAGTCGATGGCATCGACAACAAAGCCTTGTCTTTGATTAATCTGTGTAAAGTCCTTGCTGAGTACGTTTGTATAATGAGTCCGTTGTGCTCGCATTCAAGTTTCTTCTTTGGCTTCTAAAGGTGTATGATGTCACCCGGCCGGAATTAAGCCCTAACAAATCATTCTGCTTGAATGCATAAATCCTTCTGACTCAAAAGATCAGCAGGATCTACGCTTGACTTTGGCTACTGTATACTGTTGTCACTGACAGACTGGCTAACTGGCTAACTGCCTGGCTGATTGACTGGTTGACTTAGACGATGGATCGGGCTTACTAACTGACTGTCATGGCAGAATAATATTACGCTGACTGGCGTGTTGGCTAACAGTTCCCGCTAACTGATTGAGGTGCATGTGAAGCGATTTGTATATATATAATTGATTGATTAGTTTACTAAAATGTTCAATGAGACTGCAGCTTTGACTGAACTACGGGATAAACGAATAAACAAAGCGAAACATCCGACACATTGACTGACAGCTATGCAACAGATATCTAAAGAGATTAACAAGGCGAGTGATGATAGCTGCTGCTGGTGATATGGCTATACTTAGCCTTGTCTTCTCTTGTTCCTTCTCTTCCACCTTCCCTCCCATTAATTCTTCCATTCCTTCTTTTCCTTCACCTACTCGCTCCCTTCTTTCTCCATGCTCTTCCTTCGGATCATATTTTTCTCCACTCATTTCTCCGATTCCTAAATTCTCATCAATCTTCTTCTGCTCTGCTTCTCCTCTAACTCCAGCTCCTCTTCTTCTCCATATTTCCTTCCTTCCCTCTCTGCACCTCTTCGTACTCCTCGCCTCCTTCCTTCATCCATCTGTCCCGGATCCTCCTCGTGTCAAGTGTTTCCTATTACGGTGAAGTGCAGCGATGACTTTCGACAACTCGAAAAAGAGATTACGATGTAATTCGTTGGACGGCTGAAAAAGAAGAGTAGAGGAGGAAGAAGAAGAAGAAGAAAAGAAGAGGAGGACAAAGAAGAAGAGAAGAAGAGGAAGAGAAGAAGAGGAGGAAGGAGAAGCAGAAAAGAATAGCTGGCGGAGGAAGAGGAAGAAACATGAAGAGGAGAAGTAAGAGATGGAAGAGATGGAAGAAGAAAAGAAGAAGAATGAGGAAGAAGAAGAACAGAAGACGAGAAAGAGGAGGAGAAGTAGGCGTAGAAGAAGGAAGATGAGGATAAGTTGGCGCCATGAGATCGAGGAGCGAATGAGCGCCTGGGACAAGTGACTCGTGGAGACCCGGTCCAGAGCGTTGCCAATTACGACCGTCATTACGCGTCCAGGAAGACGATGGATACCAGTTAGCATTCCATCTATCCACCAATCTCCCGCTCCTCTGTCTGCCTCTGCAGCCGATTATGGTAGACGCCACGAAAGGTGGTGATGATGATTGTGATGATGGCTTGTACGCCAACTCTAATCTAGCGAGGATCTAATAATCGGTTGTGTTCTCACCAGGGAGCAGCGCCGCTCAGCGGGTGATCCATGGAAGAGAGACGGCGTTTCATTCAACATACACATATACATACACATATGCACGCATACATACACAAACAAGCCTTCATACATTTGCATGTGTATACATACATGTATGGGTACAATATTTCAGGGAGATACATCCTTCTTTCCTTCCTTCCTACCTCCCTTCTACTAGTCATGCATCCAACGCCGGCCATCATGTATTCCTTAATTCATTCCTTGCAACATTCATCTTAATTGACCAGACGTCAATTAAGGTTCCAGCTTAAGATGCTCGAGTTTACTCATTCCGCTGTCGTCACCAGGATGCTGGAAGGCAGCTGATCAAAATAAACTACGTAAGAAAAACAGATTTGCAATAGACGTTCAACATTCAATCATTTTTCAATAAGAATTCGAGCGGGAAAACTATTCCAAGGGGCGATGGAAGTACTTTCATGAAACTAAGTTTCAGGTCTTGTGGTGTCCAGTAACCTCGCTCCTTCTAATCGGGGTTTCTGTTCCCAGTGACCCGACGTTGAACCCTTCCAGAGGCACCAGGCACAGTCCTGTACCGCTCAAGGCATTAAGCGGGGTGTAGACCTTTAACCCGGTCTATCCGGAGCTATTTATGTTGATAAGATGAGAAAACAAGACACCTCGTATTCACACGGCTTTCCGCGAAGTCAGCCAGATATGTACGGGACTGTACCCACTATCCACAAAAACTATAAGAAGAACCTCGTAGAACGGACATCTAAACATGCACAGCAATATTGGTCGGTTGTCTGCCAGCAAGCAACCGACACTGGACTCATAAAAAAACTTATGCTAAACCTCGCATTGATCTGTCATGGTTCTCGCTGTTCATGGCAGATCTGTCTGAATTGTCAGTTCCTTCCTATTATTTAGGTTTTAATTCTAAACTCAACTATTGCTCTTCCAACTCATACCCACTTGACCATTTACTTCTAGGTGTGATCGAAATATGTTCTGTTTCGACTAGACAGCTATGATGGTTAGCTATGATTGCTGTTTACTTTGGAGCATCATTGCGCTTTGCATTATGGCAACGGTGCTAGAAATTGAAGTCACCTGAGAGGAAACGGTCATCATTGACTTTGGTTTTGTGACTATACGAGAAACTGACGCCAATACTACTTTGTGAGGACTGAGGTTTTGAGTCGACAGGATTGCAACTTATATTCGAAACAGTAGGCTATGACAAGAGCTAATACGACTTCAGAGATACGCGTGTACGCACTCACACAAACAACTGTGTATGAGTTTATCAATATGGTTTCATGCAATTGGCTAGATAAGGCGACCTCGGCTATCTAGTGGTTATCGAGCTGGACTGTCAACAGCAGAGCCATGGGTTAAGATCCGCACCAGACCAGAAAGGATATGAGAGCTATGAACCACAATTGCCGCTCCAACTGTTTGTGAGATGACCAAGCGGCGAAGAATAAGATTGGTCATCCGCCCTCATTTTCAGATGAATAGATAATAATGTCAGACACACGAGATACCTATAGCATGCATATGTAATAACTGTATATTACACATGTAGCCCACGCAAAAATTTACACAGGCCTACATTAGAAAGGAAATATGTAATCATAGTTTTTAGCTTTGTGTAACAATTGGAGACAGTCTTTAGCGGCACATGATGATGAATCGTAATTCGACAAACCTTTTGTCCGCCAATCACACTATGCCACGTGAAGGCAATCGTTACCATCATCAGTCAGTACCATGCCGTAACCCTGCAACTGATCAGCAATGTACCAGGCGTACATATGCGTAATTCTCCACTACCGTACTAACAGAGACGTCGCGCATGCCCGCACCGACAGACAGACTAAACACAGTCCTAGACATGCGCACACGTGCAATTATTATTCGTCCTTTGCGTCGGAATTATCTCATATATTTCTGAGCGTTTTAATTACAGATTACGTCTGACAATGCGAGCCTTAAAACTGGCTCCGTGTGGTTTCTACCCCAGGTGAATCGCTCATTCAGTTGGCTGCGCTGAAGCTATAGCATGGCGCACGTTTGCACGGCTAGACACGATTCAACCATTGTAGCTCCTACATCTGTTGACCATTACCGATAGGTCTCTTCTCTATCACTGAAAATTTTCATTTCGCGTTTCGACAGTATAACAAAGTCCGGAATACAACCGCCAGAAGCGGATAGTATATACGAAAGCAATTTGCAATATTCAATAGGATATCTGCAACAAAGTCGTAACTTAAAATGGATAATCCGCAGAGACGGGCTAAAAATAAGTTAACATGGCCTTTATTATACTCTACTAATCAACATCGTCTGCCTTTGATCATATCGCATTCAAACCATCAGAATCATTGGAATTGACCAACACGCAATGAATTATCGAATCAACGAAAAACGAAATAGTAAGAGACTGAGACAAAGTTATTTAAAGCCATGAGATGTGAATATGGTAACACAAAAGATCACCACAGACCCGGAATTGATTGCCGCCACCATCCCTAAGATCGACACAGCCATTTTCGCCAGGTAACTTTGGAGCAACGAACGGTGGGACGTGATAAGTGCCTTGCAAAGCTGCCTTGCGGTTAAATACCAACCTGTCGTATCTTGCGATCAATTCTAATGCAATAAACGAAGATTAATATTGGCCTTTGTTAAAAATATCTGATCAATGCAATAGCGATGTTGTTCTTGCAGAGCTTTTAAAAATAGCCAGAAGCCACCAAAGTTAGGCCTTGCATCTTTTTCCTGACTGTCTGTAGAATTCAGAAAGTTCTTCATTGGCCTGCGTGTTTCTGCTTCTCAGCGAACTTTGCTAGTTATGTGCTTGTTGTTGTTAAACTTTCAGAGCCATTGTGTTAGCAGATTCAACACAGACGGTTACAGTTCTGCAGGAGAAATTTATAGTTACAAATGAATTCGCTAGAGCGAGGGTACACTTTGGAGCTTCCGCTCTCTAGTAAATACTGAGAGAACCAGTCATTTTATTAACCCACGATCTGATATGCACTTCATAGAATTACACCTCACTTTTGTTGCCAATTGCCTGGGCCTAATGATACCGGACACAAGATTATGCACACAGTGAGGATGGAAAGTGTCCTGTAATTGGATTTCCTTGGTTGTGTTTGCATTGAGCACAACTGAAAACCTATAAACAAGGACCAGAACGGTGAATAACTCAGGCTGGGAGTCCTTGTGTCCATTTAGATATGTTCATTAGAGAAACTGCAGACAATGATTACGGGAGCGCCTCATGCGAGTCTTTCTTAGAGGGTTCTATATAAAACAAGCAGATGACGACAATTACAATGTATTGCGAAGAAGTAGATTCATAAATAGCCTATTGTAAGATCCGAATTCCAAGAATTTTGAATATTGATAGATGAAATTGAGACAAATAAACGCAACATTTGAATTTATTTTTATTACTTTTGAGCACAAATAAAATAATTACATAATTGATCATATGGGAACTGGGGAAATACAAATGGAGAAGTGTTCTGAAAACTGTCTGGAGGAGTGTCAGATATAGGCATATAGCGGACCTCTGGTGTCGATAGTTAGCAATAATAATTGTCAGTCACGTTCACTGGTGGTATTTTTTTTACAGAGAAGTGTGCTAATAAAAGCCATATCGTTCATTACAAAAATCACAATTCTTTTACACAAGCGATTTAGTTCAGTTTATGACAGCTATTATTGTGATTGGCAATACTATGCTACATAAATTTGAATTTTCATTGCTCTTGAAGTTGCGAATTATTAAAAAGGTAAATGTTCAGTTCGTTATTAAATCAAATAATGGTCATCGGAATAGATTGTCAATTTCACCAATTGTGACTCTTACGATTTCTTCGTGGAGGACATTTCTGATAGAAGTTATTGTATACGAGGCAACGATTGTCTAGGTTCTTACGCTAATATTCATCACGTTCCACATGATGTCATCAAGGCCGTTGGCAAGTGGTTTTGTGGTTCTTCCAATCTGTGCGCTGGCATTCAAAGCTACAGTATCTAGCACTCTCACACTGGCTGCACTTCTTCATCACTTTGCCAAGCACTCCACAGCTGCTGCAACGGTTTATCAGTGGCAGTTGAGTCTGGCACTCAATCCTGTGTCTCTTCCAATCAGCACGTTGACACTCTCGACTGCAATATGCAGCACTTCTGCATTTAGTGCACTTCTTTAGATTTGGCTTTTCCAACTGACAACTTAAACATAATTCAACAGATCTTGAACCAACAGAATTATCTGCGACTGCATCATTTTGGTCCTCACTTTTTATCTCTTGCAAATGTGGCTGAAAAGGATTCTCGGCTTTTATGGAAGCGCCAGTTTCATTGGACTTCTTTGCAAAATCACTAGCCTGATATTTTGAATTCAAGCTTGAACGACCTTCGTTAATTGGGAAACAATCATAGACCTTAGTCTCAGCAAAAGGATCATTCTCAATCTTCTCAGAGGTAAAGGCATCCTTGATACATGACTCATACGTCGCACAATCTTGGATCACTGACTTCGTTGATGAATCTATGATGTTCTTTGGCTTTAAGAAACAACCACTTTCCTTGCTTTTCTTCATGGCAGAACCATCATCGCTTGTCAACACAGTTGAAGAACATTTCTTCTTGTGGTTTGGCCAATCCTTCACTTGACATTCTTTACTGCAATAGGCAACCGATTTACACCGCGAGCATTTCTGGATTTCTGGTGTTAACTTCTTGCACTCTGAGCAAGATGTTTGTTGCTTCAGAGGCGAACTGCTTGAAGTCTTTGTCTTCGTAGAGTCAGACTTGCGTTCTCCTGGACAGATAGACACAATTATTACGACTGAAGAATGACTTAAGAAAATTGCATGATTCACCTATGCCTCTTACCCAGAACCTCATCACTTTAAATAATTATATAGAACACAGTCATGTTCTACCTTTGAATAATAATTATAGAACAGCATTGAATTGTTTAGCAAATAAAGAGTACCATTAATCTGGATCAATTTTCATCATTTCATAATTATTGGCTACTCAATATTTTATTAGTAAGCAATATTAAATAAATCAAGAACCCCTTGATGGAATAGATGGGCATGATTTAAATGGAACAAACGGAACAAACTTAATCATTCTACATTATTAAGAAATCAATGCCATTTCTGTTTTAATGGAGATTAAAACAGACATCTTGTGTATGTTTTGATTCCGCATAAATTGCTACCAAATATCGTAATAGTAATGATTCTATAAAAGCTTTCCATTCAGATGAATGAATACGGACACTTCGTGCACGCTATTTCGTCCAAATTAGATTTTCATTTAAATTTGTTTATGAGGTCGTCTAAGGGGGAGTGGTTGCACATTTTTGACGGAGTGTGACGAAGGTGAGGGGTCAAAATTCGTCCAAAATTGCGCGACGTCATCTATGGACGGCCCCTGAGTATATTTTTGTATTATCTTGCAGGTCTCAATCACTTTATTTCAGAGATTATTTTAGCAAATCAAAGCACACTTCATTAGTATCCTTGAAATAAATTAATATTTTGAAATGGGAATCATGGTTTTGAAGAGAGCTTTGTGTCGCCACATTTGTGAAGGTTCGACTCTTGTGATA
This sequence comes from Bimastos eiseni, assembly GCA_959347315.1. Classification (NCBI taxonomy): domain Eukaryota; kingdom Metazoa; phylum Annelida; class Clitellata; order Crassiclitellata; family Lumbricidae; genus Bimastos; species Bimastos eiseni. The sequence continues at coordinate 20,781,249 of OY365815.1, forward strand.
AGGTGACGAGGGAAGGAGGAGGAAACAAACGGTCAAATTATAAAAGGCCTTTGTGGACACGATATTGACCGGATGACGTCTTAGTTTGTAATTCCAAAGGTTAATTTCTTGTTCATTAGACACCAACTCGATAGACGTTTACTAATTACAATAACTGTCTTGGAAGATAAGCGTAGCAAACGCCAACTTTCTAATTTACTTAACTTGCAATTCAGAGTCTCTACAAGCAAGTACACTGAACCTGATGGAAACTGAGGCGTTCTTGCAGAAAGTGACATCCATTCCTTCATTTGCCTCTCCAAGATCTCGTTAGCTTTTATGCGAGCTACAAAGTTCTGTCGTATACTGGCAGAGTATATTTTCTCAATGTATTTTTCCACAAGACCCGTGTTTAGTGGAAATCTATGGAGCGCTGATGCCATAACTTCTCCGTTATCATTTACAAAGACCATTTGCAGAAAGGTATTCAGTGACTGAGTGGATGGCGTAGTCATTTTTAATGAGGCTGGTCTTTCCTGAGACACCCTTAAGCTGTTTGTGCATAACATTTTCTTGAGAAGTTCAAGCTAAATTGAAAAAATCAAACTAAGAATTAGCAAATAGAGCATCAAGAAGGTAAATTACAATGGAAGACTAAGAGAAATCCACTGTGGAGACCATTTATTGTCCCATCACCACCAAATGGCTGACATAAGGAACTGACGATGATGACAATATATGTGTGGGAACCTAGGCAATCTTATAATTGTGTGGCATGGTGGCCGATTGGTAAGAGCGGTCGGCTCATAATGCTCAGTGTGCGCTGAAGGAGCGGGTTCGACTCTCGTCCTAGGCGTTATTGTGTAAGGATTTTGAGCAAGTCCTTCGCGCACAATTGCTCTACACCACAACTGCAATTGCGCCGTCGAGGCGTTTGTGCACTTCTGAACTAAACTGCAAGAAGGGCGATATCAAGTAACAGTTGTATTATTGTATTGCATAATTATCAGGCACTCATTTAAAGCAACAAAACGAAGACTAAATAACTTCAGGTTAACAACCAATAAAAGATAATTAACTACACTTGGGCGATGCTGGCTGGCATCACTGACAACAGTAGCCAATTTTATTGGTATTACAATTACTAATAGAGCATAAACCTACAACAAATATTAATCATGAGCGACATTCAACAACAAAAAACGGTTGAAGAAAAAAGATCATGATAGCAACCAAAAGTAGTTTTATTCTTACACAGCGTTGACTTTTGACATAATATATTGTGGTCGTCTCCTTCTTTGTCTTCAGAGCGGCCGAGTTTCTATCGAGATCCACGAATGTAATTCTGATGAGCGGAAGACCACAACACATGTAGTAGCCTTCAACATCCAGCATCAAGACCTTCGAAAACCTTCAGAAAAAATGTTATTAATATTAATCACAAGTACGTGATCGATGCATTTCAATTGTAGCAAACGCGTCCAATTATCAGACACAAGCCACACAGACGTAGGTCCGTCAAACAAGTAAAATCACTGACGTCGCGAAAAAGTGTTTATTGATTAGTGCTTTCTGCTTAAACTAGTCATGGCTATTTATTAGCGAGATTTCTCGCTCACACTATACGCCTAGGCCATACCTATCATCTATATTTTATAATATATTTTAATCACCTGAGGTGAATTAGCTGTTGGAGCGTCAGTCTGCTTTGGCTGATTGTAAATCGCTATGACTTTGCCTACTTTCTTGGCTGGAACTTTTTGCATCGTCAGTCTCTGTGGTAAGGAAGCCGACTTGTCGCTGTCGCTGACAATAACTGACATTGTAGCATCTTCTGGAATAGTCTTCCACGCACTCTCTAGAATCGGAACTTGGAAATGTTGACCAATTGCGTCATATTGAAATAGAGAAAGAACGTCTTCTTTGGTCTGAAACAAAAAAATGCATGTTTTCACGTCGACAGAAAATGTGAAAATTATCGACACATCAATTATATATTGTATACCGTGACGGCACCCATTATTTTGGCCGACAAATTAGTAGCTTAACATAAAATACCTGTTCAGCCTGGTCCAGAATTACTTGGTCTATCAATAGGGGTGACAGATATTCTCACCGTAGGCAGGGCAGTCACGGGCTTCCCAACTATCTTTAAATGCAACTTTTCTGAATGTTGCTGTCGCATGATAGTTTATGACACAATTGTAGGTTAATTTCGGACCCGCACCAGTTCCCCAAATCGTAGTGCACTCCGCTGTGTCCCCACTCGGCGGATCAATAGCCATTACATTAGTTCAGTCGATGTAGTTTAATTTAGTTTCTTATCGTCGAATATGAATATAAAGAATATAACGAATATAAAGCATGTAGGCCTACGAAGTCATTGATATTTGATAGACATTCCACAGAAGGATGAGATTTGAGCTGGTGTCGAATATTTACGAGTGCTAAGAAATATCCACAGTTCAGAGGCGGCGACCTCGCTTTGACAGGTGGTGGGACACCCAATGAAAGGAGTAAAAAATGCGGAGAACACTTATAAATTGTCCCCTTTCTGTAAAAGTGGGGGATTTATCCCCCTCAACTCCCTGGATCGCCGCCTCTGCCAGAGTTTATATGAAACACTAAAGGCTCATGAACTAAATGAACTAAGCCTTCATTATTGAAACTTAGGGAAGTGATATTATTTGAATGTGTTTTGGCGGGCGAGTTAATCACTCCGATTGAGAGAGGCCACTTAAATTGGGACACAGTGTACAAGAATCGTACTCAAGAATTTAATTTTGTCATAGTGAAAGCTGAAGGCCGATTGAGACACGTTGGCCTTCGGTGCCTTTCGCGCTTGCTGGTCGGTACACCCATGGGCGTCACTGTCTCATTGTCTCATTATGGGCACTGCCGTTTAGCCTTTAAAGAGGAACGAACATTATTCCTCCTTGTTCTGTGTATCGTCCTGAACTGTCTGCTATAGCATTTACGACATACGTGCTTTAAAGCGCATTTGCTTCGATCAGTCAGATAGCAACACGTTATTTTAATTAGCGATGTAATTTCGTTGCTGGGGGCGTAGAGTCATGGTTAATGGAAAACACGGTGACGTGAACAGCAGAATGAAGCGAGATCGATTTAACTGAGAATAAAGAGATTGAAGGTAACTCACAGAAGAAGCATCATACTCCAGCCTCAGTCTACACTGCCATTTGCACTGTTTTCTCATAGTAGATAAAGAAGAGTTGACATCATTGAAAGGTATTTTTACTAGGCAAAGTCGATCTATAGTAAATAAAAAGCTCGTAATAAACAACAGTTTTGCACATTGTATAAATAGCTTCTGCAGCTTTTGCCTACGTAATACGTTATAGTTAGCGGATTTATAGTTCATCTGCAATGTTAGCATTAACAGCTTAAACTGCTTGCTTATAATATTCAACTTCGAACTACTCTGGGCCCATGTATATAGACTTAGATAGGCTCTATTAATTGATAGATATCTAGAAATTGTTGAGGTGGGGAGCATTACATTATTACTATTATTGACTAAGTACCGGTAGATCTACTGAAAAATGATGTGCACAAAAGTTGAACTTAGCGCTACGTAACTTATAGCTGCCGTGCAGCCTATCTTCTGTAGTTTCTGTACAGCGCAAGCAAGCCAGCCAGATCAGCTAAGACTTAACTAATACGCATGCGAAACTGAGATGCAAAGAATTTACAATAAAGTACCTCGTTCGTGCTTAAGTCCGAAAGCCCAACACACAACATCCCAACTGATTCTGTTTCGAGACAAGTCCATTGATCGATCGTTCATTGCCGACTCAACATACTCCAGCAACTCTATCACTAAGAACGTTGACAAGCCACAATGTTGATGTAAAGCTTTAAAAAGATAGACTGTGAACTTATTTTAGACAGAGTTTGAGTTTTTCTGTGGCTGTTCGTCTGTTGCGATATCATATAATTACTTCATTCGGTGATATATGATCGCCCTAGCTTTTGACAAATCGTTGCATTGACTGGAATCACTATAGAAGTGCTGATTTTTGGATGTATATGTTTAATTAACTAGACTAAACAAATGTAGAACAGGTGTGAATAGGGCAAATTGATAATGTGAGCTGTTTAAAAATGCTAGCTTGCATTGAAAATATGCCTTCATAACAGTTGCTGTATTTAGTTGATACTGAAGTGAAAGAAACGTATTGTATGAATTCACGTGATTCAAACGAACGAAATGAAAAAGGTATGGTCCATTAGAATAATATTTTCGAATTGTGTGAATTGGAAACTAATGACACTCCACATTTCGATCCTGCATACATCTTCGAATCTTGACATCACATTCATCCAGATTTCAGTTGGAGTTAACTCATTTCCATTTGTCTCCTGGATAGAATATTTAATTCTGATCATCAATAGATGATATAATAGAATACATTCTCATTCAGTCTCTAGTGAGTTTGAATTCCTTTGAGTTTATGAATACGTACTTCCGCCACTGATAAATTGATGTAGGCGCTGGAAACAATACATGAGAGCCAGAGGAGTCTGCTTGATACCACTGCCTGAGGCCACGGGAGTCAGTTTGCTCCAGAACGTAGACACTAACAAGCGAAAGATCGCGCTATACACTTCGGGACTTCCTGTTGAAAAATAACGAGAAACGATTGTAAATCGTATTTACGGCATTTGAAGTATCGACGTAAAGAATCATCTCATTGAGTTAGAAATTAGCTCTATCTGATTAGAAAGTCTAAGCGTAAAATGTCTAGTGTTTTATTTTTTGCCTCAACACTTCCAAAGTATTCGGCACCATAGGCTTTTCTACCCAAATAAAGCAAACCTCTGACCCTCAATACAGTTATCCCCAAACTCTTCGTTCCTTCCCTTCACCTCTCACTATCGACAGTCTTAAAGTCCTTCCGACAATTAATACCGGCCACATTTAATACCAACGACATAATAACCCCTCACATTTTGATGCCGTGACAGTTAATATCAAAATTATAGATGCATGGGATGCAGTGTAATTGCTGCATGAAAAAAAGCGAATGGCTGTTTCATTACGACGTGTCTCCTGGTATTCGTCAATTATATAGGCTATAGTCAAATAAGCTTTACAACAAAATTTAACTGGTTTTAAGCACGCCCTTGTTCTGTTGGCATTGTCGCGATGTATCGTGTATTCATAATTGCAATTATGACAGTTGGTTTCCTTTGCTGCTCACACAGAATTATTTCCATAAATGAAGTTAAAATCAAAAACAACTTGCTCAAAAATGAAGTTAAAATCAGATGGACCCGCTCGAATGGTTTAGACTCTACAGTCTCGCCTAAACGGATATAAAATTAATCGGGTAATAAATTCCTTGTGCAGCTATATATTGTGTCTGAGCTTAAAGGTATACCGTCCGGTATTGTCCAGTATTAAATTAATTGTCATGGTGTTAATTGTCATTGGTCTTAATTGTCGTCTGGAATTTAGTTTCTATATATATATATTGTATATAGTTGTATCTCATATATATAAAGAGAGAGAAAAAGAGAAAGAAAGAGAGAGCTTGAGACGGAGAGATAGAAAGCTAGCGACAATGTCAGAGCACGACATAGACCTATTGGCCTACATGTATTCCTACGCCTCGACCCACCTAATTGTTCATTGTGGTCTAAATTCAGGGAATCCTTTACCATCGCTCGTCCGTTTGAATGGACGTAGAGCCCTTTAGCTTCCGAGATTAAATAATCAGCCATCGGGATGTTTACAGTTTGTAAAAATAGCGTTTACTATGTATGTCGCATGGATATGAACAGAAGATTCATTTACACTTAAGATCAATCAGTTCAAATAATATGGTAGTTGGAAAATCCCACATTTACATGTATGTCACCTATAAAGCAAAAACTCTCCTTGACCAGATGAAGTGATTTTCTAGATTATGAGGTAATAGGCCTACCTTCCAACTCAATTTGAACGTTCTCTGGATTCAAACTCTTAGTCCAGTAGATCGATTCGTTGTCTGATTGTCGTCCATACATAGTTCTGTAGAAACTTTGTAAAGTTCTGAAACATAAGCTTTAGCTTTGAATGGTTTAGGGTCAAAAGATCGTGCGCAAAAAGATCGCCGTCAAAAAAGCGCATAAGAGCGCCTTGTGATAATTTTTAGCGCATTTTATGTACCGTATCTGAATAGATGCTATATGGACCTATATATAATTATCTAATTGGTCTATCAACGAGTCACCTAATTTCCATGACAGATACGTGCTCAATACTAAAGGTAATTAAACGTTTTAGCGTTCAAAATTTATTCCCCCATTGTGGCATATAGGGTACTATTAAATAGAAGTTGGACCAGAACTCTTCCACTGTGCTCGTACTCTGGCAGTGCCAGGCCCAAGCCATTAAAAAGGAGGAAGGTGAAGGGTTTTAGCCTAATGGTCTTTGTTGTCACACAGTATCGTTAAACTGAAACTACTACTGGAAGTTAAACTCCATACAGAAATTCTATGCGTTAATAGAACTTTGATCGATGAAATGTATTTATTTTATCAACGACGAAATCTAATATTGTTGCATCGCATCGTAGGCCTACAGTACACCTAAAGGTGTATTAAACCACCGCTCAAATTGACGTCGGCATTTTACGTGCGACCTTTTGTGCCTGGCTATGTAAAAACTTGCAGGGTTATGAATATTTTTTTAATGAAATTGTAACTGATGAGTAGGGCCTACTATAGGATCACCATAGCCATTGATCATCAATCGCGGCTCCTTTCCACCGCACTTTGCCAATCGTATCTGTTTTGGACTCCGCCTGGATTTAGGCTACAAATGACGCTCTAATTGCTAACCGATGGCTAATTAGCAAAATTGAAAAGGCAAATCCTTATAAGAGACTCAAACGACACAAGAGACCGAGTAGAACAACGTTGTCAAGAAAAGAGTAAATTTAGGTCTAGCAACCGAATAAAGCGTAACCCCAAGTGTTTTGACAGTTTCAGACATATCACTTGCCGTATACGTAGACCTGATTGTTAAGTATTGTTGTATAGCAAAAATCTAAACCTCATTGCCCCAGGTTCCAAGGTGGGCCATATTACTTGCGTTTATATATTCAACAATACCAGAACAGCTGCCCAATTTTAGGCTGTTAATTAAAACGAATATAAGCACTAATTGCAAATGTATTATCTCGCTAAATAATCAATCATATGCATGTAAATAAGCAAAAGCAAATAGCCTAACTGTTTTCAGTGGTAATTTGAGGCGGGACGAGTGGCCTTCAAGCTACCACCGTCTAGGGTAGCTTGCAGCTTATTTCATATTACCCCTATAGTAGGCCTAATCTGAAATCGAAGGAGGTAACTTGAAATCGCCTTCAAGTTACCACCTAGGGTAACTTGAAGGCGATTTCAAGTTACCGGGGATAAGATGAATGGGGGTAATCTGAAATCGCTCATGTAAAGATTTCAGGTTACCCCATTTCAAGTTACCCCCTCCAGTAATTTGAAATCGATTTAAAATTACCCCAGAGGTAATATTAAATCGATTTCATACTACCTCTCCGTGTTCACATTATTCCCTCCGTGAAAGAGACAAAATGTTAAATTGTTCTGCCTACAAGTGAGTTACAACTAATGATAATATGTAGGCCCTATATTGAATAAAACACGTGACACATACAAAACGGGAAGCTCTTTTAATATGTGAAAAATATATAAAAGTCGAATTGTATGAAACCAGTAATACACTAGATCAATGTGCATCGCATAATATGTGATGCACATTATTACATACACACATAGGATATAATAAAGATTCAGTCAAACTAGTGAAGAAGTTAGCGCAATTACAACAATAATTACAACAAGTAGGAACACAGAACTTCTGACTTGATAACACAATCCTCTACTTATCTCGTTAAAAGTTAAAAAAATATTTAGCAAATTATGGGTTCAAAGTGATGCGACAGATTGCTATTCATAAGAACTTCGTAAGCGTGAATGTCTTTGACACAGAATAAGCATCTGCCACTCAGATGGAGTCAGGCATGAATGAGAAGTGGGCATAATGGTCGGCCAAAAACGATATCAGCTAACTGGATGGGAACTAGTAAGTGAAAGAATAATTACCATCAGACCACAAACAAGGTTTACCCAGATGACCCTGATACAAGTGCACCAACAAGTACAGCCACGAACGAAGAAAAGATGAGTTCTCACAACAACTGCAGGATGTCACGGAGGCGAGACCAGAATATGATCATAGGCGACTTCAACGCATAAATAGGCAAGGACAGGACAGGATGGCTGGATGTCATGGGAACAGAAGCCGCTGGAAAGAGAGATGACATTGGAGAAATAATGCTTACCTACTGCAGCAACGACAAACTGAAAGTACTGATGGTGGCAGCATGTTCAAACACAAAAACATACACATGGATACCTGGAGATCTCCAGATGGTGGAACTACACACAGAATCGATTATATATGTCTCTTCAGAAGATGGGCATCACCATTACAAGATGTAGGCGCATACAGACGAGCCGACGTCGCCTCGGATCACTACCTGGCTATCGCAACAATAAGACTGAAATTGAAAAATCTGGTAAATAGAACTGAATGTAAGACTATAGATATTGCAAAGCTGAATAAAAAAGCTACCAAGCAGAGGCTCCAACTACAGCTAAAAACCGATTCAGTGTGCTGGAACAAAAGGAATGCGAGACAGCAGAGGAGAACTGAATGAAAATTATAGATGCAGTTATGGGCGTGGCGCAAGACGTCATATTCTACACAGAATTTCTTATAATTTGCTACCCGGTATATAATGCTAATAAACGTTTTGACTTGGTCTCAACGTCGATCATAATGTAAAAATTAAAGTCTGAGTTTCTACAAAAAGACATGAAATCTCTTACGATATTCCGAGATCGAGGTCTTCAGCCAACTTAAGACCAATGACCGAAGGCAAGAGCATGAAGTTGCACCCAAGTTCTTTGTAAAACCCGTCTTCCAACTTTTCATAGGAGCCGTTCCAATTGAACGCCTCGGTTAAAAGCACCGACTGAGTGCTATCAGACAACGCACCAAAAAGACAAGTATGCCATAATCAATTTCAATTATTTATGCTTATCTACAGTCTTTACACTCCATAGTGTAATTTAATAACATTCTTTATTTGGATACAGTTTAATCTAGTCTACAATAATGAAGTATAACCTACTAAACAGTGACTTTAAGTTGACATGCATACCACACAAACATAATTAAATTAAGTTATTGTAGGCAAAGCTGTGATCAGCTTCACTTCTAACTTTTAGGCCTATTTAAGACACTCAAGTCAATCGAATTACATTTCCAAGATATTGCAATAAGTTGCATCTTAAATTAAGCACATAGATAATATAAAATACTTAAATTGTTATTGAAATTCTAACTTCTTCAGACGTGGTTGTGTGATGAGAAGCAAATTGACCAGTCCAACGTGGTCCATTAGGTTACTGGTGAAGATAAAATCAAACGTCATATTGGATGGCAACAACCAATGACACAGATGGAAAAGATCTGTCGCCCAGAACGTATATGACACCTAAGATATTGACAGCAAACTTGCATGCGATAGCAATAGTTTTTCCTTCATCATTAGAGATAGCCAATTGGATAAGCTTATCTTAGCTAAGACCTGAGTGAATTTTGATAGGTTTCATAAATTAGAAATAATTCTAAAATTATGGATGACTAGAGTTAAATGCGTCAAATCCACTATATGTTCTATTTCATATCTAGCGCATGGATCTTTACAAATTCTGCATTGGGTAATTTTTTAAAGAATTCTCTGAACCCCTTCATGTAGGCCTACTACTGAACGTCTGAACCAAGCGCTGTCAGTGAGTGATCTTAGTATAAACACTTGTAGTTGATAGTATTAAATTGGACTCACCTTCGCCACTTTCCTAGATTCAAGATAAGAAGATATCGTTTCTCTCATTTTCTCAAAGCAAGCCTCATGTACTGTAGAATGCTTTACAAAAAATTCCCTGAAAATAGAACAAATGGAAGAGAGACAAGTCAGTCACCTGACTGCTTATAAATTATATGCTCTGAATTTCGTCTAATATAAAGTAGTAACAGTTACATGCAGCGCGGAGATGATTACTCAAACTGCCCCATTTGGCAACATAATTTTGGAAATGTTGATTTCTCTTAGATTTTTACACTTTTTTCTGTATCTAGCAATACATTTTCAATTTATTTATCCAACTTCACGGTTCGAAAGGCAAAGCACAGTATTATAAAAAAAATGCTATTAATAATCGTTTCCACTATATTGTAACAGTTTAAAAAAATTATGTGCTCATTAGAAGCTTCAGTTTCAATAACAATCACCGCAAACAATTCATTTTACTTTCTATATTATCTGGATTATGTAAAATAATATAATTATGTTCATATTTGGTTAATATTGCAAAAGCTGCTTCCTTTTCTTCACTTTGCAATTCTGTTTATTGTTTGACGTAGACTTCTCTGAGTGATGCCGTCCTTAACAGAAGTTTAGGCAAAGCCGGTGTAGGAGGCTAAATTAACTCCCCGTATAAATTAACTCCCGGAGTGTATTGTACCTAGGATATATTGACTCGGGAGTTAATTGTTCCTAGGATAAACACACTCCCCCCCCCCTACGAACAAACACTCCCGGGGAGTTAGTTCAACCTAGGACAAACTGACTCCCGGTGAGTTAATTCTTCCTAGGACAAACTGACTCCCGTGGAGTTAATTCTTCCTAGGATAAATCAATCCACGTATGTTATGCAACAGGGGAGTTAATTCTACCTAGGACAAACTGACTCCCGAGGAGTTAATTCTTCCTAGGATAAATTGATCCACATATGCAATGCGACAGGGGAGTTAATTCTTCCTAGGACAAACTGACTCCCGAGGAGTTAATTCTTCCTAGGATAAATTGATACACATATGCAATGCGACAGGGGAGTTAATTCTTCCTAGGACAAACTGACTCCCGTGGAGTTAATTCTTCCTAGGATAAATCAATCCACGTATGTTATGCAACAGGGGAGTTAATTCTACCTAGGACAAACTGACTCCCGAGGAGTTAATTCTTCCTAGGATAAATTGATCCACATATGTAATGCAATAGGGAAGTTAACTCCCGGGAGTCAGTTAATCCTAGGTAGAATTAACTCCTCTGTTGCATTACATATGTGGATCAATTTATCCTAGGAAGAATAAACTCCACGGGAGTGTCTATTCACCAGCGGGAGTGTGTATGTCCTAGGTACAATGCACTCCACTACTCAATTGTTCCTAGGAAGAATTAACTCCCGGGTCAATTTATCCTAGGATAAAATGACACGAGAGTGTTTAAGACGGGGAGTGTATTTGGCCTACTACACCGGCTGGATAATAGTGAGTTTCCTTCTTTCCTTCCTTCTTTTCTCTCTTTCTTTTTCCCTTGCATATCATTTATATTCAACCATCACTCTTCTTTCTTCAGTCATATTTTTCCATTGTGCACAAGTCCCTCTGCCCTCCCATTTCGAGCGCCTTCGACCAGGAATAGCTAATCTTCGTTTAAAACAACAACAGAGTCGGATGCATAAGCGCAGAAAGTAAAATCTTGAAGGTCATAGCGTGAATAACATATCAAAAATGGATTACAATCTAAGCTAAAGTTTGTTCACTGGGTAGTCATCTAACATAGCAAAGTCTCGACGGATCCAACATTGAAGGTTAGATTGAAGGCGAAACTATAATGGAATCTCGATTATAGGAACAAAAATAATAAGGTAAAATGTCAGTTAAGAGAACTGCGCAATGCAGGCTTACTTTTGCAATGGTAGGTAACAGGCAGCTGCACATGCTGCATCTTCCACAAGCCATTCATCACAGCCGGGTCGCATAAAAGTTGGATTGACAAAGTCTTGTTGACTTTTACGATCTTCAGAAAAATTCACAAACCCATCCCTGGCGGCTGTTAGCATTTCCTTCCCAACGGTTTCCACATCTGACTCCTTGATTCCGCGGTCAATGCAAATTTGCATTGATGCGTACTTTGCAATGTCGATATCGCTAAACGACATTGCTTTGCCATCATTCGCGAGTGATTTGAGTCGGCTTCGCTTGACTGAAGACTGGTTGAGTTTCCTGTTGAGCCAGCAATTCCATGTCTTTAAGACGGACTTGAGAGACTGTTTGTCGCCGAGTTTGCAGATTCGTTCATTGTCTCGGCTCGAGTTGCTGTATATGTCAATGAGATCTTCCAAAACAGCTTTGAGTCTTGTAAAATCTTTCTCAACCATAAAAGCGTTGTACCAAACACTCCAGAGAAACTCTGCATCAGACTTACTTTCCGGATCAAGTTTATTCATTATTTCGAGGAGGATTATGTCTCTGGCTATAACGTCTTGGTCATCATCGTTCAGATGGAAATTTATCTCCTTCACTTCGCCGGCCGAGGGAGGTATCTGACTCAGCCCAGCGACTGATGCCATTACGTGTCTTACATCACCCAGGCCCAACACCAAGATGTCCATCTCACTGTTGACCTTAAAATCTTTGAGGAAGTTGTGCATACGTGTATTGCCATATGCATAATAAATTTTATGTTCCAGCGCAATGAAAGGAACCCAACACTTGGACAGAAACTCAAATATGTCGTTGTTCTCAGACATGACTTTAATACGACAAGAATCCAGCAGGTATTCAAACTAGCTCCTGCAAATAGATAATGATGACAGTGTTGTGTTTGTACAAGACACCAGCCTGCGTATAGCCTACAGTTGTATAATGTATAGGCCTACCCGTTATAGTCGGCCGATCAATTGCGCACTGCACAGAGCACTGGGTAGGCATAATACGATCCATTGCCAATATCATTTTAGGAACCGGAATTTCTATTCATTCCTTAGTGGAAAATATAGGCCTAGGCCTACTCTTTCGCTGTTGTCTACGGCGCATATGCAGCGAAATCTCTCCGCAGTCGACCCAATATATACCGCTACGATATGAGAACCAGCGATGGTACACAAGACATATGAAACCACCCTATAAACCCACGCACCCCGATACTGAGTACATTGATATGCCGATATATCTTTCAGTCTGCGGCTTTGTTGTAGAATATTGACTGAAATTTCACGTATATAAATGTAGCCAGATGAAATGTGCATATTGGTAATCTGCCTACCTGCTGTCTAGTCAACTAGTTGTTAGCTCCAATTCTAACTTTCGGTTTCGAAACTGTGAGAAAGCAGTTTCGTATTTTCAAATGCTGAATTAAGCTTAGTCACCTGTTTGAACCAAGCAACTGTTCAATATTCATCAAACCTCTTTCACTTAATACATTCTGCCAGCCTTCGAACTGTATCCAGCTCTGCTTGTGAAACAAAATGTAGGAGCTCATAGCCTAGCTATAATAATTGATCCTTCCACCTGGAACACACCTCCCTTAGAGATGCGACTGTTGCCTAGGAATTTGTGCACTTGTTTCACAAGTTGGTTTCGACTGATTTGCAACGTTATCGCTGGGATCGCTTCCGAGTTGACTTGAGGAGTCGCTATAGGATAGGCCTATAATGTCAAAATGAATGAATGAATAATGATGATGATGATGATGATGATGATGATGATGATGATGATGATGATGATGATGATGATATAAATTGAAGATGTATGAGAATTGGATGTTTGGAGCATATAGGCCTATACTTAGTCAAGCTGGTTCTGCTCCGAACAATTTACGGGAGCTGTGCTGCCCTGTTTTAGCTTTAGCTTTCCATCGAGCTCTTCTTTCTATCTCTGGTGGCGAGCTTCTGGTGCCCCATGCAAATCCTCAACCAAGCACCACTGTGACTTCTCAGTTGTTGACCCTTCCACCTGGAACACACTCACCTTAGAGATGTGACTGTTGCCAAGTAGCAATGCGCCTTTGTTTTACAAACTGCTTAAGATTGATATGTATCGCTGTTAATGGACAGTGAGCGCCTTCGGGTAAACTGGTTGAAGGGACGATATACAAATGTCAAATCTGATTGAATGCAAGGCAAGCTATACATTTGCACCAAGAGCCCTCTGGTAAACAAATGCTGCAGCAAAAACCATGCAGTCAGACTCATTTGGTTGACCTTGGCAGAGGATGATTGATATCGACATGGAGGTCGCCGGATGTCAACGTATTATCTTCATTTAAAGTGTTTCAAAAATACAGTAACATTTAAGCTGATGAATACAAAGAAACATTTGGACTTGGATTGCAAGAGGAGGCGTAGGCCTACTTGGGGACCAAAATGTATAGAAAGATCCCGCTAGCTGGGAATCCTGAAGGCCAGAATAACACAAATACAAGGCGGACAATCATAATTATTACGAAATTACTGTGTACGAACTGTGTATCTCGAGGAGCTGTGTCGATCCATCATAAACACTAGGGGTCGACGCCTACTCCTCTATACTGCCAAGGCACAAATTGAACTACACTGTAGACGAACATAATTAAAATGCAACAGGGCATAACTTTGGAATCAAGCAACACACGATAAGGCATAAACGTAAAGAACTGGCTAAACTAAGCGATTTTAAAAAGACAACAAACTAACGCTATAGGCAGACTAAGCTATTTGGCTTGCAAAAATATCAATGATTTGAAGAATTAGGACACCCAGATGATAGCCAGGCAGTAGGTCAATCGATAGATGTGAATGCAGTCTGCATTTGAGAATTGCCAGGCTAGACGATTGACGAATGGGTGGGGATTCTAGAGAAGCACTATTTATGGTAAAATATGAGAACATCATTTCTTGTGTTAGCCCCAATTAATAACCTATAATTATTACTCTTACCGACCTGCCATTCTAAATCTCAAAAGGTCACTATCAGGATCGTAACTGAAGCCTAGAAAATACAATGTCATGGGAATATGATACTATCTAAGATGTTATTATACGTAATTATTAAGCTTGCTCAACAGCCACATCGTCAAGGTCGATCGCAAGTGATTTTGTAGTTCTTCCAATCTCTGCGCTGGCATTCAAGGTTACAGTAGGTAACCCTCTTACACTGGCTGCATTTCTTCATCTCTTTGCCAATCATTCCACAACTGTTGCAGCGACTCATCAGTGGCTGCTGAGTCTGGCACTCAATCCTGTGTCTCTTCTAATCAGCACGTTGACACTCTCGACTGCAATATGCACCACTTCTGCATTTCACGCACTTCTTTAGATTTGGCTTTTCCAACCGACAACATAAACACAATTCAACAGATCTTGAACCAACAGAATTATCTACGACTGCATCATTTTGGTCCTCACTTTTTATCTCTTGCAAATATGGCTGAAAAGAAATCTCGGCTTTTATGGAAGCGCCAGTTTCATTGGACTTCTTTGCAAAATCACTAGCCTGATATTTTGACTGCATGCCAGAGTTGTATGTTTTTGCATCATCTTCATTCACTGATTCTAAATATGACCCATCGTCATTCATTTCCAGTTTGGAAGAATGATCCCCATCCTTTGTCTTTTAGACGCACCACCATCATCAATTTTTAATTTTGAAATGCAATATTCGGCATCTGGCTTCAGGGTAGAATCCTTCTCAGAACTAACCTCACGTTTTGGTCCTACGATAGAACTGTCTTCACTATTTGACCTTACATTTAAACAATCATCGATTTTAGCTTCTGCTAAAGGATTTTTCTCAATTTTCTTAGTAGAAGAGGCATCCTTGATACGTGACTCATTCGCAGCACAATCTTGGATCTTTGACTTCGCTGATGAACCGCTGATGTTCTTTGGTTTTACGGAACAACCACTCTCCTTGCTTTTCCCCATGACAGTACCTTCATCGGTTTTCAACAACGATGAAGAGCAAGTCTTCTTGTGCTTTGGCCAGTCTGTCATCTGACATTCTTTACTGCAGTAGGCAACCGACATACACCGTGAGCATTACATGAGGTTTGTCGTGAACTTCTTGCACTCCAAGCAAGATGTTTGTTGCTTCAAAGGAAAACTGCTTGCATTCTTTGTCACATAGAGTCAAACTTCTGATCTCCTACACGCACAAAATATTACAATAGAAAAATTAGTTCAAAATAGCCACACGATTAAAACTAATGCAACAACTGTAGGCTTACAACATTAGAATATATTCAAATCTATCTCTTGTGAGTTTGCATGTAACTTATTTTCTTTTAAGGCCGATGTATACCTACTTCCACCTCTTTTAAGATGCTGCAAGCGCTGAAGGCAATACATTAGAGACAGTGGAGTCTGTCGGATACTGCTTGCAGCGTCGGTTGACTGCTTGTACCAATACGTGGGCATCGACAAGAACACGAGCGCTTCAAACATTTCTTGACTTTCTAAAGAAAAGGTACGAGGAATGATGCCTCAGTCACAGAATCAAACAGGCTAGCAAACAAATAACGAAAAGAAACGGACAGCACTGTATTTTGAAAGAAATAGGGGGAAGGAGAAGATGAGATTGTGAGAATTCAGTGCTCATGCAACAGCCTAAAGGAACAAGCAAACCAAACGATCTCGGATTTGTCAGAGTTAAGTCTGAGGTGCATTTACGGTGTAAGCGTACCAATGAAAAGTCAAGAGATTTTGTCAGTGTGTCGGAATTATCTCATATATTTCTGAGCGTTTTAATTACAGATTACTTCTGACAACGTGATACTTAAAAAACGGACTCCGTGTTTTTTCTACCGCAGGTGATTCGCTCACTCAGTTGGCTGCGCTGAAGCTATGAGAATGATGGAATAGCGCACGTTTGCACGGCTAGACACGATTCAACTATTGTAGCTGCTACATCTATTGACCATTTATCGATAGGTCTCTTCTGTATCGATGAAAATGTTCTAGTTTTCGACAGTAATAGCAAAGTTCGGAATAAAACCGCCAGGAACGGACGATGCGAGAGAAATGTGCCAGACTTACTAGTATACCGTATCTGTTACTGTCAATAACTTAATATGAATTACACGACCAGTCCGTAAAAACGGGCTAATTAGTTGAATTGCTTTAATTATTAATCAGCATCGTCTACGTTGAGTCATCGCACATTAATACATTCCGAATCAGAGGGGAAAGTTGACCAACCCGCAATGAATTATTGAATTATCTAAATAAAGAAACGGTGACACAAGAGAGAGAGAGAGAGAGAGAGAGAGAGAGAGAGAGAGAGAGAGAGAGACAGAGAGACAGAGAGAGAGAGAGAGAGAGAGAGAGAGAGAGAGAGAGAGAGTCATTTTAAGCCATTGATGTTGATATGGTAACACAAAAGATCATCGCATATCCGGGATCGATTCCCTCCACCCTCCCTGCGTTTGAATCAGCCTATATTCGTGAGGTTGCATTGAATAAAAGGAGCAGTAAGACGTGACAAAGGCCTCGCAGGTATATGTGACTCCTGTAATATCTTGCGGTCTTCGATTCTTAATATAATTCATAATCATTAGGCTTATGAGGTGTGTTCGTATTACGATTATAAATAAAATTATTATCATTGGCCTTTGTTAATAAAAATATCTGATTAGCGCAATAGCATTGTTGTCCTTTCCAGAGCTTAACACAATATACAAAAGTAACCAAAGTTAGGCCTCATATCTCTTCCTTGACTGTCTTTTAGAATTTTGAAAATCTTCATTGACCTACGTGTTTCTGCTTATCACCGTGCTATGTCATTTCTGTACCTGCTGTCAGACATTTATATCCATTGTAATTGGCAGGATTTATACTAGTATCAATTCTGCATGAGAATGTTTTATTAGTTACCCACGAATTCGCTGGAGCGCTACACTCCGGAGCATAGCCAGTCAGCAATCACAATGTAATGCAGAGAAGTAGATTTATAAAAACGAATGGGCTTATTTTAATATTCGAGTTCTACAGAATGTTGAATATTGATTGCTGAAACTGAGATAAATAAACGCAAAGTTTGAATTAATTATTGTAATGTTGAGCTCAAATAAAATAATTTATCACACGAGTGCGGGGAAATACAAAGGGAGGCGTGTTCTGGAAACTGTCGGGAGGAGCATAATAGATCATTCAGATAGAGTGCGCCTCTGATCTTGAGTGGGGCTATATTAGTGTTCCATTACGATTAAAATCACAATGGCGCGTTCCCAAAATTTCTCGGTAGGTCTACACGAAAGTGTGGATACGTGAAACAATCCCCAAACATTGCTTATAATAAATACGAGCAAGCCATATTAGTCAGCAATCATTATTTCCAATCACCTTCACTGATGGTATTTTTAGGAGAGGTGTATTAATATAGGCTATATCGTTCATTGAAAAGATCATGTTCCTTTACACTAGCGATTTTGTTTAGTTATGACAACTATAAATGTGATTAACAATACTATACGGTACCAGAAAAGAAGTGAATTTTCGTTGCTCTTGCAGTGGCGAATCATTTAAAAAGTAAATATCTAGCTCGTTATTATATCCTAAAAAATCGCATAAAGTCATTGGAATATATGTCAACAGGCGGAATTGTGGTTCTTACGATTTATTCGTTGGAGGATACTCCAAAAAGATGTCACTGGAATACGAGTATCATAATTCTTTTGTAAATATCCTGTACGTTTCATGAGATGTCATCAAGGTCGTTGGCAAGTGGTCATGTGGTTCTTCCAATCTGTGCGCTGGCATTCAAGGCTACAGTAACAAGCACCCTTACACTGGCTGCACTTTTTCATCTCTTTGCCAATCAATTCACAACTGTTGCAACTGTTCATTAGTGGCTGTTGAGTCTGGCACTCAATCCTGTGTCTCTTGCAGTCGGCATGCTGACACTCTCGACTGCAATATGCTGCACTCTTACAGTCAGTGCACTTCTTTAGATTTGGCTTTTCCAATCAGCACAGCTGAAGAACAAGTCTTCTTGTGTATTGGCCAGTTCTTCATCTGACATTCTTTACCGCAGTATGCAACCGATTTACACCGCGAGCATTTCATGAGACCTGTCGTTGAATCCTTGCACTCTGCGTACCCTGTTTGTTGCTTCAGAGGAAAACTGCCTGCCTTCTTTGCCATCGTAGAGTCAGACTTGTGTTCTCCTAGACAGATAAACATATTGCGATTGAAGAATGATTTCAGAATAAATGCATGATTCACCAACGCCTCTTTCCCAGGACCTCATTACTCTAAATAATTATATAAAGCACAAGTTCTAGCTTTACAGAACAATATATTGAATTGTTTAGCAATTAAACAACACTAGCCTACAAACTCTGGATTAAGTTTCTTTATTTCATAATTTGTTGAGTACTTAATATTTACAAATGCCAACTTCTGATTTTAGTTGTAAACAATAATAAAGAAGCTAAGAATCACTTGATGGACAAAGAAAAGCACGATTCGAAGGGAATGGCCATTCTACAGATATGAAGAAATCAATGCTCTCCTTATCTGAATGGAGATTGAAACAAACATTCTGTGACTTTTTTATTCAATATAGATCTAGATTGTTACCAAACATCTTAATTGTAACGAATAATGATTCCATCAGTATATTTTCTTAATGTGTTTTCCCACTATTCTCGTATTTAGTGGATATCTATGAAGAGCTGATGCCATAACTTCTCCATTATCATTAACAAAGACCATTTGCAGAAAAGTACTCAATGACCCCGATAATGGCGCGGTCCAATTTACTAAAGCTAGTCTTTCCGGAGACATCCATAAACTGTTTGTGCATAACATTTTCTGGAACGATGAACAGATTTATGCCGAAATTGAAGTGGGAATGATCGAAATATCCCTGTTTAACTAGGAGCTGGATTGATGATGAGAGTTATGTTTCACAAGAATCCCGATTGATGATAATATGTAGGTCTTAGCGGCGTCGTAAAATGTAATATCCTTATTATTTTTAACAAGAAGCTGGATGAATAAAAAGAATTTTTGTCATCATTCCAGCTTTCATTTGAAAAACTTTTTTTTCATCAGCCTTGCTCCCAGTTTAGCATTTCTTTCATTCTAGTTAACAGATCATTTTCATCAATCCTTTTGTTAATTTAAAAGAATTATGGTTGAATCAAAATGTTGTAATCATTCCCGCGTCCATTGAAACCGCATACTTATCATTGATACGGCTTCTAGTTAAATATAATTATTTGTCAACAGGTAAATTAATAATAGTACAGATTAGTTGTGATTTGAGATTGGGTGTCGCGCAATTATATGTCGCGAGATTAAGTGTGCGCGAGATTAAGTGTTTGCGAGAATAAGTGTCGTCGACATTAAGTGTCGTCGAGATTAAGTGTCGCGTGATTAAATGTCACGCAACTGACCAACAAAACTACCTTTAAAAAGATTATAAGGTACAATAAGTGGCAAAATGAAGTAAACCTGAGTACAATTTATTGTCCTCATGAGCCACGACTCGAGCATAGCTGGTGTCATGCTCTTAGCTTATGAGCAGCGCTTTGGATTTTTGTGGTTCACGATTATGGTGACCATTAAATTGACTCATACACGCGAATGCAGAGAGTTGCCGATGATACCAAGTTGGAAAGCTGAGGTTATTCCAGCGGAGAGCAGAGAAAGTATCTTTATGAGTATCTGAAAAGTCCAAAAAATTAGAGATTTTCACTTCCAGCTAAACATTTGGTGTTAAAATTCGACGTATTATTTTAGGTATTCCAGTTTAATTAGTAGGCCTACATGAGTATCTCAAATTCAATATGATGCCCACGGCCTATTCACTAATGCATCTTAGCAATGGCAGATTTGACAAACAATTAGCTCACGTCTGAATGATGTGCATGTTGAAACGGTTGGTAAGCATATTATGTGGGACGGCGGAAATGTATAAATTATGAGTAATCACTAGATTTCATCTGACAAGGACTTGAGTGCATTGCGATGCCTTTTCATAAGAAATCGTTTTATTGAGAACAGTACACTTCAGAAATCGTGCCTCGTTTCAATTAGGTCCAACTGCATGTATTACCACTTAACCATGAACATTTGTATGTCAGTTTATGTGTCATTTTGTTGTGATTCTGTAGCGCCTACAACCTCGATGAACAGGGTAACCACATTTGGTAATCCGATTCTGAGTAAGAGTCGTCTTTTGAAGATAGCATAAGAGATTAACTACGTGTCATATATGTCCATACAGTTTCCCAGTAATTGCATCAGCATGTTACGAATATAAAGGTCTTTGCTACAATATCATTCTTACCATTTGAGGTATCTCAGTTGTACGTACCCATTTTAGTTCTAATGTGTCTATGTTTGTTGTCCATATATTATATATATATATATATACAATGTATAAGTATATATGTATAGCTTCTTTCTGGCCAATTTATACCCTCGTATGATCGTCTCCGGTGATGTCATCATGTGATAAAATTATCAATCGTGCTCAACAGAGTTATGTCTTTTCCCGTAATAACTTTACAATTCCGAACCTGGATATTCGTAATTATTTGACCTACGCTTTCCGCTTCTCAGCATGATTTTCCTACTTGTGCCCAGGCTATAAGCGCCTTTATGCTGATATGTTTCGTTCAGAGTTTCAATTATGTAGGAGAACGTTGTTAGTTACCCATAATTCGCTGAAGAGCAGTGAACTATGTAGCTGCTAGAGCAGTTGCATGTAGGAAAGTAGGCTTATTCTGCTCTCTAGTGAATAACCAGTCATTTTCTAACCCAATGAACAGATAACTATAACCATAACCATCAGTTTTATTGCTCCAAGATACAAGATACATCAATTGATTATGCACTTCATAGAATTTCAGCTCACTTGTTACAACTCGACCCGCTAATTAAATAATCTGGGGTCAAAAATGCTATGTACAATAGTATGCAAGTTGAAAGGGTAGAAGGTGTTCTATAATTAGATTTCCTTGGCTGCGTTTGCACTGAACACAACCAAAAACCTACAAGCGATTAAATCTGAAACAGGGACCAAACGGTGAGCCGGTTACAATACAGGGAGTCTAAGTCCGCATTTGAAATATTTATTAGAGAAGCTGCTGACAGTGATTACGGGAGCGTCTCATGCGAGTCCTTCTTAGAGGGTTTCATATAAGTATCAAGTGACTATAATTACAATGTGATGCAGAAAAAGTAGATCTATAAATTTTTTAAGACCCAAGTTCAACAATGATGAATATCGATTAATTAATCTGAAAAAATAACGCAATGTTTAAATTAAATTTAATAACGTTTGAGCACAAATAAAAGAATTGATCAAGCGGGAACTGGGGAAATGCAAAGGGAGAAGTGTTCTGGAGAATGTATCGCATAAACAAAGAGATATTGTTCATTCCAATAATTTCTCGACAGATTAAAACATGTTGATAGAACACCTCGGAAAGAGTGTTTAAATATGTGTTAATAATACTATCTAGCAATTGCTATATGTTACAGACATTTGATTATAGTTTTTTTATAGCCCTACACCTGTTTTGAATTAATCATATTCTTTGCACATGCGAAATGCTCATTTCTGACAGTAATAATCGCGTTTAGCGAAACAATGTTGCCAAAGAAGCCAACTGAAAAGTAATTCCTTTTGCAGAGGAGAATTGCTAAAAAAGTAAATGTTCGCTTCGTTCCTCTTTTGAAGAAGAACGGCTTGAGGTCAGCATATTGTAGACGACAGGTATAATTGTGGCACATCATTGGTTGGAGGATTTTCCAGATGGTAGTCACTGGGGTACCCCCACGATAATGTAGGTTCTAATATAATTAATTGATCAGCATGTTCCACAAGACGTCATCATGGTCATCGGCAAGCTGTTTTGTGGTTTTTCCAGTCTGCACGCTGGCATTCAAGGCCACAGTAACTAGCACTCTTGCACTGACTGCACTTTTTCATCTCTTTGCAAAGCACTCCACAGTTGCTGCAGCAGCTCATCAGTGGCGATGAGCTTGGTGGTTGTTGAGTCCGGCACTCAATCCTGTGTCTCTTCCAATCAGCAAGTTGACACTCTCGACTGCAATATGATGCACTTTTGCATTTAGTGCACTTCTTTAGATTTGGCTTTTCGATTCGACAGTATAAGCAAAATACAATAGATCTCGAATCAGAAGGTTTATCTCCGTCAACCTCATTATTGACACTGTTCCCCATCTTTTCCGATCGAGTCTGGGCAAGATGCAGATCTGCAGCAGAAGAAAAGGATCCGTTAGTATCTTCTTTAAAACTACTCTCATCACTTTGCTTTGCAGGTTGAAAAATCTCATTCATTTCGTTAGAAGGAGAAACATCGTCATTGGTTATCTGTGTTGAGTCACAGGTTATGCTTGTTTTCTTCAGATCAACCTTTTTCTTTTTTTCCAAAGATGCAGTTCCGGCATTTGGAATAGCTGAAGAGCAGCTCTTCTTGTGCCTTGGCCAGTCCTTCACCTGACATTTTTTACTGCAGTAGTTGACCGACATACACCTCGCGCATTTCTGTAGGTATGTCATTGAATTCTTGCACTCTGAGCAGGATTCTTCTTTCGTGTCCAAATTTCTGTCCTCTATATTCGCAGTACATGATTCCTCGTCTAGGCAATAAAAGAGCATTCATTCTTGTTAAAAACGTTTTCCTGCGTCGCATTGTCCTCCCGTGGGACAATTCGGTGATACGGTATGGAACATATATGGTAGACAGGAGTGCTCTTACGTGCAGATTATTGAGCGTCTTGCAAATGATAACTCTCATGAACGCTATAGCCTAAGATGCCAGCCTCAACAACATGCTAGCATCATTAAATTGCTTCATAGAACTTGCGCTCCTAACTTAATATGTCAGTGGCATAGTCAAAGAAGTAGAGCTTAATAGCCTTCTTCATAAACTTTCTGAATGTCTAATATCAGAAGGTTAGGTGGCTGCAAAGCAGAAATTAAAACTCTACTGGCGTATCAAATTTGGAGCCCAAATGTGGTAGAACTTGGACAAGGAAAGTGTTAGCCTTTATGGGTCCAATATGGAAGTGTGAGTCCCATAAAGGCCCAATATGTAATTGCTATTATTGACTTCTATCGCGCCGGTGTCTATACTTAAAGCGTCAACCGATGGCGCGCCAAAACCATGTCATAATCAGTTCAATATCCGGTAGCTGACATCGCAAAGGAGCACAGAAACCAGTAAACTAATGGCAGATGCGTAATTTCGAAAACGTTTGAGTTTAAAACGAAATGATAAAAGTGACCATTCTCTGTCTTATTGGTTGTTCAGCAGTATATTAAACTTATCACGGCTCGTTTTTGGTGTGCCATCGGTTAATGCTTTGTGCATTGGGCACGGGCGCAATAGAAGCCAGTAATTGCAATTACAATCACAATGCAGAGCGGGTCGACTTATCATGGAGAGAGCTCCAATACATAAGTAGACCCCTGCAGCTTGTTTACCAAGAATAGTGCTAGCTTCAGGTATAACCGAAGAAAGATAATCAAACAACCCTTCATGAACTGATAATTTATGCATGGATTATCAGTATTGGTATAATTCTTATCCTCTGCCAACACGGGCATGTAGATAGGATAGACTCGGGTATATGTACCCTACAATGAATCTGGGTAGAGACTATGTGCACACTTCACATTTTTTGCATCCTTTGGGATACAACATCTAACTCAACGGTCAAATAGCGCCTGTAGGCCTACCTGTTTGAAACCGAGTCATGGAAGCAGCGAGTGACGCCATCATGTTTCTATTCCTTATCGGAACTATCAAGTTCTTTCGAATGGAAGTCGAATAAATATCATCGATATATTTATTCACCAAAATCGAATTTGATGAATAATTGTACAAAGCCAGTTTCATATTTTCTCCGGTGTCTCTTGGAAATATCATTTGTAGGAAGGAATTGAGCGAAACATTGGGTGCATTCTTCTCCTGAATTGCTGATCTTTCTTGTGACATCCTAAGACTGTTTGTGTAAAGCACTTTCTTCAACAGTTGAAGCTATAAGGAAAAGGCAACAATAAATGCTTGACACACTGAATAAACAGATTAATGAATATAATAGTATATAATGCTGCTAGTTAAAATGTAGAGAAACGCGAAATAAAAAAAGTAGAATATTTGATGAAGAAAAAAAGGAGGCACATTAAGTGATAGAGGGGAAAGACGAATACGAGAATTTTTTCGCAGGTATACAGAGGCATTTCTCCTCGCTTCTTACCGATTTACAGCCCTTGACGTTTATAACTGTTTCTGCTTCTTTAGTACCATACTTGTAAGTTGGCATCTCAGCTGCTGCTTGATTGTTCTTGGTTTCAGTAAATCTCAGTCTGACGAATGGAAGGTTTTTGAACATGTAATAACCGTCGACCTCTAGAATCAAGAATTCCCTTGGAGTAGACGCTTCATTAGCTCCAAATTCCGCCAATCCCATCTTGTGAGCCTAATCGTATGACACAAAGACAAAATATTAATAAGGTAAACTATAACTACACATTCTGAATTACTTCCAAGTTCTTTAGTGTCTATGCGGACTACTGAGTACAAAGGAGTACATTATAATTTAGCTGTAAAGAGCAGATAATACTTAAAAAGATATGTAAAAAATTTACAGAAACGTAGCAAATAAGGTTTTAAGATGACTAGACCTACTAGTATTTTGTGTTTCTGTGACCCTAGATGCCACAGCCTTTCCATGATTAAACGTAGAACCATGAAGGCATCGTCAGTGAGTAAGTCTTGTCCTCTGAGGGTCTTTGCCCTCGATTCAATGTCAATTGGTGAACAAAACATGAGATCACAGATCATCGTCTCTTCCAAATATGTCTTGATGTCTTGACCGCAGGTGAAAGGTAACAGCTCGCTGTCGTCAATTAATCGAAAGGGCAACGCATTCCTTCCAGTGTTGAAGGTCTTCTGTTTGTATAGGATAGCTTGAATACAATTGTTGCCGATATCTTTGACCTCATAGGAGTCAACAGCGCACGAGAACTTGTACGGCATATCCATTCCCGCTGTGCTGAAGTGAAAAGTTATTATGTACCAAAATCGCGCCGTACATTGGTAAGTTAATAATTTTCTTAAGTACAATACAAGGCTTACCAAAGTAGTGTAATGTTTATCCCAATTTCCTCAGGTGAGAAAAGTTCCAAGTTGAAAACCATTACTAGGGGCCCATATAATCTATAGACCATGGACACATGGCTAATTTAAAATTTGCTCTATCGATAAGCCACTCCACGCAAATGCTCTTCTTTCTTCAACCGTTGCAGAATTTTTGCAACGAATGTCAATACGGTATGCTAACAAAAAGAGAAATATTTAAAGCATCTTACGCGCTCTGGTGAAATTCTGAAATATTATGGTGCATTCTGCCTTTTCGATATTTTGACTCTTTGAGGCTTTGGCTCCGGGGTTGAGCTATGATTTGGAATTTATTTGTTTAATATGAACGCCGAGACATTATTGAATCTGATTTTTGCTGATGGAATAGTTAGAGGTGGTCGTTCATTTAGTCGCTTGGTGCAATGTAGAGATTTACCAATAGGACTATAGTAGAGTCACTGTTTGCGTTTCTGCTCACCTATTAGCACACATTCTACTTTGAGAGTCTGATACAATTCTCTGGCACATAGAGTCGAATGATGCTTTAATTTTAGCTTCTCCAAAAACCGCTGGTAATCGATACTCGTCGACATCTTCATAGCAAATCATAGACTGAAAATAATACAAGGAATGTGACTGATTGTTTTAATACCATATAACGTGTAACGTCGATAAAGTAGACGCACAGGTTGCAATTGTTGAATATTAAATGGTTACGTTACGTGCGCAGAGGAAACGGTAAATTAAACTGACCAACTGACAACATTGGTATAGCATTTAATGTAAAAACTGATAGTTTTAGGGCACAGGCCGATGAATAAAAGTATTTTTCGGCATAGGAAGTGATTAATTATAAATTATAGTGCCCAAAGTAACTGCTTATAGTGCGCCAGACGCGAAAGATGGAATGAGGCTTAAAATGAAGGCAGAGAGAAATATGCTGCACAGAGAGAGTATTGAGGAAAAAAATTAAAGTTTGTAGGGCTTATATCAAACACAAGCTTATTAGAAATATATTAACAAATTAAATTAATATTCACGAAAATACTTCAGACAACAAATGTGTTATTCCTATTATTATAGTCAGCGTAATTACATTGAAATACAATTATACTTTCTGTTAGTAGGCCTAATCACTTAGATATCATATTTGATTCATTTTCTGATTAAATTGATGTAGGCCTATAGTCCTGCACACTTAAACAATGATGAACTGCGATTGTTTCAAGGCGGCATCTTTTATCTGCCTGATCTCCAAAAGAGTCCAAAGATAGGCCTATATCAACTTCTAGTGTCAATCTTTCAGACTGAGAGTTACCTGAACGAGACCGTTATTCATGTAATCAGTTAAAATGCGTTATCACACGTGCCATAGGTCCTTTGGAAAGACATAGTTAAAAACTTTAATAATCATTTTGATAAATATCGTTAATCGACGCATTTGTATTCAATCGTATTATCCGGATTGAAAATCCTCGGCAGGTCTATGCTTGTAAACAGAACTGATTGAACGGAAGCATAGAATAAAGCAACTGATGCTACTTACACAGATTAGAGAATGCGTTATAAAAATGCACAAAATAACAGAAAAGCACGTTGCAATCAATCAATTATGACAGAGAAATTTGAGTAATAATAGTAGAGATAAGAATTAAGAAATGCGCACTGCAGAGGCAAATGGGACATATTGGGATTAGTCTGAGTAGCCCACAACGCCAGTAGAACAGGTCGGAGGAGATGCACGCACAGTGCACCACAGTTTAGAAGAGCCAAAAAATACCCGCATTTGGTAGAATAGCAAATACAGACTCCGACAAGTGAACGGCTATATACATGTCCTAGTCGGACTGACTGATAAATAATGGTAATACCACCTCAATAATTTAACTACCTGAAATGATTTAGCTGTTGACGCGTCAATCTTCTGTGGCCGATTGAACGTTGCTATGATTTTGCCCTCCATTTTGACTGGAACGTGTCGGGCACTGAATTTGATATTAGGCCCACCAACCAACCAAGCCGATACTGTTGCATGTTTCGAAAGAGCTTTCCATTCACTCTCTAGAATTGGAATCTGAAAAGCTTTGCTAACGGCATCATATTGAAACAGGGAAAGGACCTCGTAGTTATCGCTCTGAAATGCAAAAGCATGCATCTGCAGGTTGTTTAAAGTGACAACTAGTCAGGATATACCTTCATTTTGCCTCTACACAATCGGATCGATGAACGTTGGGATTAGCTGGCCTCCTTTCCACATACAGGAAAGGGCCAGTTCATGCTTTCACACTCATGGATCATAGCTTACATAGAACCGTTTTCCGTTAAAATCATTGTCTTTTTTGATATATTGAAGCAACCAGGTAGGTAATGACAAAAAAGGAAAAGCAGGTCAAGCCAAAAATCTGATTCAGTTTATTCTCGTGTATTTAAAAACAGCAATTTTAAATAATTATGTGTTTTGTATCTTCTGAAGAAATGCAGTGCTATTACCATTATCGTAACCGTAGTCTAAAAATGTTTACAGTTTACAGTGCCCAAATAGCAAAGTCGTAGAAACCAACTTGTTCACAGGCATTTTACTAGTGTGTCGTGTGCTAATAGATCTAATCATTATAGTAATGTAGCAGTCGTCACAGTTGGGTCCTCTTTTGTGACAAGAACGACAGCATACATACAGACTTAACCCGCGTATATTTAAAGTAACTTACTGATGAAGTACTATAATTCAGTTTCAATCTACAGTTGAATTTGTTACATCCTTCGACAGCAGCAAGATGTGGTATCTCGACTATAAGAAGTCGATCTGGCAAAAACAATAGTATCAACATTAACTCAGCAATCGTCTTAATTGTTTCTCCCTCTAATTCATCTCCTTCCTCTTCTTCGCAGTTTCTTGACTTTCTTTGCACTATTCTCAATTGCTCGTCATTTTGGCATGCGGTTTGTCCACCGTCCGTTGTGTATAAGCGTCATGGCTATAGCTGAACGAAGAATGTAGCAGGCCCCATTTCCACTTTCTAATGCGTATTCGCAAGTGAGGACAATAAAGCTGTCACTCAAGTACAATGTCGCGTTTCGCTAATTTCGTAACCGGTACTGCTCAGCATTAATTGTAGCACATACATGTGATACGTAAACGCATACAGTCATATCAACTTATTATTGAAACAACATTGAGTGTAGCAGATTTCTTATTCACATAAGTTTATATTTAGCAGTTTAAGTTCAAGGAACATACTTAACTCTTTACGTATATTAAGGTCACTAAGAAACAATTGGAGAACTTTGACAAAGTACATTATCAGGACTTGTCTTATTATCTCCAAAGTGCAACCTCTAGACTCGTAATGAGACCGTCTAAATAAACCTAAGTAGAAGGTTATGTGACTACACGCTCAACAATATAAGAAATAGTGTCAAAATAAATACCTCGCTGATGCTTCATTCCAAAGGCCCAGCACACAACATCCCAATTGACTCTGTTGCATGAAATACCCTTTCCCACTCTGCCCGTAAATGTTTCGACATATTTCAAGAGCGCCGTCACTACAAATATCGACATTTCTTAGTTTTTATAAACTTTACAAATATAGACCTACTATGCCAATATTAACCGTTAGTTCTTAACTAGGACATTATAAGTTTGACGTTTTGGCCATACATTGTCTACACTTTGTTACGATTTGTTAGCGCGGTCGGCCCGTAACGTTCAGCGTGCGCTGAGTGAGCGGGTTCGACCCTCGTGCTGTGTATGGACCTTGAGCAAGTCCTTCGCGCACAATTGCTCTGAATTACAATTGCAATTGCTTCGTCGAGACGTGTGCGCTTTCGTGCATGACTTGTCATGTTAAAGTGCGTTGTATTGTATTGTATCTAGAACAAACTAATCTTAGTTATAAATTCAATAGCGTATACCAATTAATTTTCTAACGAATATATTGCCAGTTTTGTAGTCTACCACTCAATGTAAAATTGTATATTCAGCTGCAGTGATTTAATTTTTTAAATGCAGACAGTTGGTGCGATTGGGTTAGGTATGTACAATATGAACGTACTTCCAAATCCTAAAACATGCTGCAGGTGCTGAAAACAATACATGAGAGTCAATGGAGTCTGTTTTTCACTACTTGCAAAGCTGCTCGATGATTCGTTCCAGAATGTAGAAATAATCATGGAAATGAGCACTTCTTTCATTTGGAGACTTTCTGAAAAACAACACGAAGAAACATGCAACAATTCTATTCCGTCATAGGTTTGCATGTACGTGTATAATTGTATAGGCCTATATTCGTCTATTAGAACAGACTGACAAATCGCAGCTAGTTACAACAAGTTACACAATACAGTTGTTATTTTGATTCACTCTACTATCGGTTTTAATAGAAGCGATTTAAGTTCTTATACCGGGCTGTATCGCACAGTATTGCTTAAATAGTGACGGGAGGTGGAATTGTTTGATATTAAGTAGGCCCATAGGCCAAGTCCTTGCGCTTGGCTCTACGGTACAGTACTGCCTAAGCATGTGTGATGAAATTGTTAAGGTAAGGAATAAATTAATATATCTGGGGCCAATTGTAAGTTCCAAGTAAAACTGTTACTGTTAAAAATCACTACGACAATCACTACAACAATCTCACTACGTTAGAAATGAGGTTGGCTGCTGAGGCAGACGATCAGTAGGAAATGTTAATTAGAAGCGATGGCTTTAAGTTTCATATTTTTATTTCCATTTATTCTGAGTTCATATTTTTTAATTCCTATTTTGTTGCCCTCAACAGTTATTATTACTTTTAAACACAGAATTATTTCATTATTTAGGCATATAAAGTATATTGGACAATTTTACCGATAGGTTCATGTTTCAGCATTACATCGTCTGGTGTTGAAATGCGCTACATCGAGTGTCCTCGTCTATACAAGCATATAGGCTTATATTGTACTTTTCATGGGACGTCGCTAGTGAGCAGATCGCAGTCAAATATTGAACGGTAGAGTGACCCCAAAATCAACTTGATCTCCGCGGCCAGGTATTATTAGTCCAATAGTTAAAGAATAATAATAAGTTCAAATGAAAAGGGTCAAGTTACATTAATTTACAATAGGCTGGGGCCCAACATATGGTTTGCAGAACAGAATAAATTAAAATAGCTTTCAAGTCAATCAATTGAAGGAGTTTGGTGCAAATATAGACCTAAAAGTTTTCACATATCGATAATAGGCCTCGACCTTCCCCATTTCCCCAATATTTTTTGTCCCTTTTCGCATGGGTCATGACACACGACCGCAAAAGGTAACAATTCGAAATCAAGCCTATAAGGTTATTAGCTTATTGGTTGCAATGTAAGCTTATATATATTAACGTCATCACTAATTTTTACTTATTATTGATCAGCAGAAGAGGCGATCATATATTTGACTGTTTGAACAATCAAATATATATTTATATTTATTTATATATAGGCCCATAGATTTAATTTCCAGAATATTAGCTTAACACCGTCCAAATGGATTGGTACGTCTTCTTGAGTAAAACTTTTAGTCCAGTAGATAGCTTCGCTATCTGCATGTCGTGCGTACATCGTTCTGTAGAAACCTTGCAAATTCCTGTAAGCAATACATTTGCATAATTTGGAGAAGTGATTTTAAATTAAGAAAACGATAGTTGCTACAAAGTCCCCATGATTAAGCTACGATGAACGCTTTTCTACGAGTCAACCTCTTAGTGCATGAAGGAAGAAACCAGGGATATTGGTGTGTAGGTGAATATGTGTTTTGTGACACAAACATTTTCAAAACTCAGAAAGCTAGCTGAAAATCTCCATAATAATAGATTAAACTTTACGCACGCGCTTTGGCCAAGCCAGACGCACGTTTCCATAACATCTCATATTGATTTATTTGTCGTACACAGGAGAGCTATGAATGATAATTTTGGTTCGTTCGGTCTTCTAATGTAACCCAGTATGCGATACGTTCATGTTGCTGACTTTCGTGGAGTTATTTCACCGTTATTTCGGAGTGATTTGGATCGTGGTCGGACCCTTGTCGTCGAGGCTTTGCACTTAAACATGGACAAGCCCAGTCGATGGGTTTCAGGTTTTTTTTATACAGTGTCAACTTCTGTTGGTTATTGCCAACCGTTCCAGTAGGCATACACTGAGATTCTTTACCAACAATTTCAAGTTGCTAGAAGTTTCGTCCTCCGCAGATCCTGTGAAATATGGACACAGCTACTTCCATAATATGCGACGGAACTGCTTGGCCTTGGGCCTCGTGTGCTGCGAGTCTCTCCAGTCTCTATCCGTTGTCGCTCCTATGATCCTATCAGCGCCATATGTGGTATTTTGGGGCCCTATATGCAAAATGATTGTATGGGACCGACTCTCACGATGCTTACCCAGACGAAATTATTGCGACGAAATGATCTGCGACGAAATGAAATGCGACGAAATGAACTGCGACGAAATGATCTGCGACGAAAATTTAATGAGCGTCACCGTCTAGATCAGCAATGAATGGGAATCCATTGTTTGGCTCAGTGAAATCGGCAAATCCGCTGTGGTGACTCACCTAGTTAGCGAGTACGATCTGTTTGCTGTAACTTTTTGAATTTATATCGGTCATTTTATATACCTTATGTTATATATATATATACATATATATTCATATATATG
The DNA here is from genome assembly GCA_959347315.1 of Bimastos eiseni. NCBI lineage: Eukaryota > Metazoa > Annelida > Clitellata > Crassiclitellata > Lumbricidae > Bimastos > Bimastos eiseni. The sequence continues at coordinate 20,813,947 of OY365815.1, forward strand.
CATATGTAGGGTGGCTTGCGCGTCACTTTGTGAGATATCAACAGGCGCTATAAAATTATATTAATTGCCTACATACATGTATCTACAAATATTCCAAGCATTAATGGAACTGTCAAAATAAACTGATAAATAAATGACAGTCTCCTGGGAAACGACCAGAGTTCTTAAAACAGGTCAAAAGGGACCATTTGTACGCAAATGATCCCTTTTGATCTGCTTTAAAGCGTAAAAGTTCTCTAGCAATCACGTGATTATAATTATTAGTTGAGTTGGATAAGACGATCTTATTGCAGATAATGCTTTTTAAATACATTTAAAATATATTCTCATAAATATATTATACATACACACATGTACATTGACAAAAAATTAAACTCAATTTATAATGAGCATCTGCAGAATAAAGCGAAATCTTTAACTCACGTGGATCCGATGTCCAGGTCCTCAGCAAGCTTTAGGCCAATCATAGAAGGCAACAGCATGTGATGGCACTTAAGCTCATTGTTGAAAAATTCCTTCAATGTGTCATAACGATGATGCCAACTAAATGACTCGGTTAAAAGCACCGACTGAGAGCTGTCATGCACCACAAAAGGCTATTATTGTACTCTAATGTAATCATCAATTTAAAGACCACAAGCAAAAATATTAAGCTTTATTACACAGGCTGATCTAATGCCCTTCAGATCTATCAGTGAATATCATAGACCGGTAGACCTTTACGCTCATTCGCCATCCTGTCACGTTATGATAATGTACTTGTATTTATAAGGATCTCTAAATCTAGTCTACAGTAATGAGATCTAAAAGCATCATTAACCCTTACCCCTCCAATTATTATTGTAATTATTTATTATTTTTGTCTAACCAGCACTGGACCTATAACTGCGCAGCATATTACGGCATTGATTCGTTCCTGCTATTACCTCTTGCGCCAGTAACGTATTTCTCTCCTCCTTTGCTGAGCACTACCACCATAGTTCATGCCTTTATCGTAGATCGATTAGACTACTGCCCCTCTCTCTACTATGGGCTCTAACGTAACCGTATTGCAAATCTTGGAGGAAGTTCTGCAGGCCGCTGCTCGTATGGTCAGAAGTGTCCTTAGATTTGGTGAAAACCTCTGTGTAGCGACATGTACATGTGTAATGTCCATCATCGGCTCCCGATCCACTGCGCTTCCGTTATAGGATCTCCGCTATTGTATGGCAATGTGTCTTGTCTATGTGTCTGTTTGTCTGGTGCCACCAGACAGAATAGGGGTTCTCAATTATTGTGGGTCTGCTTCGAATAACCTCCCATCTGACCTGCGTTCTCCCTCCCGGGACCTGTCTAATTCTTTCTACTCTGTGTCCGGAAATAAAGATACCTCTTAATGATAACATGAAAAAAAATAGTAAATATTCGTCGATGTCTAACATTCCAAAAATGCTTTAATCCTGAAATATTTATCTAAAGCTGCATAAAATGATTGTTCCTGTTAACCAATAATGACCTCCGAATGTCGTCATTAGCATCGAAATTCACTTACTCGCTCAATCATGGTTACGGTTGATGTTCGGCTCTTGGAAATAAGCGAATCCACTTCATAGACTTCGGAGTGAAAATAATTGGAGCTTATTACCGGGATTGTTTTTCTGTTAAAAAATTGTTTCCTGATGGGCTCATATCCAAAAATATTAGAATATTCCGATTATTACACATTTTGACACGATGAGTCTTCAGCTCACCGACTTTGTGAGACGGTTGAATTACCCACTAAGGAGACTCCAGATCTTGTAGCCCTTAATGTTTGGCCGCCAAACAGCTATATCAGATACATTGATGAACTCCGTTTGCGGATTGTTGATGCCTGGGAGCAATTTATTTATGCTGCTAATCGGATAGTGACCAGTGTCGCACGCCTCTTGAATCGTGTGTTGAGGCCGAAGGCGAACAATTTGAGCACACCTTGTAGGTGTCTAATATTATTCAAACACAAGAATAGATTTGAATTACTTTTATGTTGGTTTATCGACAACATTTAAAAAAATTGAAAATTCTGCAGATGTAGACTACCTTAAGTCCTTAACACTTGAATATTGAAGAAAATGACATCGTTATTATGACGATGACGTCATTACTGGATGCCGGTAGCTATCATATTTCATGTACCAGATAATTATGTGAGGATCAAAATGCTTTTGGAATTTTAAAAATCAAAGAATATTTACTATTTATTTACGTATTATCATTACGGGTTCCTTATTTCCGGACACAGCGTATAAACTCCTCGAAACTTTCTTCTTCTTCCTGGTCTGGGTCGAGAGCGCCCCTGAATAGTTATCTTGAAGGGAGTTACATAAATTTCATGGATGGATGGATGGATGAATGAATGAATGGATGGATTGATGGATGGATTGACGGATTGACGAATTAAAGGATTAATGGATTGATGAATGGATGAATGAATGGATAGATAGATGGAGTAGCTTATTTGCAACCAACGATATGGATGGATGGATGAATGAATGAATGGATGGATGGATGGATGGATTGATGGATTGACGGATTGACGAATTAAAGGATTAATGGATTGATGAATGGACGGATGGATGAATATATATTATAACTGGCTCTTAATCCAACAACCGTTCAATCGATTCAGATTTATAGAATACCGCAATCAATTGCATTACAAATAATATATTAGTAGCAATTAAATAATCAAAATTGTTTTATGAAGTCTATGACTATTTATTAATTCTAACTTTTTCAGTCGTGGTCGTGCGGTTACAAGCAGATTCAGCAGCCCAACATGATCGATTAAATTGCTGGCGAAAATAAAGTCAAAAGTCATATCCGATGGCAGCAGCCAATGACACAGATGGAACATATCGGTCGCCCAAAACGTATATGTCACCTGAGCATATAACAGCATACTCACTAGCAATGGATTTGCTTACTCCGCTTAAGATCCGTACAATTTTAATCTTTTCTCTCGTGTAGTAAAGTAATGTAATGCAATAGAATATTTAAATAGCGCCGCGACGCTATCACTCAGCAGCACTCTCAACGGGCGTCTGTGCTTGGGCCAGAAAACAGGAAAATTGGCGTCTCCTAAACTTGAAAGGTGAGAGGGTTAGCAATTCCAGGCGCATGGAATGACAGTTCCAAGCTAAAGTAAAATAGGCAGCGCTTTTCTATTTGGCCATAACACAGCCCAAGCGAAACAACAAGAAGCAAAAATGGTTGTTTTTCAGTCCAGTTTTTAGCACAGACTCTATTGCCAGAAAGTACACTTAAAACAAGCATTCTCGTAGCACGTAGAGAAACATTCTCAAATCAATCAATAAAATGCTTGTATGTTCACCAAAACATACTGCATAATACAATCTCAGCTGACACTTGATGAATCGCACTAACCTTCGTCAGTTTCCAGGATTGCAGATAAAAATAAATCTTGTCTCTCATCTTCTCGAAGCAGACTTCATATACTGTAGAAAATCTTGCTACAAGTTCCCTACAGATAAAAAAATTGGACGACACAATATTAGCTATGCAGAAGCTCAGTTCATTCAAAAATAGATGTAGTCTAAATCTCCCTTGTACCTTTTTCCATCCTTGATCATCCACGCTAGAGCTGGTAATGAACAAATCCAAAGGTCCTGAATTCGGAGTTACTGCATCGCAGCACCCCCAAGAATACATGTCTGTATCAAGTTCTCTGTTTGGTGAAAGGTACGTGTTCGTAAACAAGTATTTACCAGTGGCTCAAACCATCACCGCGTCAATAACATGGTATTGGTAAGACGTTAAAGACTATTGCTGTCAGGAGACGTCCCTAAACTTGTTCTTTATAGATTGGATCAAACTACATTCGTTCAAAGCGCGCCACCTAGGGACCGTATTGTGATACAAAACGATGCAACCCACTAAAAATTTCATCTTAGCCGATGTGTAACAAAGGATATGATTCTTCTTAGAATCATGGCTGTAGAGATATGATACTCCATTGAAAGAAGGGGAACTCTCAAGGTCATTTTAAGGCAGGGCCCTGATTAAGAAATGCGGTGTCTCTGTTAAGTGAATAGGGCCCCACAGAATCATAGTAAATCGTAGATACATATACAACTAGTGCTATGCAACGAATAAACATTCGTTTATGCAGTTTGAGACGATATACTAAGATTTCAGTTCACTTGACCTTCTACACACTCAGTGTACTCTCAGCGACACTGATCAGGCAACGATGAAGTATTTTGTCTAGCAGTCATTATGCCGAAGATAAGAAAATTAAGCTGGCGAGTACGTTATACTTATAACGCTATGTCAGAGGCAAGCTCAAGGGATTGCTATTTCAGTTCTCTTTTTCTTTAGATTAATTCACTATAGCAACTATTTTGGATCAGCTACTTGTGCATGCGTTGAAGGTCCTTATTTACCTTGATTGTGTCATCATCTGTGATAAACATCAACACAAAACCGATATGTTATTTACGAGCTGAGGAAGTGAAGTTAAAAACGTGCTACAAACCTTTGCAATGGAAAATAACAAGCAGATGGATGATCTCCGTATTCAACACACCACTCATCACAACCAGGTCGCATCAATGTTGGATTCACAAAGTCCTTCCGACCCTTGCGATCTTTCGAAAAATTCACGAATCCATCTCTGGCAGCCGTTATCATTTGTTTCCCAACAATTTCCACATCAGACTCTTTGATTCCCCGATCAATGTAGATCGGTTTCGATGCGTACTTTGCAACATTGAAATCGTCGAACGACACAGCGTGGCCTGCTTCTTCGAATGATTTGAGTCGGCTTTGATTGACCGCAGGTTGACTGAGTTTCCTGTTTAGCCAGCATTTCCATGTCTTTAAGACAGACTTGAGAGACTGTTTGTCACCGAACTTACATATTCGTTCACTGTCTCGGCTCGAGTTGTTGTAGATCTCAATGAGATCTTCCAAAACAGCTTTGAGTCTTGTAAAATCTTTCTCAACCATAAAAGCGTTGTACCAAACACTCCAGAGAAACTCTGCATCAGACTTACTTTCCGGATCTAGTTTATTCATTATTTCAAGGATGATTATGTCTCTCGCTATGACATCTTGGTCAATATCATTCAGGTGGAAACGCAGCTCCTTCACTTCGCCGGCAGAGGTAGGTCTCTGATTCAGTCCAGCGACTGTCGCCATCACGTGTCTTACATCGCCAAGGCCCAACACCAAAATATCCATATCACGGCTGACCTTGAAGTCTCTGAGGAAGTCGTGCATTCGTGTATTACCACACGCATAGTAAACTCTGTGTTCGGGTACAATGCAAGGAACCCAACACTTGGACAAAAAGTCAAATATGGCTCCATCTTCAGTCATGATTGAAATCGGATCTATGCTGCTGGATATAGTCTGTCCTGTCTGTTCCTGTACCGTTTAGCGACAGCAAATTTCAAGCTTGATCTTCACCAGTTTATGGTTAATGCCGAATTTAGGCTGTTTGATGTTGCTCTTATATTTTAAAAAACGAAACCGGGTTCTACCATTTCGCTGTTTTCGGAAATTGTTGTATTTATAGCCCTACATATTCGCACAGAAGTTCGACTAACATCAATTACAATAGTGTGCATCGGCAGGCCTAAAGCTAGCAACATGAATCCACCATATAGCAGCCTACAAAGAATTTAGGCTGTTTAATGTTGCTTTTATATTCTAAAAAAACGAAACCGGGTTCTACCATTTCGCTGTTTTCGGAAATTACGTAACGTCATCACATCAAATATCGAAATATGCAACTTTATTTTTTCGAAATCACTCAGCTAAACAGTGAGCCAACTTCTGGAAGCGAATAGGCTCATAACACGCAGTCTTACCAACACAGCTGACCGAGCTGATATTGATATTTTTATCATTTGGAGGCCCTCTGAGATTTGGGGGCCCTAGGCGCGCGCCTAGTGCGCCCATAGGTAAACGCGCCACTGTCAGTGATGACGTACATCCGGCTTCATTATCGACGCTCGTGGTAGGCTACTTTCAAAAAGTTTTGCTTCAGTAGATTTAGTACTAAAAATCTGTAAACTAGCAGTGCTGACGACGATCAAGCTGGCTATAGTAAGCGGAACTACAGCAAAATGAATGTGACAAAGAATGTTGGCCACGAAGCACAGATCAGCGTTAAAGACCGAACACGATAGTATCGTTCTGAATTCTATGAACTCGGTGAGTGAAAAATTAGAAGTCCGTTAAATAATGCTTTATGTGAAATGTGAATGGCTAAGAACTTTTGAGTTTTTCAACCCCACTAAGGTTTCTTTAAACGGCATTAAACTATTATTTAAATTGAAAGGCTCATGTGTAAGATTTATCTAGTAGCCTAACATTAGGTCAATGTTGACTATTTTGTTTCGGTGGTTTTGTAATTCTAGGCGAAATCGCCTAAATTCACATACCATGCCAAATTGAGTTCGCATAATTTAAGAAAACATTTCGCATAAACCACAGGGTACTACTTATCGGTTGATAATCGCTTACTGTGCAATATTTTAACGACTTCAGATGTAGTCATTTATATAGACCTGCGATCGCGTAGACTAATTTGGTAATTCGTAAAAGTTAACTTTTGATCCCCAGCTATTTTGGGACAACTTAAACACTTGAGCATGAGATCTCAGGTCATGACAACACGACTGCAGTCTACATATATAATTTAAAAATTTAAAAATTTAAAAAATAAATTACACATTGTGCGATTCAATTTTTTCTGTTAGCTGAGCTTGAAATGTTAAAATGAGTCGACTTCTTGATTCCATGTACTATAGGCCTGTTATTAGGGTTGGACCGAATCTGGATTCGAAAGTCGGCTTCCGCTCGATTTTGCCGCAGGCTGATAGAAACGGTATTTACGCATCACCGTTAATATTAAAATTCCATGTACACTAAGAAAGTTACCAATCGACGCATCGATAGAAATGCCTGTAAAAATGTTCAACGCTGTCTCTAAAATCACCATTAATTTAAGAAATGTTAGATTACAGACATTATCATCTAGAAAAAAATGTATTTTTTATCACATGAATGCTCAGTAAAAGGAAATTGGCAAAAACCGATTATTTTTATTATTAAACACGCTATTTAGACCTATTGCTCGAAAATCAACGCACTTGCCTTTATCCTCTAGCTTATTTAGGCTAAGATAATACTTCTTAATCATTGATGTTCGGTATAAACGCTATCGTAAAGTAAAATTGACAGAATAATTACTTGCGGCATAAGAGGTCTAAATTACGAGTAAATTTCCTCGAAGTCAATTCTGTTTAAACATGTGATTCTGGTAAGATAAACTAACAAAATGATATTCATTTACAAAACTGACGTAGCCAAAGATACACAAACTATTTAATTGGTTCCCCAAATGAGAAGGCCGTTTTAAATTAAGACCTTCGTGCCATCAAATCTGATATCATTCTTTCTCACCGTCAATTCTAAACCTCTAAATGGCTAAAAAAACACTTCGCGGTCTCTATCGAGTATGTAACAGTAGCCTGGGGAATACATTGTAATGGTGTATCACAATTTAAGAGAATTATTCAGCATGTCGAGCAAGAAGTGATCAAGATCGTCGGCAAGTAGCTTTGTGGTTCTTCCAATCTGTGCGCTGGCATTCAAGGTTACAGTAATTAGCACTCTTACACTGGCTGCACTTTTTCATTTCTCTGCCAAACACTCCACAATTGTTGCAGCGCCTCATTAGCGGTGGAGTGCTTGGTGGCTGTTGAGTCTGGCACTCTATCTTGTGTCTCTTCCAGTCCGCATGCTGACACTCTCGACTGCAATATGCTGCACTTTTGCATTTAGTGCACTTCTTTAGATTTGGCTTTTCCAGCCGACAATACAAACATAATTCAACAGATCCTGGACCAACAGAATCGTCTGCGACTGCATCATTTTGGTCCATGCTCTTTGGCTCTTGCATATGTGGCAGAAAGAGATTCTCAGTCTTTTGAGAAGAGTCGATTTCATTCTGACTCCTTGCAGACTGACTAGCCTGACATTTTGACTGCATGCTGGAGTTGTCTGTTTTTGCACCATCTTCAATAACTGACTCTAAATATGATCCATCATCATTTATTTCAATCGGGGAGGAATGATCCTCATCCTTTGTCTTTATAGAGGCATCACCATCGTCATTCTTTGATTTTGAAAAGCAGTACTCGTCAGTTTGTTTCAGCGTAGAATCCTTCTCATAAGTGTTCTCACTCTTCGGTTTTACGATGGAACTACCTTCAATATCTGGCCCAACCAAAAAACAATCCTCCATTTTAGCTTCTGCTAAAGGATTATTCGCAATTTTCATAGTAGAAGAGGCATCTTTGATGCATAACTCATTCGTAACACAATCTTGGATCCTTGACTGCGTTGATAAATCGCTGATGATCTCTGGCTTTAGGGAACAACCACTTTCATTGCTTTTCTTCTTGACAGAACCTTCATCGGTTTTCAACGATAATGAAGAGCATTTCTTCTTGTGCTTTGGCCAGTCCTTCCTCTGACATTCTTTACTGCAGTAGGCGACCAATTTACACCGCGAGCATTTCATGAGGTCTGTCATTAACTTCTTGCACTCTGAGCAAGATGTTTGTTGCTTCAGGGGCAAACTACTTGCATTCTTTGACATCGAAGAGTCAGACCTGTGCTCACCTAGACGGATAAATATTACAATTGAAAATTACTTTAAAATAGCCACACGATTCGCCAATACTTTTCCTGCGCTATGACCTATAATTCGTTGCCTAAGTCTTAACATATGCACATCGTGCTGAACACTTTCTAATGCACTCTATTTCAACTATAAACGTTACTCTATGAACGTAGTATTGAAAAATTATTTCTGTGCTCTTATGAAATTCTATGCCTCAGGAAAATCGCCCCCATTAGTCCACCTATTGGTCCTTTGGAGACTACTGCTATAGACTTCAAACGACAAAGTCCTGTTCTTGGTGAACGAGATTTGCTGTTGCTGGACCTAGAGTTTGGAACTATTCATGTATCCGTCTGTTCAGCAAGGTGTTTTATGTCTTTTGTTCAGAATGTACGACTATCTTTTGTCAAGTTGTTCATCCATCATTGGCTGACTGATCCTTTAAATATTGACTTGAGTCATGTGACTACCATATCTGTGTTTGTGTGTGTCATCCTTTGATACATTATACATAGAGCTCTGCAACGATAGAAGATACTAATTAAATTTACATCTATCGAAGATGACGACAGAAAATTTGCTACATTACTTAGTGTGCAATTCAGAGTACGCTCAGAGTATCTCAACAATATTTAATCGAACCTGATGGAGACCGAGCGATCTTTGTAGAAAATGAAGACAGCAAATCCAACATTTGTTTCTGTCTCATCCTGGAGGATTTTTTGGGAGCTACAAAGTTCTGTCGGATACTAGTAGAATATATCTTCCCAATGTATTTTTTCACCACACCGACGTTCGATGGATATTCACTCAATGCCGATGCCATATCTTCTCCGCTTCCCCTCAGAAAGACCATTTGCAAAAATGTATTCAGTGACTGAGAAAATGGCCGTGTCATTCTTTCCTGAGACATCCTCAAACTGTTCGTGAATAACATTTTGTTTAAAAGTTGGAGCTAAAATGAAACAACCACACAAAGAATCAACATGGAAAGCACGCTTAAATAGTACACTCTTAAAAGAATTGGCTGCTAGCTGTATACGTTATCTGGTCAGCACATCCACGTGGGTACTGCATAGAACTGTTTCTACAATACCGGATCTCTCCAAGACCCATATGGTTTCCAACGTATTCTGATCATTTTGACGGGGTGCAATGTCGCTTCTCAGATAACATTAGCAGCCATTTACTACAGACAGTCGGGCCATATTTATTATTTATTCTAAAAATAACAAAATCTTGTAATAAAAGTGTTATAGGCTATATCGAACATAGCGCCTTCCTAGAGTGAATTCCGTCTCCCGATTTGGCCTCTTTGTTCACTTCCGTCATCCTCTTGTCACAGCATATTTCTACAAATCTATCCTTATTTGGTTATCTCCCTGGACCTATACTTCTTGGACAATTTTACAACCGGTCTCTCCACTTATCACAATCTGACACTTGTCTTCCCAAGAGCTCTGTGGAAGTTCACTGTGTTGACCACACATGCATATCTAGCTGTGCCTCTGCCTGTCTTCAGACAGTCTGCGTCTATGCATAACTGATAGGATGGTAGGCCTATCGATAGTTCTATAATGTTTGTTCTTGAAAAAATGTTCATTGTTGTGGCTATAGTGTTGGTACAATTTTTTCTTTAAGTCTAGACAACGCTACATATTACTCTGTTCACTTAAGTAATAAACTTAATTCACTCTCTCATAACCATCATCCATTACAATAAGTCTTATTTATTTTTAAAGACTTACACAACTTTGATCCTTGACATAGACTGTCGTCTTCTCCTTGTTTGTATTTTGCGCTACTGAGCTTCTGTTGAGCTTCGTGGATATCACTCTGACAAGCGGAAGACCACCATACATGTAATAACCTTCGACATCCAGACTCAAGACTTCCGAAGACTCTCTTGGATCTTTAATTTCCAATTGCAAAATATGTAGCTGCACGTAATAAAAAAACACGATGGCCTTTATTACAGGCGATAAACTGCTCGGTCTATGGCAAATCGAACGTTTAAGCATTTTAGGGGTTAAATTATAATAAATAGAAATCTCATTAGAGATATTCAACATTTAGGCTGTTTATCTAAATGTAGGCCATAGTGTGGCAACGAACTTTGGCCACAGACAAAAGTTTCTATTTTAGGCCTACTGAACTATCAAATACGTATTTGACTACAGCATGAAGTTAGTGAGTGGAAATGGCAAAAGACTACAAAAGATTTACTACAGTATTCAGAAGTTTGAATTGCTCTCCGAGCAACAAGTCAATCAATATAGTTAACAGAAAGCAAATAAGATAAAATATACCGGTGTCTTGTCTTTCTCAGACCCCAGTTGCCATAATTGTTCAATGACAACGCGTAGAACCATGAAGGCATCGTCAGTGAGTAAGTCTTGTCCTCTGAGGGCCTTTGCCCGTGCTTCAATGTCAGTTGGTGAACAAAACATGAGATCACAGATCATCGTCTCTTCCAAATATGTCTTGATGTCTTGACCGCAGGTGAAAGGTAACAATTCACTGTCGTCAATCAATCGGAAGGGTAATGCAGTCCTTCCAGTGTTGAAGGTCTTCTGTTTGTATAGGCTAGCTTGAAAGTGCATTCCGTCGACATTCTTGATCTCATAGGAGTCAACAGCACAAGAGAACTTGTGCGGCAGTGCAACTATCGCTGCGCTGAAACGAAAAGCAGAACACTTTAGATTCTGTTTTTCCCAATTAAATACAAAAGTGAGCTCACCATATCTTATATCCTATAATATTATAATTAGGCCTAATCGTTCAACTTAAAGCTGAAGAACCGCAGTGTGATTACAAACATGAGCGTACAATATCTTGGGCTTCTGCGCATGTCATCCGGCCATGCTGATCGATCTTATCGACTGTTGTCATTTTGACGATTATTTAATTAGGTCTAAATGCGGAATATACTCAGCAGCTTCGAACATGTGGGGGTTTTCTAGTGCCAAGTTTGCGCACCGGAATAATTCGCTGGCTTTGACAAGGATTTTGTACGTTTAAGAGGCACTAATTCGTTCGCAAGTTGCTTATAAGCCATGTGACCACATCAGACCATATTCCTTCTGAAGGCCTAGGCCTATACGCGGTCGTGCGGCTGTGTACGGCTCCTGTGACCGAGAGTTTTAGTCTTGGTAAGTATGAGCGAAGCTGCCATTGGAGTGACCTTGACCGGGAGTCACGGATTGCTATTCAATCTACCGACCAAGTCACGACGAATGCCTTTTCAACTTTCTCCTTGTACCTCGACGAATATACGGACGCCCGTCATCTTCCACCAGCGATGGACTACTCGTCGACAACGTACCATGTCTGCGATCGGCGTTGACAGTTATCGCTCTACTCATCGACGCAACTCGGCCCAGAGACTCTGACCATCCGTGCCATCTCACCATCTGTCAGCTGTCGACGGTAATCCGTTGGTTGGTTCCGGGCTTGTGCATGGGCCCACCACTGATGACCCCTTTTTAACTTACTGTGCATAGTTTAGCTAACAGATGTATTTTTAATTGTTCACTGTGACATTTAACATAATTAAGGCCAGTGCATAGAGCGTCTTTGAGTAAAAATCTTGACGGGGCGCTATATAAATGTTTGATCATATTAAAAAAATAAAACATAGCGTGAATGAATGAATTACAAGCTATGTTATAAACGAGACATTCAGAGGCACGACGTCGTGTCATACGAGTAATCAGAGGTGTCCGTTCAGGACCGTACCAAGCTATAATTGCGCTCTGTGCCTAGCATTAGGGCCTAATCTGGCGCTCCCACATTTTACAAGAAAGAATGAATTCATGGAATAATTAAAGTTATTCCATCCTGAAATTTGCGTCTCTTTTATATTTGCGCCCTGTGCCACGGCACCACTGGCACCGCCCTCGGTACGGCCCTGTGTCCATTTAATATGTGAAATCGAAATATGAGATTTTACTGACATATTTACATTCCTAACTGCTCCTTGTGCCTTAATTATACACCTTCCTTCCTCGTATAACAATTAACCCTCTGTTTCAAGTAAATATCCAAGGTTAACAAGTATAGGTATGCGTGATTTTGAGACACCGGTACTTTACATGACTTCAAGAGAAAGTTGATGGGTAAAGTCTGTTCACCTGTCAAGACCCATACTGTTTTTAGAGCATGAAACGATCATTTTACACATTAAGTCGAATGATGCTTTTGCTTCAGCTCCAAACGCCTTCGGCAACCGATACTTTTCTACATCTTCATAACAAGTTATTAACTGAAAACAAAAATATAATGCTCTTTTACACAAAATGGTGCTAAAAATAAATTTACAAAATATGGCGTACATGTATGAGATTTTGGATGGAAATCTCTATATATAAAGAGAAGATTCTGTGCGTCTGTATGTCTGTCCGGCTATGCATTTGAAGAGTTTTATAGTTATTGACTCGAAACCTTCGCCGTTGGCTCTGAGAACACCTGGGACACGCAGCCGAGGGGTTGGTGAACCCGCGGCCGCCCTCTTCCTATTCTCCAGGGCCAAAAACCTGCCTCAACCCGTGCAACGCCGGGTTCCCCAGCTAGTATAACATAAATGAAAATGTGTATAATATTATTTGTGCTAGTTAGCTGTTTAATCGGAGCAGAAGGCCTACTTGCATCCATAAAACACACCTATGCATGAATAAATCAATAAATTGCTATCATCAACAATAATCATCATTATAATCTGGTTGTGCGCCGTACCGGTACTACTTGGCTGAACTGTGGCGTCCGATATCTGATCTACCTTCGCGTAGAGCTCTGCGCTCTTCTGCTAAAGGTGAGCTTCTGGTCTTTTTGGCCCGCTCGTCACTTATGCTGCATCGAGCTTTCTCAGTGGTTGGTACATCCATCTGGAGTGGGGTTCCGGTTGCCCCCCGTCTTCCCCTTACAATGACCTATATACCTACTTTTTGAAAGTTGTTAAAGTGGTTTATTTTTGGCCGTGACTAGGCTAGTTTTGCTGAAGAGGTGCTATATAAATTATCCTCTGTTTTGGAAATGAATGAATCTGAATCAATCAACTGAGTTCAATTACTGCTGAGGCTGTAATCATTGTTCTAAACGCTTACGTTTTAATCTGAGGCATGAACAGACAAAAGACCAAAGAAGACTGACAAGAGTAGTCTAGAGATGATCGCCGATTTCAAACGAACTTATCGCTGGCGTTCGCCAAACGCTTGGCACAATCAATCAATTGTAGGAAAGTGATCGATGCGTTCTTAGGCCAATTATACAAGCCCAGTATTCAAAGGCACGGCGTCGTGTCAAACGAGCACTCAGACGAATCAAATATCCGATGTCTTTATGTAATGAAGAATCATTTATTGAGCTCAGTTTAAATAGTTACTATAGTCTTGGTCATTAATTAGCACAAATACCGGCCAACACTTGGCCTACCAATTGTCAATGGTGTATTTTAAATACCTGAGCTGAATTAGTTGTTGGTACGTCAACCGGATTTGGCTGATTGTACGTTGCTGTGACTTTGCCTACTCTTTTGAAGAGAACTTTACTCAGACCCCGTAGCAAGGATAGCGAGTCGTCACCGTATCTGTCAATAAGTGTTATTGTAGCATCCCTTGGAAGAGCCTTCCACACACTCTCTAGAATTGGAACTTGAAAATGTTGACCAATTGCATCATATTGGTATAGAGAAAGGACTTCTTCTTTGTTCTAAAAGTAAAAAAATGCGACTTCAAAAGTTTAAAGTGCTCCAGGAGACCAGGACGTAGGCTTACCGTAGTCATCAATTATAGATTTTGAATAGCAACCATTATGTTAGTCGACAAGGCCTATAACATTATCTGTTCTAGAGTCGTCAACTTTCAATCCATTTAGGTCAGTTGATCTAATGAAGTCTAGGAGTTTTGCTATTTACTACTTTGTTGTAGGTTAAGTATCATGGTCTAGGCGCATTATGGAAATATTTCATTATCAACTATGAAACACATATAAAAAATTCTCACCCTTGTCTCTGTGGTAAGAGTTCCTATGTGGTGGGGGCTTCTGTGCACTGGAACATGGTGGTGACCATGCCTAAAGCTGGGATTCCAGTGGGGATTAGACAGCCAACAAGACTACAGTCATTTAAGAGGTCCGTTCATTCATACCTGGTGCGAATGAGCTTTTAAGTTATTGTAAAGGTTATTGCCAGCCGCGGTTCGCTGTTAATTAAGATGTAATTAGTTAAGATGTTAGTTATAAACTGTGACTTCTGTATAGTCTAGGTCTATAACACACTTCCGCCACTAAACTGAACTGTTGTAAGGGTGACCTTACTTAGTGGGTCTTGCGACCCTTCTATAGGGTTCAACACTTACTGCCGACTGACTAGCAGGTTGTGATGTGCTATTTTTGCACAATGATGGAAGCAAATAAAACAATTTGATTTCATTTGAAAGCCAGACCTGCAGCAATTTATTAACATTGTTCATGATGAGCACAGTGTGACTAATAATTGTCGGGCGAAGAAATGATTTCATAATTGTCTGCGACAGATTAATTTTAAGACAATGTCATTAAATACAAACTTTTAAAAACTTACGGATGAGTTGTTATACTGCAATCTCAGTCTACAGGCTAATTTGCCATGATTATTCATAGCAGCGACACGAGAGTTGATGTCTTTGAATGGTATTTTTACGATATAGAGCTGATCTGGTAAATAAATAACAAAACAGCAGCGATTCACCGTTTTGCTCATGCATAAAATGATTCAGGTGCTACACGCACTTTTTATTACGTATTTCTAGTTCATATGTTTAGTACAATCACCTTGAACTCGTTGCCAAGAGTATGTCAAAGGTTGCTCAGTTGACCTACCAATTGAGAAACATTTAGAAGGTAGGGCCTACTGATAAATTACTGGGAAATGATGCTCAAAAATTGCGAATCTGCCTGAGAGTAGGCCAACTTGAAGCGCAGCATTTCAATTTTACATCCGGAGCAGCTAAAGCACAGCTAAAATTACACGTGTACGCTCACATTTGAATTTAACAAAGTAGCCCTACCTCCTTGGTGCTTTAATCCGAAAGCCCAGCATACAACATCCCAAGTGATTCTGTTCCTTGAAAAATCCGTTGCTCTAGTCTTCAATCGCATCTCAGCAAAGTTCAACAATTTGGTCACTAACAACAACGACAATCCGCAATGGTAATACGTGTCTTTAAAATTGACCATTTCAAAGTAAACTCATAAAGCCAATACGTGATAGAAAAGGCTAGTGATCGTAAAGGTTCGTTATAATATATACCAACATCTATTACTACACTCTGCACAGTTCATCTCGATCGAACTTATCCGAAATCAGTCATTTCTATGATTCATGAAATCGTACCATAATCAATGTGAAATTTGAAGTCCTGAATCTTAAGATATTGATTTTCAAAGATAAACACCACACATGAAACACAATGTATAATTGATTGTATTGATTCTAAACCTGAATAGAACTATAAATAGCACTGAACGTCGATGAAACGTAAAAGATTTCGGTGATGCATAACTTATACAAACAACTGTACAACACTGAAGTATGGACTGTAATCAAATTTATCTCCAGTAAGTTCGCATGTAACCTTTTTTGAAGCTCCAAGGCCTATATGTACGTATGTATACCTACTTCCACCTGTTATAAGATGCTGCAAGCGCTGAAAGCAATACATGAGAGCCAGTGGAGTCTGTCGGAGGCTGCTTACAGCGTTGGTTGAATGCGTGTGCCAAAACGTAGGCACCGATAAGAACGCGAGCGCTTCAAACATTTCTTGACTTTCTAAAGAAAAGGTATGAGGAATGATGCATCAGTCGCAGAGTCTGTTTTATATACAACATTAGAACTACCGATGCAATGTTTTTACTACGTCAGGGACACTAAACTCTTTAAAATGTTTAAGATATAACTGCATGCTGACCCGTCACAACAGATGGCTATGAAGAAACTTAGAAACTATTTAATATAAGTCGGTTGGAGTGAAACATCGTCGGTGTCGGGACAACCAACATACAACATCAGAGGGTACTTCATTTCCAACGCCTCGGTCTCCCGGTCTCGGTCTTGCCTGATCAGATCCCTTGATTTGGAATCGCCTCACATTACAGATCTGCCAATTGCCAATTGTCAATGGTAGAGCGCCTAAATTTGACAAGCTGCTTTAGTAACCGCCGTGGTTGAGCTAGTCGTTGTTTGTATCACAATGAATAGGTTTCATGAAGGGGCGCTATACCCTTTAATGGCTATACCATGGTGTAAGAGACAGGTATCTCTCTTACATCATGGCTGAGGCACCCCTGACGCTGTCTCTCAGTCTCTGGGCAAGACATCTCGGGTCTCGTCTAAGTATCACCTGTTGAGGTTGCGTGATTATATTCTGAAGCTGGATGCGTTTGAGTACCTGATAAAATCTCCGTCGATGCGCCTCATACTGATCGATCGTCTGGTTTGATCTTTCATCTAAGCTGTTGCATATGCACTGAACACTCACATTCTCCCCTCCTTCCTCCTATTACTCTCCACATGTATGTATTCCGTGATGATGCAATCATGTAACATCCAGCGCTCTCTGTAAGACAGGCCAACAACTTCTCGAACATGCTCGTTTCGTGGCAGGACGATCAGCTAGCCTCGCTCCACTCTGAGTTCAGCATTATTAAAAACACATACGAGTTCTTATTCTAACATCGACCACTGCAAATTTGTATTTTATGGTATCTCTGACCGCACATTGAAACATAGGGTTGGTCGACGGGAATCAACATGGGCTATATTAAACAGATATAGATAGCGGTGAGCTTAGAATAATGATTAACTTCTAGGAATGTTCGGATGCAGTATCGTTCGGATCTCGTTAGGGAAGCCAGACATTTCCGTCTCGTCTCGGAGCCATTGGTCCTGGCCTCGGTCTCGTCTCGAAGATTAAACATTGTATCTCTTTCGCCATGGACTGCTAGGTGGATGTATCGTTCCAGTAAGTAATAGACTAATAGGACTATGGTTTGATAAAAAAAAGTCTTTTGCGTGTAACTCGCGCGGCTGTGAAATGAACATTTCATAAAGACTCAAGGTCTATTATATTGTAGCTCTAATTATATTATTGGGTTGCTTTTTTGTGGAATCATATTTATACATAACCGGCAGATTGGCCTATACCTGGCGATCACTCTATTTTTGACCAGACGAAGTTTATATTAATTTATTTTGCCATGCCACAGCCTAAGATTCATACCGTCCAAAGCAATTTTAACGTTCTCTTGATTCAAACTCTTAGTCCAGTGGATTGATTCGGTGTCAGAGTGTCGTCCATACATAGTTCTGTAGAAGCCTTGTAAATTTCTGAAAACAGTTCCATTGTATGAATTTCAAGAGAGAGAAAAATTTAAAAAGCGAAACAATTACAGCATGGATAGATTCCTAAAATCAATTCCATAGGCCTATTTCTTGGAGACAAAATCAAGGACATCGCCTACTTGTAATGGATGTTGTATGTCATTTTGAGGTCAAGTTATTCTATCCGTGACACAGAGAATGACTGATGTCACATTGTAGTTCAGTTCTACTTATAAACATTCAAATTCACTTCACATTATTCTCATATTTTCTAAGAAATGTATACAGACTACCATAGTCAAAGTAAAAAAATCCTAGTTGGGTAAGAATGATCCTATGGCAAAGAAAACTTCTGTTAAAGGATGGAAATGCAGGCCGGTTTTGGTCCCACAGTTCCCATCACTGTAAAAATGGGTCTGAACAAAGAGAATTGCAATTTTTAACTCACGATGTTCCGAGGTTCAGGTCGTCAGCCAATTTGAGACCAATCATCGAGGGCAAGAACATGTTGTTGCACCGAAGTTCGTAGTGAAAAAATTCCTCCAATGTGTCGTGAATCATGTTCCAATTGTGCGACTCGGTTAGAAGAATCGACTGACATCTATAATGCAACATATGTTACAGTTTGATATATTCAAATGTAGCCTACTACTGCAAATTCTTCTTTAGCCCTACAGTCTTTTCAATATAGTGTAATTCATTATTTTATTAAGATTTTGTTCTAACTAGTGAAGTAGACGACTGTACTCTAAGCTGTATATGTATAATTTAACTAATTATATTCTAATTGTTAATTAGCTCAGGTATTCTAGCATTGCTGTAGGACTAACTTGCTGTTTATATAACTAAAGCATTTAGTCAAGTTTGATTGCAGAAAATTACAAAAAAAATTAGCACAGAAACTAGACAATTAAAACCTCTTTGATAAATCCCTACGTCTTTAGACGTGGCTGTGTGGTGAGAAGTAGATTCAGCAGCCCAACATGATCCATCAAGTTACTAGTGAAGATGAAGTCAAAGGTCATATACGATGGCAGCAGCCAGTGACACAGGTGGAAAAGATCGGTCGCCCACAACGTATATGTCACCTGTAGCATTTAACAGCATACTCACATGCACCAACTGTTCTAAGATTTGCTGACGCAGCTTAAGATTCGCACAAATTGAATTTCTCGCATTTTCTAAGTGAGCTATACATAGGGCCTACTAACTTAGTCAAAGCCCGATAATGTGTTATTTATTAACAAGCGCCATGGTAATTGCTTAACTCTGCATTAGGCCTATGTCAATTTTCGTATGTGTACTGCCCAACCAAGACATAATCTTAAAGAGCGGTCTAATATTAAACATGCCTATCGGGTATAACATCATGGTCCTCACCTTCGTCACTTTCCTAGATTCGAGATAAGAAAATATTGTTTCTCTCATTTTTTCAAAGCAGGCTCCATGTATTGTAGAATGTCCCTTGAAAAACTCCCTGATAATAAACAAGTGGAAGCGACACAAGTCAGTCACCAAATTCGTTTATAAATTTAAGATTTCGTCTTGGCAGATAGTCATGTGAACATGAAAACTCTTTGCTTAGAAGCAATAAATGTGTTCTAATGTAAAGAATAAAAAAATCCCAATCGTGACATTTTAGAAGTGAATTCCTATTAAATTGAGTTGAAATTCAGTAAGAATAGGCTACAGACTAACGTCACAGAAAATGGCACTGAGACGGACGCAGCATTTGAGGTTTTCGAGAGGAAAACTACATGCATAATGAATTCTGGAATATCAGAAAGCGTCTTGGCACGTATATTTAAAGCCTATATTGGCCTACGGCGATGTGAATTCAACCTTCTCATCCGACACCGTTTCATAGACTTTCGTGACAACACAGAGTCGGTAAATCATCTCTAAGCTATGAAGTGCGATGAAAGATGTATATACATAGTTTAGGCTTACTTTTGTAATGGTAAGTAACTGGCAGCCGCATGTGCTCCATTTTCAACACACCATTCATCACAGCCAGGTCGCATCAATGTTGGATTGACATAGACTTTCCCAACTTTATGCTCCTCAGAAAAATTCACGTATCCATCTATGGCAGCTGTTATCATTTCCCTCCCAACAATTTCCACATCAGACTCCTTGATTCCACGATCAATGTATATCTGCATTGATGCGTATTGTGCAATATTACTATCACTAATTGACATAATGAAGCCTGCATTCTCGAATGATTTGAGTCGGCTTCGCTTGACTGAAGACTGGTTGAGTTTCCTGTTGATCCAGCAATTCCATGTCTTTAAGACGGACTTGAGAGACTGTTTGTCGCCGAGTTTGCAGATTCGTTCATTGTCTCGGCTCGAGTTGCTGTATATGTCAATGAGATCTTCCAAAACAGCTTTGAGTCTTGTAAAATCTTTCTCAACCATAAAAGCGTTGTACCAAACACTCCAGAGAAACTCTGCATCAGACTTACTTTCCGGATCAAGTTTATTCATTATTTCGAGGAGGATTATGTCTCTGGCTATAACGTCCTGGTCTATATCATTCAGATGGAAACGTATCTCCTTCACTTCGCCGGCAGAGGGAGGTCTCTGATTCAGTCCAGCGACTGTTGCCATCACGTGTCTTACATCACCTAGGCCCAACACCAAGACGTCCATATCACGGCTGACCTTGAAGTCTCTGAGGAAGTCGTGCATTCGTGTATTTCCGCTAGCATAGTAAATTCCGTCTTCAGGTGTAATGAAAGGAACCCAACACTTGGACAGAAATTCAAATGCATCATTGTCCTCAGCCATGACTTCAATTCAACAAGGCTACAGAAGAGAAATTCAGTCTTGTCCTACAAATGTACAACAGCTGTAGTGTTGTTGTGCTTGACTTCTGGCTCCTCCTCAATATAATTAATATAATTATGGAGATCGCTGATATTGCGCAATCTACAACCATTGCACGCCTCATGTATGCCTCACCTTCGCCAGACAAAACAAATGCTGCAGACCGTGACTAGGTTGAGTTGCTGATGAAGTGGATGAGACACAGAGTATTTTGCACCATCAGGCAAAGAGTGAGCCTACGTCGGACATAGCGCTTGAAGCGGACAGACGTAAATTTGGGCAATTTTCTTTAACCGACATAATTATGCTCCATCCGATACATCGTAATAGTTTCTCGCTACGCCCCCTTCCCCATGACTTTTCCTTCCTTAAAATACTCAGAGTACAATATAAATACATAATTTCATTGATTCCCATTCCTCATTTACAACTCTAGTGACCCAATATGTAGCCTATATCATGCGAATAGTTAAGACTTTATTTAAACATTGCCTCAGTTTAATCTTCAAATATCCAAATGGAAATGTGACATTGTGACAGCTACGTAATTGTAAACTTATTTTAATAACCAAAAATTGATTGATTAATTGCATACCAGCCACGTATAATTATGTACTGCCACTGTATGTTTAACTCTTGCATTAGATAACTGCTAATTGCGTAGTTTATGCATACTGGTCAACCAGGTTGGCATGTGCCTGTGCTTATTATTAGGCCTAATGGTGAATACGAGGCTAACACGATTCATTTTACCTGTATTTACTGTCTTGATGAACGTAGGTGGTGGACCTATACTTGCCTGATTTGATCCCTTGATTTGGAATTGCCTCACATTACAGATCAGCCGATTGCCAATTGCCAATGGTAGAGCGCCTACATTTTACAAGCTGTTATAGTAACCGTCGTGGTTGAGCTAGTCGTTGTTTGTATCACTATGAATAGGTTTCATGAAGGGGCGCTATACCCTTTAATGGCTATACCATGGTGTAAGAGACAGATATCTCTCTTACACCATGGCTATACCAAATTCTATAAATAAAAATAAAGGAATCTACAAATGCAGCACAGATTCCACAATTTATTATTAGACACTGTTTTACTTTCGGTTTCAAAACTGCGGAGAAACCAGTTTCATATTTCGAATGCTCATTGGTCATCACTAAGAAACAGTTGTTCTACGCCATAACTCTTTCGCCCCATTATAGGCCTATATATATATAGGCCTATTGCTAGGCTACAACTTATTTACCAGACTTCGAACTATAAAAATGAGCAACAAAGCCATAAGGAAATAAGGAAAACGATCTAAACTGTCGCTGCTGATGATGATGACGATGACGACGACGACGATGATGATGACGACGACGATTAGGGCGAAGTACCAGACGCATACTAAAGACTTACAAAATGAGCCAATATTGGAAGAACAAACCCTTTTCGTTCTATGCGGACGGATAGACTTTAGATTTTGAGTCAGCTCAATAGATCCATCTGAGAATTTTGCATAGACTGTCTGAATGAAAGCTTAATTTGTAACACGATAACAGGACCGATCTAGCTAGACATCAATGATATACGCAGCTCCAATAGCGACTGAAAACCCGCCAAGGGCCTACTATAGGCTACCACCAGTCTGTCTGACATATATATATATATATATATATAATATAAAGTGGCTCGGGCCTGAGATGTATTCGTCAGCATAATTTATTAAATTATTTATAGTGTAACGGTTCAGGGGTACGCCTACCTGGTGTCGGCCTGCTGTAGTGTCTGCCTGTTGTGTGCACCTGTCTACTGTGTTCTCTCTACTATGGTATCTACCTGCTGTATACGCTTATCTACTATCTACTGTAGACATCTACTATCTACTGTATCCTATCTACTGTGTATTATCTACTATCTACTGTGTAGTCTCTACTGTCTACTGCCTCCTATCTACTGTGTATCATCTTCTATCTACAGCAAATTAGTATAAAAGGAGTTCGCCTGGAAGATCGTGATCATCGTCGTATGAACGTAATCGTCGTATGATCGTGGTCGTCGCCTGGGAGTCGTCGTCGTCGTCGTCTGGAGATCGTCATCGAGGAGCCTTGTAGATTCGGCTTCGGCCGTGCAGTCTCGGCTCCTAGGAAGCACGAATAGTCGTCGTTGCTTTGCGATAGTCATCGTGGATATAGTCGTCGTAGATTTGCGATAGTCGCCGTCAGCCATTGACGTAGCATAGTAGTCGCCGTCAGCCATTGACGCAGCGTTGCAATTACTCGTTAGTTATCGACGTAGGGCGTATTGAGGGGGTGAGATACGGACTGTTTCCGAATGGGCGCTACAGAAGTATTGTTTTCTGTTGTACATTAAAAGAGGATTATCGAACAAGCGTGTCTTATTCTCGCGTCACCAAGAGGGTTATCGAACAAACGTGTCTTATTCCAAGCGTCATCCAGAAAGGAGCTATTTAAACCTTAAATGGTTAGTCTTCAGCAAACCACTGAAGCCTGACTCAGCGGACTGCTACTCGAACTACCCCCATATCGGACCAAGCTGCAAGTCGTCATCCTGGTCACTGTCGAATAGGCCCCGTTCCGTTACAATAGCATTAATCAGAAGACGATGAAGTTTCTAGCCGAATTAAAAGATGACTATGATGCATTAAACATACTCAAAAGTATAATCTGAGTATGCATAAGGCGGAGTTTAAAACAAAAATAATTTTGTTTGTTCTCCGATGCGTTTGTTAATAACGTTGCAAGTCAGGCTACGAACTGCAGATGCTCACAGGACTGCTCTCAATGCTAAAATCTAGTGGGCACTAGGCCTATAGTTCAAGGCTATTTGAAAATCCGGTTAATTCCCAACATAAATCAGATCTGCTGCTATAATCTTAAATATCTATATCCTATATAGTATTCACATTTGAATTTGTTTGATTAAAACGACAGACTGGAGGGGCGAAAGAGTGGATCTGAAGAACTTCCAGCGCAGTGCAATAGACTCTCGATAATTGCTGAAGCCTGTGGGAAATTCCCAGAGGCTGGGCATTTTCTGCGTCCGCTACTTGCATGTATACATATAATCTTCGCGTTAAAATTCAACAATTTCTTCTTAAATCCAAAGTTTCACTGGTAGAATTTCCAGGGGCCTTATAAATGGGCCCCATTTGGGATCTGCACAGGTACCATAAGAAAATATGGATCCAATATGGGCTCCAGATAGGAATGCTGAAAGGGCGGCTACGTGAAAGTTTCCCGCAGCCTAAAATAATGTTTAGTAGGGCCTATAGGAGTTGACACGTAAAGTGACTTCGGTCAGGTTCAGTGACTCTTAATATTAATAATATTGATAGCTACTGAAGTCACTTTACGTGAATAGTTGAAGCAATATACTTTGCCTGCCTGTGCGCATCTCTTTCTATCTGTCTGTCTATCTCTTTCTATCTGTCTGTCTGTCTATCTCTTTCTATCTGTCTGTCTGTCTATCTCTTTCTATCTGCCTGTCCCTGAGCACAAAATGGAACAATTAAGCATGTGCACTGTACGGGTTTCATGTTAGAACATGGGTCCGAAGTGCATGGGCTCAATGTGGCCCAGGCTCAGGCTAATAGTGCCGTAGCTGTCAAGCAGCTTCGGCATGCGTATGCCTACATTATGCAGTCTACTGATTAATTTAGTCGCTCATTGGTAGGCCTAGTCAAATAGATCGTCGATGGTCCACAGTAGCAATCATGCAATCACAGACCATATACCTAATTAAGTTTCATTAAAAGTCTGACACAATAAATAAATGAATTTAGACTTAATAACGTGGCCCTACTCATGGGTCATGGGTGTCGAGACATGACTGATTGACGTTCGACAATGTGATAGCCACAACAAGTGCTTGCCTGAGACGGAAAGTTTCGTACTTTCACTCTTTTCGGCAGGTGTCTAAAACTTTATAAAAATAATTACTGTCCCGGGAGAATTATCAAGATATTGACTATTTGCATATGATTATAATCAACAAAATTACGTCGATGCTATATCATTACTCTCTAAATTGTACTTTTGCAAGTGGTGCCTGAAAGACTATATACTTGGCCTCTATTGACTTCTTAATGGAAGCAAAATTCTAATCGCATAATGGGTCCCACGCGAAACTCACTGGATTTCCACGATATCCATGCCACACGCCCCCAACTTAAGCAGGAATAGAGCGGGCCCGGGCCATGTGCAAACCCATCATTGCCTGAATATTATTTTATTTATAACTAATTAATTTCTGCTTGACAGACAGACAGTTCGCTCTGCTCCCCATCTCTCCCAACATTTTTTTGACAGAGATCATTCTCTCCGCTTCAATTCTTCTTCTGTAACGCACTTACAATAGGCCCTATCTTTAGCTGTCACACAAGCAGTGACAGTTCTAGCTTATACATAATGGGGTGGCCAGAGGGAGCAGTGCAAAATAGGGGTGGCACATCGCGAAGATTTTCTTATCAATTTCAACCACGACATAATTTCTAGCTATCATAGGCTACTTGGACAAACTTTAAAGACCTTATGCACAGTACTACGTGGGCCTAATAGCCTATATATATATATATATATATATAGGCCTAATGTTACACGAATCAGTATGATATTATAATTACGATATATCTAACTATGCTCTTTGAGGTGGTAAAAGCTAGGGCTGACCAGCCTTTATTCGGGGTGGCCAGGGTCACCTGAGGTCACCCATAAGAATCGCCACTATACATTATACACACTACATGCATAGCGCATGGGTGTGCTATAATAGACGCGTACGTAGGCTTGTCTTAATTCGAGCTAGTCTTACATGTAGACTACATGTATGTGTCTCTTCCAGACATCTGAGCGTGGCATGCATCGAATCGTCTGATTGACAACGATGCTTCGATTGAATCGCATAATCTTTCCATGGATTGTCTCCATCAGGTGAACTGGCTGTAGTGCATGGATGCAGTGGTTGCTACGGAAATGGCTGCTGCTAGTTTGTGTAAGCCCTTACTTACATCTCGGTCGGTCTACAGACCTAGACCAAGACATAGACTATATATATATAGATGATCGATACATTTATCCTCCTTAGACCGATAGATAGGCCCACATCGACAGATTCACCTGCAGTGCCCACTTTTATTGGCACGATTGCGTAGAGCGGATATGCAGCCTCTTTAGGAACCACTGAATGCGCGCATCACAGGAATTTATCAATTTAACTTATAAGACGAACAATAATCATGATGCTCAATTAGGCATAGGCTATCACAGTATCACATATGTATGTTAAGCTATAGCGTCTTAACTCTGCGCGTTTGAAACAGAAACTGAGAGGACTTAATCAAACCGTCGATCTGCTTCATCTTTTCATCCGTGGTCAGGACTGTACGTAAGCCTCGAAATCGTGAACCTACATCGTCCGCACTTGTCTTTATTGCTGGTGTAGTTCGCTGCTTCGTTGTCATCATCAATTGCAGCACCATCAGCATCGTCGTCATCAACATCGTCATCATTGTCATCATTGCAAACAGCCTCATCATCACCGTCCTCATCTCGTTGTCATCGTCATCATCATAATCAAACCGTCGATCTGCTTCATCTTTTCATCCGTGGTCAGGACTGTACGTAAGCCTCGAAATCGTGAACCTACATCGTCCGCACTTGTCTTTATTGCTGGTGTAGTTCGCTGCTTCGTTGTCATCATCAATTGCAGCACCATCAGCATCGTCGTCATCAACATCGTCATCATTGTCATCATTGCAAACAGCCTCATCATCACCGTCCTCATCTCGTTGTCATCGTCATCATCATAATCAAACCGTCGATCTGCTTCATCTTTTCATCCGTGGTCAGGACTGTACGTAAGCCTCGAAATCGTGAACCTACATCGTCCGCACTTGTCTTTATTGCTGGTGTAGTTCGCTGCTTCGTTGTCATCATCAACTGCAGCACCATCAGCATCGTCGTCATCAACATCGTCATCATTGTCATCATTGCAAACAGCCTCATCATCACCGTCCTCATCTCGTTGTCATCGTCATCATCATCATCGTCGTCATTATCATTGTTATCTTTATCATCATCATCGAGATCATCATCATGATCATCATCATGCGTGCCAATATTTAAGCGCTGCCGTTTCCAAGACTATTAACTCACAATAAGCATTTTGAAAGGCACTAGATGATAACCAAATGAAATCAATGGGGTATACGTTCATTATTCGACTATACTGTAGACTTAAATAGTGTGCTCCTTGTTATAGCTGGTCGATTATTATAATGCTCCTACCTTATGGCATGCGTATAATAGGCTTCTATAATAATAGTAGGGGCCCTAGCTGCAATTAAGATTCTGTTGCGGACAGCATACAACTCTCTAAAGGTGCTCAGCTTATTCACTAGGACCATCGTTAGCGTCCAGAACTCAGCCCAATGGGCTGACGGATCACAGAGGGAGCCTGTTGTAAAGGTTCGCAGCAGGTGAAGTTAATTTGTTTTCAGTATAAATTAAAACGTTATTCGTATTCCAGAATGAGTGCATAGAATATAATGTCCCGGTAACATCCTTAATACATATAATAGGCTATATTTTATGATTGAGGATCAGGCTGTTAAAAACGGTGGTGAAACAGTTGGATATCGACTCTTGAGTAGAAGATACCTTCAGCATCAGTCACCAGCATCTCTCTAGTGTTGTCTCAAGCTTCGGCCGTTACAGCTTCCTCAACAATGGCGCTGCCAGGTGGCGCTAAGGGTGTTCGCAGTAACTCTCTGCCTTTGTTCGAGGAAGAGAGAGACAGTGAGTCCATGGCCTCCGTCACAAGCGTCCAGTCTGATCCAACTTTGTCTAATATCAGGTAATGCATGAGTTTCATTATCATAACATTTGACAAGATTTTTGCCGCGAGGAGCTAATCCAGAGGCAAATATACGGTCAAAGACCCATATGATTTATGGGCAACAAAGAAATTAACTGAGTCAAAAACCAGACTATAGTTGTTTGATTCTAGCTAGGGCAAATAGATACAGTAATTTTCGACATGGGCGCCGATAGGCTTAAGCATATTTGCAGAACAAGCAAACAATCTGGAAAAGATCTAGTTAAGACTAATCAGTCCTTAAAGTCTTGAAAATGAACCTCAAGGGCTAAATATCTCTATATATAGCTCCCTCAGAAATTTTCACGCGTTAGATGAAATTAGACTTATAATTTCTTAATAGTCTTATAATATATAATTTCTTAATAACTTTAATTGCAAACATTCTATAGGTCTATCGCAAGACATATATCCTCGTGTATGCTAGCATCTCGATCAGCGATGGACACAGCGTTGGGAACTTGGGATGAATGAAGCGCAGCTTCTGTAGCCTTCCTAAGAAGGCCTGTAGGCGGCCTCGGTCCTCTCCAATTATAAGCCTCCACCATGCTGGGGAGGAGTAGAGAAAGCGAGAGATGGTATAGTAGCTTTGACAACTGCATGCGCACAGGCTTTCTGAGTCGCGGGAACCAGCTTATTCACAAACATTGATGGCGGAGGAGCCGATTTCAGGAGGCAGGTCGTTCAGAGCGTTGGATATGGTCGATCTGGAGAACTTGAGATGAGAAGTGGCCGAGGGTCGAGTAACCTGGGACAGGAGATTGGTAGAGCGGGTTCGCTGGATTATCGTCTAATGTCGTCTAATAAATCGACTATAGGCTCAAGGAATCTATTTTTAATAGGCATTTAATTGCTATCGGCCTTATCATAATTATTACACTAAATCGTGATAGATCTGTTCTGGCAGTTCTCCAAATCAATCACTCTGCCTTATTGTCATACGCAAATCAGAAAGTCCAGGCAATGATTAATTGCCATAGCACGATGGATACAGATGATTATTAATTCAGATGATTATTAATTTACGTACAGGGGCCTACTGACTTTCGAAGCGGAGGCTTAAGTTATTATGAACAGCTGTGTGTAGGCCTACGTGTCGGTACTTGGTAGCCGCTTACGCGTTAATTGCTTATTCTGGTTACGCACTTAACCAAAGATGTCGCCCCGTATAAATTTTACATCTGATGTAAATAATGGAAGTTTATATCTCTACAGAAGATTTTTGACCTTCCGAGCATAATTATTTTTCAATTATTATTTATAAATATAATTAACTAAATGTATATGATTATACAGAAGATAACAACTTTCCTCGATGCTCGATTATCGTCCACAAACTAATTACATCAAATAAGGAGTTCCCAATCTCGTGTGTTATAGGTCCTTGGTTGCCGTAGTAATTGGACGCGTACGCAATTTAAGAGGTTTAAACGTAAACTTTAAACATTCAATGAATTATTACTCGCATAGAACTTATCTTGTTGACTTACTGGTAGATTATGATTATAAAAATGCATTTTATTAAAAGGAATGATGGAAAAGACGTTGAATATAGCTATCACGATGAAACGGTGCTGTCGGGTCTTTCTAAAACCCCACAGTTTTTATCACTATGACATGTATGCTCTGAGTATTATCGAAGTGTAGGCCTACCATGAGTATTTTTCATTCAAAATTTCTCACAGGAGCGGGTTAAATTAGCAAATGGATATCATGGAGCTCGCAAAGTTTGTGCATTGAGAACGACTGGGGATAGAGCTTGTATTTTCATATCAAGGTTGAATGAGCAGTGCTGATCTGAGATCAAAATTACATTAACTGTATGCTGAATCAAGTGCGTGTAGTTTATCAGCTTACATATACACCTTATACCAGATTTTTTCTTACATTTAGTATCAGGACCGTAGCTTTATGGGTTGATCATGCACTGTCATCGGTTCACCTTAAATATTTTTAGAGGGAAGTGGTTGATGTGTCTTATCAAGTTGTCGCATATTCCATCCTATGATGTTTTATAAAAAGAATTCTTACCTTCTCAATTTGTTAATTTTCTGTAAAATTTGTGCCGTGGGGCCAGTAAGGGTCAGGTTAGGCTTCAAGAGGGTTGCTTAGGGTCTCAAGAGGGCTATTTAGGGTCATTTTGAGCCTCATGAGTGTCAGTTAGGGTCAGGGTTAGGGTAAGTGTCATCATGAAATGAAATACACCCACAAAAACTTCTATTTAAGCAGAATTCTTGTTATCAATTCAGCTTCTTCTTTAAGTAAGGGTTAAGATTATGGTTAGTTTTGTCATGAGTCCATGAAGCTTTAACATTATACTTCATGTGTTGTCATTTACAGCAGTCAATTAACTTGCACCAGGACCATTTTGTTCCGGCCATTAATAGCTTGCTCAAAGACACTGTAATTACCCGAAACGGTTGGTCCCCAATACTAAATATATGCCCAGATTTTTACTCCTAAATGAAGTGTTCAAAACATTTATGTGACAAAGCTGTAACCAGTGACACAGCCAGTTTAGGATGTGACAGCTTTTCACCAAGATAACTAGGGTATTTATTTGTATCCCAGGACTAAGTATTTCCAAATGCTTGAGTCATTTTAGTTCACTCATTCCAGCTTTTAAAGCTTGTGATGCAGAACTACATGCCTTTCCTATTATCTTATTTTGAATTGGACCTCTTTGTGGCTAAGTTGCTAAAACAGACTGATCCAAGAATCTTGGCCTGAATTTAAGTAAACGAGGAATTCATTGCATTACTGCACAGAGAAGCATTGCTTCACTGCGATTTAGTTATGTTAGGCTTCATGATTGGGTTCAGTAGGTGATTCTAGAACCCTTGATCAACAGTCCTTTTGATAAGCTACTGCTTTGGAAGCAGTTGACCAATCGTCCACTGACCAATCGTCGGTGATCAACCGTCTGTTGACCAAGCATCTGTTGACCAAACATCCGTATGCCCATAGGTGTGCAAGATTCTGTCAGCTATCACAACTCCAATTGGTCGAGCATTACTTCCATGCAGATGAACTTTTTTGTTAGTGGCCTCCTCAGATGGAACGCCTGATCCATTTATCACGAGCAGATTCTTTTTATGTCCACTTGTAAGCCTACTGCTACCTTTTTGAACAGCAGGCATTGGGAGTGCTTCTGAGGGGGGCACTATATGAGTGTCTGAATGAATGAATTATTGTTTTCATGGTAATGACATCATTTGGCAGGTTAAAACGAATCCTCAAGGCCCTTTTGAAATAGAAGCATTTAGAATTACTTGATCTGTGGCATGCCAGGCCCTTACTTTGGTCAACTATGTGGCCAAGGCTACAAGGTTTATTAAAGGTATGGTGCTTAAAGTTAGCCTTACTAATAACTAATCATTTTAATGACTATTTTAATTTGTGTGTTGTGCATTTTATTATAATATTATTTCTTTAGAGATTTGAATGTTATAATTATAATGTTGTAAATAATTATGATGAAGACGGGCATGTTTGTTTAATTTGTTTCACTGTGATAAATTTTCGGTTGCAGCGTGTATTGTGAATAGTTGATTCATCCGTGGAAATGGTGGATGATGGGTAGATATTCTGTGATCTTTTACTTCAGTCAGCAGTTAGGCCTTGGTAGCTCATTGTACAATTTTTGGAAAGAACATCTGAGCATTCGATGTTTGTGCATTGGTTTTTTTATGAACTTGTTACACTTTACCTACCAAACCTTTGCATAAAAAATAATCCTGTTAGCTTACTGTTAGAAGCACTATAATACATTTGTCTCTTTCTTTATTTTGTATATATGTGTGTATGAACTTCTTTGTGACATGAAAATCTAGTTTTTTGTGATTCAATTATGATCACTAGTAGTTGCAGAAATAACATATTTATATATGTACACCAATAGTGTTTTTTAAGACATTTGAAGTTAGGGCGAGCATGGTCTACACTATACTTTAATATTTTGGTAAACGTTCAAATTGAGTGGACCACATGGTGAAGGTCTCTCCCAAACTGTTCACTCCAGAATGAGTAGGACAAAGGCTCTGTGGGCACTATTAAAAACATGTACATTTACTGCATACACACAAGCAGATGATGCAGCAATGTTTTGGTAGATTGCTATTGCGATTTTAGTCAGAAAAAGAGTCGAATGGGGAGGAGAACTGAGAAAAGCATCACTCATGATAGAGATAAAGCAGGAAGCATAAACCAAGACATTGAGGATGATGCAAGTAGATTCTCAGGTTGGTCTAGCATTAGAGTTTCTACAGCAAACTAGATTCAAGTTAAAGGTCGGGACATTACACGGTCATAATTTCTGTACTTTAAACTACTTTTATGTCAATTTAACAGATTATCGTCATAGACAGTTATGCTGTTGTTCAATGGCATCATCAAAACTAATCTAAATCCTCTACTTTTATTGCTGCCTTAAAAATCTAATTTGGTTATTTTACTAATCTATAAGAATTCTGTATTCTAGGATTGCAAATAATGGATAAATTGAAATACGTAGATTCTTTGGTAAAAAAAGAACCAAATGAAATGCAAATTAATTTTTGCAAAATTCTGTAGATGCAAATTGGAGGTTTAGTCAGCAATTGTTTATTTGCAGAGCCATACGTTTGCACTGGTAACTTTCATCTGGATTTCCGAAGACTCTGTACACGTAATGGGATGACGGAAATCCCTGAGGTGAGGCAAAGACCACATCGGCCACAATCACCACCCCCACCTCCAGTTTTTGAAGAGAAGACTAAACCTGGAAAGGGTGGAAAAGACAAGAATCAGCCTCCTCCTCCTCCAGAACCAGAGCCAGAACTTCAACTGATCAATGAAGGTGGTATGTCATGTAACAGTATTTTTATGAGCTTCTGAGTAGTAGCTTTGAAGGGATGTTATATAAATTTTCAAAATGAATGAAGGAATGAATATATCATATGGCTGTTTAAAGATTTAAAAAATGGCATCTGAAGGTTAGCTGAAATTATTTCTTAAACATTAGCTGGAACATTTCCAGTTGAAGTTGATAAGAAAGCATTCAGTGTAGAGTCACAGTATGGGACCAAGAGGTTTCCTTGTACTGCAGTATACAACAATTATCGACCATGTTGTAATATCTATGTCCATCTTTACTGTTACTCGCCAACACTAAATTTGACCAAAGCGTAGTACGCATATGTGTACTATGTTTTGGTCAAATTTAGTGTTGGCCAACTTGATGACCTCAAGACCATTACTTTAGGAACAATATTATGTGCTTTTGACATGCGAGTGTGTACATCAAATGGATGACGTGCGAGGTACAGCTGGACTTCATCAGCTTATTGATGAATATGAACTCCAAGAATGATGATTAGCCAGATTAGATTGGCAGCAGAGGAGATGCATGGAATAAAGCTCAAAACATGCCCTGTGGAACACCGAATCAAACGGTCCTCAGCCGAGTTTTTCGAGCTAATAGCCATTATTGTGATTATGTTCATCCATTAAGTTGGCAAGCCCCTTTTGTTTTTTCAGCTCTATGGTACAATGTTCCAATGTACCAAGAAGGATATTTTGATCAAATTCATAGTTGAGCTATCATTGTCATTTAAGATTGTTGTATTGCAATGCAAGATCAAAACAGATTGGCTTAATGAAGGATGTTATCTTCTGTTGTCAGCAGTTGACAATTGTAGCAATGGAAGCTTAGTGTGGAGTTTTTAGTTGTTTAATTTTTGCAGTGTTTAAACATCGCATAAACCAGTTTCATCCATCATTGTAATTATTTTGAATTGCTATTTCTATTGAAGTTAGTTTATTGCAGTTTCTAAATTTCTGATTTTTTATGTTATATTCCTTCAGAGCCTGCCGAGCCTCCACCAAAAACCTTTGCTATGAAAGATAGGTTTGAATTCTTTCGACCATGTGTTCAGGTTGAAATTGATCATGTTGAGAAACAGGACTTCGTGACAGAAGTCTACATACGAGGTTAGTTAGAAGTTGAATTTTTATATTTTGTGTACAAATTTGTGCTTTGCTATATTGCTAATAATGACTGTTGTGTTAATTGTTATTCTTTGCAATTACAGTATTAAAAGCCCACAATGCAAGATTCTGTTGATTGACTATTCTTTGAATACTCTTTTGATGTGATTGTGCTCATTGTTAAATTTTTCCCTTTAAGGTTTGATTTTATGTTTAGGCTTTTTTCTTGCCAGATTATTTATAATAAAAGTCTTGATATTACCAGGTTGGAAAACTGACGTGTCCATGACGAACATTCTCAGTCAATGTTGGACTGCATTAAGTAAACTGCAGAGCATAAGGTATTGTTTTCCTGAGATTTATTGCTTTATATCTGTGATGGTTATCAGATATTAAATTTTGGAAGTTGCAAAGTTAGGGTCAATCTTTCCTTCTCATTTTGTAGAATTTCTGAAAGGCTCTTATCGTAACTGTAATTGTAAAGTCAAAATTTCTGAAGCATTACTCTAAAAATGAGCACAGGACAGCAGCTTATTCATTTTTGCTGCATCATGTCAGGGATGTAAAGGGAATATACAATTCTGCTTGCCAGAGAGACTGCCAGACAAAGGCGATAGAGCTGCTTAGGTGAGTTTTGTTCTGGATGAGAAGGCTTGGAAGGTCGAGGATCAGGAATTCTTGAACAGGTTGGACTTCAGTCTGAAGTGAAAAGCCTGTCGAGTGATAAGTTGAGGTGACTGAGACAGATAACAGTTGTTGAGCAGTGGCATTGGCAGGTTAACTGAGAAGGTGCAGAATTCATGAAAGAGCATGAATTCATGAAAGAAATGAAAGAGCATGAATTCATGAAAGAAATGACTTGTTTAAAATTTATAAGCTACAGGCAGGAACTCCTATTTCATTAAACTAGGCCACGAGAACTCGTTGTAACCTGCCAAAGGATGTCAGAACATGGTCTATGGCCTACCACAGAGAATGCTCGACTTTGCATAATTGCTGTATGGCAAATGAGACTACCGGAACCCCCTCTCTCAGCAGAGTGAAGAGAGTGACTACTCAAGGCCTCTGATAATGGCTGACTGAGGTCTATTAGGTAGGGTTGGGCAAAGATAAGTTGGCTGCAGAAATTGTGTTAAATTATTGGAATTACTAGCCCTCTAACCTTACCAGTTCCAGAGACGACTTATGACTTTCCCTTTTCCTGGACTAATAGACGCCCATTAAAAGCACGGCACTGTGTAAATGCTTGATTACATTACATTGCGTTACATAAACCCATGGGCAATCAAGTCAGATAACATGCTAATTTTCTGTAGCAAACCAGCAAACATAGCAGTGCCCATTTGCACATACTTAGTTTTAATGCATTGGTTTTTATCATGCATTTTTTAAATTGTAACTGCTGGACATAAAATTAAGTTATGTTTTGAATTCAATTTCTGAAATCTGATACTTTGGTTTTCTTTCCAGCCTTTGGAACACTGGATTGGCTGATGAAACGCTGAAGATGTTGAGCTCAGTTGTTTCCAGTTGTCCAAACCTCAGGTTTGTCTTGAATATTTTGTTGTGTTGTGGAGTCTATTTAGATTTGGTCAAATGAGTAAATGTGCAAATTACATCTTGCATGGGTGCTCAATACTTGTCTATCCTCTCGTCTATGCTATTTTAACTGGACTTCTTCAGTGGGTTATCACTTTTTGCTATGGTTTTGCTGGAAGGGGCCATTAATTTGCACCTTGTCATTATGATAATGGTGCTACAGAAGTCAAACATTTTAGATGGGACTAAATTAATTTTTACTTCAATGGACATTGGACAGACCTTTATTCCCAAAAATGTGACTCTATTTTATCTAAGTTAAACATTTGAATGTTTTTTGAGATTTTGAAGCAATTGAGTTGAGTATATTAATGAATGATTATATAATGCCTCTACTTGAGTAGATGTGTAAATTACATCTTGTATGGGTGTTCTTGTAGGACATTGATTCTGGACAGCAACCCTGTGAAATCTGAAGCATGGCATTTACTGATAACTGAAAGCAGTTTGTAAGTGATTTTTTTAATAAAGATAACATTTTTGACTCATTTGTTTTTATAATAATGAGTTTCTTTCATTTTATTTTATAATGTGTTATCTCCATTCGAACCTAAGATATGCTAATTTGAAATGATATATCATGCAAATATCAATATTGAGGAATCATAATCATGGTTAGACTATATCATTTGTTTTCTGATAAAATAATAATTATGATACGAATTTGATTCAACTAAAAACACAAAATTTTGATCCTACAGGTTATTTTTGGCCATTTTCTCTAAATTGTATTTTGCAACATAGGCAGGTTTTGATAAAGCTCATCACATATATTCATAAACATATCAATTGTAAAATTAATATGTTACTGAAATTGTGATGTTACTGGTTAACAAGAAGATGATGGTGATGGTGGATGAGGATGTATGGGTATAGGACGAGGAGAAGAAGGAAAATTATGAGGAACAAGTGTTGCATTATTTCTAATCTTAATGACAATCTGTAGTGATTTTTTTCATTCTTCATTTCAACTAATTGGTTGTTTCAATCCAGTGTACAGAACTTGTCTTTGCGTTACTGCGATATAACGGACTTTGGTGCCGAGAATCTAGGAAGAGTTCTTGGAACATCAGAGAAACAGAATCAGAAGCTCATCTCTCTGGATCTGACTGGAAACAAACTGACTGACAAAGGAGCCGAGCACTTGGCCAACGTAAGTGATGCTGACCTAAAATAAATATATGACATCCTCTCCTTAGGGATTAGGTTTTAATTGTGAACTGGAGTGTTTTTTTTACTCTGAGCTGAAGGTGAAGCAACTCAAAAATTGTTTCAGTTTTGCAAAAAAGAATGCTATAATAAAAATTAAACAAATATAAAAACGTTCTGCTTGATATGAATTAAATCACAACAGGCTTTGCTTTTTCCTAAACTTCTTAAGCTTAAGAAAATCGGGGTCTCATACTATAAGAGAAGAAGTTTCTGTGTTCTACTTTCTGGTGTGACTTCATTTCTATTTCCATTTTCAGGGATTGAGAACAAATCGAACACTTTTGGTGTTGGGTCTTGGTGGTAATCTTATTGGAGATGTCGGTGCAGCAAAACTTGCTGAGGTATTTGATGGCTTTGATTACTGGCCACTTTTCTTCTACATAATTATTTTCATTTATTCATTCATTCATTCATTTATGGTTGTTTAGATGTTATGTGAATTATCAATAAAAATTCAATACTATTGTTTCCATTGTTAGTTGTAAACTTATTTCCAAACTATTAAAATATTCATGTTTTTTATTCTCTGGTGGTAGTGATAACTATGCTTGCTTTTGTATTGATACTGAAACATCAATTAATTTCGTGTAGGTTTCATTTGTCTAATCAAGAACATGTAGTGCAATCAGGAAATTATTTTTCTGTGCCATAGGTATATGTTTAAAGGCATATGAAAGGCATATGTTTAAGTACATATTTGAGTTTTTTGTTTGAGCTTTTTAATCTTTTCCATTTTAAGTTATTTCTTGTGTTTCGATTCAAGGTAATATCGAGGTTTCCACTAACACACCAGGAAATTGTTGAACGAAGGAAGTTGCTTTCATCAAATACTGACATAAAAATTTTGACGGTGAAGCAATCTGAATTCTTCTTTTGTAATTGATATCTGAGAATTGAATTCAGAGTAATGTTTGATCTAGACTGTTGTTATCAGGCAATAATTACAATTTTTATAAAATCGTTTGAAGCCTTTTAAATTTGTATAAGGATATGGAATGTGTAACATTCCCATTTGTTTCCTAATTTGCAGCCTGTGCCTAGCAGCAGGAAAGGAGATGGCCACGATCGGCCAGGAAGTGTTCGAAGCCAAGTGTCAGCACAAGCTGGAGGAAGCAAAGGGAAACCTGGTAAAAGTGGGAAGAAGGTTGGTACTAATTATGCCAATAGGACGGTTTTATGCATCTTTTTTTGTCTCCTGTTCTATTGTGTCACATTGGTCAAATGCATACACAGAGTGTTTTGCTTTAGCAATTAAAAGACTATGTTGTATATGAAATACTATTATGTGCATTGCTTTTAAAATGGTGTTGTCTTCTAGAGCGAAACAAAGGGTGGAAAGGATGAAGATAGTAAGCATGAAAAGACAAAAGGAGGAAAGACCAAAGACACTGAAAAGATAACAAAGAAAGGTGAAGACTTTTTATTTGCATTTCATTATTGTGTATCACCATATTTCTTGTTGGAAGTTTCCTTGAGAGCACATTCATGTTTTAAGACAGTGATTCCCAAACTATGGGTCACGACCCAAAAGTGGGTCGTGGTGTCTTGTCAAGTGGGTCGCCAGGCTTCAGGTTCACTTTAAAATAGTTCCAATAAATTCAGAAAAACAAAATGACAAATTGTTCTCTTGGCCTTTCTTGTTGTATTGTCACAACAGTACACTCCAATGAGTAGAGCCTAGTTTAGAGTGACATCATTGTATCGAGCATATAATATTCAATGCATGCATTGAAATTTGATGTTTAAATGCTAATTAAATTTTAACACAATATTGTTCGCCTTTGTGAGGTGGGTCGCGAGCATTCAAAGATTTTCGGAAGTGGGTCCCAAGACCAATAAGTTTGGGAAACACTGTTTTAAGACATTCAGGGTTACTGCTGTTATTTTTTATAACTCTGAGAAGTTACTGAGAGTACTAGTTTGTTTTTAATTGGATTTGACACTCAATATGTTAATTTTGAAGTAGATAAACATTTTTGTTATATTATTATCACAAGGAAGATTGCATCAACACTGATTTTTTGGCTGCACTTTTACTCACTTTCTGAAGATTAATATAGATACCTTTGCTAGTCACTTTTAAATTTCTTATGTTAGTATGTTAAATATTCGGCTCTGAGGTAATCTAGTCTCGCTGTGTTTTAGCCAGCAGTTCCTGGAAACTAGGTAGGCTGGAAAACAATCGAATTGTTCCGCAATGCGTGCTGTAACAGTTCACAAGCATTTGATGTTGTCAGCTTGAGAACTGCTTGAAACTGCTTGATCTCTTGCTCTTGCAGGCTCCATTGATTGAGTCAATTGATTGAATTAACTTTTCCTTCTGTCCATATCTGCTAAATTGCTGACTAACTTTGGAGATTCTATTAAATGTCTTTTTATTTGGGCTCAATTTCCAGTTCATCTCTTTTCATCAGTTGTTTCTATACGATGCTGGCTGATAGCTAAACCATCGGCCTTTAATTTTGCTGTCTACAGTTCAACTCCTAATGCATAATGAGAGCCATTAAAACAGCTCATTGTGTTGTGTAGTTTTGAAACTCAGCCAATGGGTCGTTAGTCCTCATGTCAATGCCTTTGAAGGCTGTACTTGACAGAGGCATGAAGCAAGTGATTGATAGTTTAGAGGAGTAGTTCTGTGTCTGTTGAAGCTGGTTGCCTGAAAAATCTGCTTAACCCTTTAACGATGTGCGTCTACTAAGAGTGACTGGGAAACCAATGCAGTTCAATGTGAAAGGCTTAAGACCCCTTTGTATCATTGTTCTCCTTAAAGACACGCAGCACCTTCCACAACCATTATATTCCAAATTGTCACCCACCATCTGATAAGTAGGCAGTAAATCCGGCAATTTATAGTACTTCTGTGATCTTATTTTTAGCCATGCAATGCACAGAGAAATTATTTATGAGACCTATGGTTTTCCAATTTTATCTAATGACAAGTTTTGATACTGACCATAACCGACCCTCACCAGGCTTAACCTGACCCTATCCAGCCTTCACAATTTGAGTCACGACAGGTACAGCTCTAATTATGATTCTAATATTTATAATATACAAAGCCTTGGCTTTCCAATCAGAAAAGGATCTGTTTTAAATTTGGCTTCTGTGACAAAGACATTGATTGTATTCAACCTCACCACAGTGCATAGGAATGATTTAAGTAGCACTAGGCTCACTGTGGGTATTGATCTAAATATGGCTTGGCTTGGTTTGGTTCATGGTTTGTGCATTGGATACCAACAGTACAGTATATTATATATTTCTTATAATTATTATAGTATCACTTCATATACCATATCATGTGTTGTTAAATATAGATTGGGTGCACCATTATATGGTTTTCCATAGTTTGGCTGTCGTATTCCTGGTATACATGTAGTTTTGTTAGTAGCTGTACTATATGATTTAGGCTGATGTTGTTTAAAATCTTCATTAGTAACTGTTTAGGATATGATTCAGCTTGATGTTGTTTGAGATCTTCATTGTGTCATGATACTTGTTGTATTTACGAATTTAGACCTTTTAGAACATATCCTGGATGGATGCTCACGTTATATATTCAGTTGATGTTCTCTTTGCCTGACTCTCTTTGGCTGGCTGTCTTTGCCTGACTGTCTTTGGCTGGCTGGCTGTCTTTGCCTGACTCTCTTCTACTAATTTCCATCAACTAGTTTCTTGCAATTATCAGTATACAAAATGCCATGCTAAAGGTTTGGACATAAATGCCTTCAGCAACGTCCTGTTGCTGAACAGTTTTTCTAGATATGTGGTAACTGATATTTTTAGAGAATGTCCAGTGATATTTGTGTTCTGTTAGTCATCTTTATTCCTCATTTGTGAACAATGGAGTGTCTTTGTTAAGTATTACTTGCATTAATTATCAGTTGTCCAAATCCACAATTCTCATGCAATTCATGCTATATTTAGATATTTAATATGTATATATATTTATATAAATATATACATATATATTATTTTGATTGTTTCTGTAATCTTAATATGATTGTTTCAAAACTTTTCTATGATTCATCTCTTGCAGAATGCTCATTATTTCATCCAACTCAGATAAACACACATACACTGTATGCAATACTTCAGTTTTTATTTTAGGTATATATCGATCGTTAATTATGATTTTATATTTTAAAGATCAGTTGATTCGAAAGAACAGCAGTGGAGGTATAAATAGGGTGCCACTGATTTTCAGCTGGTCACTTATTCAACGCTTCTTTCTGAGTTCTAGCCAGTAGTGATCTATGGCTTTCTAAGTTTAGGAAATTTATAACCTTTGTATATGCATGCCAGATTTTTGATTTTAATAGAATGACGTGTATTTTATTGTAAGAGAAAAAATTATAGATGCAAGGCAATGAAATCATATTTAATTAATTTTGTTAGGACACATGTGTGATCGTTTACAGACTTAGGGATAATAAATCATATGAAGCAATAATTATTTAGTTATTGCCCATTGCTGCATGTGAAAAATGGTATTGGTAAGTCTGAATAAATGTAGATGTATATAATTTTATAAGAAAAGCTTTTGCTGTGCACCAAAGCTTTGCTATGCATAATTTGGATGATTAAGTGATTGAGATGAGGCTTGTACATTAATGTTCTAAATTAGGGTATGATGTTAAGGAAGCATCTTATAATTTTTACTTTCATCCATTTCATAATCTAGTTTTTAGTGCATAGGCAAATGTTTTTAAAGGTTTTCCTGTTTAGTCCCTACTGGTATTTGCATGTAAGTTTTCATTGATTGGTTGATTGCTTGAAGTGATTTGATGTCAATGACTCAAATTACTTAAACAATGCTTATCACTTGCTCTGCTCTGCTTACGAAGTATTTTGTCTGTTTTCTTTACCTGCTATCAGCTAATGTGATAAGCCTTATGTCAGGTAACTTAACTTCATTTTAAAGCAGTATTATATTCTAAGATATATGCAGTATTTCTAATTCACTTGCCTTAATAAGCACCAGATGTAATTATGACTGTCAATTATTTTGTTTTTAGCTTTTTGAGCAATATTGGCTGATGCTGTTATAATATAACGACTGCTTTTTTTTTAGCATAGAGCAACTCTGAACAACTTTGACTACAATATATGGCTGATGTGAAGTGTCTAGTTTTCTGCTCAATCAATTCTTATCACCAGTTTGGTGTTTTTGGCAAGATCGACTTGGAGGCCCTCTGTCAGGCTTTCCCCAAACATTTCCTTCTCTTTATCTGTTCGAGATCTCGGCCTCCTTTTTGACCCTACCCTTTCCTATCGGGTCACATAAATGTCCTTTCTCGCTCCTGCTTCTATCACCTGCGCCAGATCCGATCTATTAGACAGTCGCTCTCATTGCATGCTGTGTCCACGCTAGTGCAAGCTCTGATCTGTTCAATGGTCGACTTTGGCAATATTGCCTTCATTGGACTCTCCTCTCACAACATCTCTAAGCTCCAGTCCATTCTCAATGTAGCTGTCCGACTAATTGGTGGAATTCCAAAATTTGGTCACATCTTTTCCTACTTTCATGAATCTCTTCACTGGCTTCCTGCACCTCAACGCATTCGTTTCAAGACCTTTGTGCAGATGCATAACTGTCTCCTTTGGTCTGCCCCGCCTACCTTCTGGCTCTCTGCACTAGGGTCTCCTCTATTCCGCACCGGTTTCCCTTCGTTCTTCTGCCCGCGGACTTCTAGGGGTTCCCGCATGCACTCTACTGGAACGGCCTCACCCTTCCTCTTCGGAAGGAGCTGCTCTCTCTGTCTCCCCTGCTGCCTTTCTGAAACGTCTGAAGACTTTCCTTTTATCTGTTTAGCTTTATTTAGTTTTGTGTTGAGTCATGAGCGCCTTCGATTCGAGTGGCACTACATAATTGTAATTATAATGTTCCATTGCATTACATTACATTATGACATTTATTTTGCTACTGTGATTTTGCTACCTATCTACTGCTATTTCCCAATGAATTTCTAACTGACGGAAGAGACATGAATCTCACTCGATATGTGAACTATGCATGCATGTGTAGCACAGATGGAATGTTAAACCTTATACATTTTCTAGCATTAAATAGAGAAAGAAGACAGATTCTAGACAATTTCAGATATTGTTTAAATTTGTTCACAGCCCCTAATGTTGCAGAGGCATCAAAGTCCAGCAGCAAGAGACCCCCTAAAAAGAGACCGACAGTGGTGCCACCTGAACCCGAGGTATTGCATACATTGTAATTTAATTTAAGGTGTATAATTTTGTGTTTATTCAGTAGTACACAACTATGAATTACACTAGTAAGGTATGGTAATGTTAACATCAATAGACCTGGTAACCAAAATTATGATTCTTTAGTACATAAATGCTGGATTTTACTGGAGTACTATTGCCAATCCTACTACTACTAACTACCACTACTACACACACAATTACTACCACTACTATGCACTGCTTGCTGAGTTTCCTGGTGGGGTTATAGAGTGACCCAGACAATTTGCAAGCAGTCTGTGATAATAAAGATGATGATAGCTGATAAGGTCTGGTTATTACATCAGCTGACAATGCATAAACCAGTAGCTAATAATTTGGTCACTGTATTATCTGGCATATAATCTGTCTAGTGGCAAGTGTTGAGACACTGTGTGCACTGGATGACCGTATATTGGCATACCTTACAGTTTAATCTTTATGTCACATGAGGTCTGCAGTCTAAACTTATCCGAGACATGGCACCGACCATGGCGTGCTATCTTGTTTGCTCTTGCCTCAACTATGCCAACTCTATTTTGGCAATTATCTCAGATTTTGAAGTCAGCAAGCATCAACACCAAAATTATAATTATCCGGCTTGTGTAGTGCTGCAGCTATGTACTCTTATAATTCTGTTTGAATCTGCTTCATGGTAAATTCAGAATTAGAGTTTATCAGGCTTGTCTGATATGTATAAAACCCGTAGACTGAGCATTCCTACCTACCTTTAACAGATAGTGTCTATGAGCATTCCCTCCTTGCAGTCTTCAGGTGTGGATCTTTTCTTTGGGCTTTGATGCAGCAATATCATGACCTCTTGTGCGTTCTGTTTTACTGCCCCTAGGAATGTAGCTGACTACAACTGTCAGTATATCTGTTGCTTGAACTCTTTTTCTCCCAATATTTCTTTCAAGAAGTACTTTTAACTCACTATCTCATTGCTATCAAACATCTGGATATTTAACCGTTCCTGACCTGGCGACTGACTCACTGAAACCTAAGAAGCAGAGTTTTGTGTAGCTCTGTATGTTAAATATGTTTGTAATAATAATAATAATAATAATAATAATAATAATAATAATAATAATAATAATAATAATAATAATAATAAGACAAGGCATGGAAAGGTCTGCTGGATTCCAATAACAATCCATGTGACCGTGCTCGCCTGCTGGCCTCACGATCACCTCATTCTGAAGACTGGATGCTAGCGCCCCCTGTGACTGCCCTAGGCCTGCCCCTCTCAAACGAGGATGTACGAATGGCAGCCGGGTTGAGGTTAGGAACGACGCTCTGCGAGCCACATTTGTGTCACCAATGTCAAGAGAGAGTCGACGCAAAAGGGCTCCATGGACTAATTTGTAGAAGAGGCAGGGGAAAACATCAACGACATAGCATGTTGAACGATGTCATCTGGAGAGCTCTTGGCAGAGCGAAGATTCCAGTGCAAAAGCATGCCTTGTCTGTGAATCGGA
Source organism: Bimastos eiseni (assembly GCA_959347315.1). NCBI lineage: Eukaryota > Metazoa > Annelida > Clitellata > Crassiclitellata > Lumbricidae > Bimastos > Bimastos eiseni. Next base: position 20,858,191 of record OY365815.1, read on the forward strand.
GGTCCATTCTTTCTGGCGATGACTCGCTGCTCCTGTTGGTGGTTCTGCATCTATCAGGGTCTTCCAAGCGTTGAGTGCTGAACTCGCAAGTTCATATGGTTCCTCAGCAGACTCTGTTGGTAGGATGCATGCCTGGAGTTCGCTTGTACTAGCAGCAGAAGCCAGAAAGGCAGAAAGTGCCAGCGTAGATGCACAACGAACTCCCAGACCACTATCTCTCACCGACAAAGAAGCCTGGAGCCAACGGTCATTGTCAAGGTCCACATTTTAAATGGTTGACAGTCCTTCTCTCAGCAGTTGATCAAACCGAGCCAAGCCCGGGCAATCAGCGCAGACGGCTGTGCGCAGACTGTACAAGAGCTTCGGTACACTTAGACTGTTTCTCAGCAGAACCAGAGCGTCATGTGTATAAAGCAAGGACAATCTTCCGATTGCCCTCTGGAGGTCATTAGCCTTTGAATTAACGACCATGTTCACAGCTGGACCTGGAATCAGAGGTGCACCCAACAAAGTCATGTCCTCGAGGGCTATGCTCGTTAACTCTTGAAACGCAAGGTCATTGTTCGCCATCTGGGTGTTGTGACACGCGATTTCGCATTTGCTGCGGTTCAATAACAATCCCAGATTCTTTGATTCCTGCTCGATTAATTGAACGTCGTCGGCCACTGTTTCCTTGTTACCTCCCAATGTCAAGTCATCCAGATATCCGATACGCAGATCCGATCGAAGCTTCATCAGAATCGGTTGCAGCACAAGACAATTCCAGAGGTCCCAAAGGATCGTCTTGCTGCGTTCCTTCTTCGGATCGAATTATGTTTGAACCATAGCGCAACAGGGGACGGTTTGAATAGGCAGCGTGAGCAAAGTGGTAGAGCTCTGGGATCTCTCTAGCAACTGCCTCTAGAAGACAATCTCTGCGCAGAGTGTTAAAGGCATTGGCGAAGTCGAGCTTCACAAGGCGCTGTTTTCAGGCATTGTGGTTATCCAACGACGTGTCGCATGGACAGCTGCCTCAGCGCCTCCTGGAATGCCTACCCCATGCTGAATGTGGGCGAGCAGTTGAGACAGCCTTGTTACCGCATGCGAATTAGCGCACTTTGCCGCCAGACGACGCCATGTGTAGCCCACGGCGATCGGTCTTGTGCCTCCGTCCTTCTTGCTCAGGGCTAAAAGGTTTGCCCCATAGATGACCTCATTCACCTCTTCGGATAGACCTCCCTATTAGGAGCAGATTGACAAGGTCAGATAGATGTTGCCCGATGTTGTCATCTACTCCATAGGCCATCAGATCCTTTAAGTGTTGTGGAGTTATGCCATCTGGACCACCAGCCGAACCCGCAGGGAAAGAGGAGATTGCCCTAGCGACATCTTCTTTAAAACTTGAAGCGGGATGAAGCGATCCGAACTGTCTGGATCACACGGTGTTCTCCTGTCCACTGGCGCAGGTGGGTGCTTTTTCTTAAGCGCGGCCAGAGTTTCCGGTGTGTCCAGCGCCGGCTTATCCTCGCTGCAGATGAGACGGATGGCTGCTTTGAAATTGCCTTCCTCCAGCTTGTTTGCAACTGTTGAGGCTAAATACCTGGCGTGGTCGCATTTAGCGGACTTGAACTTACGACTTGACGTCGATGGCAATTCATCGTTAGTCGATTGGTCTGGCCCCTGCAGTCCCCATTCAGTAATGCGGGACAAAATCATCTTGGTCATATTGTGCTTTCGTCCACCTCTTCTTGGCTTCACTAGTAAAGTTCCACCGAAGGCCAGCGAATCGAACCATTTTGCAACTCAATTTGGTTCTCTTACAATTGCTTGGATTATATCGGCCAGGAGAGCAGCACAAGATGGCCTTGCTGCTTTTGGGATTCTCTTAATGAGAAAACCTGGTGAAGCAGGATGTGAGAGGTGAGAAGCGATCTGCCCAACGTCCGTTGACAGAGCCCGTGAGAAAGAGATCTGCACGCTAGTAGTGGAAGACGACTGTCTTGTGGTATTATGCTTTAAAGGGCCGTCCGCCGGTGGCTGGTCAGAACCTGGACAAGGGGCGGTTCGACGGCCGTGCCGGTGCATCGTGCCATCTGAGGCATGGGTTTTGAAGGACAACCAACACACCCCGCAAACCCTCTGGCCCTTACAAGGTTTTTGACTCGTCTTAGTTTCAATTCGGTTTGTTTTCAAATGCGCCGCCATTTAAACAGTAATCGTTGCCATTGGCAACGTTGACATCGCTGGCCTTAAAGCATGGCAAGCGGCCATCAATTCAAATGCACGGCTACATATAAGTTGAAACGAAAGTTTGACAAGCCAATCGTGTTGTGGTCTTGGCGAATAAGATGTGGTGAATGTAATCAATCGGGTCACGAGTTGTTAATAATAATAATAATAATAATAATAATAATAATAATAATAATAATAATAATAATAATAATAATAATAATAATAATAATAATAATAATAATAATAATAATAATAATAATAATAATAATAATAATAATAATAATAATGATAAAAGCGGAAAACATCAACGACACAGCATGTTGAACGATGTCATCTGGAGAGCTCTTGGCAGGGCGAAGATTCCAGCGCAAAAGGAACCTCTCGGCTTGCTAAGAGAAGATGGAAAGCGACCGGACGGCGTCACGCTCATTCCTTGGACACGTGGTCGATGTCTGGCATGGGATGTGACAGTGCCCGACACCTACGCCAAGTCACATCTTGTCGACACATCTATCAGAGCTGGCGAAGCAGCCGAACGCGCAGCTAAGACGAAGAGGGCCAAGTATTCCACCATAACCAACACCCACGACTTCGTAGCCCTCTCCTTGGAATCCGGCGGCGCTTGGAGCAGTGAAGGACTGGAGTTCATCTCAGAGTTGGGTAGTCGAACGAGTGCTGCAACCCACGATCCAATGGAGACGTCATTTCTGTTCCAACGTATCTCAGTTGTTCTTCAGCGTGGGAACGCAGTCTGCCTCTTCGGGACATTGCCAACACATAATGATAATAATAATAATAATAATAATAATAATAATAATAATAATAATAATAATAATAATGACCCCAAAAGACGAGACCTGACCCTCCGGACAATTAATCTCTATATTAATCTCTAAGCCCCTGGGGAAACGAATTCCTCAGGGCATAAAAAACTAAATAATAATAATAATGCATCATTTTTGGAACAGAGAATAATGAATGATGAGCTATTCCAAAAAAATGATGAATGATGAATATATCAGTTAATGTTTATGATGCTCTTGCATAAAAAAGTTTAAAGAGCTGCTGATGTTTCTGCCTTTTCTTCCTATAAGAGTCCATTTGATACTCATCCTCGGGTAAGTGTCGGTTGTTTGGGAAAGATCCCTGATGTTACTTGTTTTTATTTTCAATATTTCGTTCATCTGTGTGCATTTCCTAAATCATCATTGCTTTTTTAAAAATTAATAATGTGGCACATTTACATTTTGTTTTGTGCATTATTTGGTTTTTATTTTCGACTGGCATTGTTCAATGTGTTATGGTTTAATAGGAGTTTCAACCAAATCTTACAAGCTATTACCTTTTAATTACTGTTTATGTTTAATTGTTTAAGTGTTCTTTTGATAAGTTTCTTTCAAGACTGATGATAGCTATCAACATCTAACTTCTAAAAGTTCCTTCTGTCAGTCTCAAATGAACCAGCTCTTGCCTTTTCACTTGGAGCATTTCACTCAAGTCAAGCCCTAATCTAATTAAATTTCCATTCTACAAACAACCGTCTTCCACCATTTCTATAGCCATTGTAACATGCAGAGCTACAGAAAGCTGTACTTCTGGTGGGGTGAGTCAGTTGCCAGGACTGGTGAAGAGCAATTAGATATTGTAATTAAATGGTTATTATTAATTATTATTATTATTATTATTATTTAGCATGGTAGTGTTGGCGAAAAACAGAGGGCGTTCCATCTCTGGACAGCTACCGATCTTATTATTATTATTATTATTATTAGTGTTATTATTATAATTATTGTTATTATGATTGTCTGCAACGCTTCTTCATTAGCATAGCACTGGCTCCATTTGCCTGACTCGTCAGAAGTTTCTCCTGATGACATGGAAACTGACTCTTGAGGATTTGATTAGAAAAAATGCCAATGGATAAGCTGGTCCCATAACACAGAGTTTGTAGTGCTGAGAAATTTTTGCAGTTTACATGCCCTATAGAAAAGTATAGATATAGGTCATTCATGTTATCCTTAAAGGAAATTTTCTCTATTTTATTATTCTAATTCTAATGCTCTTGTCTGACAGCAGAGTTGTAGAGTTGTATGTGGGCAATGATGGAATATGGTTCTTGAAATATTTTATGGTGCAATACCATGCAGAAATATTTCAAATTCAGATAATGTCTTAACTATATTAATAAGTATTTTTTATGTATAGGCCTGGAATTTCTGGAATGTGTGGTTACATTTATTATCAATCCCAACTTTTGCCGGTAGGAATGGACCGAAATGGTTCTGGAATATATTTAGGCGTTTTAGATTAAATACTTCTTGTGTTTATGTTATATATGGATCGTAGCCTACAGTGGCTATAGAAAATCAGAATCCTCTTCTGGAACATGTGGAGCATATTGGCAATGGTGTTCTTCTGCTGCAGGGAAACTTCACTCTTATCAGCCTCAATCTTTCCAGTAAGTAACTTAAAGTTTGGTGACTGCCTAACCTGCCTAACCTTTAACCTCTCCCATATTGTATAAAATCTTGAAATGATACTTGTTCTTCTGTATAGCACGTTCGTTGTCCTGTCGCTGTTGCATTATCTCCAATGTAGGCCTACTTGTTTTGAAGGACTTGTAAATTTTTTTTGCATTCAATTATGCGTGGGTTATAATGTTGTTACTTGTAGGTAATAAGATCGCTGAAAGTGGCATTAGTGCTTTCCTTAAGGCGCTCCAATATCAAACCACGCTTTCCCAGTTTTCGATTTCGAAGACATTGGGAGAAGAGACTGTCACAACTTCAACCAAAACTGCAAAAGAGAAGGAAACCACCTCAACACGTGCGACTGCAAGTTACAAATTCCCAGGAACAGGACTTATGCGCCTTTGCCTCCAGGTTAGTTTGCTGTTATGATAATTTAGATCAATGTTGCTTAATCTTTTTCTATTTCGGCACCCTCTAAGACTTTGAAATTTCGTCTCGCACTCCCAGTGCTGATCAAGAAAACCTTGAATTGAATTTTTAGGTCAAATTATATGCCTAATAAATTATTTAATTAAACAGTTACTAGATACTAGTATGATTAATTAACTAATTTTTGACACAAATGTAAGAAAGTATAAGAAACTATCAGATCATTTTAATGTGATGTTGTTCTTACTTCTTCTCTACTATGTATGAAATATGGGGTTTCTTATTGTCATGCTGAGCATCGATGTGGTTTCAAAATTTGGGTTTGAAATGGTAAGAGTAAAAACCCTGCTTTGCAAAGATATATTGTTACAAATGGAACAGGTAGACCAAGTGCTTTCTTTGAACTGCTCGGAAATGCTGCTATTTGTGATGTCAAAAAAATTTTGCAATGTCTTACTTAACCCTCTCCCATACCCCAAGAACTGAATCTTGCACCTTTTGGGTGCCTTCACCTGAGGTTAAAAGGAACAGTAATTTACATGATGGTCAGTGAGTCTACTCTCTCTAATTTTTTAAATGACTAGTCTAACCCACACAAAGCCTTTGCATGGTTGTTCAGTAATTTGTCTCTTTCTTGTTCACTGCATCTCCTGCCTCTCCTCTCCCTCTGCAAGGGCATCCAGATAGGCGGGGGGAGGGGGTCCGGAGGCAAATGCCTCAAATTTAAGGTAGGGGGATAATTATTTAGTCTTAGGTGGGAATATCTTGCCTTCCTAACACTTGGGACTGGGGGAGGTTTCCTCCATCACTCAGGGAGGGATTGACGCCCAGTCCCTCTGGTAACTGGGCAATTGCCTGGTTATGTGTGAAATTGATTGCAAATATTGGTCTTTCCTGTAATGGGATAGTTGCAAAAAACATTAGTTGAAGGCAGCCCAGAGTATTTAGACTGCTTAAACTTATCAGCCTTTTTGCAGTGATCTTTTTCACTATTATTATAATTTTCTATTTTTCAAATGATGCAAGCTATCTTTGGTCAAAGTGTGGTAACATCTGTAAGTGTAAATGTCACTTCAAGAGAGGCTCATCATTGTGATGTCTGGTAACATTGGTCATTAGTGTCTGTAAGTAAGCACAATGACACATGCCATAAGTTAGCTACATATATATTATAGTAGATTCACTACTCAAAGTTAGACAAAGGATGGGCTTCTTTATTATTATATTATATTATATTATTATATTATGGGCTTCTTTACTGTATATAGAGAGTTCTGGCCAAATTCTTCCTGATGTTCCATGTTTATAGCAAGGCACTTGCAGGGAACGGCTCATTTTTTTATTGCTTGCATTATCAAAAACAATTGCTTTGGGGTATTATATGTCAGTTTGTTGTGATCTTGTCTTGCTTGACATTAACCATTAGTTCATGGAGAATGTACTGTGTTATTGCAGAGGAACAAGTTGCCTGCTGACAATGAGGATATGAAACTGTTGAATACATTGATGTCAACAAAAGACCCAATTGTGAAGCTCTCGGATGCCACACAAGGTATATCTCCAGATGTTGCATCAACTAGTACCTTATCTGTAGGTGTTTTAATTGCTATTTAAATTGATGCTGTGTGTGACGCGCGTCACTCTGGACGATGGCGCTATATAAAAGTCATCGATCGACAGCAGAAGCGTAGGAGAACTAAGGATGAGAATGTCTACCTGACACATGAGATGGGAGACATCAATCGGCTTTGCCTGAAGCAGAAGGCCTCAATACAGACACCAAGGAATATGCAAATATCAACGGAGTGTCAAGCAGCGAAACCCGACACCTCGAGGCGGACACCTACCCCTTCCATCTCTACAACCCACAGACAAGAAACTCATGAATCAGTTGAAGATTTGGCCTGGACCGGCTGGTTGACATGGATCATGAATAGGGGACAATTCCGATACGAACGGCGCAATCTGTTAAGCAGTATAACTGTAGTAATGGAATTCAATGACTCTAATAAGGCCCAGCCTTATTACGTAACAGCTGCTAGTCAAACAGTAACTGGACGCCCCTAGGAATCTGACGTTACGCTAGGGACGCTAAGACCCGACCAACCAAGGTTTA
>OY365815.1:20865617-20915617 GCA_959347315.1 Bimastos eiseni
GGCCGTTATGCGATGAGCCTGAACATTTTCTGTGTGCATGTGGGGTAACAAAAGGATTCGTCAAGTATTCATGGTTAGTGAGCTGATAAAGTTTAGCTAGAACATGCACCAGTTGTGATTTTAAATTTGCATGCTGGCTTGCTAGTTTGTACTTGGTGTGCTATGAGTGGTGAATTCTGACATCAGTTACATACTAGCCATCTATTGTAAGGGTCCTGTTTAGCTGGCCCTTCCTATGTTATAGCGTTTGTTACACGTTTAATTTAGCTAATTAGCGATACTTCAAAACTTCCTCCATCATTTCTACCTATATTGTCCACTCAAAGCTCGATTGCAGCAAATTTTCTTTTTTCGACTTCGATTCATCACAACTATAAAGCGTCCACAGCTTATCCAAACCTAACTATAGCACGAGCCGTCACCAAACCATCTAAGAATCATCACGTACATTACTCCCATAATCAAATCCCTCCACAGGCTCTGCAAGAGTTCAAGTCCCACGTCCCCTCAGAGTCCTATGATGTGCCAACCTACAACTTAATCAATACAATGCTCTAAGCCCACATATCTCCATCCCGCCAACCATTCAACCCGTGAACCCGCGAACATCTGTTTGTATCTGTTTCGACCTCCGGTCAATATGCTTATCTCGAGTTCTCCAACCGAGTCATTTCCAACACTGCACGTACATCCCTCTGGAACTATCTGCCCTTTGACTTCCTTGCATGATCGCTGCCAATCATCAACCGTGCACTTTCATTAAATCTCAGTCTCATCTATCTAAGATCGTGATCATCTCAAGGGCTCTCCACTCAAAACTGAATGTCATCTCTTCAAGAATTCATGATACCCTAGCTAGCTGACTCATCCGATCGATCATCCGGCCGCTTCTCAACATTCATCATAAACGTCACTACTCTGACCCCACTGCATTTGGAAATTGGACCTTGACCTCTAATCCAAAAGTGTTGACCAACCTCTCTGATTCTGTGTGTAATAAGTTTATTTAACGACGCATCCATTAAGGTTGATATGCGTCTTCTCTTATTCAACGCAACGTTCTTGAATAGGCCTATGCGGGTGCCTACGTTTGGCTTTCGAGTAGCGTTTGAGAAGTCTTGATAGTCTACTTCCTTGAAAGTTCCGATGCAGCGCGACATCTGGCATGTTATTACAGAACAATTTGCGAACATCAAACCAAAGCTCCAAATCAACGTTGTTGACAGTTACCATAGCGGTACGACAACACGTATCTTTTGAATATTCATAGTCTTTTTACGGATGTTCATGTCCACATTCCACAATCCTCGTAGCGAGGGACGCTTCGATAGTGGCGATTTTACGTGAAATTAAAGTGATAATGCAGTTAAAATACTTGAAAACTCTTCTTGCTCCTCAGGTACAGTTTGTACTGGTCTTCGTTCAGTTTTTAGATTTTTTCCGACTGTCAAATATTTTTAAAGTTTTATCCACGAGAAGCCACGTTATAGAGCCAACTGCATGCTGTGTTTGCAAACGTTGTATATGTTGTCGAACAGAAGAATGAGCTCCTAATAATGATATTCTTGTGTGCATAGAACCTTTAAAAGTTGCTATGTTGTCGTGTTTTATTATTGGCAAAAACATTCGTTCCTAGCCTTAGGTAAAAGTGACTATCTGTGACAAAAACACAGTTAACGCAGTAACCAAGATACATGTAGGCCTATACCACACTGGTTTCAGATAGAGCGCAGAATTTAATTAAATATGCAGCTTCTATATAGATATATAGCTGTGAAGGTTTGGTTCCAAGATAACTATGCAGCCTTTTTATTTTCTTTGACTACAGGACGTTTTGCTACTTAGCTGAGATTACAGAAGCAGTCCACCAATTAAGTAATTTACCTTACAAGTTATATGACTGGATAATAAATTGATGCGACTGCCACTCTCTTCTTAGCTCAAATACACTTTCTTCATTTAAAGAGCAGCTCTAAACTTACTATTTATACTTGGCTTTCAAGGATTTGGAAATCTAAATGCATCTTCTCCTGGCAACTGACAATCCTCGCCGTAGATTCACATTTTGGTGTGACCTTGCGTACTTTACAAATTTAATAATTAAATAAATAAAAATGTGCGATGCCAGTCATTAGCTCTTGCAAGTCCTTGTAAATAAATGCCCAAATCCAAAGTCAAACTAGATAATCAATTTAAAGTTGGAGGTTTCATTAATTTTTGTGATAATGAATTAGGTCAGGCTGTGTGAGGTTTAGGTGAATATGCTGAATAGATTATTCTGTTGGCAATTTGTTATTTCTAGCATAAACTAATGATTTATAATTAGATTGGACCTTTCCTCAAATTTCTTAAAGTTTCTGCTGCAAACTGAGTGAACTGGATTGATTTTGTGCAGAAAGGGGCTGCTAAGATCTGCTGTTTGGCATACTCACCGAATAATGAAAAACTCGCCGTCTGCACTTACGACAGGGTTATTCTGCTCTATGATGAACAAGGTGAAAAGAGAGACAAATTCTCCACAAAACCAGCAGACCCAAAGGTATTGATGCCTTAATAGCCTGGTTTTTGTTATTTATATTCAGCCAGATGGAACTTAATGATAATGAGTTTTGCATTCCATTCTAACTGCTGATGACACCTTCATATCATAGCACCTTCATATAAGAACATTTTCATATCAAAACACCTTCATATCAAGCACCTTCATATCAGAGCACCTTCATATCAAAGCTGATGGGTGCTATTTGAATCAACTTACCATCTGTAACTATCTTTGTCTTGCTTATAATCATTCTTATTTGTTTAGAAGTAGCTTAGTTTCACTTGATAACATGGTCTATCAGTAGTGTGCTTGGTCTCTAATCAAATGGTTTGAGTGAACGGCTGCTGAGAGACTCTGTGTAATGCACCAGGCTATCAATGCAGCATTTGGACCAGCACGAATTGGGAAGATATATTAGGCCCTGTGATCCGCTGATTCTGTTGTGATTTTGCTAATGGTGGTTGGGGCCTAATTCATGAAATGTGCACCTTCCATATATACCTTTTTCGAGTTGACAGCTGTGTTCATGATTGGCCACCTGGATTTCACTCTGTGCCTTGCTCATGATCAGAGTCATTATGGGGGCTATACATAAATACTTGTATAAATACTTGTTCAGTACAAAATTGACCCAACCCCTCTAGTCACAGTTTAAGCATTAAGCACTAAGCCGTTCACTAAAGCATAATCACATAGCATTGCATACGTCTAACTCTCCCCTCCATCTGAATGTGATATCATTTATGGACAGCCCCTACCAGGATTGTGATGACGTAATTATGTTGTGATTACAGTATGGAAAGAAGAGCTACATGGTGAAGGCAATGGCATTCTCACCAGATGGTGCAAAGCTAGCAGTTGGACAAACAGACAACATCATCTTCGTCTATAAACTCGGATCTGATTGGTTGGTGCTTATCAGAAATCATCTGCCTACAACAGTTTTATTAAAGTCTCTGCTGCTAATCAATGAATATTCCATTTGAATTATGCCGATGTTTTTGTTGATTATTTACAAGAATTTAGGTTACTTGAAGTTTGTATAATGGTGGATGTATTTTAACATAAAACTTAATAAGCAATTTGTTTTTTTATAAGTAAACTGCATTGAAAGAATTTTTTGTGCTGTCTGTTGTCCAAACTGTTTTTTATTAGTTGACTGGCCATATTTTGAAATGATCATAATATTTAATAAATGCTCTTGCTTTCTCACAAACCTTGATGGCTCAACTGGATGCATCTTGGTTATTTTAGGGGTGAACAGAAGACAATCCGCAATAAGTTTGTGCTTCCAAGTGCAGTTACATGTCTTGTCTGGCTTCCGGATGATAAGATTGTATTTGGAACAGATGAGGGAAAGGTATGAAAGATGATATCCTTCAGTTTTTAATTGGTTTCTCTAGTATGAGTGAAATTTTTCACAAGTTAATTAAGGAATCGTTTATGTTGGTGTATGTATGGAGTGACCTTAGTATATCCTCTCATCATATTTGTTATTATCATAGGCATGCTATTGATATAAATATCAGAAAAAGAATTTGATCTTAGACATAAAATGTCTAAGATAAAATTCTTTTTCTTGTTATTATGGCTGTTTAGCATTGTATTAGGAACAGGTTTGTAGATATAGATGATTGTCATAGTTTGTTTCTGTTCCATAGTCTTAACGCCGTGTCAAGAGTTTCCATTATGATTTCATTCCTGAACTTATTGTTTGCTTATTAAATTCTATCCAACAGAGTGGTATTAGTTTAATCACTATGGTCATTGAGGATACAATGATGGGTAGTAGTAGTAGTTTAGATACTGTGAACATCCATGCCTTCTGTCAGGTGCTGACAGAAATCCGTTGGTTGATTCCATGCTTGTGCATTGGCCAGCTGTTGGTGACTCCTTTAGCTTACTGTGTATTGTTTTGCTAACTGTTCTAACATTTGTTGAAATGACATTTTACATCATGTGGCTAGCGCCGAGAGCGCCTCTGAGTAGATTTCTTGAAGAGGCGCTATATCAAGTTTCATCGATTAAGAGATTTAAGTAATCTGACCGTTTTTTTATTGCACCGAATAAGCCAATTACATTAATTGATTTCTTATTGTGTTTTTGTGCTTGGAAGGTAAGAATGGCAAACGTGAAGTCTAACAAATCCTCTTCAATCTATGATGCCACCTCCTATGTTGTCTCACTTGCTGTCAGGTAAAATTATGTAGCTATGCAGATTGTCAAAGAGTTTCAAATTTAAAAGCTCACTTTTTTATTATTCTTTTACGCAGCTTTCAACTGTCTGGCTCTAATTTTATATTCTAGTTTTGAGTGTAATGTATTGTAGAAATTACAGTTTATGGTGCATTTTATGTACTGCACTACTTTTTTGGTAATTTGTATTGTCAGTTAGCTGAATAAATATTGAGAGGTAATTAATATAATTTCAATCTCATTCTAATGTGGTACAAGGTCCGATAGGTTAGGTGGTTCTGGTAGTATCCATAGAGAATAGATTCATATGTTCACTGTTATGCAAGAACAGCATATGAACTGCAGCTTATTTCTTTTGAGGACTTCTTTAACTATGGGGTTATTGTAATTATGTTTTAAGAAGTTCCATGACTATTTCAGGTATTTTAGTATGGCATTTAATTAAAACATTTGTATAATAGTCTTTAACTGACATTATTATATGTCTACAAAGGTTTAATTTACATTAACTGCTATTCAGTTGGATTTGTGGTATTATTGTTGTTCTAGTCCTAACGGGAAAGGCATTCTATCTGGCCATGCAGATGGTACTATCGTCAGGTACTTCTTTGAAAACGATGGAAATGGTGACACAAATGCAAGTATATTACTTGTGTGATTGATGCTTTTTTAATTCTTAAGTGCTAGTAATAATGCTGATGTTAATGAAAAAAATGACTCAGAGTTTTCCTTTTGCTAGAAATGAGTGACTAACTTTAATTGCCTTGCTCCTACTTAATTGCATGTAGACAAGGAACTATCATCTCTGGATCGAATCATTTGTTTGTTAATTCATTTACAGCAGCAACACATATTTCACTTGAGGTATTTGGAAAAAGCAGGCACATGAACCCTTGGCAGTGGACAAATAAACTCAATTGTTTGGATTCTGCGTGTATCTGCGAGTTTATCACAGGTGGCCTGTTGAATTATCTGAGCCATACATTTGATGAGTTGCTATTAATGAACATTGACATTGCTTAGACTACTGCATCATGTGCCTAATTTTAGCTTCTGTTATAGCAGTGTTATATTGCAATTAGAATTGTTTTGTGGTATAGGGTAAGCTGTGTGTTCACCCATGTCCCCCTTATGCTCTTGCGTGGGGTTCCACTTCCTTCGTTGCTGCTGGGTGTGATAAGCGAGTCTTCGCCTACAGCCGTGATGGTCGCATCATGCAGCAGTTTGACTTCAGTCGTGAAGATGACGAACACGAATTCACGTGTGCCGTCTGCTCTCCAAGTGGACAGTCGGTTGTCATCGGCAGTTTCGACAGGTTTACATTACTTCTGTGTTTCTACTACGGTCTTTGTCTATCTCTCTGGCTTTATTATGTCTGTTGATATTATTGTGGAGATCCTAATTGTAAAATATATGTACAGAATTAATCTTAATATACTAAACAATGACAATTTGTAGTGTAAGAAGCTACTGACCTTAAAAATGACTGTTGACTGCATTATAGCATTTGTTTTGGATTTTTAACTGTGAAACTCCTCTGGTTTATATTTGCTGTTTTATTGACATAAGCATGAATCAATTCTATGATTACACAATGAGAATTTTTCTTAAGAATATATTCCTCTTACAGATACTTATTATAGGTCATTTTGTTTTTTCTAGCTACTTGGTTTGCATGTATTGACATTACTATAGCAATATATTGAAGTGCTGGTCTAGAACTTATCTGTTGCATGCTGAGCCTTAAATCCTATGGGTTGCCTGTTGTCTGTTGTCGTAGAAGTTTATTTGTTTATGGAAGTTTCGACTGAATTCAGTGCTGTATGATGGCTGTGTTTAAAATTGTTCAGCTCGTTAATAAGTTAGTACATTATGTCTTATAGGCTAAGAGTCTTTAACTGGAGTCCACGCAAAGGACTTTGGGATGAAGGAAAAGCTAAGGACATCACCAATCTTTACACTGTCACTGCACTCGCCTGGAAAAGAGATGGATCAAAGCTGGTTGCTGTACGTTTTGTGTTCTTTATATTCTCTCTATCTTTGTCATTGTGTCTGTCTGTTCCTTTGTGAGTCTGTCTTTCAATTATCGACGTGTGATGTGTTACAAACATATTGTTGTTTGTAAACTTATTGCACTTCAGTTTGTACTTAAAAACATTTGATGTCTTACTGTGCATTGGTTGATGAAGCTGCTTTAGAAAATATTCAGATTAATCCAAAAGGTTTATTTATTGGAAACAATGGTTTCTTGCATAAAAATGAGTAACTTTGAAATTGTTGAATTGCAACGTCCATGTAATTTGTAAATGGTTTTGATATGTGCCTTCTAGAGGGCATATTTGTGTTGGACCTTCTTACACCATTTTAGGAACATTGACTCTACGAAAACATTGGTTGTTGACATGATTCTAACTCATTACGGTAATGATCTAGTTGTTAGCAGTGATTTAAAACGATTATGATTCACTTTCATTTTCATTGAAGAAATATTGCATTTAGGTTTTGTTTACTTTCTTCTGTAAGGGCTCTCTGTGTGGAGGAGTTGAACTGTTTGACTGCTGTCTCAAGAAAATGCTCTACAAAAACAAGTTTGAGGTGTCGCATGTCGGTCCGAGCCAAGTGAACATTAAGGATCTATCAACGGGGTCACGTTTCAGCCTCAAATCCTACTACGCCTATGAGATTGATGAAGTGAAGATCATGGGCGGAGATCAGTATGTTGTGGCACACACATCGGACACTTTGATGCTGGCAGACTTAACAAAAAAGAGCCTTAGTGAAGTAGGTACTCAATACCAGTACTGGTTACATGCACCCTTAGGTTTATATCTACAGGACTGCATGCATGAAGATGCAGTGGACAATTTCGTGTTAAATTGAGTGCATAATTATGTGGAAAGAAACAAAGTTAGTTATATTTTATGGATCAATATTTAAAAAAATGATTCATAACAATTTCAAACTTTTAAGCAACTCTCTTATCAATCTTACTGTATTAACAGTTACTAAAATCTTATTTTGATATTGTGTGTTTTATTTCATTAAGGTGCCATGGCGTGGATCTGGCGGAAATGAGAAATACATTTTTGACCATGAAAATGTAAGTTAAAACTGCATCTTGCACATATTGTTTAAACTAAGCCATAATATTTACCTCATCTAAAAGACCGAATGAATATCAAATACTTTTTGCAAGTTATGTAATGCCATGATCGCAATTGACTATTTGTTAATGATAATTGAGATCATTTCCTTAATTATTTTGTTGTTGTTTTAAAATAAAATGCCCTGAGGTACATAGGATACCTCAGGAACTTGAACATTATTTAAGAATAATTGTTATTGGCAGTGCAGTCTGTCAAAACACAAATGTCATATTTTAGCTTTTCAACTTAAATAGCAATGTATCACTTATTAAAATTTGTTTCTTTTAAAAACACGTTTCTTTTTTATATATACCATTTAACTGAATGGAAGTCAATGCTTTAGAATATACTGTTTCAGCACTTGTATGGAGAAGAATTTGAATACAGAATCGGAAATATTAAAAATATTAAATTACCATTGATTGACTTATGTCCCCATTTCTTTTAAAGGCTTGTGTAATTTTCAATGCTGGTGAGCTCACCCTTATTGAATATGGAAAGAACGAAGTCCTTGGCTCTGTAAGAACGGAGTTCATCAGCAGACATCTCATCAGGTACTGTTATTTATGTGTGTATGTGTGTGTATGTGTGTGTGTATGTATGTATGTATATACTTTATTGAACTTCTTGCAAACGCACTGCGGGCACATCATAATATGAATGTTCAAAACAATGTAGACTCTCAAAATAAACATAACAAGCAATTACACAGCAGACATTATCAAAGTAGTTAGAGTAAAATAATGTAATAATAATGCAGCACATCATATAATCCATCCATTCTTTTTGCTCTCCTCCTTTCTTCTGTTTGTCTCTTCTTTCTTCTGTTTGTCTCTTCTTTCTTCTGTTTGTCTCTTCTTGCTTCTGTTTGTCTCTTCTTTCTTCTGTTTGTCTCTTCTTTCTTCTGTTTGTCTCTTCTTTCTTCTGTTTGTCTCTTCTTTCTTCTGTTTGTCTCTTCTTTCTTCTGTTTGTCTCTTCTTTCTGTGTGTCCTCTTCGTCATACACGTTATTTCTTTCTCTTTGTAGTGTGCGAATTAACGAGCGCAGACAGAAGGGAGCGCCAGACAACAAGAAGATTGCCTACTTGGTTGACCTTAAAACTATTGCCATTGGTAAGTCAAAGTTACAATGGATCACAGCCATTTGGAACAATAGTTGACCGCTTACATTTAATTACCAATTTACAATTGCTGCTGATACTTCTTTTGATTGTGATTTTTGGTAACTCAAAGCACCCGTTGATAATAGAGTAAGCCACTTTACCATAGCCATTGCATCTTTGTTTATTTTGTTTGTAGTTGATCTGGTGACTGCTTTGAGAGTTGGAAATGTGAGTCATGACACAAAGATTGGCTGGCTAGAGGTAAGTGATACTGATGCTATCATAAATCAGATGTACTATTGATAAAACTACTTTCAGTGTTTGTTGGATATCCATGTGTGAGAACCCGGTTTTCAATGGATGCCCATGTGCGAGAATGTGGCAATGGAGAGCTTTTCCGATTGGGTGTGCGATCATCACTTGGCTACCAATTGACTTGTCATTCTGTTTTAACTGATAATGTCACTTGAGCCAGTGAGACACAGTTGATTGCTACCATTGAAACATATATTAATTATTTAGTTATAGGTGGTGACTATCGCACGTTATAATACATTTGTTTAGATCTTTTAGATGGTCACAGGTACAGTGCCTTTTGTAAGTCAGTATTGTTCTTTGTGAAATAGAAGACACAATTTCAGGTCTTCTGGTGTGATAGAATATCTAGAGTAAACACTGAAAATTATTACTTGGTGTTGCAGTTGAATGAAACTGGGCGTAAACTTCTCTTCAGAGATTCAAAACTCCGGGTGAGTGCATCGTTTTTTCCCCTACCATTTGATTGCATTGCATTAAATTGGGTTTCCATGCAAGGTACCCATCATTCATCTCATTTAAGTGGCAATGAGAATCGAATTTGCTTCTTCTACTCTGCACACCAATATATAATCTATTACTCTATGGGTCCCCCATGCAGTAGGGCAAAAGTACAGGACGTGCAGAATCACTGAGCCAGTTTTGACCATTATTATTCATTTGTCCTGGAAGGAGCATGAATCATGTGGTGATTCCAAAAGTGGTTCCAAGGCAACTGATCTGAATTACATGATCACCCGAATATATTCAGGAGTGGGGCATGGTGGCGTAGCGAGATGTTTGGTGGCTTGCGTTCATAGGATCGCAGGTTTGAACCCACCCCGAGTCACTGTGTAGCAATCTTTGGACAAGTTGCTCACCCATGATTGTCTGTGAGGAAGGCAGCGGGAAACCACCTCACTCACCTCATCCCCAGGTGGCATAATGCCAAATAGAACTCATCATCACCATCATCATCATCATATTCAGAAGAGCAAGCAGTGTGAAATGACCAGAATCAATGGTATTTAATTTTGAGTTATATTATATTGCATTTTGAGAGTGCAGCTACAGTTAGAATGAGAATATTGTTGTACGCTGCTCTGTTGCCTGTAGCTTCATCTGTACGATGTTGAAACTGAGAACCGAACTACAATTCTCAATTACTGTTCATATGTCCAGGTTAGAACTACAGATTTATATCTTAAAATCTTTAAATTTTTTATTTAAGTTTAATTTGAATGACATTTTTAGCATGTTATCCTAGAGTTTCTGTGATCAATTGCTTTGTGCATTCAACAATAGAGCTTCACAGAGAAAACCTAAAATCTTTCTCAACAGTCTAAGCTTGCATTTTGACTAAATGTTTAGATTTATTAAGAGTTAAATGATCAAAGGCTTTTCATACTTAATAATAAATAATAATAAATATTCATGTATTGATATACATGGAATGTCACACCGCAAACCATTACAGTATGTTAGTTGTTTAGTACCAGAGTCTGATTCAATCGAGTTTTAGATAATATTATAATAAATTATTATAATAAAGAGAATTCGTTGGGAGATTAGTATGTTTAGTTACCTTAATACGTATTGTGCAATATTTGCTTGAGATGTGTAGCTCTTTTTTGTCTTATTTTGTTGCAGTGGGTGCCTGGTAGTGATGTTGTCGTGGCTCAGAATCGAGAATATCTGTGTGTGTGGTATAACATCGATGCACCTGAACGAGTGAAAATGGATCCAATCAAGGTAGGTTAATCAAGATAAACAAGCCTAATCAAGGTAAGCCTAATTAAGGTAAGCCTTTGATTATGTAGTAATATTAGAATAGCTTGATGTTAAAGGGTCCAATGAAACAGGGCATCAAATAATCTGAGCATATTTGGTGTTTAGTATATATTGTGTTGGTGCGCTATCATTTAAAAAAGTAATGTAAGGTTTGCACGATATTCAAATGCTGGTCTGTCAGCTGCTTAAACTGAATTTCTCATACATTTAAATGATATACACTGTGTTAAGCATAGGACATGTGAGTACATAATTTTATCAGAGCATGCCCATGCATGCATGGTTACCTGGGAATCACTGAAAAATATGTCTTTTGTTGAGGAGAAGATGCTTCCTGAACTGTTGAAAATGCTAGTTATCGTTTACATGTCTGGTGGTATTTTGCTCCTGAGTGATGGACCCACAGAGGAAAATGTGCACCAAGGTCGTACCAACATGTGAGAATGCGGAGCAAGAGCTTTGAGATGTAGTCTGGTGCCACGTCAGCAATCATAGCTCAGCTCATGAGGATCAGTTTATGTTGCAATCTGAATGAACATTGTTTGATTTTTTTAAATGTTAAGCATGACTCAGTGTTCAAATATGAGATAATAACAATAGTAACCATTGCTTTCTTATTTTGTGACTGTTTGAAATTTGCTTGATTGATGCCAAGCTCCTGGATTTGGATTGTGGTAGGGAGACATCGTGGATGTGGAAAGGCATGATGGAAGGACGGATGTGATTGTCAGCGAAGGCCTTAACACTGTCACATATACACTGGATGGTACATTCATTGAGTTCGGAACGGCGCTCTATGATGGGGATTATGCAAGGTTTGTGTGTTCTTGTGATGGCTATATGATTCTACTTCATTGTAGCCAAATTCTTGTGTGATTTTCACAGCCACTGACATTTTTCTGTATCTCTTGAGTTGTATATGAAGCAGGGCTGCAAACATGTTGGATTTTTGGTTATTCTGTTTTTTTTGTTTTTTACAAATAACCAAAAGATACGAAAAATTGCAATTTTTTGTTTGTTTATATTGTTATTGAACTTACTAATATTACTATTATATTTCTAATTGTGTTGAGCTCTTTTTCATGCTGTGTTTGATGCTTTTTATAACAAAACTGTTGTGACCAAATCCAAAGAAAAACTAAAATCCCAAAAAACAAATAAAACCAATAAAAACCAAAAAACCCCGAAAACAACTTTTGATTCTGAAAAATCTTGTTTTTTTGCACCTCTGATATGAGGTCTTCCTAAATGGTCTTGTGATTGCTGTTCATTCCAGGGCAGTGGCTTTTCTGGAGATGTTGGAGATGACACCAGAGACGGAGGCCATGTGGAAGACACTTAGCAAACTGTCACTCGATGCCCAACAACTCATCATAGCTGAGAGGTTGGTAGTTCTGTCTGTCTATTCCAGTCTAGACTTATTTAATCTCATCCGATCTAATCTCACTTATCAATCAATCAATCGATCAATCGATGTGAATTTGATATCGTGCCCCTTCTTGTGTAGCTAATTACATATGCTACTTACACATGTTACTTACATATGCTACTTACATATGCTACTTACATATGCTACTTACACATGCTACTTACACATGCTACTTACACATGCTACTTTTATGTATTTTGTGAATTAAACAAAGATATTATTATCCTGAACTGCAATGAGTGTAGTTAGAATGACAGAAAAGTTGAACTTCATGACATTTCTCTACTTGCGTATTATGTTGCTGTGTTTTTAACAGATGTTTTGCTGCTCTTGGAGATGTGGCCAAGGCTCGTTATCTTCATGAGACAAACACAATTGCTGAAGAAGCTGCAAAGACAATGGTCAGTTATTGAGTCATTATATTTCACACTGACAGCTACAGGTAAAGTAATGTCTTTATCGTAATGACAACCAATGGGATACTTTGTGCATTATGCTTTTTGACTTTTATTATCATAAATGACAATTTTACTTGGGTCCTAAATTTGACATTTTAACCAGCTTTAGAATGTGATGTTCTTATGCAATTACCTTAATTGTTATAATTCAGTAATTTAGTCAATCACATGTTGGATATGTTCTTATCGTATGGTTCGATAGCAGTGCCACCTTCTGAAATAATATGAGTCTATTTGATTTTTTACGACACTGTTCCATATCGAAATGATTTGGTGTTGCCCTCCTCCTTTCTCCAGGCTCGGGACTGGCACTGTCAAAGTCCAAACAGTGGCAGAGTTATGAGTCTATTTTATAATGACCTTCATAGTGTATGCTATAGTAGCACTGACTGGGAAAGGCTTAGAGTAATGGATGACACACTGGCACGCAGAGCTAATGTTGACATGAGTTCAGTGCTGCATTGCAAGAACAGAGGAGCATATAATGCACAGGTTTCTGGTTTATTTGAGAGAGACTGGAGAAAGCCGTGTGATTTTGCTTTAGGGTGGCAATGGATTCAACCATTACAAAGTTCGTGCTCGTCTCGCAATTATGGAAAAGAATTTCAAACTGGCTGAAAGTATTTACTTGGAACAGGTTAGCTTCTGACTTGGATATCTGAGTATTTCTACTTCACGTTCATTGATTTATTGTTTTTATGTGTTTTTAACCTAGAAACGTGCAATTTGGAATTTAAATTTAACTTCTGATTCTATGTGAAGTTCTAGATGCACATAGTGTTATTTTGTTTTGATTTCCAATGTCTGAAGTTATCTGTTATACGATTGTTCAAACATCCTATAGTTCGCACCAAAGCAAGGAAGAAATCACTGCTTACATAATAATATTATTGTTCCTATGTAGTGTATATATAATTAATTAGAACTTAATATTTAATTTCTGCTGATATCACTTTGCACGAACAACTAGTTCTTAAGATTTGTTCTACCGGCATGATGTTTTTTACTTGCATATTAACTGCCTTATTGCATGTATACATGTGTGATGAGATTATGGATCGGCTGTTCATTTCTTTGGACTGAGTTAGTTCTGCTGGTGGTTGTTGCAGAATCAAGTGGATGAAGCAATGGCCATGTATCAGGAGCTACATAAATGGGACGAAGCTATCAACGTGGCAGAGGCTAAGGTTCGTAGCCAATTATTACCTGGACACAGGTCATCTGGACATCTGACACAGTATATGGTTGTTTAGGATTGACTGATTATTCTCTACGTTGTTGCTGTTCATTTGAGCAGCTGCTGATTTGTTTTCAGAGATCTAATTGTTTCTCTGCCTTTGCAGAACCACCCAGACCTGGAGAAGCTTCGTCGTAGCCATTACCAATGGTTAATGGAGACTCATCAGGAGGACAGGGCTGGGGAACTCAAAGAGCGCGAGGGTGATGACATAGCCGCCATTAACCTCTACATGAAAGCTGGAATGCCTGCTCGAGCAGCTAAAGTCATAACTGGAAGAGATGTGAGCTAACTAAATCTTCAATTTTTTTCTAATATGTATATCAATTTATAATGTGTCTGGAACAAAACGTTTGATGTAAGAGATGGCTAATCGTATGCTATGTTAAATTCTCTAAAACACGTTTAGTTTTTAGTATTTTATTTTTACATATTTCTTTAATCAACTGCCTTTTCAAGTGCTTGACTTTTTCCAAGCATTGTACAGGTAGCTTATATCTTGGTGTATAAAAGGCAACAATCGTAGAATGATGCCGTTTTTTTTTATCCAGGAACTTATGAACAATGAGGAACTGGTTGCACGCGTTTCAAGTGCTCTGATCAAAGGTGACATGTACGAACGCGTAAGTGTAAAGTTGATTCCAAACAAGGAATACATTGTTTAAAAACACTGTTAAGCAGTTTTGTTCCATGATTTTGTCTTCTGCTATGATACAAGTTCAGAGTATGGGTAAAAATGTGTGCACAACATGTTATGCAGATTTTTAACAACACATTTTGCGCAATTAGGTGATGTTAGCGTGTGCACTCGAAACGTTTCTTCACATCGAGTGCATGTTGTTCCTTCTAGGCTGGTGATCTTTATGAGAAGCTCAACAAGCCCCATGATGCCATCCAGTGCTATCGAAAAGGTGCTGCGTTTAGAAGAGGTAAGTGTGAAATAATAACGGCACTTTGGATCTACAATCCCATGCAGAAGAAAACAAGGATCTGAGCCAATTTTTTAATAATTCAGAATATACAGAGAAATGCTTATGGCAATCATTCCTATCTTAAAACAGGGCAACTTACTGAAAACCTTATTCTTTAATATGTCATTTAGGAGCAATTCGTGAAGAAAAGGTCATGATATTGGAACTCTGCTTTTTTAAATTTGAATTGTTTATTTAGTAGTCTTGCATTGCTTTTGTGTTATATATTGGTTCACTGTTTGTTTCTGAAGCGGTGGATTTGGCTCGACATACTCAGCCTGAAGAGGTTGTGAAGTTGGAAATGGAATGGGGCAATTACCTTGTTCATCAAAAACAATTGGATGCTGCTATTAACCACTTCATTGAAGCAGGGTAAGTCTCCTGGAATGAGTCACTAGGGCTAAGTAAAATAATTATTGATGTTTTTTTGATGGTTTCTACACGAAGAGACTCCAAGAGACATAGAATGCAACAGAAAGAGACAGACAGACAGGCAGACATACAGATAGAGATAGAGACAGAGAAAAACAGACAAGACAGACAGAGAGAGAAACAGAGACAGAGAGAGAGACAGAAAGAGAGAGAGAGAGGGAGGGAGGATTAATCCTTAATATCTAGTAAATTTTATAGAAATAATTATGTTAATCAAAAGACATATTGCTACATAAATTGATTTAGCTTTGCTGTTTGATTCATGTCAGTGACAATCTGAAAGCGGTCGATGCAGCCATTTCTTCACGTCAGTGGCAGAAGGCTGGTCAGATTCTTCAAGTTATTAAGAAGCAACCGGAGGTGTGCGTCTACTACAAGAAACTGGCTCAGCATTATGCCAACATTGGAGAATATGAGGTACAGTGATTATTACTTTGTCTAATAAAGACCACGTGATGATGATGATGATGAACTCTGCAGTTTTTTCCTCTTATCAATACAATGGTTAATTAGTGTGCACTGAATGTATATAAGAAGAGCATCAGATTTGGAAAAATAAATATAATTAAGATCATTTATTCACATTTACTACTGGCAAATGACTGGTATCTGGAACCAATGATGATGATGTAATGTAATGTAAATCTTCAAAATGATTATGATGATTATTATGATTATGATGAATTTGATGATGATGACAACGACGTTGACGATGATGATGATGATTATGATGATTATGAAGACGACGGTGATGATGAAAAGATGATAGTGTGTTCATTTTCTTGCCATAAAAGGTCTTGATGATGCCTTTTTCTTTGTTTAGGTTGCCGAGGGCTATTTTCAGAAGGCCGACAGTCCGCTGGAGGCTGTCAATATGTACAACATGGCCTGCAAATGGGAGGATGCCTACAGGGTGAGATAAATGTCAGCCATCACCCATTTGAAGATTAGTCATCTGAAATTCATAAGTCAGATTCTAGTATCTGGATATTAGTTGTCATGTTGTTAGATAAGGGTTTGAATGAACAAGCTATTCTGAAAAATCTGCCTAAATTGATGGGGCAACAGTTGTTTCATTTTCCTTAGGGAACTATATTCGACGAGTGTGAGATGTGACCGATTAAAATCGTTCGTCTGTTTCAGTGCTGCGTTTAGTGTTGTTGAATGGTTTTGTGTGAAGCGGAATTCATAGCGCCATCCATGATATCAGTCCACTGGTTCCAGACGTGCATTCTGATTCAGCTGTAGAATCTTTGCTCAAGACTATATCGAAATGCTCTTCCAAAATGGGTCATGTCTTTACAGACTGCATGTGGATGTTCATTTTGAATTAGGTGGCCTTGTCGTGCATGAAGGAATCGGAAATCAAGGATTCATACATAAAGCAGGCTGAGGAGCTCAAGGTCAAAGGCCGATACAAGGATGCTGAACGGTATTGAACTCCTACACATATGCAAATTAGTATTGCCTATTCAGCTTTAATGTCATTTAAATGTGTTATTTATTTTGGCACTAAACAGTTGCATTAGTTTATGGTTTCTTTAATCTCTTTGTTTTTGCACAGGTACTTATAATTACAGCAAACTGGTTTATCTCTGGATGGTTTGATTAGATCATGACGCTGTTCCAATAAAATTTGAATCTGGTGTTTATTGTGGGGGGGAGGCATAGAATCATAAATAGCATGAAGAGCAGTGGGAAACAGGATCGATTCTCGCTCTCTCATAAGGTTGATTAGTACTTTCATTCGCTAGATGGCAGCATTTGTTAAAATAGATGTAAGACATGATGGGCGCCTTGCATGGCTGGCATATAGTTAAATTCGACTCCTGTAATAACTTGTGATCATCTGTTCATACTTGAGTTGTAATCATACTGTGTTGTGTCAGTATGAAATCAATAAACAATCCAGAGATTATTATTATTGTTATTAACTGGAGAGTTCTTGAAGCTGTGAACACCAATGAAATCCATGCATATATTTACATATATTTACGTATATTTACGTATGTTTACAAAGTTTCTTGTACAACTGACAGCAGCAAGCAGGCTTTAAGAATGTATCCTTTTGCCATAAAATGAAATTTTATTTTAATCAGACTGGTACGTGACGAAAATATATAAAGAAATTTTTTCAACTGCTGGAACTTTTATGTGTTCTGCTTAAAACTAATTTTCTTAAAATGGTCTTGAAACTTCTTTGCAGGTTGTATTTGACAGTGAAAGATACGGATGAAGTCATCAAGATGTACAGAGATAAGAAGATGTACAACGACTTGATACGTGTCACAAAGCAGTATCGCAAACAGGAACTTGAGGAAACACTATCCCTCTGTGGAAAGGTAATTTGCAAGGGTGGCAGTAAGAGGACATTGGCTAGGATCTTGAGATAAACTGTCCCTCAGTGGCAAGGTATGTCACTTAGCGGGTGGAGGGGTTAACAGTAAGAGGGCAATGCCTAGGATCTTGTATGTCACTTTTGGAGGGTCACACGAAGGGGAGATGGCCAGGATTTTGAAGATACTCAATCTTTCTGTGGCAAGGTATTTCACTTGGCAACGGTAGCAGTGAGACGGTAATGGCTTGGTTGGTTGGTGTTATGCTGTAAACAAGAAATTGTCTTTATTTATAGTTTCATTGATATATTTATTTATATTATGTTTTGGCAGGTTCTTGTGTTTAGTGTACATTTTTACAACTATGCCTATATTTCAATCTGTATTAAGCTATAATTTATGGCTTTGAATGGACTCAAGGTCTACTGTGAGTATCTACCATCTATTGCTACCTGCCTTCACTAGTAGTTGCTTGGAGTTTTTAAGTAGTCCACTCACTTTGTACATGGAGCTGACATGTTGCATATTTAAAATTTCTGTATGTGAATATATTTAATAAGTTTAGGAATATTTTTGTGTGCCTGCACATGGGTCTCATTTGTCAGAATATGCCTGTAAGAAATGCTCACATCTGCATATTGTTTCTTTTTAAAATATAGATGTCTGAGCAAGACAGACTGTTCCGTCAGGCAGAGCATTTCTATCTGGAGGGAAACAAAGTCACTAAGGTCATAGCCATGTATGGCAAAGAGAAGAACTGGGAGGATTGCTACCGTGTGGCAAAGGCAAGAGGAACGCCAGACCAAGCGCTTGGGGTGGCCTTTTACTGGTCGTATCAGGTTGGAGGCGACTCGGCTGCTAAGCTGCTGACGAAGCTGGGACTTTTTGATGAAGTCATTGAACATGCCATTAGCCAAGGGTTAGTGTTGAGTTACTTGCCAGCAAGCATATACCCTACTTAGGATCAATGCTGTTCTGCTCTTAAATCCATTTTAACTATGTTTCATTCATTCATTTATTCATTCATAACATTTATGTAGTGCCCTTTTAAGAACCTAATCACTACTCAGTACCGTTTCCAGCCCAATCAAACTTAAGAAAAAGACTGAGTGACTTGTTAAACCAAGCCAAGTGAACTACAAGTATAGAACGTAGCTCAAGTTGGTGGACATTTAAGGACCCACAACCGAAAACGCTTGGGGCTGACTAATAGCTTGCCCCTGTTGCTTAAAGTTTGTATGATTTATTCTTGTGGTTGTTGGGTAACTTTGGTTTAGATTGATTTAGATGGAATTTATTAATTAATGGCATATTTTGAATCCATCAGGTTAATTTTTTATAAGCTGGATTATATTTCTTTACGTTATTATGTGGTCTTATATTTTATTTGCATTATATAAGATTAAATTAACATAGATTTGATCAGATTATATTAGAATTAATTGTTTTCTTTAACTGGTACAATAATTAATATATTTTGCATCACTTTCCGATATCTTTCAGCCGTCCAGAGTACTTTGAATTTGCCAGCGACCTGTGCCGAATCGCTAAGAAAGAAATGCAGCCAGAGGTTTTGAAAAAGTATGGAGATTACTACGAGAGTCTCGGACACTATGCAGAAGCAGAAGCCGAGTACATAAAAGCCGGAATTCCTAAAGATGCTGTTCTTATGTAAGTATTGTGTTGATGCCCATCATTGACTGTTCTATGCATGATGGCTAAGCACAATTTTGACAAAAAATGTAGAGTCTAGATGTGATCATGTTGCTTAACACTTTAATGGTGCAAGTTAATGTTACTGGGAAGCCAATGCAGCTCATTGCTAAAAATAATTTTATAAAATGATTGCTTTAGGGTTAACATGATTGTGACAATGGGAGCTATTGTTTCTCTGAAGGTATGTCAATTGTCGTGACTGGGAATCTGCTCGTCGAGTGGCTGAGCAATATGACCCATCGTCTGTGCCCGACATCCTCATTGGCTCTGCTCGCTCTGCTTTCAAAGACAAAGACTTTCAGAAAGCTGAATCATATCTGCTCCAAGCGCAAAAGCCAGAATTTGCTGTGCAACTCTATAAGGTGATTCTATTGCAGTATAATGTAAAATTATTCCATCAAATGAATATTGTTGAATGTTTCAAACTACATGTTAAATCAATAACAACAAATGCTTTACAACTTTCGTGTCTGGTGTTTTTGGCTGCACGTTGAAATTTAAAGTTTGCATTGCACTGGTCAATGTTTTTCACCTGTTTTTTTTTTAAATTTTAATGTTTGCATAAATAAGGAAAACTCTTCAAATGTTGAGATTTAGGATGCCACCAGCTCTGTGAATTTAAGTTCTGTTTGTAGTTTGAGCAACTCTCAAAACTGTGAAAAGATGAGTAGAGAAGTACAAGCACTTGTAAACGTGCCGTTGCCTTAGCAAATTTTAAAACTGTTTCTCACTTTGTAGGAGGCTGGAATGTGGCAGGATGCATTGAGGGTCTGCAAGGACTATTCACCTAATCTTTTCGCTGAAGTTCAAAGTGAATATGATAGGGAGATGGCTCACAATGTAACCAGGTGATCCATCCATTCAATTTATGACACTGTTTCAAATGATTGGGGAGACATATTTTCATCATATGAGGCAACTCTGTGTCAATTTCTGTCTTGTTTCTCACTTCTCTTCGTTTGCATCCTTGATTCTTGGTTCTATTCCTAATTCGATTTGTTCCATTTGCCTTGATTTCTCGAACCTAGGTTTAGAAGTCTCATATTCACTTTGGAAACTTTGCCTTAACTAAGTGATGTCTCTGTTATTGGATTGATTTGCTATTCCAACAAGACTCTTTAAATTAATATATAAATATGTATTAAGAAATCAGTTCATAATACAAGCCTGTTGTTTTGTTATTTGCAAGTTATTTCCCAATATACCAGGTTACAATGACGATGCTGATGATGCTGGTGATGGTGGTACCTGTGACAATGACAACAATATTATGAATGATGGTATTATTATATAACAATAGAAATTGTTGTTGAAACCGAATTGTAGAGGAGCCGAGGCTTATGTGAGACAGGCCCAGGAATGGGAGTCTAAGAGGGAGTATGCAATGGCCGTTGACAGCTATGTCAGGGTTACACCTGAAATTACATCCGATGCAAATGTGCTTCAGAAATGCTATCAGAAGGTGCGAGTTATTTTCAATCAATCTAATCCACTCTGATCTAAACAAAATATTTGTGTAGTCATAATCTCCTAACTTTTAAAGCATCACTCAAAAGCTTAGCTTATTCACGAGTGCTGCGTCAAGTCAGAGAGGTTGTCCAAAGGTAGTCTTAAGGGAGTCCGAGTACATTGTTATGGATGAGAGGGGCAGAGTAGCTGTTAAGGCAGGTGTTGTTTAAGGCAAGTGTGATGACGGAAGATTGGTTTAGTCGGGAACGAATTTTTGAAGAGATTATACGCCAGTTTTCAGTTTGTCGTGCCATGTATGTACTATGTATGCATTGCCTTTTCTAAATGCCCAGTGAGGAGATATGGAGATATGCAGAATGATCTTGTTTGATGATTACATTGGTGGTGTTTAGGAGGAGAGTGGGCTATCCACTTAGAACTGTATTCCATATGATCTATTGCCTTTTTCTGGAGATGTTTGTTGTGTTTTTAATAATGTTAGTAACAGCAGCTGGACTTAACTTGGAACGAGACTGAAAGTAAAGACAACTGATGACACACCCACACACACATCTACGTACTTGAATATACGGTTATTTATTCATTATCTTTGCACAGGCTACTGAGATGGCACTGAAGTTTCTGGATATAGACAAGGCGACGAGAGTCGTGCTCAGAGTATGTCCAATACTGGTTGAAGTTGGCCGATATAACGCAGTAAGTATAAAGGATGGATGGAAAGGCACAGTGTTATTGTTGAATAAGAGATAATTCTACCTCCTCTAGGACATCCCATAGAAGAATATCAGTTGAACATTATGACAAGGAGTATAAACATACTTTAAACCGAGGTTTAGTGATGTAATTTGAGATTGTGTTATGTGATGCGTATATATATTTCTGACACCAGTTCACAGTCATGACTCTCAGCAATAGACAACTCCTAAGTATGTATTGTCTATCGGCAGAGCCAACATTTTCCAGGTCTTCTTTGGTTTGGCTCTGATGCTAACTGAAATTATTTTTTGGCCTTACAAATGGAATCACAAGGACTGTACTTGTTTTCATCTGAGAGATGTGTGGTGGGATCTACCTATTTTTACCCTCTTTTATTTAACTTGGCTTGCTTAAAGTTTGTCGTGGACGGATCGTAGAATCGTCTTTTTGTCGGATACTTTCAACTCTTTTTTCGGTATGTTCCCGTTGAACATACAGAGCTGAAATTTTGCACACATTTCAGGCTTGTATGACAATGCAATGTATCAAATTTTTACAGACATAACTCAAAAATTGAAAAAACTGACAAAAATGCAAAAAATTAAATATTGTTTAACCACTCGAACCAGTCCTCCTAGATGAGCTCCACTCCGGCCAGTTCACATCATCAATGATATGTAATCAAAAATCTCTTAAAGACATGGAACGATTGCGCCATCTACCAGATAAAAAAGGGTTTTTACTTTAACTTGTATTTGGTTCATTTTCATTTCATGTAATTTTAGTGTAATTTTTTCAGAATAATAGTCGCATGATGTGGAATATCAGTCATAACACTGTTGAGTTATGACAGTGTGATTGCCCATAAAAAAAGTCTCTTCGTTCTGTCTGCTTTGATATTTTTTTATCTTTACTCCACCAGGCAGCTGAATTATACCTGAAGGTCAACCGCATCAAAGAGGCCATCGATGCTTATATTGCTGCCGAGGATTGGACTCATGCGAAGACTGTTGCCACAACTTATGAACCAGAGTAAATCTACTTAAATCAGTCAGTCAGTCAGCCAGCCAGTCAGTCAGTAGTGTAATCAGGTTGTCAATTTTTCAGCCAGTCAGACAGTCATTGTTTAACCTACTCATACTATAGAAGTTCTAAGATTTCTGATGCCTGCTTCTTGTGACTCAACTATGCATGCATATATATGTCTGTTACTTGCTTTGTCGATCTCTCACGCACATGTGCACCTACATACACCTAAATGCACATCCCAACACATGCACACTTGCATACACACGCACACACACAAACTTAGACAGAAGTCTGCTTATTTCAGCTGCAAGGGAATTGACTCCATTTTTGGTTGGTACATGCTTTTTCGGTGTTGTGAAATTATGGAAACTACCGCTATGTCATATCTAATGGAAAAGTAATAAATAAGAAAAGAATGCAGGAACAAATGTTAATCTTTTGAGGTAAGGAGAGCTACTACTGATTGATGTGATCCTGTGTTATTTTCAGGCTGAAGAGGTATGTTGACGAAAAGTATACTCAGTATCTGAAAGACAAGGACAAGCTAGATGCTGTAAGTCAATCATAGCAATCATCCTTCAAAACTTACTTACTTTCGTCTGTTTCTTAGTTTGATAGTCTGCTCTTGATCATTTGATAATTTCAGAAACACTGCTTGTGCCTAATGTTTTGCTTATGATATTAAGTATTGTTTCAAAATTTGTTTTTTTATTTTTTATTTTTTTTTAAATTTTTATTTATTTAATTGTTGACACTTTGATGGTGATATGCAATCTGCATTGATTTCCAAATAACTTTTGGTGCATGCTGGTCATTATAGCGTTAGATACTAGCACAATATCATTTCATCTTGTTGACCTTAATAAAAATGCTAATGTTTTATTAAGCAAATGATAAGTTTGAGAAGTTTGAAGGTTGCTGAATAATCTCGAATTGAGCCTAAGTGATTAGCGAGTTCTTTAAAGATGAATTTCTAAGACTCGGTTGTTTATTTTTCTGTTAGCTTGAAGGTGTTGATGTTGAGGCTGCATTGGAGAAATATGTTGCTAGGGGTGACTGGTCAAAGGCAATTAGCATAGCAGAGAAAAAGGTGAGAACTTATGAATTGTAACGTTTTCCTTATATTGATTGCATATTTAGGTGAGAGTCTGTCCTACCCTGTAGCGGCTTAGCCCATTTGGGCTTTGGACTTAGGTAAGCTCAGGGCTTGAAG
Source organism: Bimastos eiseni (assembly GCA_959347315.1). Lineage (NCBI taxonomy): Eukaryota > Metazoa > Annelida > Clitellata > Crassiclitellata > Lumbricidae > Bimastos > Bimastos eiseni. The sequence continues at coordinate 20,889,676 of OY365815.1, forward strand.
TGGGACGATATGAAACGATATGCCATACCGGCATCTCTCCTGGCCGACTGCAATCACACCGGTACTGCTCCAGACCAAAAAGCCATACATAGCAGCAGAGGGGAATGGTTCTTATAACCATACCGGCACCTCTTTTTCCCACTTCAAGCCCTGGGTAAGCTTTATATATGACAGACTTTTCCTAGTCGGGCTCATAACCTAGGTTTTCCTGCTGAGTTCATTCAGCCAGCTCTAGCCAAGAACCGGTTGACTAGAGAGCAGGTGTTTTGCTGTTGGCATTGAACTCTGCTTTACTTGTCACCTGTCGGATGTGATTGCCAATCTGCCAATCACCTGTGTTTTTCATTGTGATCATAGCATTGAAGGCATGACATTGGCTATGTGTTTAATTCGTTTGGTTTTGCTTTCTCTTCAGAGTCCTAAACTGTTGCACAAGTATGTAGCCTCGTATGCCGCCAACCTCGTCAAAAGTGACAAAGTGGTCGAGGCTCTTGGTCTTTACGTCCAACATGGAGCACCTGCTTTGTCATCAGTAAGATCACTGTAACATTCTAACTGCTTGTTGCATTTCCTTTTTCTTCCATTTCAAAATCATAAGAATGATTAAGTATCAATTACCAGTGATTAAGTATTAATTACCCATGATTACTTATCAATTATCAATGATTAGGTATCTATTACCAATGATTAAGTATGAGTTACCAATGATTAAGTATCAATTACCGATTATTAAGTGTTAATTACCTATTATTAAGTATCAATTACCAATGATTAAGTATCAATTACCAGTGAAATTAGGTACTTGGATCTAATTTTACATGCACCGGTTTCTGTTGATGCTGTTGCTTTTTAAACTGTTAATTAATCAGATGTGCTCTGTCTGAATTGAGCTTTAAGGAGAAGTTTACATCATATGCTAGTCATTCTTTGTTAAATCTAATGAAATTATCTTTGTTTTTTGCTCAGATAGAAAGGGTCAAAGTAAAGCAGAGATGGTTGTTTTTGTTGTCAATCGGAATATAGTGGCTTCTGGATATTCTGCGGCCTAAAATGATATATATCCCTATGAGTCTGATAGTTGCTCAAATTTCTTGGAATTCAACCATAGTAGTTGGTAAAGCTGTTTCCTATCATTTGCGTTCAGTAACGTCATTTACATTGAGCTCACTCTGGCGACGTTGCTCAATTAACAGTCTACGATTTCTAATCTTGCATGCTACTGTAGTGTTCCAGAGGTCACTTTGGGAGGTCACCCTGATTTCCTTGTACCATAATGTAAAAATGATGTAACTTATGTGGGAAACACCTTTTGGACGTTATCGGTGACTCGTTTTAGGCCACGGAATATCCAAAAGCCACTACATATATATTCCGATTGGCAACAAGAACAACCCAACTTTATGACTTCATTACCATAGATATAGGATTAGAATTATGTTTAATTTATTAGATTTGTAAATCAATGAAATGCCGTCCAATGAGAGTAATATTGATTAGTGTTTTCTCATCTACCTCTCTCTGATTGTTTTTGCAGAATTTCAACATCTACCGACATATATTCAACGATGTCATTGAAATGCCTAACACAAACACAGCGCAGTCGTATAAGCTCTGGTCTGACTTGCGAGATGTCTTTTCAGATCTTGTGAGTTATTAGTCTGTGTCAGGAAAGCAATTTGCTGAGTATAAAGCTGACAATGTGACAGATTAACGTTGATCATAATCATATAATCATAGTTATCATCACCACCACCACAATCATTGTTATTATTAGCAGTGCTTGTGTGTAATTTTTGTTGTCTCTATATTTATAACACTTCTTGTGATTTTTAGAAATTATGTACTAAATATATCTGAAAACTTATTTTATTTATTAACTTGTTGTTGGCAGCTGTGCATATTTGTAGCTGATTGTATCAGTTTGATTGTTGAATAATTCATTTTTTTAAATTTTTATGAACAGTGTACTAACCTTGGTCAATCGCAGCAAGCCAATGGTTCAGATCATGAGGAGTTTGAGGCAAAGTTGACGATCGCTCATTACTATGCAACGCGCTCTGCCGCTCTGCCAAACAGTTCTCTTGCTACCATAGCAACCAAGCTGTCTGTCTCTTTACTTCGACACACTGATGTCATACCAGCAGACAAGGCCTTCTATGAAGCTGGCATGATGTGCAAGGTTTGTTCTTTTGTTTGCATGTGTGTGTGGAAGGATTGGTGAACCAATGGATGGATGGATGGATGGATGGATGGATGGATGGATGGATGGATGGATGGATGGATGGATGGATGGATGGATGGATGGATGGATGGATGGATGGATGGATGGATGGATGGATGGATGGATGGATGGATGGATGGATGGATGGATGGATGGATGGATGGATGGATGGATGGATGGATGGATGGATGGATGGATGGATGGATGGATGGATGGATGGATGGATGGATGGATGGATGGATGGATGGATGGATGGATGGATGGATGGATGGATGGATGGATGGATGGATGGATGGATGGATGGATGGATGGATGGATGGATGGATGGATGGATGGATGGATGGATGGATGGATGGATGGATGGATGGATGGATGGATGGATGGATGGATGGATGGATGGATGGATGGATGGATGGATGGATGGATGGATGGATGGATGGATGGATGGATGGATGGATGGATGGATGGATGGATGGATGGATGGATGGATGGATGGATGGATGGATGGATGGATGGATGGATGGATGGATGGATGGATGGATGGATGGATGGATGGATGGATGGATGGATGGATGGATGGATGGATGGATGGATGGATGGATGGATGGATGGATGGATGGATGGATGGATGGATGGATGGATGGATGGATGGATGGATGGATGGATGGATGGATGGATGGATGGATGGATGGATGGATGGATGGATGGATGGATGGATGGATGGATGGATGGATGGATGGATGGATGGATGGATGGATGGATGGATGGATGGATGGATGGATGGATGGATGGATGGATGGATGGATGGATGGATGGATGGATGGATGGATGGATGGATGGATGGATGGATGGATGGATGGATGGATGGATGGATGGATGGATGGATGGATGGATGGATGGATGGATGGATGGATGGATGGATGGATGGATGGATGGATGGATGGATGGATGGATGGATGGATGGATGGATGGATGGATGGATGGATGGATGGATGGATGGATGGATGGATGGATGGATGGATGGATGGATGGATGGATGGATGGATGGATGGATGGATGGATGGATGGATGGATGGATGGATGGATGGATGGATGGATGGATGGATGGATGGATGGATGGATGGATGGATGGATGGATGGATGGATGGATGGATGGATGGATGGATGGATGGATGGATGGATGGATGGATGGATGGATGGATGGATGGATGGATGGATGGATGGATGGATGGATGGATGGATGGATGGATGGATGGATGGATGGATGGATGGATGGATGGATGGATGGATGGAGTGTTAATTATTAAGGCTAACTGTTATTGTAGGCTGTTGGTTATGAAGACATGGCATGCGTCTTTCTGAACCGATACCTGGACTTGGTTGAGGTGAGTTTCCCAGATAATTTTATGAGGGTTTACTGGATTGTTGTTAGAAGAAAACCATAAGGGAGTCTTTGAAGTCAGGGATGAGTCAGGTAGCGACAAGACTTAGTTACAAATTGCTTCACAGAGCTACAGGATTAAATTAATGTTTTAATAATTGTATGAGTTTTAGGATTGTGGAAGGATTTAGAGGACAATACTGTTTCAGAGGTAACAGCTGAGATTCTGGAAGGATCTTATGAGGACCTTGGCTTTTAGGAACTTTCAGGATAAAGACCTTTGCTTTTAGGGAAAAGGCCCATGGCTTTTAATAAAAGGACCTGCGCTTTTGGAAACGGCCATTGCATTTACGAAATGGTCATTGACTTTTAAGATAAGGGCATTGACTCTTAGGGAATGGACATTGTCTTTTAAGAGTAAGCCGTTGGTTTTTGAGAGCGAGGATTGACCTCCTTTAGAAAAAGGACATTGCAGCGATTCTAACATGGATGCAAGTCTTTTTAACCACTTTAAATTCATCATTTTTTCTTGTTTGTCTTATTTTCCACTCATATCATTTAGTTCATTTTTGCTTTGTAATTGCAAATTTATACTTCATTTAGTGATTCATGGGGTTAAGATTCTTGCATTTTATTTATGAAGTTGAGTGTTTTTTCTCTAAGCAGACAATCCATCAAGCCAGAGTTTTAGTTCACTGGGAAAAATGGTTGACTTTAGAAACTGGAAGGAAGCAATATACAGGAGCTATATGAAAGTGTGTTATAATTATGATGTGTCACGTGTTCATGTCATTGTAGGCAATTGAAGATGAGTCACTGGATCTTGACCAGGAGGACATTCGCGATACAGATATTCCACTGGAAATCCCACTCCCAAAGAAGCCCTACGTCTCGGTCAGTTGATTTTATCATTCTAGTAAATTTCCATGGTTGAACGACTCAGTGCCCTGTGTGTTGTGTGGTCTTCATTTTCTGAGATTTTGTGCTTCTGCGGTTTTGTTATTCATTGGTTTCAATTCGCCACTGACTTTTTTAAGGGCCATTCATTCTGCAGTGGGCTGGCTGTTCATCGCTAGCCCACGCTCATCAAACCACAGACAGAGTAAAGAATGGCAATTAGAGTAATATTTGCAATTTCAGTGCTGGTTACTCAATCGTTGCAGCTAATTTGCTGCCTTGCTTGCTGGTGTATTGGTGCCATGGCCCTTTATAATTTACTTTTCAGTGGTACACTTAGGGGACTGCAACATAAGTAAGTAGTGTTGATTAGTTTCCGTTTTTTGAAACCTTGAGCAAAGTATCTGATCTGATCATATGAGTTATCTGACAGCCAGTTCAGATGCACACAGTTTCAAGTCTAACTGCGGCTTATGGGTGAAATACAGCAAGTCCAGATTCCTTTTATCTGAATCTGATAAGCATAGCCAGTCTCATTAAACACACATGAAGCAGTGTTATTGTTTACATCAGTCGAAATCCCAGTTGCAAGAGCAGCTGAATAAACTTGTCAGCTGATAGGTTGATAGCTGAAATCAGGGGCGTCGATCCTTCCCCCCCTTGAGTGACGGAGGCAAACCCCCCCCCGGTGCCCAGTGTTAGGAAGGCAAGATATTCCCCCTAAGACTAAAAAAATTATCCCCTCTGCCTGAAATTGGAGGCATTTGCCTTTAAACCCCCCCCCGCTATGTGGACGCCCCTGGCTGATATCAGTCTGAACTACTGATTCTGACGGATCAAACTAATGTAATAATGAATTATTCTGGAACAGTAAATGAAAATTTGCAATGGAATTGCCATGAAATTAGTAAATTGACACAAGATTGAAAAAGGCAGTTTGCATTTCAGTGCAAATGAATAGTAGCAAGCACAAGGGAAGCGACTATTGTTTTTCATTGATTGAACATTTCTTTGCCGAGTAGGCAGCACAGCATGAGGAAGTGAAGGAATGGGTGTTGGCCGCTGCGATGGATCGCAAGGTCAGCCGTCAGCTGAGGAAGGACGAACGAGAGACGTACGAAGCCAGCCTCATCGATGTTCAGAGTGGCACAAAATCTCTGCCTTGTGTTATCACAGGTAAAATCCTAGTGGAAAAATAGCCATGTCTGTTATTCTTACACAGTGGAAATTGACAAGCATGGGGTCTAAAAACAGCATGACGATGATGATGATGGTGGTAGTGATGATGGTGGTAGTGATGATGATGATGATGATGATGATGATGATGATGATGATGACTAAGATGACGAGGTGGATGACGACGTCGATGGTGATGACCATGAGGGTGGTGTCGACGACAATGGCGTGACGATGACAGATGAGCATTATGTTGACACCGACAATAATTGTCTTGGAGTCAGTTTCCATTGATGATGACTGACCTTTCAACAACAATGCTCTTTGGATATTTCAAACCCTGATTGATGACTTTTATTTTGAGTCAGATAAATAGTAATTGCTCTAGTGATACTGCTATGATAAATGCTACGATGATCATTTTAACGGTCGTCGTCTTGCTCTATGATTCCTTAGGTTACCCAGTTCTTAAGAACAGGATTGAATTCAAGCATCCAAACAAAGCTGCCAACAAGGAAGATTGGAACAAACTCCTTTTGGCTGTGAAGGTAGTCAAGTTTAATTGAGTCTAATTAAATAATCTGCTAATCAATTTGAAATCTTAATAAAAGAGATTTAAGTGGATCACAGACAAACAACTGAGCATTATAATATGATGAATCTTACTTAGCTGCATTATAGAAATCGAGCCTCAATTAGATTTAAGTGACTTATGTGAATGATTTTTTAATGTAGGTGGAAAATGCACATCTGAATTCGGTCAATAAAGTTTGAATGGCCAAACAGTGCATGTGTGTTTTTATAGGATGTTGTTGTGATCAGAGATATTGAGTTAAGGAGCTCTAAGGCACCTTTATCCCACCTGAGGTCTTTCCAGCTCATTTGGATGCCCAACCCAATACTTTCTGTATATTGAATGCTTCCCAGCTAGTGATCCTGAAGCAGCCACTAATCTCTCATTTGTTTCTGTTCCTGGTGAAACTAGAGCGAATTTAATAACAGTTTTTGTAGCAGAAAATTACCCCAGAGATATTTTTGCCTGCCTCTTGGAAATTTATCATGAAAGGCTTTGAGGCAACTGAACGGCTTTATTCGATTACTGGATGACAGAGACGACATAATTGTTAGAAACCCAGTTAGAACTTTGAAGGGAGCAGATGATGTTCTATGGGGGATCAAGGAATTAATCTGATATAACGGACTTGGCTTTCCTTTTATCCAACTGATCAACTTAATATCAGTTGTTGGCTTTGGGACTTCTTTCAGATTAATCAGTTTTGATGCATGTGATGGAACTGCATTGAACCGGAATTCTCGAATTCACAGTAATGTTGCGAAGTCGTGCTTAACATGTATGCAACAGTTTCTCCCAGAAACGAGTCTGTTGGACATGCCTCTGAGGGATTTTCAAGACTCTTAACCATCGTTTTGTTTAACTATTTCAGCTTGTTCAAACCAGCTCTAATTTTATTTCATTTTTTGTTTAGTCTCCTATTTTGCAGGCCACTCAAAATAATAAAGTAATATGAACTGTCAAACAGGTTTGTTAAATTGTAAGTAGTAATTTGCTGTTGGAAGTCGGGAGGATTAGTAAGCTATATAGTCAGTCGTTTGAACTGCATTTGCCTTGTTTGTGACCTTGGTCGAAGAAGATTTAGCGATGTGTTGAGTGTGAGATGTATTAAATACCCCCCCCCCCCGCATCAGATGGAATAAGGCTGGTGATTAATTAGATGCCTGTTTTAAGCGGAGTCGTCAGACGAATGGACCAACAGTTCAAGGAAGAATAACAGCAGATGCAATCAAGTATCGACAGTTTCTCTTTTGAGTTAAATGCATCAACATTGAACAGCGATCCCCATTTAATATAAAACTTTTTTTAAATTTAAATTTTGTTCATTTTTTTAAATTTTATAATAATAAATGTTTTTTAATTTTCATTTTATAGTAATAAATTTTATTATTTATTTATTTTTATTTTTATTTATTTTATGGGCACAAAAATTTAGATGGGCAAACATTCTGATTTACTACTTGTCTAACAAGGTAGGCTTTCGTCTAACTAACGGGAAATTGTCAGTTTTGTGTGAAAGCAGGAACTTAAAATGATGATGCAGAGAGGAGTGTTTAAGTGTTTTTGGTTTTCATAATTATAACAATAATAATAATATTCGTTTTTAATTTCAAACCGACAAATGCAGTATGATTACAAGTACAATATAAACAAATGATGAAAAAGTCATTTCAGAAGTCGAATTTAACTGTCGGCAGCTGTGCAGGGGCACCCATTACGCTATACATCTAATTTTAACAAATGTCTGTGTCTAGCGAAAGAAGGACTAGTCAACCTTACGGGGATACAGCGTCGAACTCAGTTTCTCAGCTCTGTGCCCCAGTATTTTCTCCATAACTCTACGGCCCCCATGCCTTATAATTTGCGATGAAGCATCATGATGAAACATCATGTTAACCATTGTGTTTTCTTCTTGGTTACTAGACGTCACCATCATCTGAGTTGAGGGATGTTATCAAGTTCATTGACGACTGGTGTGGAATCCCATCAAACGCGAGTCACACGTTTGGCAACTGAAGCACTCCAGAGGAGGAGGAGGAGGAGGAGGAGGAGGCAGTGGCAGGACTACTACATGAAATTGATATTATTTAACAATTGTTTAGAAAGTAAATGCATGGAACAATTTGACCACCTGTTAATCTGCTGCTTTCTCTTATGTTTCATCTGTTTATGGTTTTCACTCAAAGAAATACTGATAGTAAGGGACGTCAATCCCCTCCTTAGTGATGGAGGCAACCCCTCTGATTCCAAGTGTCGGGAAGGCCAGATAATCCCCCTAAGACTAACAACTTATCCCCCTACCTGAAATTGGAGGCATTTGCCTCTGGACCCCCACTTATCTCGACCCGCCTGACTGATAGTGGAGAGAACTGATAATGATGCATCTTTTTTGGACAGAAAACTGACCTAACTCTATTTTATAAAGTCTATTTAGGCTATCAATCCAGTACAATTTATGGTCTGCACTACTTTATAAACAAATATTTATAAATGTTCCTTTTTCAAAAGTGTTTTGTAAATTAATGAGGTACGTGTGAGAGAAGAAAGTGTACGGTGTGAACAGAACTAGACCCTTCATCAAAGTCTCATTCAAGATATGAACTTTGTGTTATGGTTGCCAGCTATTGTGACTTCTATTAATTTCCATCTAAGATCCACTCTGTCATTCGGTGACGTTTGTCCTCAGCCGGCAAATACAATGACGCCAACAATGATTACAAACATGCACATTGTCTGGCAATGTCGGCAGCTGTCACAAGAGGTCGCAATGACCGATTCGCTTGCCACTCCTGTTCTTCAATTCACAGCTGTCGTTTGCCTCTAGTTCAGATCGTTTTGTCGCATTATGACACGTCTTCAGTCGTCTCTTTGGTATATTGCTATTTCTGATTGGCACCATATTAATGACGGACTGCAGCATGGCTATGCCATCTGCATAATGTCGGCCATGTTTACCCGACGGCTTCCTGTGCACAGCTAGCGAGGCATTCATCATGTTGCTACTCGATCGTAGAGTTTCGAGCGTATATTAACTTCCCGCTGTGTCTCCGTTGGCTCCTTTTTCTCTTCGTCCCATCCGCTCATGACGGTGGACGCGTTTATTTTCTCTAAATTATCAATACTTCTAGTCATCTTCGTCCGCATTTAGTCGCCAAATCCATCTTGCGTGCGGCGCCACCGGCGGGGTCTTGTTTGCGTGGCCGCCATTTCGCCGACTATTTACGGCTTAACTGGCGTGCCATTCGTCTTTCACGCTCTACCTACTTTAGCACACTGGCATTTCAGGAGCCGGAACGACGTTGTCGCATCCATAACCTTTTCACGGTCGACAGCATCAGCCGGTCGTAGGCAAACCGCGTAAAAACCGCCGCCGTCTCAGCTATAGTAATTCTGATCCATATCAGAATCGCCAGTAAACATCAGCTCGTGTTATGTGAAGTGAGTACTGCATGCGGAATTCACGTCGAACGCAGTATACGACGGCGTCTGCTATTGTATCTGTTGATTTATGGGCTGTTGAGCGCCTGCTAAACGACTACATTCGCCGATTCATTGGCGCTTCGAACACCACCGTAACGACTTGCATTATGGTATGATGCGAAATGCGAAGGCCACCAAGCTGCTGCTGCTGCTGCTCCACTTCCTGCCATAAAGCGACCGCGTCTTGGCATCTGCGGCTTGAGACTGCCATAATAGTCCGCACAACTATTGTCTACATGTGTGTGTGTGTGTGTGTGTGTGTGTGCGCGCGCGCGCGCGCGTGTGTGTGTCTATGTGTGTGGCATGTTCCATGCAGCTGCTTGGATGAGAGATTAGAGTGTTTATAGGCTGAGCTGAAGACTTTAAACTGAACTCTGCCCCGTAGTAGGGCCCGTACAGAAGACTTACGAGTTACGACAATCGTAAATTACGAATGGTATCCGTAGGCCTACGTGCTCGCAGTAACACTCCGTGAACTTTCAATGTCATGGAGATTTAATGTCATGGACTTTCTATGTCATGGAGTTTTAATGTCATGGACTTTCAATGTCATAGAGTTTTAAATGTCATGGACTTTCAATGTCCCTGCGTCCTTCGACAACGTTCTGTTGAACCTGCATCGAATAACGCAACCCAATACCAAAGATTCTACAAGCGCTATCGTTCAGTTTTCGGATGCCTAGGATAGGGTGCACGTTTGGAGTTGTTTGCACAATTATTGCGGCTTGAGACTGCCATGATATATATATATATATGTGTGTGTGTGTGTGTCTTAGAGTGCACATAGGCCTACAACCATGGCTTAAACACGTCGAAACAATGTAGGCCTAGCTTTGCACAAAATAGACGCATCAAGGAAAGGATAATCCGTGGAAAAAACTAAAACATATATTTATGAAATATTTATGTAGTAGCTCCACCCAGCCTCGAATTTGGGGGCTGGACAGTGGACATGTGCCGTCACTCTCCCTCCTCGAAGTCTCCTCCTCCGTATACACTGCCTTAAATATTGCACATGTAGCGCTTTTGCATCAAGTATCTTGCGATGACTCGAAATCTTTCCGTGTGTTCGGGCGTCGTAGGCTATTTCAGCAACACATCTACAAATTGAGCACAATGAATACGCTCAGTATAATAAACTGTGGCCAATTTTTTGTGAAAATGTAGCGGAATCGAGATGGGTCCTCTCGCCTCATCTGTTAGGCCTACATATCATATACATGTAATAGTAGGGTATAAAGAAGCTACTAAAGATTCGCATTGGCCAAATATTCTCGACTGGCGTCGCCACCATCAACATATCCGTTTTGCGGACGTGATTCGATCTCCGTGCTATTAATCCGCACAAAGACCTGACTTAATTCATCAATTCTGCATAAGGGAAACTGATCTCCAGACGTGACAGTGTTTCGATGCAGTAAATCAACCGTTTCCGTACATAGGACTAGCAGATGCTCTGGCGTACTGGCGCTTCATATTCATTCATAACGGGAGTGGTTCTGTCGTAGGCCTACATGGGAATACATACATGGGAATAGGCCTATCTGCTGTGGATACTGATCCTTAACGAAACCCAAACGTCTGTTCAACATAATTATAATTAAGGGCATAACCATTTAGGCCTGAGTTTTTCGCATAAATACTCTTTGCCTGAACGTCATCGTCTTTTCGTGTCTTTTTGTCTTCCTTAAAAGTTAAAGCACCGCCAAGTTAGAGCCGCATGAAGAATGCCCCTGCTATAGATGTTAATTCACATTGGCGTCGAAGGCGGAAGCAGAGGCAATTGCCTCCAGCACTTTGAGCATTCCTATCTTCCGGGAAGGTGCTGTAGGTGCCGGGAAAAACAATTATGTTCAATTGGCCTACTCGTCGTACTCGATAGCTTGCCATGCGATCTCCCAGCTACAACTTCCGAATTAAATCTTGCCACCCACCACTGAAATTTTATTGATGCGTATGTCAATTAAGATTATTATTGGGATTCAATGTGCTAATTCTTGTCCACTGCCCAGCAACATTTGAACTGAACTTAATTACCACGCGAATTAGCCTTTACGATGCGTCGACGCCGATACAGTAGGCCTACAATTATAGGCCGATACAGTCGCAGTATAAATACCCAGGGCTGTTAACATTACTTGAAAAAAGTATTGCAATAGCAATACCAATACTTCCTAAATAAAAGTATCGCGATACCAATGCCAATAGTTTTTCTCAAAAGTATTGCAATACCAATACTTTTAACAATACTTTTCAATATGCTTGCTGAATTCGATCTTAGCCTTTTAAATTTATAATTCATGCACCGATAATTATTGAAAATTTCCCAAGGAATCGCTTGGCCCGGCTTGGGCCAATCATAAAATAAGAGGAAAGGTTACTCGTCAAATTTCCGTGTACACACTTTTCTCTTAATTTTTCTTCTATATGAAAATATGGTGTTTTGAACCTCTAACGGCATTTTTTTGCATTTTGCTGACATATCCGGTAGTCATTCGTAAATCTGGCTTCACGACTAAAGGTTGATGAATCAGCTTGTTATTTTAAAAGGATCTAAAATTTATGGCCCCTGAATATCGCCCAAAACTGTTGACACGAAAGAACATGGGAACTTTCAAGTCCTGTGCATATTGGGGCTTGATCCAATAACAATTAATGTCTTTGAAGTAGCCTTCAGGAACACAATGCTCTGATATCGCACTGGCAATCTTCGTTTCCTCAGTCCTAATCATTTTCAAGATCAACTAAATTCGCAAGCACTCTAAAATTAATTAGGAAAGCCACTTCTACCAGTGAACGCAAAAGGACATCGGCCTACTACGGTCGTTTCTTTATTTAGGCCTATGCAATGCTCCATCTATTCGTACCAAGGTTTATATGGCCGAAATAGGCTATACGTGCACATATATAATACAGAGGCTTGAACTTATCAAAGCCCAACGATTGACTTCACATATTTCTTGAGAAACCAAATAAATTTCAGTGAGAAAAAGTATTGGTATCGAGTATCGCTGACAGGCTAAAAATAGGTATCGCGATACACATGCGATACCAGCAAAATAAGACTATCGCGATACTCGCTGCGATACTGACAAAAGTATCGCGATACTGAGGTATCGCGATACTTTATCGCGATATTAACAGCCCTGAAATACATACCATTGTGTTTGTATTATTTAGGGGCAGCGATCCCAGGGGGAGGGGGTCGAGAGGGACAAGTCCCTCCATTTTTTACAAAGAGGGAGTCAGAGACATGCTGTGTTTGTCCCCCCTCACATTTTTTACCCCTCTCATTGGGTGTCCCCCCCCCCCACCTCTCAAACGAGATCGCCGCCTCTGATACCATTGCTCTCCTTCCATACTTCCGAAGGAGGTAAAGTGCATCGATCGATGGAGCTGCTGTGAGTTAAGACATGCTTGATTTACTAACACAATTAACCGTCTTAGAGGAGGTTCGGACCCGTACGTGTTCTCCGCGTTACAAGGAATTAAATCGCTCTAACCTACAGGGTATACCGTGCAACATTAAGCCTGTGCCACGACGGCAATGTTGGGCCTGTGCTATCACCGTTTGTCATAATGAGCTCTCCATCTTACTTGTCAAGAAAAGTCGCCGGTATACTGCTCACCGATCGATCGCCCGATCGCCAGCCTCCGGTATATCGATGAGACTTCTCGATCCGATGTGCTTTTTTAAATGAGACTTCTTATAGTGATAGACCGCGCGCATATATACGCAGCCAGCCGCGCAGCCAACCAGGAAAAGAGGCCGCAGCAATTGGCAAATGTTGTACTGACGTTTGTCCTGAGCTCTCGAGCACTCTGTGACAAAAGCTCGTTGCTTCCCCAAACGGCGTTGTACATCAGATACAGACAGACTCGGACAAACGAGAAGTGTTTCTGTGGGACCATATCGGCGTCGTTTCTCGTGTTGCCACGGCCAATCATGCAGATGAACGCTGAGGATCGTTTGTCACTGACGTCACAGTAACAATCACTCGACAGTCTACGCTGACATGTTCACGTGTCATCTGTAGGCACTTTAGGCATGTTGCCAATCAGGCCAAAAGTAGGACGTACAACGCGGACCGTTGAAGACCTCTGTAGAAGACATTTTTGTTGGAGACGGCATGGAATAGCCAGCAGGCAAAAATAGCCAATTCCACAAACGGAGCCCAGCGGCTGACAGACGGCCCCAAATGGTACAATACAATGCAGCTACATAGGCATTTATAACGCGCTTTGACAAGACAAGTCTATTCCACAAAAGCGCAGTGTGCTGCATTCTTAGTCATAGATCAGAGAGAATAAGTACTAAGTAGGTCTTCAGTTTTGTCTTGAATAATGTAACGGACTTGGCTTGACGGACTGTACAATGTAGTTGGGAGATTATTCCATTCTGTGGGTCCTGCGACTGAGAATGCACGGTTCCCAAACTTCTTGTTGGTGCGAGGTATGATGAAGTCCCCCCGCGTAGACGAACGGAGGGAGTCCTCTTGAGGTAGAGGCAGAGCATGACGCGACCATGGTGGAGGTTCCGTCACGAATGTGGTGTACACACATGAGAAGGGAAATTTTAAAAGCAGTGCGGGCATGGATGGGGAGCCAGTGTAGCTGTTGTAGGGATAGTGTGATGTGATCGCGAGGAGCAAGACCTTTTATTAGGCGGGCAGCAGAGTGTAGGACTGATGATAGGAGCTGCAGTGTTGATAAAGGAAGCCGAAAGAGGCTGGATTTGCAAAAGTTTAGGCGAGAAATGACGAGAGCCTGGATGAGGATACGGATGCAGTTTTTGTTCAGGCAGCGTTTCACTTGTCGAATCCGACGGAAGTGGAAGAAGCATGCTCTAGCGGTAGTGGATATGTGATGGTTCATGTTCAGCTTACTGAATGGTGTCAGAACTTTGTCAAAAATGACCGACCCTGCTATTTAAGTCATTATACAGCGCCTATGGGCCTAGGGTCTACCATCTATTTGTTAATTGGAGCAAGCCATTACCTTTTAATAAGAATTCGCATCACGAAGAATTCTGTCTCTCTGCTGACCTTCTGGAAACTGGATTCTGACCTCCCACGGAATATTCTTTGAACAGCCCCTCTGATTTGAATCAGCGCTCGTGAATAAGCTGGTGCCCTGCGTGCGCCTAGCTTCCAAGTGGCGCTTTAGAAATTTGGAGATTACGATGTCTCTGCGAAACCGAAAAGGCAACTGTAGTCTACATGTAGGCAACCAGATATAGACCTAGGCCTATATGTGCCTAGGCCTATATGTAGGGTCAGGGTCTACTTAACTGTCGAATTTCTTCTGCCAACATCAGAGATTGGATAAATAATTATGAGGTCAACGTGAAAAAAACGCGTCCCACAGAAGTTTAATTAAGACTGCAATTTACTACAGTTGGCCAATTTTGAAAAATGTTTGTTTACTTTTTTGAGTTTTGCTACTAATCTATCATTTGCCCTAACACTTAAATTTTAATGCAACTAGCGTCAATATCACGTCATTATCGAACGGCAGAGATTTTTATCAATATGTTAACCGGCATTAGCGTATTGTAAGCCTACATTTTATGAATAGAATGAATTTTAAACTTAAAAAATCGATGGTCGTTTACTGTTTTCCCCATAAGGCTTCGAGTCCCCTTTTAAGGACAAACGCAAAGGCCTATAAGCCTCTAAACCTCTAATTGAATATTAAATATAGGTCCAATGTATAAATTGCTACAGGGTCTATTATCTGATCTACCGACATCTGTGACGCTCATATTTCAATCGACCCTCTAAACATTTCTTGCTTTAATTGATTGCTGATTTACATCATACGATTATTCTACAGACTGGTTTCAAGGTAACAGATAATTAGTTCCTTTCGTTCTTAGTCCGACGCGTTGGGCGTCCAGACTTTGAACCATTCTCATCGTTCATTTATTCAGGGAAAGTGCCTTTGTTGAGGATATTAGAGGATTGTTTGTTCATTAAGTATACACTGAGCGGCGAGTGATCAACGGCTTTTCCGTGTTAATTATTGAAAACTGCATCGTCGTCATATGACGACTGTATCCGCGGCACGTACCGCACGCTGTTTCCTCTTGACGATAATAACCATAATTATTCATATGGCTACTTGGCAATTCCTGATGCCGTTGTTATTAGCTATGATGCCACTGCGTACACCCGTCCCTAGTTCTGTAGACGGGCTATAGAGGCGTTGACACCCCACCTAATTGCGACACCAGGGAAGAGAGGAAACTCATGTTTCGTAGAGGTGGAATATGACGATAGAATATGAAAATAAGTTGTTCAGAAACAGCAATGGAGGCTTCCTGTCGCCTTTGGTGGCAGCGAACATCAATAAGAAATGTCGCATGTATACAGAGAGTCAGCGACGAAACAGACACAGGAAACGAAACGTGCAGTGCTCAGAAAGATAAACATTGAAACCAGAGAAAGAAACGCCAAGAAATCAGACAGTTTCATCATAATATTTAAAAGTAAATAGTGTGTGTGAGGTTCTTTCGGCCAAAGAATTGTAATAATTGCGCTCTGTGCCTGGCATCAATCTGGGGCCCCCACATTTTGAAAATAGTGCATTTTATGGAATAATATGTTATTCTATCCTGAAATTTGCGCCCTTCCCACATTTGCGCCCAGGGACACGGCCCCGCTGGCCCCTCCCCCGTTACGGCCCTGCCGGTATGACAACCCGGATGTAGATATCGAACTGTAAGAGTAGTAGGACCAATGGTTCGCTTAATGTCGGTGTTGGCGATAATGACTATGACGATAACGATGGCGATGACGATGACGATGACGGTGACGATGACGATGACACTTTTATGATCTATATAGGCCTATGTAAGCCTAATTAATTGAGCAAAAATAATAAATAAAATTCTCTGATTATGTCGTGTAATCCTTGAAATGTAAAAAAGATTGAATGGCAAGCGTAGGTTATAGACACGTGTCATAGAGGCGCTATATCATTTGGTCTGACTTTCATGTTCGACGCACACGACAGCCACTCCGTATCAGTCGGACGTTTATTGCGCGACCTCGTTCCAACGACCTATTAAGGTCAACGCTAGAGCCCCAAACCTCCCTCATCCACCCATTCTCATCCTCCAGTCTTCCTCCTCCAGTCTTCCTCCTCCCTTCTTCTCCTCTCCTCCAAGCCTCCTCTGAGTCTTGTATTTCTAATCATCTTCCAGCTTTTTCTCCCCATCCATACTAGCTCTCTTATCGCCGTCGTCATATATAACGAAGGCCATTTTGGGTCCGATTTGTGGCTGTCCTGTGAGTGTACTTGGAGGCGCCCATTCACCATACATGTCTCCTCTGCATGATCGTCACCCCTCCCTCCTCTCCCCTCACCCTCCCTCACTTCGATTCGTGGCTTTGTCGTTTTGAGGGGCCATGAACATGCAAACGAGCTCTTCTCGCTCTGCCCGTTCCCTCGAGACTTCTCTAAATCCCTTATCAGGAATTCCCCTTTCAACCCATTTCCGCCAATATGCATGACCGCCTATATATGAATTCCTCGTGATTTACACCCAACTGCTTCCAAACGCCAGTCCTGCCTCCCTCCCTCCCCTTATCCTCTCCTCATTCCATCATCATCCTCCTCCTTGTCGTCTTCACCCTCCCCGTCGCCTCCCTCCCTCCTCTTCACCGATCCCTCCTCATTCGCTCCATCCTTCCTGTCGCATGTCGAAAGGCCAATCACCGAGAGGCAGAGACCGTAAATAGTGTCTTTCAATGTCGAGATTGGTGGCGTGTCCCTCTGCGTAGCCACCGTTGCTAGACGACAGCCGACAAATAATAACTCCGCTTTTTAAAATAACGACAGCGCATGCCCAGTAACTCCGTAGTAACGAAAATAGAAACAGCGGCTCAAAAAACTGCAATCGACGGACCTACGTGTAGTCTACATATAATTATGCGTGTAAACGTAGCGCACGTACAAGACTTATTCTGTAACGGTATACGCATAATTATACTTTATGGGCCTGTTAAACAAAAGATATGTAATGACATCGAAAATTAGATTGTAATCACTATAGTAACTCTATATATTAAGAGGGCCTTTTGTAACATAGAAGCTATATAATTTGTTATTATATATCGTGTCACTTATTTATGTAATAATTATTTAGACTTGTATAGCGATCATATAACATATATATATATATATATATAGCAATGCATGAATGCATTTTACTAATAAGTGAATGTGATAGGTAGGCCTTTTAGGATGCTATTTTCCCTTTCCTCTTCATCGTGTTGCTTTTTATAATGAACAAATAATTGTTGGTTAATTTGAAGCTAACAAGCCGCTGTACGATCAGAAAACAGCATAAACGAATAATGATGACAGGTTATTACTGCAGGAGTCGAATGTTACTGTCGGTTGTCATACAGGGCGGCCATGACATCAGACGTCTGATTTTACCAACATCGCCATACATGTAGCGTAAGCAGGATGAGTCAACCTTACAGGGGATAAGGGAATAGAACTCGATTCCTCATGTCTTTTCCATTCCTCTCTGTCGCTCTTCTTCTCGTCTAACCTCTCTCATGCGATCCCTTAACCTCTTACCTAACACCTCCTCATGCTCTCCTGACAAAGCCCCTCCTTAGTTGTTTCTTATCTTTTAACCATACTCATCCTCGTCATACCTCCGGCTCTTCTCCTCTCCTCCTTCTCCTCTTCTCCTCTTCTCCTCTCCTCCTTCTCCTCTTCTCCTCTTCTCCTCTTCTCCTCTCCTCTTCTCCTCTTCTCCTCTTCTCCTCTTCTCCTCTTCTCCTCTCCTCCTTCTCCTCTTCTCCATCTCAATTCAGTTCCTCGTCATTCTCCAACTTCTATTTCTTCTGCTTTGTCTCGCTTCTCAGTTTACGGCTTCACGACTTCAGGCGTTCCATTACTTCCATGTATTGGCTGGATATGATCTTGTTTCCTTTTTCCCGAGAGAGTTGTTGTCAACGGTGTGTGCCGATAAAGAGAAAATGACATTTCGTTATCAAGCGTACTGATTTAAAAACACAGAAATTTTTCTGTGGCGACCGAATATAATTAGGCCTATTTGATGGTCAAAAGAAATTCTCGTGAATACCGAAACCTTTCCATTGAGTTTACACTGACCTACTGAGTTTGCGACACTGTCCTACATTTAGATCTTATAGTGCGATCAGCCGCTGCTTTAAAAATAAAGTCTCACTGAGACTTAAAGAGTCTTGATGCCTAAGGCAGGGCTTGGGCTATACGTAGTCGAAGCGAATGCATTTGATTAATGACTTTTACAGAGAGATCGAAGTCATGCATATAAAGTCATATATAAGATTGCTCATATTCATACCAGCTTCTACGATAATAGGACAAATATATTTCTCAGTAGGGCCCATGTCGGATTGATCAAACGTTGGCCAATCACAGACTGAACGCCTTACTGTAGGTCTAATTGTAATAGGAAATTTATTTAGCGCCATTCGAATGCAAATAATGGCAAACATTATGTTACTTGCAATGTGTGAAACCAGGGATTTTGTAAAATACCTAGGCAATTTGTAAAACTCTAATCCTTCACTAACCATAACCCTGCAATAACCATACACCAAAATTAACCCTATCCCTAACCCTGTCCATGACCCTGACCTTAATTAACCCTGACTCTAACCGTAAATGGGTGATTTTACGAATTGCCTCAAATCTATGATGTCAGGCATTTTACCAAATCCAGGTTTCACACATTGCCTGTAACATATATACGCTTGTCAAAATGGTTTTATGTTAAGAGTTACACAGTTCATAAATAAGCTAACATTGATGAGATGACTATGAAGTTACAGTTGACTTGTATCCCGTACTTCTAATAATTGTAATTTAAAACTTACATTGCTCTGGTGTATAAGGCACGAGCGAGGGTTCATATCAAACCAATTTGCTATCATGTGAATGTCCAGAGGATAACTGAGCAAGACAGAGAGACAATTTATTGAGGAAAAACAATTTTAACAGATAAATCTGCAAATTGTTGAGAAATGACATAAACGACATCGCAGAACGGATTGATTCAGAAAGCGAGAGTTCCTAAGCCTTCCTGATGTGACTCGTGCTGCCATGTTATCTTGTAGCACAACTGTTTCTGCTCGTTCTCTTAAGACTTTTCTTTTCTCTAGGGGCTTTTCGCACTGAGAGCGCCTCTGATTAGGTTGTACTGTGAGAGGCGCTTTATAAATCCGTAAATAGAATAGAATAGAATAGTATCGAACCCAGTCACTGATAAGCAGTTCTGGTCGTACATACATTGTATCACGGTACCGATAACTATAGCGATAACACCAACGATAACGATGACTATACCGACAACTATAGCGATAACTTTGCTGTAAAAGAAAGGCAAAATAAGATGATCTCGTTTAATAATAGTAAATCTGGGTGTAGGCCTATTGTTTCTACCCAGAGTCCAGTAGGTCTATTCAGTGTCAATACATGCAGTTGACAGCATGCTCAGTAGACCGTGGACGGAAACGATGGACGGACGACGACGATACAGACCTTCTGAATGATCGTTACTTTCTTTATTTTAATTTTGCAAATCGAAACGATATCAAATGTTACAACATCCGATCTGGGAAGGTTCGGCTTCTGCTTCTGCATTCGTTGTTGAAATGCATTTGTGTTGGGGGAACCGGAGAGCTTCGTTTTCTTTAGACTGTGACAGAGGAGCAGGGTGATACATTCGTTGAAACCACGTCATGGGATGCATGTGGAATCCCACTCATACATCGTCAAATCGATCGACCGCAAAGTTGCTAGGAACATCTATCTCAGACAGAAGGACAGAACCAGACTAACAAGTAGACACACGCAGACATAGACGCAAACGAACAAGAGGGCAGGCTGGTTGATCAACAGACGCGAACGAACAGGAAGGCAGGTAAGCAGACAGACACGCAGACAGATGCCATCGTACGTTATGATGACAGCGCTATAGAAGTCATTGGATTATAGCATAGATTAGATTATATAAAATTAGATTCGCCATGTCTTCACTTGACATTGATTAGATTTGATTAAACGAGTCTTGGCGTGAGTGAAACTGGAATGGAAATAGATGAATCAACTGGCCATCATTTGAGAGGTTCTATGCTGATTCAGGGGATGTGTTAACTTAGATTAATAATTTATGTTTCTTGACCTTATCATATTAGTATCAGATATGAAACAGGTTGATATCAGTTCCGCCGACAGAAATTTCAGGCTCATAAGCTGATAAATTCCGGGCCCTTAGGCAAGGAAATCCGGGCTTCTAGGCAGATAAATTCCGGGCCCCTAGACCGAGCAATTCCGGTCTTTTAGGCAGATTCATTTCGGGCCTCTAGCCAGAGCAATTCCAGGCTTCTAGGCAGAGAAATTCCAGGTCCCTAGGCAGAGAAATTCCAGGCTTCTAAGCAGAGAAATTCCAGGTCCATAGGCAGAGCAATATAGTATGCGCGGCGTGCTCCACTGGCTTTCTGTTTAAAACCGCATTGAATTTAGTATTTCGATCTGGGTCCGGGGTGCCAGTTAGGGAGCGCCTGTGCCTACTTGCAGGCGTATTGTCAGCTTTTTTGTCACCTCACCCGAGATTTGGCTGACAGCAGAAATCTTCACTCTGCATCCCCAGCTGAACATGTAGCTACAGTTACGCGCACATCAAAGCGGTTGGCCTGACCACGTAACCTTCCTTTAGATCTAAGTGTTCTTGTGTTTTCAGTTGCTCAGTGGGGTTAGAAGGAAAGCTAGGTATAGGTTTGATATACAACCTCCTCGACGACTAAATAACTGCTTCTTGTCTTTTGATTACATTACTACGCTATTTCTCGACACCATATAGACAGCATCTAGATCCACATGTAGGCATATACGGTAACGAGTAAGTAGGCCTACTTTGCTGTCCGATTGAATCGTTGAACAATAGTTGCATTAAATCGTCATCGAAACTGAAACGAGGCCATCAGACACATTCAATGCCTTGTTTACAGTCGTAAGAATGAGCAGTGTTGCCGCTATGCTCTGTTCCTGATATGCTGCATGTATTAGCAAGGAAGTCGTTAGACAATTATATATATATATATATATATTTCGATTATCCCATTTCTGTATAAAACAAGTGTCACATCACGAACAACACATCTAGCTATATTATTGGTCTTCAAAATAAGGTCACGTGTCTTGCAGATTTTAAATATAATTACTACGAAATTAAACGCCTGCGTTGAAGTGTTTCCTTTTCCCGTATCAGGCTTTCGAGTTATCATTATTCCAACGGCTAATTCGGGTTTTTATATACGCTATTAGTTCACTGTTTTGTACAGCTTTTATGACTTCTTTTCCCCGTTATCTTACTATACTGCACACCCCTCTCCTCTTTTCATTTTTTTTGTTCTTATCCTGTGTATCCAACTGCCTTCATATCTTCTTACCCTTCTTCGCTCCTCCTTTATCTGTGTTTTTCCCGTCCTCTTCTTTTCAACCCTTCTCCTCCACTCCCTTCTTCCCCATGCTTGTTCTGTTCCTGTGCCTGGTCCTGTCTCCTCTAGACCACTTGGGAACGCTGTCAGTCATAACGGATCCTTCAGAATGCCACGGATGCCTTGAGACGCGCAATAAAGCGACCAAGATGTCCTGATCATTTCCAGTGGATTTTTATCTTAAATGTCAGAGTAGCCTACTAGACAATTGTGCGCAGTATACAACCCACACAGAAATCCAGACATGTTTGTTCCTTCACTTAAGTACGTATCTTCCTTTCTTCTTTCATAAATTTATTGTTTCAATTATTTATTCATTTAGTCAGTCAGTCAGTCAGTCAGTCAGTAAATTCTCGTTTCTTTCCACCTTTACTTACTTTACAGTTTCTTTTACCTAGCTACTTTATTCCTTTTTTCTATCCAACCTCTCTTCTCGCCTCTGCCTCTCTCTTTATTCCGGTCAGTGTTTGGTGTGTCATTCATATTCCTTACATTTCCCTGCCACCTTCTTTCCCTCCATCCATCCATCTCTCCTTCCCTCCATTCATCCCATCGTCCGTCCGTCCGTCCGTCCCTCCCTCCATCCCACTCTCCCTCTCTCCATCCATTCATCCATTCATCCATTCATCCATCCATCGTCCGTCCATCCGTCCCTCCCTCCCTCTACCCATCCATCCATCCATCCATCCATCCATCCATCCATCCATCCATCCACTCATCCATCCATCCGTCCGTCCATCCATCCATCCATCCGTCCGTCAATCCCTCCATTCATCCATCCCTTCGTCCGTCCATCCGTCCATCTCTCCATCCACATGCATGCTCTTGCTCAATTGCCTTCTTTGTCCTTTGAGAGATGCATTCGGACGAAGAGATAGAATTGTTCTGTGCCTTGTTGCCGCATCCGCTGTGGCTGCTGTCTCCGCCGCTGCTGCTGATGCTGGTGACGCCACGGCCGCTGCTGCTGCTGCTCGTCTTCTCCATCATTTCCGTTTCGGCGCCACAGTTGTATCGTATTAATGACTCATTAAGGACTTTGAAGGAGAAACGGAACAGTGTCGCATCGAACATCAACATACATGTACAGCCAGCCAGCTTCATACTATGAAATTCATTTTGCACCACCAATCCCATCACCCCATCGCCCCATCGCTCCATCACCCACCACTCCATCACTCCACCAATGGACCGGTTGTATCCCCATTCTTAGTCGTGATTGAGGTCGATAGATAGCTACTTTTCATAGCTAAGTCATCGGTATATATGTGAAAACTTTGTTGAACTACAGGTCTATAATGAGGATTATTTGTTTGGAACAATATTACTGAGAGATTTATACCCCCTCTCCCCATAGTTGCTTTGACCATTGCGAGAAAGTTTACATAAACTACATGCATGTGTTAAATATAGTGCACTGCATAACATATTCATTTATTCCAAAATAGCAAAGGCAAGAAACGCCAATATATATAAAGGTCAACTCCGGCTACATGCACTATATATATATAGTGCATGTAGCACTACAGACACACACATATATATATATATATATATATATGTGTGTGTGTGTGTGCTAAGGTGTTTGTGTGTGCGTGCGCGTTTGCGTAAGCGTGTGAGTATGCGTGTTTGTTTGTGTGTATGTGTGTATGTGTGTGTGTGTTTGTGCTAATTGCGTCAAGCGCAGCGGAAGTAGCTTACATTAAAAACTGACCTTTGCAAGAGATAACACACTTCAGTACATACTATGTTCAGTATATTGTATTGTATATATTGGATCTAAACATTCTAGAGCGCTTCTAGTAGGGTGAACCGTTCAGAAGCGCTGCCAGTGCACAAGTCCCCGTGAGAAGAAGTAGGTTTTGAGAAATGCAAAAGAGGATGAGAGACTGCCAGATTGATTTTTAAAGCGAACAGATGGAGAAAGCGTATTCTACAGAAAGGGACCAATTAAAGCAAACGATCGAGACTGAGCCATAGATGTTCTAGCTCGAGGAACCAAGAGGTCAAGTCTATTGAATGAGCGAAGTGGACGGAGAGAGGAAACTGAATGAGGCCGAAGTATTACATCAACCAGGTATCTGTGGGCAAGACCCAGCTGAGCCTTGAAGATCAAAATGAGAATTTTGAATTGTATGCGAGCATGGAGAGGGAGCCAATGAAATTCATCAAACACAAAGGTAGATATGCGAGAGAAACGAGGAAAGCGAGCCCTCAGTCTAGCTGATGTCTTAAGTATTAACTAAGGAGGAGAGAGACGAACCTTTGGAAGACCAATGAGACGGGAATTCCAATAGTCAATTCGATAACACATAGGCCTACATAATTTTATCTCGAATTTGTTTCTGCGCAGGAATTTTCAAAATGCCAACAATAGGGCATGTAAATAGATGATCAAAAGCTAGTGATATAGAGGCTACGGTGATTATATAGATTATGTATGTACCAATAACACATCTACTGTTGATGGCTAGAGTTGGCTCAGAGTACTTTCATTATGTGAATGTTATATGACCTTGTTTAAAATCGATGCTATCATTTATACTTTTTCTAAGCTACTTTGCGTTTGCTAGTAGTCTAACAAAAAAAATTCTTACTTATTTACACCAGTGGTCTATATAGGTATTGGCATAGGTGTTCTTCTGTAATGGGTTTTTCAAAACTTAGAGGATTTCCTGTCATTTGGCACTTACTGTCTGCTGCTGATCTCGTGTTCTCCATTAGGTTGCTCAGCGAACATTTCACTGATGTCATGTAAATACTGGTGACAATTTTTTTTCTTGAAAGGCGCAACTAAATATTGTCTCGTTTTTGTCAGATCGTTGTCGTCTGGATGTAGTCAGATTTCTATTGTCTGGATGTTGCTGGATTGCTGTTATCTAAATGCTATTGGGTTGTTGTTGTAACTAGTTGTAAGAGGCATGTAATGAATGAACGATTACCTCATCTTGCTTTGAGGTCAGAGTTCAAACCTCGTTTATGCCAATGGAAGTCGTTTGTCTTTGATCGCCTGTGTGTCACCAGATGAAGACAATTGCTTCATGATTGACCGTCTGCATAAAGAGAGAGACAGACAGACAGAGACAGAGAGGCAGACAGACAGACAGAGACAGAGATAGAGACAGAAACAGAAACAGACAGACAGAGAGAGAGAGAGAGTTAGGGATTTTCGTTGAAAATCAAGTGAACCAACAGAATAACCGGTGATGCATATTGCAACTTGACTTGGCGGTGCTATCTCAGCACAATCGTTGCCGATCTCAGCCAGTCTATCAATGGCTATCACATCTCAGGTTAGACATCTCCTCCTCTCCCACTGGATTAGTGTCCTGCTACCGGGAGATCGATGAGCTGAATCAGCCTCCAGTCTATTTGGTTCTTGGCGTGCGAAGACCTTAATACCGAGCGATAACTGTGACCTCTGCCCGATGATCTTCGACCTACACACAAGATGATGATGAGGATAGTGACGATGGTAAATTGGTGATGATTATGTTTATGTTGCTGACGACAATGGCATGATTTTGTAATGATAGTAATAATGATGATGAGGAGGAGGAGGATGTTGATGATGGTTATGATTCTGAAGAGGACGACGACAATGATGCTGACGACGAACCTAGAGTCATTATCCGATGGGAGGAAACTGATGGCAGGAAAGAAGAGAAAGGACCGAGGACAAGGGCAGTAGGACTATAATCCAATAA
>OY365815.1:20920297-20966568 GCA_959347315.1 Bimastos eiseni
AATACTGACTCGACGACTTTTCTTTGCAGTTCGAGTCAATTGATTCTCCTGTGCCTTCGTGTTGTTCTCGTTACCCACGCCAGTAAGACAACAACGACAGAATCGTAATACGATAAATTATCTACTAAATAGTCATAACATCTGGGAACAAGAACAGCCATTGCTTATTTAGAGCCACGTACCTATTCAGAGTTAATCAGAAAGTCTTCAAAATGGCGCTAAAAGATCACTAGCGCTTTCGGCTTATTCATCTGTAATTGCTGTGGATCGATTGAATAACTCTACTGGTCTATAGCAACGAGGTAATAGAAGAACTAGAGAAAGGGCTGCCGTGTATTGGGCTGGCGGCGTCTAACTGTATGCAATCTACTTAATGATTTCTAACTTTGTGGAGTCGATTGATGTTATTTTCATGGTTTAGAAACACGACATAGGTCACGATAGGTGGCGCTTCTGTTACAGAGATTGAACGTTTCATTTTGGCCAATGTGATGGGCTGAAGGCATGAGAGTGTACGTCGTTTACGGATGGGTTGCTGGCCGTTAATTGGCTCCATGTATAATTTTTGCACGCTAGCGACTCTTCCAGTTTTCTCGTTGTATCGCTTACTGATTAAATTTATGTTCTTAACTGGATTTAACATCAGTTAGTCTTTCGTAGATCGATTGGATATCTGAATAGGAAAATGGGCGCTGTATGAATTTCTAATGTTACAATTAAAGAGGAGAAAGGTAAAAAACAGACCTGATAACGAACTTTCTGATCTTTCGTAATACAGCGTGAAAACGTAAGTGCAAGCTAAATGAAGGCTAAACAGACCGACGCAAATCTTCAAAAGGAGCTGACAACAAAAGAGAGCATTAGTGTATAGATGCATTCGTCTCATGACAACTATTTCCAAAATCAATGATTATGCGAGATATTTCATGATATCTATCATGATAATGCAGAAGCCGATCGGTTAGAGCGGTCAGTGTGTGCTGAACGTGCGGGTTCGGGCCTCGTCCGGGTCGTCACTGTGTAGGTACCTTGAGCAAGTCCTTCGCGCACCATTGCTCTGCAGTACAACTGCAGTTGCGCCGTCGAGGCGTGTGTATGCACTTCTGAGCAAAAGGATGTTGGAAGAAGGGCGGTATCAAATTTCGGAAATAATATATATATATTTGAATGTGCATGTGTGTGTAGGTGAGTGTTGGCCTATGACTATTTATTTGTATTAGTCTATGTGCATGTCTGAGCAGTTGATGAGTCAGAGGTAGAAGATAAAACTCGTTTGTTCATATAGGTATGTATGTATGTATGTATGTATGTATATGAACATTTATATAGCGCCTTACAAGAACCTCACGAGGGCGCTTATGAATAGTGCGTGCACCAACAATGCACATACAAGTAACCTAACGACTTAAACGAAAAGGCTGATATATATTATATATATATATATTATATATATATTATATATATAATATATATATAATATATATATATATATTATATATATATATATATATACGTCCAGACATATATTCATTATAAACAGAGCGCATATATATCCTATAGATGATTCGCCCTATGCTGTGTTTGAGGTTCCGTATATTCCATACTGTAATCATGCACAGTGTGTCATAGGTACGACGCACACGTTCAGAGCATCCATTTTCTGTCGCCGTCATCATTGCCTTCGCTGCTGATGCGGAGGCTGCTGCTGCTGCTGCTGCTGCTGCTGACCGTGGCCTCTGTCTCCGCGATTGCTGATTCCATGCATTACATCGCGGTGTCAGAATAAGCATCAGCGCCACGAGAAGTAATTTTCTGGAAAATTGATGCACATTTCGCTGCTGCGTCTAGGGATACGGTGGTGATGGCGGTGGTGATGGCGGTGGTGTGTGGTGGTGGTAGTGGTGGTGATGAGAATGGCAGTTGGGATAGCGTATACAGGCTAGACATAGTGTTGACGCCATGAGGAATTAACGCGAAAAGCGTCTGACTTAAGAAATGAGGATGAACTAGGGATGGTCGGCGCTTAATCACAGTCACAGCTGTGGCAGCTGTTCCTCTTCTGCCCCGGGAAGAGGAGACCATCGTGTGTTCGCTGAAGGTCCATTCGGGTCATCTTGGCATGTGAATCGCTTTCAGATTAAATGCACGTGATTTTGGTATTGTGTTATAGGTCACTATAATAGTTTTCTAAGCTTATAAATAGTGACACTGCAAAAGACACACAATCAACACACACCAGTGGAGAGCAAAGCAAAATGCAAGCAGGCATAATTATGTTGTGGACAGTAAGACCACGGCTTACAAAAAACCAAAAGATATGAGACATGGCAATTTTCTGTTTTCGGGTTTTTAAAAATATTTAATTTAATTTACTAATAATTACTGTTATATTATTAATTGTGTGTTATTCAGTCCGAAATCAAGCTAAATTAATTATAAAACGAGTTGTAGCTCTTTTTCATGCTGTGTTTGATGCTTTATATAACAAAACTGTTGTGTCAAAATCCAAAGGAAAACTAAAATTAAAAAAAACAAATGAAACGAAATAAAACAAAAAAACTCCCAAATAACAAAAGAAAACAAAAAACCTTTCTATTTAAAAAAAATCTTGGTTTTTTGCATCTCTAAGTAAGACACGATGGATGAATAAACTGATAAACGGAGGTAAACAACATAAGTTCTGGGATAAATAAGCGATCGTCCATCATTTGTTTGCGTCGCCAGAAAAATGCAGGCAGCAAAAGGAACTGAAGGAGTGATGGAGAAATATACAGACAGGAGGCAACTGGGAGCAGGCAGTTGGTTGGTTGACTGACTGGCTGGCTGGCTATTTGACATGTTGGCCGACTGGTTGGCTGCCTGGCTGACGGATTAATGGCAGTGGGCAGAGGAACGAAGTATTATGGATGCACGGTTGATTGGTCGATTGGACGGAGGAGCACATATACACTCGATGCAGTTCATTCAGTCGTTTTGTAGAGACTCGTCGATCAGTCACCGTCGCCTTCTGCTGCTCCACAATCCACCCACTCTTCTTTCCTCTCCACAATCCATCCACTCTTCTGTCCGTCTCTTCCGGCCGTCCATCCTTCGTTCGTTCCTTTTTTCCTCAGTCGCGTCACGATCGTCCTTCGAATGTGACATTCCAATCGTACGCTGGACGTCGTCGATTCCATTGGATTTCCAGGCATATCCCCCCTGCATACGGAGTGAATTGAGAGAGCTACTTCTCCGTCTGTTGGTGTGCGATGAATGACGCTCAGTGGGTCACACCCTTCTTCCAGTCCGCCACTAACTCTCTTCATTCGGCGCAGACTGACATCTTCGCTTATCCACCATCCAACCATTTGCTACGTTCTCTAAAGTGCCTGCCTGCCTGGTCCTATGTCTGTCTTTCAATCGACTTATCAGTCAGTCAGTCAGTCAGTCAGTCAGTCAGTCAGTCAGTCAGTCAGTCAGTCAGTCAGTCAGTCAGTCAGTCAGTCAGTCAGTCAGTCAGTCAGTCAGTCAGTCAGTCAATCAGTCGGTCGATCAGTCAGTCAATTAGTCAGTCAGTCAGTTAGCCAGTCCATCTGTCTGTCTGTCTTTCTGTCTCTGTCTCTGTCTCTGTCTCTGTCTCTGTCTGTCTGTCTGTCTCTTTCTCTCTCTCTCTCTCTCTCTCTCTCTCTCTCTCTCTCTCTCTCTATGTGCGCGTCTTTTTTATTAGGCTTTTTATTGATCTACCACTTATGTTGTTTCAGGTGATTAGTACTTGTGGCTAAACGACGTTGAATGGTTGCTGCTGTCGAAGCAACGTCTCTCTGATAGCCACTTTTGCCAGCAAATATAGCTGTTGCGGGTGACTTTCTGCCATGTCACTTTAAGATAGACATCCGCCTTTTGAGTAATGATCTGGCCCAAAATAGACAAACTATATTAGATAGCTGTAATTCGCTTGAAATCCGATAGTCGTCATTATACCTTTCTGTCTACCTGTATATTCTACTCGTGTAATTCTCTGGGGACAATTTCCTATTCTGGCAGATTCACCGACAGTGTCTGCTGTGTCGTTGTTGGCCATACGTGTCGGGTTTCGCTGCTTGGCATTCCGTTGATATTTGCATATTCCTTGGTGTCTGTATTGAGGCCTTCTGCTTCAGGCAAAGCCCATTGATGTCTCCCATCTCATGTTTCAGGTAGACATTCTCATCCGTAGTCCTCCTACGCTTCTGCTGTCGATCGATGACTTTTATATAGCGCCATCGTCCAGAGTGAAGCGCGTCACACCGACAGAGAGACTAATTTCTGTATACAATGGCAACACTGTCTCCCTATAGTGAAGTCATTCAAATATGCATGCATACTAGCACACAAACATGCACACATGCATGCACACATGCATGCATATATATATATAACATATGAGGTCCTTCCTAGTAGGCTTAAGTGTTTAAAAACTCATGGCTTCGTTTTTTTTATTGCATCACCTTAACGGTCATTGTTCTTTGAACTCTTGAGGTTATAACTGGATATCTGTGTGGCCCATTTCATCAAATGAAACCTGTCTGACTCTACCATTGAACTGGCTGCACTTACATGCACGTTAGCATTTTCAATTAAATGAAATCGGTTTGATTTTAGAGAGCAATCAGTGTAGACCTACGTTACGTTGTCTGGATTCGTGCATTGAACAGTTTTAGTTTCTTTGGTGGCATTGCAGAACATCACTTTATGTAATGGGGAAATTATGGATTGCCCCAGGGTGATATAATGAGTGCACTCAGTACGTTCGTAGGGTAGGATCCTTAGAGACTGAAACAGGGTGAAGTTGAGGATGCATTGCCTAGGCATCACGTGGGCCATTCTGTTGAATGGTAACTGTGGCTGTTTATTGACGGTGTTTGTGAATAATACCTCAGAGTCGATTTATTTCCTGTAAACAAGATTTCCCTTGTATTACCGGTTCGATTGTAAGACACCTACCACGGAAATTGTTATGCAGAAGATGGGAAGTATTAAATAGGCATTGAGATAGCCGGTGGTTTCAAACCGATAACAATCTCTTTAGTGCCGTGTGCAAATCGCATGCATGGATTGGTCTCTGATTTTTGCACAGCCTAAGTTGTATACAAAGGGGCATTCAGAAATGCATATAATCCTTGTCATGAATGCGTCGTTAAAGAAACTTATTACACACACAACACACGCATTCAGAAAATTCGTCATCTCATATGTGAGAACGTTGTTTGATAAACAATCCGAGTCAGTCTGGGTCGGAGAGCAGTCTGGAGCTTCAATCGGCCTTGTATATGTGAGCTCAGCTGGCCCTTTTGAACATTAGTCCCCTTCTCATTTCTTCTCTCACTGACTCACTGACTCACTCGCTCACTCGTTCACTCACTCACTTACTTCACGTAAGTGTGTGACGTAAGCCCGTGAGTGAATGTAAACGCAGAAGTGTGCGTTTCGTAGTGTAGAGACTTTAGCAGAGAAATCTTTGTGGTGATAGTAAAGAAGCGAAGAGATTCTGCATCGAACTGAAACTCAGGCTTTATCGTGAGATTAGGTCTTTGTTTAGTTGCCCCATTGAACAATGGTGATTCGGCCTAGACTAAGTCTGTCGTACCATCTTTTGATTAACTTCTAGTCGTGAAGAAAACATGACAAGTTGAAAAACAAGAAGTTGATATTCTGACTGACGAGATGCCTTCATCTTTGGTACTGATAACTGAATAGGGCCTAACAAGGTTTTCTAAACTTTGTCTAGCCTTGCAGAAACAAAAACTCCTCTATACCAAAAAGCGAGAGCCGAACACTGACGACTCTGCACGAGGTTATTCGGCAGCATCCTGGGTTTCGAGACATCCACAGTTGGTTACACAAGTCACGAATTCGGAATAGAGGGAGGAGAAAGAACCAACGTCAACAGTAAACCCAGGGTTTGTCAAAATACACCCCGCACATAAATAATATATGAAAGCTGCTGTTAACTTATGTGAAACTTCTGTTAACTGCACCTTGACCTACTGCTGATTAACATTTCATGGAAAGAGTAGGCACGGCTAGCGGGATCTTTGGGTCCTTCTTTTTCCTTATTGTTCCGTCCCTTAGAATATCATGTTATTGCTAAAATGTTCTTTTGTACAGCTTTTTTCGTTTTTCTACTTGTTATGTAATAACAGTGTACAATCCAAATGGGATTGTATATCAATAAAAACATATTTGATTTGATTTGATTGATCTGATTTGTATATATGCTGTATAGTACACATGTATGCGTATGTTACCATGACCATCGTTTTTATATGTCTTTATTTATATGGCTGTACGCATGCATACATTCCCTAAATGGTTAAATGGTAAATATTTGATGTGTAAATTTGCTCTAGAATATGCGCGCGTGAGTGCGGAGGCCTAGTCTATAAGGAAGGCATTTATTGTGCCCAAGTCTATCTCTATTCGGAAACTCGGACAAGTGGAGTCGTTCATTCTTGTTAGCAACTTTACTTCGGAATGGCTCCAACGATGCATATTTTGTGTAATATGCAAATATACTCTAAGCCGATATTATGTATACATGGTTAGTTTTTACGTAAGCAACGGGTCTACAAATTTTCTGTTTATGGAGGGCTACAGCAGCTTTCGCATGCCTTATCGGGATAATTTTTGGTATTCCTCTTTTCATACTAGTCAATATCTTCCGTCACCTAGGTGACTGAATAGCTCCTTAGATCGTTATGTCTAGAATGTTGTAACTCTCTGCATGTACTTCCTGTTGCTGTTACTAAGAGATCTCCGCAGTAGGAATTTCATGGTGTAGGCAAAGGCCAATGCAAACCCTCAATTTATATATGTATGCATATATAAAGACAAAACCTATATTTATACATAAGCAAACATTCATTTATAAATACATGTGTATATATATATTTATCGCGTTCAGTTACTGATTCTCCCATTTCGCAGAGATAGCCTACCATGCAGTTGAAATCTGCTTCACAGTTGATAGAATACTACATTTGAATGAGCGAACCCTTCTTTTATGATCACCCACCAATCAAAACAACATTTACTGTAAGCTTACTCGATTACTTGAAACTGTTCTTGTTTCAAGACTTCAAACAGTTTCGGACAATTGGCAATGAGGTCGAAGTTATAATGTCCTTTCTACCAATTCGTTAATGTCATTCAAAACTCATCTATCTACTTCAGCTGGTTTGCAAAACAAAAGCCGATCGAATATTTCTCTGGTTTCGATTGCATCTGGTAAGTGATTCCGGGCTATCGTTTCACTCTGCATTACCACCATCGATCATCGCCTTATCTTAGCGAACGCGGTTTTAGAACAGAGTCCAGATTAGATTAGAAAGATGGAGAATTCCTTCAGACCAATCAACTTGAAGGATTACTATACGTAATCCATCGATTGATTAATCAGTCGTTGAATGTTTGGATAGGTTAAATATGAAATAAGATGGTCTCGAACAAGGTTCTAGTTCATAGATTTCATGCGCTTGATATGTCTCCACTCTCCATGCAGCAGGGACATAGTTCCTTCCAACTCTACGACTGCTTTTCTCTTTATCCTCTTCAATATTCTTCATCCTTATCTCGTTTTGCCTATCCTTTTATTTTACTTCTCTTCATACAAACCATCCTCCTCCTCCTCCTCCTCCTCCTCCTCCTCCTCCTCCTCCTCCTCCTCCTGAATATCATGTGTGTATCTCTTCCTTTCCTTGTGAATGTATCTAAACTGTCAGCTGACAATTTGCAGACGTCGTTCGCCTAATCTT
Source organism: Bimastos eiseni (assembly GCA_959347315.1). Taxonomy (NCBI): domain Eukaryota; kingdom Metazoa; phylum Annelida; class Clitellata; order Crassiclitellata; family Lumbricidae; genus Bimastos; species Bimastos eiseni. The sequence continues at coordinate 20,928,070 of OY365815.1, forward strand.
CATCGAAGCCTCTTTTCTCTGTCTCTTTCTCTTTCTCTGTCTTCTTCTATGTTTCCTTCTCTGTATCCGTTTCTCCCGTCACCGACGCTTCCACTCCCTTAACTCCCATCTGCTCCCTCCTGCTCCTCCTTCTCTCCGGCGCACCTTACTCCCTCTGCATCGAATAATTCTGTATCTTCGTCCGTCTCTGCATTTTCCTTTTCCAGGCAGTAAATATTTATTTCAATTTGTCGGTTCATCCCACTCCAGCATCATCCATCCATCCATCTATCCATGGGCAGGGCGTGCTCAGCCTCCGGACCCAGTTCTTCCGCAGTAGCAGCCGAGGCCACCTGTACAGCTGCGTAATAAAGACGGATGTAGCGAAGTTCGCCCAAAGAAGGAACGATAAAGACACAGACGATCAACGGATTAGACACAATCTTATCGTCCGTTCGTGATAAGAATAGACTGCCTCGATCGCCCGTCGCTTCGTTGCAGGAAGAGACCGTATGACAATTGGGGTTGCAATGATCCATTCTTCATCTGCCTCTGCCCAACGGGGCTTCTGTCTGTGTGTCTCCATTCTCTCATTATGTCATTCATGTTTCTACTCATCCTCTTCCCAAATATACACCCCCACTAATACTCCTTCTGTGTTTCAACCGATTCGGTCCCCTTTTCTAAACTCATTGGCTTCCCGTCTCCATCTGACCAACCGTTCTCTATTTCTATCCTCCTCGTCATAATTATGTAGGCCATCATCGTTTTATTCCTAATCAACCTTTCCCTTTCTATGTATACGCGCTTGCTTCCTAACTCTCAGAAGAAGGCAGTCATTCGCCCTCGTCTTGATCTCATTCTCTCCTCTAACTATAGACCTATCTCTGATGTCTCCTTCCTGTCTAAGATGATAGAAAGAGTTGCCCACACTCAGCTCTTCTCTTATCTCTCTGCAAACAACCTACTTCCTCCTCATCAGTCAGAATTCCGGCAATTCCATTACACGGAAACATCCGTCCTGAAAGTCTACAGTGACATGGTCCTTGCTGCAGACAAAGGATATGTTACTGTTCTAATACTTTTAGACTTCTCTGCTGCTTTTGACTGCGTAGATCACTGCATCCTACTCAGAGTCCTGCAACATTCCTTCAGCATCTCTGGCACCATTGTCAATTGGTTTCTGTCTTACCTCTCTAATCGCACTCAGTATGTTCGCATCAACTTGCTTGTATCCTCCATCGCACCTCCTCTTCTCTACTCTCTCCATCACTCACTGTTCGGGATCTTGGAGTCATCCTCGAATCAAAACTTTCCCACAAACTTCAAATTGCTGCAATCTCCAGGGCATGCCTGTTTCATCTCCGGAGAATCCGACAACTTCGCTCTATTCTTGACTCTGCATCACTAAAAACACTGATACACTGCCTTATTCTAACGCGACTTGACTACTGCAACTCAGCACTCTTTGGCCTCCCTGAATGCACACTGCTTCCGCTAACTAGAGTGCTGCATCAGGCTGCACGACTGTGCCTTGGACTCTCCTACCGAGACCATATCACACCTGCTCTTCGTTCTCTACACTGGCTTCCTGTCTCTGAGCGTATCTGCTACAAGCTGGCACTCCTCCTGTACAGAGCACGCACAGATCATCTGCCATCTAATCTGTCCTCTATGGTCACACTTTGCAGCTCTGTTAAAAGCCGCTCCTCTCTTAGCTCAGCCTTTGCTGGAAAGTACGTTGTCCCTAGTACACGACTTGTCTTCGGCCGGTGGTCATTCACTGTTGCCGGTCCCTCCATCTGGAACTCTCTCAGTGAGTCTGTCTTTCGCTCAAACCTGAAACCCTACCTCTTCCAGTCTGCCTATGTCTCTTAATGGTTGCCCGGCTTCAAGGTGCACTTCTGAATTTTTTGCAAGAAGGGCATTACCAGATTACAGTTGCATTTTATTGTATAATTTAATGTATGTATGTATTTATTGTGTATAAGTAAATGCTTGCGCATGCGTATGCATATGTATTTATGTACGTGTGTATATATGTGTATAATAATAATATCTGTGCATGTATTTAAGCACTTAACATATGCTTGCTACCATAGCATAAGCTACATCACAGAACTTAGCGCTGCAACACATGGTCATCTAGTTACTATTACATAGGACTCGTCAGATGCCCTTCGGCCCTTCCGATGGTCGACTCATTTCTCCGTCGATCCCGTTGAGCCAAGTATGTTTCTTCAGAATTAGAAGAGTCCAGCCGTCGGTTGATATGTTGTTTATATTGCCACCAGTGCAGGTGTACTAATGTAGAGACGGCTGTTTCAACACCTTCCGATGATAATTGGCGAGATCTGCGGATTATCTGTCACTCGGACTCTATTAGACGTCGCCTGTCTGCATTCGACTATCAGCAGGAACAAAAATAAAACTCTAGTACTTCAGCTGTATGGATCTAAGTCTAAGCCTTGGTGCCAACGGAGGAAGGACAAAGGGAGGATTCTAATGGCGGAAATGAGCTGGTTAAGAATTAATAATAACGGTCACGATAAGACGAGACAGGATTAGTAAAGAGGCCATTCGGAAGATGTTGGTACAGAGGGAAACACTGGAATATAACTACATATATATATGTATATACATATATATATATAAGAAGTACCAGAAAATAAAACTGACATGGTTTGGCCACGTAACAATAATAGACTATATAGAGGTTAACAGCAAAGGTATTATATTGCCACGTGGAGGGAGCACGGAGTGGATGAAGATAAACAAATTCATGGATATATACAACGGGAGAACAACACGGGCATAAGTAGAACCCTTGGATGCGGTCATCAGAGACAGAAAGAAATGGAGCCATCTTGTAAAATCAACATCATCGGTACACACCTGTCGGAAAAGAGAAAGAGAGTCTTCATTCGACAGAACGGTGCATGCTCTCTCTTCCCAGTTGCTGAAGGCAGTAAGATTTAAGCACCGAAACAGTCTCGTTTAAGCAGCTTTCTTTAGGATCCATGATGGCCTATAGCATAAACTATTGCTCAAAGATTATACTCGATTGTGAGGCCTACCCTCGTTAGTTTGTATATCATAGGCGTCTTCTTAAGTACAAGGATTAGGCTTACGCGCACTCATGTTCAGAGCCTGAGTCCATTCACAATACGCGCTGTTTATCACAAAAACTGAACGAATGTATCGATTTAGATTAACTGTTTTATTTGGCGTTCTCGACGATAGCTGCATCTCGGAAAAGTCAAAATGGCCATTCAATGTCAGGCAGATTTAATCTAGCAACAATCAGAGAAAAACTGTCAGATCTCGCACAATAATTATCAGGAAATGGCCATCAATCTAGCATCATTATTTCTCTCAAATGTAGGTCACATCTAGTCAAACAGAGCAAAACATTTCATCCAAATCGGACTATACTGGCTAATGTGATAAAAAAGAGTGAATCCCCTTTGACTCAAGTTCCAAGTAGCCTATATACCGATCGAAGCTGAGCGCCCATACAATCCTTGCGCATGAGTAGGACGCTAGAATTTGGCCCACGCAAGGTCGGTTGGTATGGGTCCTATTAAATGGTTATCTAAAAGTGGCATATGAGTGAATGTTTATACAAATCACGACATAGGCTATCTCGTAAAGACTGTCATGGCGTACAGGCAAAAGAAAGACAGCAATGTCCAAGAAAAGTATACAAACATTGGCTCATAAGCTGAGTTTTGGATAATCAAAATGAACCTAAAATGCATTTGTGTTAAAAGGACAATCCACGCATAATTCTTAAATACAGGGGCCTTTATAAATTAATCATAATTTAATTCACACTGTTCAAACGACACTTGAAAATTTCAGATAGCCTAATAAAAATTTGCATGCGCATGATTTTAAAAAGGTCAACGTTTTGGCATTCGTAATAGGCTATAAATCCTGCGGACATTCCAAACACAAGTGCAAACCAATAAGCGCTATATAAGTACTATATCGGAGAAGACATTTGGACCTTCCGAAAGTACTCGCCTGGACACGATATGACATTTTATTAGCGCAAAGCACGCCCTGATACAAACATTTATACAGCGCCATTAGTCACTGGGAGTCATTAATCGAGTCGTTCTTGTGCGTTTGCAATACAGCTGGCAGTCGCTATAGGCCAGCATAAATGCACCGAGAGGCCTATGTATACCTTACGTATATGTCACTACATAGGCCAACGGAAGAGCTGCCTGCGCGGGAAAAAGAAATCGCTTATTGCAATACTGATCCTGTGTAAACCTAATAAACGGGCCATCAAATTGCCTGCCGACAGCGAGGGCGTTGCCAGAATTCGAACCGACTACATGACGATAATTCGCTTCTCTCCTCTCCAACGAGAGGTTAGTTTTATGGACATAAGCCGCAATGAAGTATAGGCTTCAAGTGTAGCGCATCGAGTTCGAGGAACGGCGGTCCATTTGCAAGGCAGCCTCACCGGACCCTGTAACAATGGGCGACGTAATTGGTCATTTCGCTCGAGCCACTGGTCATTTGACAATATATTATATTCAATACTATTTCTCGACGGTCACTGTTACTATTATTATATGCCACGGTGACCGCGATTCTACAATAGACCGCTCAGTGATTGGCAAGAGATGAATCGCCTATACGCATTTAGAAATCGTTTGCTATGCTTTTCTAATGCATATGCAAGCATCTATATTGTGGACTATTTTGAATATAAGATATATATATATGTATATATATATATACAAATGATCTTATGTATACATGCATGGGCCTACATACAAATGTACATATATATATACATACATCAAATGCTCCGATGCACACATGCATTGGCTTATATATATACTCAAAGACACATACATGTATACATGCATGCATCGGCCTACACGTACATACATACATACGTACATACATGTATACAGTCATACATACATACACGCATACATACATACATATATGCATGTGACACATATATGTGTGGCACAGTGGCCGATCGGTTAGAGCGGTCAGCCCGTAACATTCAGTGTGAGCTGACCGAGCACGTTCGACCCTCGTCCGGGGAGTCACTGTTTAGGAACCCTGAGCAAGTCCTTTGCGCACAATTGCTCTGTAATACAACTACAATTGAGCCGTCGAGGGGTGTATGCACTTCTGAGCAAAAAATGTTGGAAGAATGGCGGTGTCAAATTTCGGTAATAAATCAATAAATGTATTTTTATACATACGCGCATGCATACAAACTTACATACAAACTTACATGCATAAATACATATATTTACAGATGCACACTAGCGGCCAACAAACTTTAAGCCTATACTCATGTTATCGAATGTAGAAAATGTTCCGACGGTGATGTAACAATTATTACCGAGAAGTAGCAAGAATATCGCCAATGACGAAAGTCATCATTTAAATCCGTGGCCTCACATCAAGCAAGTGCGTGAAATGTTGCAACCGCTGCCTTGATTAAGCTTAGTACATTGGAGTTAATATTTAGGAAAATTTTTATTAATTCAATCTCTGAACCGATTATTGTATCGCATTAGGGATTCGAATGAACAAAACTTCCATTTGAGACCTACATGTACTGCTGGGAAAATGACTATAATCAGTTGTGGAAGGTTTGAAAAGAAGGAATGATTAATAATTTACTTTATATTTATGTTGCTTCGTGGCTAGCATTAAATTGTCTGTTGTGCTGGCAAAAAACACACAATTCTAAACTGAAATGTTTTACATTGAAACAATATTATGAGGTTGTTTTGGTTAACGGTCACCTTCATCTAATATAAGAGAGATTCAACAACGGAGAAATTCGATCAATGTTTGAACAATACTCTCATTCTCTGTCTCTGTCTCTCCCTCCCCCTCCCTCACTGTGTCTCTCTCTATCTCTATGGCTCTCTCTTTCTTTCTCTTTCTTTCTCTGTCTGCATGTCTCTGCAGTGTCATTCTCTCCATCTCTGTCTCTATCTCTGTCTTCGTCTCTCTCTCTGTCTCTCTCTTTGTCTCTCACTCTCTCTCATCAGATAACACGCAGCCACGTTGAGCGCCTCTGCGGCGGTAGCTACCCAGCATCCAGGACCTTACGCATCCATAACGTATAATCGTACCCCGAAGTATCAGACGCTGCAACCCATTATACGCTGTTGAGCGAACACATGAAACTGATGTTTCAAGCGATGTGTTGCTAAACCAGTTTTGTACAGCTTTGATTGCAAAGAAAATGTCTTCAATGCACGGCCGCTAACAGACGTTACAGGCACTTTAGGCGTATGTAGATCACGATTGAAATGCACTGTAGGACCAACACGCGCAACTCACTTCATATTGAGACGCAACGTAATGTAACGTAATCTCAGATTTATGTGCTACAATGTCTGTTCGAAACGCGTACACAAGCAGTCCCCTATATCTAGTTCGCTGTCAGTATACTACATTTGCAATGTAAATACAAATCTAGAGATTTGTCATTGTCACGCAAAAGCTGCTTCAGGAAGCTAAGCTTATTCACCGACGCTTAAGCAAATCAAGAGCCAGACTATTCGGTCAGCACAAGGTCAATATTCAGTCACGTTTAGCCCAGGCAGACAGCGTTATATACGACGGCAGAAGGTGTCGCGTCTCGGGCGGTGGAAGAGCGTCTTAGAGAAAGCAGGACAGCTTTAGAAGGAGCTACATAATTAAAATGGAGTGAAATAGTCTTCTTAATAGGAAAGAGTTTTTGGCAATAGATGCAATATTAGACTACTATGTGTTGGAAGAATTAAATGACTGTTGCAAAACTCATTTGCGCTTTTCATGCTAAAGGTCTCACAGTCTCCGGTGAGGCATTTTTTCAAGGTATCAACACATCACTTTTATGTTGCGTTACTAAAGAATTGTTTTCTGTATGATCCTTTATATAATATCGTATCGTATTTTCGCTTACTGAGAAAAAATGGTTGACAGAACGCAGCCATTTACAGATACAATATAGCAGCCTAAGAGTTATATCACTGAAAATAGTTCACCTATAATGAGTGAGATATTAGGTCTAAATGTTATGGATTATTAATCGAACCAACTACTGCATATTTGTGTGCATCATTCTTGATACAAAATTCTTGCTGCCCTTATTCGGGAGGGCAAATGGATATATAGGCCCGCGATGATGGCGCGATCACAGGTGTTTTAATACCACACGGTTCTTGCGTCTTGTAAAGTAACTCTTGCTGTACAGGGAGTGATATATATCGAGGAGAGTGCTGGGTTGCATTGCGTCCTTCAATCGGTGATTACTCCAAGTACTTGAAATTACGAAACCCACATCTGTTCGTTCAACTGATTCGCCCGTGTCTCTCCAATTGTCCATCCATCAATACCTCCACTAGGTCCCTTTAATTTCATTATGTCGATCTCACTTGCAGCATGTGCAGAGGGGGCTGTACATGGGGTGAACTGTGCGTGGGGTAAACTGCTATTTCGCTGAGGAACAACCATTGACAATCATAATGCTGCGTTGTAATACACAAACGTGTCTGTATTTTGGGGCAACCGAACTGGTCGGGGATGAACTCGGTTGATTGATAATATTTTCATTGTATTGCACTTTGATTAGATCAGATCAGAACAGATCCAATGAGTGCATTGATTACTTCTGATAGACCTACAACAAACAACTCTCAAATATCTCCGTCTCAACAACCCAAAGAAACGGAATCAATGACAAGAAAGCAGAAAGAAAACGGATTACAAACGTTATACGAAATGAACTGAAATATGGGTCTATGCTTAAAAAACTGTAAAAACGTCAACAGCATATATACATATATATATATAAATAAGTTATCGTTCAGCATTGGTTTATATATATTATATATATATTATATATATATATGATCGTTATGTATAATGCAGAGGCGGCGATCTCGTTTGACAGGTGGGGGACACCCAAAGAGAGGGGTAGGAAATGTGAGGGAACACATGTATAACTTGTCCCCTCTCTGAAAAAGGTGGGGAGACTTGTCCCACTCGACCCCCAGGATCGCCGCCCCTGTGTATATGATGTTCCAGATCAAAGACATACACAAAGGCCCCTATGTGTGCATCGTGCTTATTTTCGCTTATTTTCGCTTATTTTATTTTGGGGCTTGCAAGTGATTGCAATCAGCGAGCAAGTGATTTCTTATATCGATCCCGTGTGTCCGTGCGTGCGTGCGTGCATTTCCTTCGTGTAACCAACAACAAGTGTACGAAACTCATTCGGGTTTTATGTCTTGCCAATTTCACGACAGACCAGGACTCGAATCCCGAACGAAGCGTCTAAATGCAACATCGTCTGCGTCGGTGATGGCGGGAAGCGACCGACCATCGCTCGACCGGTGCAGCAGAGACAGAGACGGGTTGTATACACAGATCTTCGCACGGTTTCGGATAATCAGATTTTCCGACGAAGCAAATGGCCGCTTGCCACGCACTGTCATTGCAATTCACTGCATAACATCTGTACGCATAAAAATCGACAGAAGTATACGTGCTCCATACGCAAGCAGTTGTTGTATTCTAAATAGTGCACTGTATATAAATACTTATTTATTTAGACGTTCATGCGTCAAATGTAAAAGATTACGTGTATGAAACATGTATATAATTATATATATATATTATATACAACTATATGCATTGTGTTTTAGAATGGTGTATATATACAGAAGGGTGCTCGGTGTTGCAAGAAACGTGATGTCAAGAGAGTTGAAGCGTTGATTCGGTTATTTCAGTGCTGCGCAACAGCTAACACAAAAGAAAAAGCGGTTCCTCCAGCTGCCACCGTCACTTCTCCACTACAGCTGCTGCTGTCGCTTGTGCTGCGGCGGCGGCTGCTGCTCTTTGAACGCAATTCCTCTGCGCTTCCCATCCATCTTCGTTTCGGCACTCCACATCATTCGTTCAAGGGCGACTGCTGTTGAAGTTGATGCAGCTGCTGAGGCGTACAACGATGTCACGTCATAAGCATCGATGACGAGAAAGGCGTCACGGTACATCCGACGAACACCCCACTGGACATCCCTCAAACAATGTCGCAAAGTCTTCAACGAATAATCTCTGTTTGTAAAGCGTAAAGCCCGGAACCCTGGATGATTTCCGGCGGGGGCGGGGTGAGCGGCCTTGGAATTCCCGAGCGAGGAGGTTGACTTTATCGCTTTCTTTATGAATCTCGCGGTCATCGTTTGTCTGATCGTCTGCCTCGGAGAAGCGTCGAACGCCGTCTGTCTTTTCCCGCGCTTTCTCCAGCAGACGATCGCCAACGAAACGCGCTACGATTGGCGCGGAAGGATACGCGAGCAATACACTCAGTTCGGCTTTCGAGTGACGTTCATCGGGGCGCTGATGGTGGCCGAAGCGATGGAGACGGAGCAGCTGACTTGGTCGTTCCGGAGGGAATGCCTGGAGAAGGTGAGCGGAGAGAGATACCTCGTCAGGCACATCGAAGGGGGAAAGAATGGCCATGCTGCCGTGACCAGGTACGTCTGTATGGAGGTCGTGAAGCGGTCGGCGGTCGTCGCTCAGCTTCGCTCGGGTCCCCTCAGGGACTGGCCCGACAGAGACACCTGTCACGACGACCAGATGAGGCTCGACACGTGGCTGCTGGTGGACAAGGCAAGACTGATGATGGGAGGAGGGGAGAGCATCCGCTGTCCTCTCCAGGGCGGATTCAGCATCCGCATATTCGACAGGATTCGGCAGCAGGGCATCTGCGACGGATTCCGCGGAGAGACCCGGATGGAGAGCGAGTGCGTCCGAGGCGACGGTCTTTACCTGTACTTCCGCCACCAGAACTGCGTTCCCAAGGACCTGTACATGTACAGCGTCCAGCGGACTCTGTGTCTGGCGGCCTGGCACGAGGACAACTTCGCCTTCATCCTTCTGAGACACGACCGCCTCGAGTACGCCTGGGTCCTTCGCTACCCCTCCGTGCTATTAGAGGACAGCTTCACCGCCCATCTCTTCAAGGACCTGGTGGCCGACGCCAGCGAACACGCCGTCGAGACGCGCAATTACCTCCGATTGGACACCGTGCGCGACACGCCTCGCCCCGTGACGTCACTGTGCGTCGACGAATATGACGTCTGCTCCGTCTGGAACGAGCCGTGCACTTCCGGTCCACAGATGGCGCTCACGTGTCCACGCACGTGCGCCATCTGCAACGAATCGCGACCGGTGGCGTGCGCATTTCCGGCCGAGCTGATCGGCGATTGGCTGGACATCTCCCGCAGCGGAAGAGGAGGGAACGCTCTCCAGCTGACCATCAACAGGACGTCTATGACCGTTGTAGGGTCAGATGTGTCGGACGTGGAGACATTTCACTGCGTCTCCTGGAACCCTCATCATCCGCGGTCAAAGGCAGGCACCGTGACGAGTGCCACCACCGATGACATGCTTGTGACGGAATTCTTCAACGGATGTCGTCCTCGATACACGTGCCTCCGGATTCAGCGGAAGTCGTCGGCAGTCATACTCGTCCGGCTGAGTCAGACGATGACGTGGCCTCTGGGCGTCACCTCATCCACGGATCCCATCGACTGCCGGATGTTCAGCTACGACCACGACGATTCGACGGAAGACACGAAGCTACGAACGCGCCACACCCGAATCCTCTACCTGCGAGACCTCAGGGGCTTCGTCCAGTGTCGTCTGCCCACAGGGCATAACCAGACGTTGAGGGACGCAGACGGAACAGAGTGTACCGGAAGTCTGACGGAAATCAATTCTGGAACGGGATTCATGCTCAATTTCGATGACTGTTCATCGGTCACCAGCGCCCTTCACCCCTCTGCTTCTTCTTCCTCCGCCGTCCCATCTTGGGTTTCGCCTTCCTTCTCTTCCGCTTCCCTACATCAGAGGAAGTCGGCCAACTATTCGGGACTGTTCCTCTGCCTAAAATCATCTCGGATCTCTCCGACTGGTGACCTTGTGCTCGTGACCCGGACTGCATCCCCAGCTGAAGACGTCATCCACTGCTGGGTGTCCGTTGCCCGTGGCGCACAACTCTATTGGCTCGACGCCCGTCACTGTAACGAGACCCTAAAGCGTCAGATACAGCGAGATCGTCTCTCGCCAATCGCCGTCATATCGTCGAGATGGTCGCCAGGCGGCGCCAGAAATGCCGCGTTCGCCGACGCAGACGACGTCACCGATTACGTTACCGCTGACATCACGACGACGACTACGCGCGATTCTAGTCGGCCCCCGAGACTGTGGACAAAGACATCAGATCAGCGCAGCCATGGCGGAGACGGGTGGCTGTCTCAGCCGCTGAACGCATCGGACGCAGAGGTCGGTCTGGGAAGGGCCAATGGGACATCAGGGACCGTAAGAAAGGAGCCAGGACAGAGAAAGGAGGTGCAGTCAGACGATGAGGTGGCTCCAAATGCATTTGTCATCATGGCGGCTGTGATTATCTTCGCTCTTCTACAGATACCATGTCTATGTACGAACGCACAGCTCTAGGATTATTCAATATAGGCTATGTACAGGGACTATACATCATCTACTATTATTAAGATTATATTTTTTTATTAGCGTTACTGTTGTTTGTTGTTTTTATTATTATTTTTATTATTATTTTTATTATTATTATTATTATTATTATTATTATTATTACTATTATTATTACTTTTTGTTATTGTTACTATTATTATTACTTTTTGTTATTGTTACTATTATTATTCTTATTATTACTATTATTATTATTACTTTTTGTTATTGTTATTATTATTATTATTATTATTATTATTATTATTATTATAATTATTTGTATTATTATTATTATTATTATTATTATTATTATTATTCGTCATTGACATCTGTGCCCTGGAAAGCCACAGCATTATATTGCTGGATCATTGCCGACAGGCTCTTATTATAATTATTTATAATTGATACAATTTTTATATTATGTTGTTATTATTATCATGATTAACTTTATGTGACTTTATCGTGATTTTCATCAGTGTCGTCGTTATAACATCCATATCAAGTGTCGTAGTTATCAATACGTTATCACACAGTCAAAGAGTGATAGACCTACGCGTGAACAATCTCATAAATGTGCTTCTTTCTATCGTTGGACGCCCGTCCAACGAACATGTCTCAAATGAAGTTTGAAGACGTCAGATTGAAGACCTTCAAGAGGTCTATATTGTTTGTCACCCCACTTAAATGAGCCTGTGCTCAATAAATGTACAACTATGGTGCACTTTGTTAGGCCTTGACACTTAAAGAGAATCCAAATTATTTTTTATGTATTTGTCTTTGTTTAATATCCTTAGGGCTCTTTCACTGAAATTGTGTCACTCAAATAAATGTCAAAGGCATTCTGAAATTTATATTTTTCAGAAAATCTTTGGTACAGGAATCTTCATTCGTTCATTCATTAATTACAGAGATTTATATAGCGTCCCTTCAAGGCTACTACTCAGAAGCGCAAATTTCAACATATCTTCCTCGATTAATTTATTAGCAACTATAGCAATTCGTTGGACAGTTTGACTTTTCCAAAAAGAACTATTTCACATCCATTAGTGCGACAGCTAGGGTAGGGTAGGACCCTGCAAGCGTACAGATAGAGGGCCTCTGCATCCGTCCATCCATCTGCCTGTCTGAGTTTTTCGTTTCTGATCCTCTGCTAAATCGATTTTGTTTTGGTTAAGCGCTTGTAAATAGGCGAATCCTCGTCTGTGGGCGCTGCAGAAATGTCGAGCTTACGATTACAAAGTAGGCTATGCAAATTGCCTATAAATTATGTTAGGCCTATATAATAGTAGAGCTGCTCTTGCCACCACGCCGAATTCCCATGAGATGATACATTGTAAGTACGTAAGTAAGTAAGTAAGTAAGTAAGTAAGTAGGTATTTATCTTAATTATAACACCTGCAATCGCACGGCATTTACAAACAAACAATTAACATGTATACTAGACAGGGGCTGCGATCCTGGGGGTCGAGAAGGATAAGTTCCTCTCACCTTTTACAGAGATGTAACGCATTATACATTCGTTCTCCCAAATTTCTTGCACCTCTCATGACTGCCCCCCAAGCCCCACCTGTCAAACGAGATCGCCGACTCTGATACTAGACCTCTACAACGGGCGCACTTCCAACAGCTAATATATAGGCTTTTTATTTAGCACGAAATTGTATGTAGAAAAGATAGGCTTGACTTTAATGATGGTCTTAACTCAATATTATTTAAACATTTAATTCCAGCCAGACCCGATATAGGTCTATGTAGACACACACACACACACACACACACACACACACACACACACACACACACACATACAGATATATATATAAATATATATATATATATATTGTAGTCTTACCTTACAGATTTGCATTTGTCTAACTTCTATCGAGTCATGCAGTCGTCTAAATGAACTGAAGAAATTTAGATGGTCAGATGATTAACTAATAACTGGCCACAGTGATTAGCTTATGCATCATGCTGTGATACAGATGTATTAGATTACATGTTTAGACACCTTGAAATAATCAATATTATCTATAAAAATAATCAAATGTGAGATTAATTTTCATTTTCCTATTTGGCCATGTGTGCCTAATTATGCCTTATTTGACAGAAGCACGGTGGCCGATTGGTTAGAGCGGTCGACCCGTAACGCTCAGTGTGCATTGAGTGAGCGGGTTCGACCCTCGTCCGAAGTGTCACTATGTTGGGACTTTGAGCAAGTACTTCGCGCACCATTGCTCTGCAGTACCACTGCATTTACGTCGTCGAGACGTGTGTGCGCTTTCGTGCATGACTTGTCGTGTTAAAGAGCGTTATAAATGAGTAATTGTAATGTATTGTATTGTAAGTACCTTGTCTTGCCCTGCCTTGCCTTGCCTTACCTTGCCTTGCTTTGCCTTGCTTTGTCTTGCTTTGCCTTGCCTTGCCTTGCCTTGCCTTGCATTGCATTGCATTGCCTTGCATTGTCTTGCATTGTCTTGTATTGTCTTGCATTGTCTTGCATTGTCTTGCATTGTCTTGCATTGACGTGTCTGACAGTTAACAACTGTGTAAAGTTCCAGTCTGCGAGTATTGGTACATATTCGCCAGGTGAAGCCACAAATCGCTGAAAGGCAGCGGTTGAAACTTTTTGAAGTGTGGATCTGCTGGACCAAACATACAAATGTAGGCCCAAATGTTTCGTTCAGTCGTACCGCCCGTCTGAATGGCCTGGCCTTAGTCTCCAGGGCGCCCTCGGGTGAATGCATGGATCCGAGTCACTGGCCTGCTTGGCGCGCGTAGTCCTTTGCCTTCTGAGTCCTTAATTGGGCCCTTGGCGCCCTCGGGCGTGGTCCTTGGCCTCCTTGGCGCCTTCGGGTGGAGTCCTTGGCCTCCATGAAGCTCCTTGGCGCTCTTAGACGGAGTCCTTGGCCTCCGTTGCTCCCTCGGGTGGAGTCCCTGGACTACTTGATGTCACCGGGGAATTATTCAGTGCGTCAGTTCCAAAATGTGAAAATGGTTAAAACATGACATACCAATCATCAATATAACCAACTTTGCTCGGGGCCATCGAGTGGCTCCCGGCCTCGAGATCGCCATCCCCAAAGACCGGCGCTGTTGAATGGACGCAATGTCATATTTAGGATCGTAGCGCAAGGACCGTACGTAGGCCTACCTGCTCATCCGAGATTTAAATCGCTGGAACAAAACCAGTATAGGCCTATAATAAGGAACCGAATGGCTGTCCGCATGCATGCTTTCTTTCGCAGAGACTCGTCAGATGCGGCCGGTCTATATATACGATACCAAGGAATTACACCATGCAGAGCCACAAGGAATTTTGTGCCTGGGAACGTACGTCCCGCTAGTGGACTGTAGCCTATGTAGACCAGAACCAGCGTATACGTATACTAGGATAGAGGGCAGTGACAACAGATTGTGAATAAAAACAATAATTCTAATGTTCGCTGGTCTCGCTCATCGACATGTAGGACAGCAGCTATATATATATATATATATATATATATATATATATATATATATATATATATATATGCACCAGCATCGTCAATGAGGCCAGCGCGATCTTAATTACGTTCTTTTAAATACTGTGGAGATTTGCAGGTGCCGCGCTGCTGTTATCAGTTCGAATCAATCGTGTCTTCTAATAATTAAGCCTGGGATATGTCTTTAACCTTTGAACGGTGAACAATCCTCGTTAAATGATTAGTGTTCCTCTGGCCAAGTAAACTGTTGTATTTAATTCTGCTCGGTAAACACTCAGGCTGTCCTATTGTAGGCCGACTCATTTGTTTAGATCAGATACTCAGTCATGCGCGCATCACATCCGTCAATTAGACCATACTAAACACGATCGAGACTATATTAGGAAGGGCATTGAAACGTGATTATAGGCCTTTTGTGCAGGCGTATACACAAATGGCTTAGGCCTATGGCTCTGGGTATTATATATAAGGTCTATGCGCACGTACAATAGATTATATGGCTACAAACAACGCGAGCAGGAAGATCTAATAATAATTGACAATAGATCATCAGGCCTATTTGCAACTAGTAATAAAATTTATATTATTTTTATTATTCCTATATTTTTACTATTATTATTGTTATAAATTTATTATTATTATTATTATTATTATTATTATTATTATTATTATTATTTTGTCACATATAGTGTTATTCATCATTGGCATTGCCAGCGGATCTGTCATCAAGCCATCTGGGTCGCCACTTGTCAGTGGATTGTAATCTTGACATAGTGCTCTGAAAAGCCATCGCATTGAAACGTTGGATAAATTCCGACAAGTTCTGGAAAAGGAAGTTTGTCTCTCGGGTGTCACAGGTAGTTGTCGAAAGTCGGCGTCCATTCTCAGACAGAAAGGTGAGGCCCTCACTATTGAGGGGACCGAAGGTTTCTATAGCGATTGGAACAAAAGTGTATTTCTTCTCTAGCTCAGAATATTTGTTCGTTTCCTTGTGGCTGCTATCTCCGCCACTCCTCGAGCTGTGGAAGCTGTCTCGGGTATATAAGAAGCGGCCACTGTGTCCACCACCGTCGCCTCCCAAAGTAAGGCCCGCCCCCCACTCCACGATATCAGAGTCTGCCCGTCCGGTCTCTTTCCATCTAATCTAGAAAGACCTGACGGTTCCTTGACCGCTGGAATACCGGCTCTGTTGAGGCTGCGATGGATTATTATTATTATTATTATTATTATTATTATTATTATTAATATTACTACTACTACCACTACCACTACCACTACCACTACCACTACCACTACCACTACCACTACCACTACCACTACCACTACCACTACCACTACCACTACCACTACCACTACCACTACCACTACCACTACCACTACCACTACCACTACCACTACCACTACCACTACCACTACCACTACCACTACCACTACCACTACCACTACCACTACCACTACCACTACCACTACCACTACCACTACCACTACCACTACCACTACCACTACCACTACCACTACCACTACCACTACCACTACCACTACCACTACCACTACCACTACCACTACCACTACCACTACCACTACCACTACCACTACCACTACCACTACCACTACCACTACCACTACCACTACCACTACCACTACCACTACCACTACCACTACCACTACCACTACCACTACCACTACCACTACCACTACCACTACCACTACCACTACCACTACCACTACCACTACCACTACCACTACCACTACCACTACTGCCACTACTGCCACTACTGCCACTACTGCCACTACTGCCACTACTGCCACTACTACCACTACCACTACCACTACCACTACCACTACCACTGCCACTACCACTGCCACTACTGCCACTACTGCCACTACTGCCACTACTGCCACTACTGCCACTACTGCCACTACTGCCACTACTGCCACTACTGCCACTACTGCCACTACTGCCACTACTGCCACTACTGCCACTACTGCCACTACTGCCACTACTGCCACTACTGCCACTACTGCCACTACTGCCACTACTGCCACTACTGCCACTACTGCCACTACTGCCACTACTGCCACTACTACCACTACTACCACTACTACCACTACTACCACTACTACCACTACTACCACTACTACGACGACTACTACCACTACTACCACTACTACCACTACTACTATTATTATTATTTTGATCATCGTCTTCGTCATCGTCATCGCCATGGTCGTCGTCATCATCTTCATTATCATCAGCATCAGCAACAGCAGCAGCAACATTACTTGAGATAAGCATACATTGCCCACAATTAATAGACATATAGGCCTATAATATGACTTTTATAAACCCATAAGGCCTATGCGTAGACCTACCCTCGATCTCAATCAAGATAAAAAAATACCACGTGTAGTCGTGTACGTAGGCGTAGGCTTATTCTATGCAGGACTTATAAAACTATCAGACAATATAATTACTATCTCAGAATGAAACTGTTATATAAATTGAAATATGAACCGAAAATTGACATGCACGACTGATGTTGTTACATATATATATATATATATAGATATATATAGATATATATATAGATATATATATATATATATATATATAGATATACAGACACATATATAAAATTATTTATTTATATCGGTATGCTTATATTTATTATTATGCATATAATTTGGCGTAAAGTTCGTTAAGTTCTATATGTAGGCGCGTGTGTTTAGCCTTGAACATCTTAGCTGTATATCAGAATGTGGCCGAATTGAGACAATTCATGCATGTTAACAAGGCATCATCTATAGCTGCAAGCAACTTAAATTAGTAATTGTAGGCCTATACACTATTACTCAAAACTGCGTGGGAAAAGGGGAGACTACGTACTCGATCGACGTCAGCAAGAAAGATTAAATTTTATGCAAGAACTGTATGTCGGCGTTGACACCAATAACAATAAAGTAAGCATTTCTACATAGCCTACGTGACACGTCGGCGGCCTATCACAGTACTTTCATGGTCTGTCGAAGAAACAGATATGAAGCCTGCAGGCCTGACAATTAGACTACGGCACAATAGCAATAATAATCAGATGTAGGTCTATCTGTTGTATTGATAAGTTGAGGGTGAAACTAACAAAAGCTTGAATGAGCAGTTGAAATTTCTGTCAGAGTCCAAGAGATATAATTGCATTTGCATAGCATAGCGAGTAGAACAGCGCTACATAATTATGATTAAGCGAAGACCATCGGTGGGCGTCGTAGTGCAATGAATAATGGCCGCAAGTCGTCGTTTACTTCAGATGGCCTGTGATTTTAGTATTTCCTCGTAAACTATTCGGAAACGCTTCGACTGACTGTTTTTCGTCTGGGATCGCTTTAGTTGATCCATTCAACAAATGTCACTTTCGGAGCTTTATACCAAAGTAAGCGAATTCCGAGATTTTGTTTCGAGTTGACGTTTAGTCGAGTATTTGTTGTGTACTTTTATGTAAATTTTGTCCTAAGTTAACAGCGTCCTAATTCCTCATTAGTCATCTGCCTCCCTTGGTTGTTTGTTCATCTTTGATTATTTTTCGTCAGTTTTTCATATTACTGTAGATCCCCGTTAATATGTTTTGCGTTTACGTCGACCAATTTGCGCACCTGTAATCCAGGTAGACATCGATGATCAAAACGATACCAGTTAACCATGAAATATTATTAGACCAAATGGAATGCAATTTCTTACACGTGTCAGATCCCATTTTCCCACTGGCTTTTGTTTTTGGTAATTGGGTTCAATGAAAGTTCAGTTCTAAGATCCGCAATTGTAACCGGAAGAAACACAGGGTCAGCTGTTAAGTAGCAGGCCTGCAATGGGCCTGCTACTTAACTTAATGGGCAAGGAGGGCAAGGTAAATGTTTTGTCCAAATGGATGGAGAAAATTAACTTTTTAGGTTTAAAGTCCGCTTTGAACAGCTGTTCTGCCTAGATTTGATAAAATCAGAATGAATACTTTATTACTTTTTGAATACTATAATTAAATAATCAGCTGATTGATTATGATACAATCTGAACATCCTCTCAGTGTTGTGAGATTTGAGTGATATTGTGTTTTATTTTTAAGAACAAACTTTGTTATGCTAATTATGAACTTAAGGTCATCAGTTATTTCAATTGTTTGGGTGATTTTGACACTTGTCACTTTAAAAGTTTAATTAAAAGTGTGATGAACATAGCTAAGCAAAGAAAGAGGGCCAAATCCGCCTTGTTTTTTTCAAGGTGTTATCACTGAATCGACTAGAAATTTTAATTTTCTCTGTTAGCAGGTTAATTGCTTTTGGGTGATGCTAAGCAAATAACATGCTCATGCGGATCAAGTAAATTTCGCAGTGGGCTCTGTCACGACTACATTTTAAAATCAACGTTTTGTCAATGTCAGATCGTATTTCTGACTCTCTGGGTTATTTAATTTACTGAATTAAGGCTGCTGCATGGGTTTGGTTGGTCTGGATGCTCATGGTATATACATACATTTAAATGACTGCATTCACATAATGACATACTTTGCATGCCTCTCTCGTTAATTAATACTAGTGCTTGGCAGTTCAATGACTAGGATGCTTTTCTGATGCATGCACTCACTGGATTTTGGCGAAGTTCCTACTTGGTGGTGAGGTAGTATACATTTATATATATATATATATCTCTTCCTTCAGTATATATATATATAATGTTTATATATATATATTATATATAAGTTGTGATGCTTCAGATGATTTTGATTGACATGTGCATTCACTAGTAAAAGTTCTCTGGTTAAATTGTGATTGTTCTGGAACTCATAGGATGCCAGGGTCTGGCTGCCAGATGCCACACTTGTCTGGAAATGTGCCACTCTTCTGGAGGATTTTAAGGGACAGAAACAGCTGACTATTCGTTATGACAACGGGCAGGTAACGGTTATTGACTTTACAGCTTGTTAATTGTATGAACCTATTAGATTTGACTTGTGTCATTGCATGTTGAGATGAAAGGACTTCGATGACACTCCTTAAAAAGTATGTGAGGAATGCTTAGGTTGTTGAATTGGCATCTCTGTGCTTTTGGATGCTTATTAGTTATCTTTGTGTTATCTAAAGTTATCTAAAGTATAAGTCATTAGTTAAGTCAGGTAATGGTTTTGATGTGCTCTGACATCATAATATAATTATATTGTTGTTTCTTTTTTAGAAATGAGCAGTGATTTTACTTTTAACAGATTTTGCCATTTTCACTTGTATGCTCTTTACAATGGGTCTTGGTTCTATTTTGTGTTGTCTAAATGTCTTTAAAGAACTCGTTATGTACATCACTCTTCATATTAGTAAAAATACTGATGTAAAATATAGCCCAGGATGTTAATCCCAAGTCTATCTGATTTTAGCCGTGCAGTCTCTTTAGAGTTCTTGATTGTAGCATTATAATGAGATTCTGGTGTGTTTTAGACGTCTTTATGTAAACTATACTTGCAAACGATTTTTAATCATCTTTTTTAATAGGAGGAAAAGATTAATGTTAAATCAGCAAATGATCTTCCACATTTGCGAAATCCAGAGATTCTTATTGGAGAAAATGACTTAACTTCACTGAGCTACCTACATGAGCCTGCAGGTAAGTCAGTTGTTATTGAAATAGAAAAATTAAGTATTGAATATATTTTATATTCTTAGAAAGTCTTATGGTTGTAGATTTAACAATTCTCACTTATCAATGCAAATTCTATTAGCCAACTTAAAATTTGTTTGATGGTATTAAATAGTATCATATAGTATCTTATAGTATCATATATTATTTAATTATGTCTATTTATGTTTACAGTATTGTATAATCTGCAAGTTCGGTTTTGTGAACGAAACTACATCTACACCTATTGTGGTAAGACTTATGTTTTGATAACTGTAGACATTTTTGACCAGCATTCTTAAACTTTTAAATTTAGCTAACAGACGTTACAATTGATTGAGTTCCTAGAAAGCTATGTTTCTGTACATTTTTTCATCAATATGGCATTGCAGCTGTGCAAATAGACTTATAACTATCGTGATTGGATTGTGTAATAAGCCAGCTTGACGTAAACTGTGGATATCAGTTTTGCACAAGCAGATGACAGTTTACTTTACCACTAATGCATAAGAATCTAGTATATAATTGTTGCCTATCCTTTAACCTTGCAGGTGCTTTGTTTAATGTGGTCCAGGTATTGTTCTTGTGGCAATTAACCCGTATCAGCAGCTTCCCATCTACGACAATGACACGATACGTGCCTACAGTGGTCAAGACATGGCCAACATGGATCCTCACATTTTTGCTGTGGCAGAAGAAGCTTTCAAACGGATGGCTAGGTTTGTTGCTTTTGTGTTAGTTGTTTAGAACCTGCCGGTGATATTTTCCAGCAGAGTAGGAAGATAATGACAGCATTGATACCTTGATTTCTAGAAAGCTTTGGTTAATCATTTTGAATTAGATACATCATAGTTTTGATGTTGATCGTGATTGTGCTAATTGTTTAATGTTGAGGTGGCCATTTTTTTTAACCATGACAAACATATATTACATGCCATCTGAGTTGAAATACCTTTATATACCTTATACCTGTGACTTACCTCTAACCATGTGACGTACCTAACATATTTTAAATGAGTTTCCTGTGATTTGATAGGTTTGAGGAGAACCAGTCAATCATTGTTTCTGGTGAGTCAGGCGCTGGTAAGACCGTTTCAGCTAAGTATGCCATGCGGTACTTTGCAACAGTCTGTGGTGCAGAGGCTGAGACTCAGATCGAGAAGAGAGTCTTGGCATCAAATCCTATTATGGAGGTAGATGTGTGAATAATGTATTTATTTCATTTTGTTAACTGTAACTCATTTATTTAATAATATAATCTCTGAACTGCTGTAAAATTTCTGTTAGTGTAGCTGAGTACTTGTTGTTTTGAGGACAAACTATTTGTTTGAAAAGCCTCGATGTTTGTAATTAAACAAGAAATTACATATCCGGTTTTTATTTAATATTTGTGATTGTCATTTTATTTATTCTAGTTTGAATGACATTTTAATGAAATAGTTCAATTAGAGTTATAATACTTCTGATAAAGTTAGCAGTAAACTAGTACCATTTTGTTATAGGTGATGAAATTAATCTATGGTTTTTAAGCGAAGGTAATAAAGCAATTAATAGAGGCTACTCTTGTTGTATGCTGTGATCATCAGTTGCTTTCTTGCTACAGGCAATTGGAAATGCGAAGACAACCCGAAATGATAATAGCAGTCGATTCGGAAAATACATTCAGATTGGATTTAGCAAAAATGAACACATCTTAGGTGCTAACATGCGAACCTACTTGTTAGAAAAATCAAGGTATGACTTTGAAAGATTTTTAAATGAGTTGATCTGTGTTCAAAGTTGTTTGAGACTGTTTGCAGACTTCAATCTGCTATGTGTAATTAAACATTCCTAGATATTGGGAATGAGTGGACTAGAAAAGATATGGAAGCACAAACACTTGAGCATAGACATAAAAAAAGGCTAGTGAGGGCAATGATATTCCCTATAGTGCTCTATGGATGTGAGACATGGACAGTGACAAAGAATATAGAGAAAAAGATCAACGCATGCGAAATGTGGATATCGAGGAAGATGCAGAGAATATCATGGACGGAGAAGAAGAAAAAAACGAAGAGGTGTGCAGGAAGATTGGAATTGAGATGGATGAGATGTTACAAGAAACAGCATTGAGAAGGAAGCTGGTTTTTGGACATGTTATGCGATCAAATGGAATGGAAAAAGAAATGATGTTGGCGTGCAGAGAAGGAAAGAGAAAACGAGGGTGTCCAAGGAAGAAATGTATGGATCAGATACACGAAAGAACTGGAATGAATCTGGACGAATTATGGGACATGACATTGGAGAGAAAGCAATGGAGAAGGTGTATCATGACGGTAGTTAGAGTTCAACGAACTGAAAGCACAAGATGGCAAGGTGAAATATTGGGTTGAGAGATAAGAAACGTATTTCGCAGAACTGATTGACAGTGGATTGGTATTTCTTCATTGATTGGCTTTCTAATCTTATTTTATTTTATTTACATTTTACATATTAACCACAAAGAATGGACACAAAACATTTTCTTATTTGAATTTATTTACTTATTTAGCTTATGCAAAAAACGACAGGCCCTCGACGTTCAGTTTTAGAACTCGAAATACCGGCCCAATGGCTTGAAAGTCATCGGGCACTGAGTGGACGAGGGTTGCGTGTGATGTGTGACCAGGATTAATGTTTGGTGAACTTGGTCCTGCTAGTAGGATCATTGGCTTCCCTAGAGATGACCTCTGAATACTGACAAGGGACGTGACGAGAACGTTGATCCAATGCCCCCCTCTTTTATGAATAGGAAATA
This sequence comes from Bimastos eiseni, assembly GCA_959347315.1. NCBI lineage: Eukaryota > Metazoa > Annelida > Clitellata > Crassiclitellata > Lumbricidae > Bimastos > Bimastos eiseni. Next base: position 20,951,492 of record OY365815.1, read on the forward strand.
ATCATGTCAATGTTACATTTTCTATTTCTTCTATTTAGGGTTGTGTTTCAAGCACCCGAAGAAAGAAACTACCACATTTTCTACCAACTCTGTTCAGCAAGAGACAATCCCGAGTTCAAAGAGTACAAACTAGGTCAGCTTATCATATTTTTATTCTAAACAATGGTGTCATTGTTTCTACTCTCATTCAGATTTCAAACAGGCTTTACTGAACCAAATTGAATTCATGGCTTTATGCTAACAACTTGTTGACAGTTGAATTTCTCGTGATTGTTTGAATTGTTTTGGGAAGTAAAGGCTGTGATTGAAGTGAAATTTTCTATATGAATTATGCTTGTTATTAATGATTGAGTTTTCCAGAAAGAACATGAGGTGGAGGAGGAGAAGAGGTGAAAAATGGATAATTGGAAGGTCTGTGGAATTGCACTGGAGACATAGCAGCTACCAAGAGTACAACATGGTTGTCTCCAGTTAAAGATATGATTGATTTTCTGGTTTGAAAATCTTTTTGTTAAATGCTGTGCATAACACTATGTATAAGCTAGATGTTTGTCCGTTCTAAGACGGTAAATTGTGGTGAACTTGGGTCAACTACTTAAAATCGGCTTTATCTCTTTCTCTGCCTCCTCAACCTATTCCTCGACTCATTCCTCTTCTTGGACCTCTTCTCCCCCTCCGCCTCAAGCACTTTCTCCACCTCCATCGAAAATTTAATGTAAGAACAGTGCTTGTGAAATGCATGCTGCCATCTGACAAATGACGCAGAACTTGCGAAAGAGCATTGCAAAAAATGTTCACACACTTCACAGTTCTGTTCTATTATATTATTAATTGTAAGCTGAGTCTGTATCACTTTTCTACAGAGCATCCTGATGGCTTTGTTTACACGAATCAGGGCAGTTCTCCGGTGGTTAACACCATTGATGATGCAGATGACCTCATGAACACAAGACAGGCACTTACTGTTCTAGGTACTTCTTAAACATAATATTCGTTTATTGCAAGACATAATGACTTGCCATGCAGCCAAAAACATTGCCAGTGTTTATTATATTGCCCATGCAGATTTAGTAAAAATTCTTCATTAAATCATTTTTTATGATGTTTATGGTTGAAAATATTGTCCATATAAATTATTTAAGCATTTCTATGAAGCTCAGTGTTTGTGTCATTACGTTTGCTGTTTGTTTGTCAAAACGTGGATGAACTTAACTATTAAACATTAACATGTTATTATATTTTGAAATTGTCTGTAAATTTCATGGCAACTGACTAATTTTTTAAGTTTCTATGGTTCACACTGCCTGCTTTCATGCATTCTTGTTTACATTGACTATTTTAAATTGAGTTTTACCAATTTGAGTCAGGAAGTGAACTTGAAATTAGTTAAACTCATTAAATTTTCGCTATGTCTTATGCCAGCCTTTTCTTGCTGTTGATTTTAGAATCTCAGACGTTTTTATGGTAATATAGGTGTTTGATAATATCGTGTTTGGATCTATTTTAGGCATCAACGCAGTAAAGCAGATGGAGATTTTCCGGATATTGGCTGGAATTCTGCATTTGGGTAACGTTGAGCTGAAAGAAGATGAGAATTCGAGTGAATGCACAATTATACCGGTGCGTGAAAATAATAGTATCCTTCGTTTGGCTTTAGAAGATATGTTTTGCGGGTTTCTCTGGTTATTTGGTGCTAGTTATGTCTGCCATTTTCTAATTAATTTACCTGACTGTGTGGCATTGTTTTGAGTGTATGTTGTTTTCATTTGTGGCATGCAGCCTAAAGATCGTCATTTGCCAATAATGGCTAAGTTGCTTGGAATAGACATGGAACAGATGAGATTCTGGTTGTGCAACAAGAAGATTGTCACTGTCAATGAAACGCTGACACTGCCTCTGCCGTTGACTCAGGTATCAAAATCCTTGTCTACAGTATCATTGTTGCTTCTGTTCGGATGCTCGCTGAAATGCCATTAATAGTTTTGACGACGGACATGATTTCAAAAAGCAAGAGTTTGTTTCTTTTAGTGTTATGTTAACTTAATAATTGTCTGAATTTAAGCAAAATTTTGTGTGTTTGTCTGCTTTTCATTACAGACTTATGCATCTGTAGTCAAATTGAATTTGATTTAACCACACAGTTATCATATATGGTGGTTGCCCTTTAAGTGCTTTTCAGACAATACTGTCATTTATGTGAAATAGAGCTATTGTTGTTTTATTAGACTCTTCAATTTACTACATTATTTTTCCACTTACTTTTAGCAATGATCTTTTCTCTCATAATTCAGTTTGTCATTGTATTCTTGCTTTTAGGTCTACTTTTCTCGTGATGCCCTTTCAAAACACATCTACTCGCAACTGTTTCTCTGGATTGTAACAGAGCTCAATAAATCTTTGTCATCAACGGCAAAAATGTTGAGGTTCATCGGCGTCCTAGACATCTATGGGTGAGCACCGTTTCACTGACATGTTTGCTGGCCATGAGCTTTATTTATATTGAGCTTTTGGGCTGCATTAGAAAATTAATATTGTCACTGTATTTGCTTTAGGTCCTGCAATTGAAAGTTGAAAATGTAGAGATTGATTGACTGATTGCTTTATTGTTGATTGCCTGATGAAAAATTGATTGGTCAGTTCTACCATTTAACGAATTTCAGAATTTCCTCTGTTTGTGTGTCTCTTTGCGGATAGGTTTGAAACATTTGAAGTGAACAGTTTTGAGCAGTTCTGCATAAATTATGCAAATGAAAAGCTTCAGCAACAGTTCTGTTTGGTCAGTTTTCCTCTTCTGCATCATTTTTAGATTATATTGTTTGGATAGGCCGATGGATTTGCAGAGATAAAAATATTGGTACAACAAATTATAAGCATATGGTGTTTTAATACTTAATAATTGACAAGAAATGTTGCAGGGTGAAAACTGTTGCATTGAATTTTTTGGGAGGTTAGGTGATGGTAAATATCATTGAGAGCATTAATTTGAAAGTGAGAAAAATCCTTGTTTGCTTCTGATTAATAGCTAGTTTAAAAAAATCTCAGCTTCTGTGAAAGCCATCAGTGTAAAATTCAAGGGTCTTACATGTGATCAACTCTAATGATGTGTTTGGCATCATTTACCATAGTGAAATAAGCATCAGTCAGTGGTCATTTCGAGTGAAATTGTAGTCAAAGTCATTATCCATTAAATAACCTGGGTCAAAATAAAATTAGATTACAAAGACCAGAAGACGAAGAAGAGCCATAATAGGCAGTCATTAAGAGCCAGCCATCCATTCAGGTTGCCCATAATAGGCATTCATTGATTTGAAATCTTAGCTTCAGCTTATGCGGGTGGTTGGTCAACATGCAGGTGATCAGTCATCTCTTTCATTCCTGATGGCAAATGTTCAGTTTGCTTGCTATTGTCAAGGTTGTTAGGAGCATCAGTGAAGCTGAAATATTGAGAAATTTCTGCCCTGGCAGGTCAATACTTGAGTTTCTTGTTGTCTTTTGTTTGATTAGCATGTCTTTAAACTGGAGCAAGAGGAGTATGTTAAAGAACAGATTGAATGGTCTTTCATTGATTTCTACGACAACCAGCCCTGCATCGATCTGATTGAAGGAAAACTGGGAATTCTAGATCTTCTTGATGAAGAATGCAAGGTAATGATTGTGGCAGTACTGGTTATGATGCATCTTTATTCACTGTGTCCGGAAATAAATGGACCCCTAATGATGACATGAAAATAAATAGTCAATATTCATCAATTTTTAAAATTTGAAAACCCCGTTTTGATCTTGACATATTTATCTAGTACTGCATAAATATGATAGCTCGGGAACGACGTCATAATGACATCTATTGCGTCAACATTCGAGTTTTAAGGATGGCCTAAAATTCATCTACAGAATTTCCAACTGTGTTTAGATGTCGTCAAGAAACCCCCAAAAATTTTGTTCAAATTTACCATTACATTTGAATAACATAAAACTGCAAGGTGTGTTCAAAGTTTCCGCTTTCGACCTCAACACAAGCTTGAAGACACGTGCGTCATTGGCCATTGGTAGCATCAATGATCAGCTGATCAATTCCTCAATGGCATCAACTTTGTAATTTTAAGATGTAACTGACCTATTTTTCTTAACTAGGACGTTCATAAATTACAAATTTGTGGATACATATGTCAGGATCAACATGGTACTGGAATTTTAAAAATTCATGAATATTTACTATTTCTACATATTTATGTGGCTAGTTTTATTAAATCTCTTAGTCTATGTATTAGTCATTGGGTCTGTATCTGACATCAGTTACGTGTCAAATAAAGTAGCCAGTGCAAATTATCAGTAATGTTGTCTGAATTTTTATGTTCTTGTTTTTTTGTACGAGTAGCTGCCAAAAGGATCTGATCAGAACTGGTGTCGGAAGCTGTATGAGAAGCACAGTAAGAATAAACACTTTGGGAAGCCTCGCATGTCGCAAGCAGCATTCATCATTTATCATTTTGCTGACAACGTGGAGTATCAGAGCGAAGGATTCCTGGAGAAAAATCGTGACACAGTTCTTGAGGAACAGATCAATATTCTCAAAGCGAGCGAGGCAAGTACTCTGAAGCATATCTTCAGGAATAACTCTAAGATAATCAGTTATGACATAAATTGTAACAGACCACTAGTTTCTGAGTATGCTATTATTTAGAAAATTCAACAGATCACATATGGATTACAACAATATATTATTAGTATTATATATTAACATTTTGGTCTGATCATCTGGATATTCTGTCTTTTAAATTGCTGCAATACATATATAGAGCAGGGAAGAAACAAATCATTTATATAGACCAAGAATAGGAGTGGACCCAAATTTGAGCCTTGCGGAACGCCGTGGTGGTGCACCGTTATTTAAACAACACCGTATACTTCGAATAAAGCAAATTACCACTTTTCAAATAGCTACATTTATGTTCTCAGCAGTCAATCATAGGCTTCCATCAGCTTTTATTAAATATTTCACTAAGGCGAAAGAAATTCATGATTACTCCACTCGCTCCTCCAATCAGTATAGGCCCGATTTTGCCAGAACTAATATCCGTTTTTTCTCTCTGAGAGTCGCTGGACCTAGAGTCTGGAACTTGCTACCCCCTGACCTCCATAAAATCTTAACTATAACCTCATTTCAAATCGCTCTGCGTAAGTATTTGCTAGATTCCGATAACTGTTAACAATTAACTTTGATGTTCATAATATTATTACATTTATAATTCCTATTTCACTGGACTTACTCTTTTCTTCTTTAGTAATAGTATGTTCCTAATAGAATTTCTTATTAATTTCCTTACTATATTGTCGTCTCCTCCATACATGTATTCCTCCGCTGTGCACTAATGATCAGTAGTTAAGTTTAGTTAAGCGTGTTATATTATTTTCTCTATTCTCTTTTTAATTTTCTTATTCTTGACAACAAGGCTTACTTACTTACTCTCTTCTTTCTCTGATATATATATATATATATATATATATATATATATTATCTTTAATTTAATCAGATTCTTCGCTGCCTATCTATATTAGTGATTACAAGTATTTTAGTCTTTTCTTGGGTTCCCTCAAGCGGGATATTCCTCCCTTGGGTCTCCATGGTATCCCTCATTCTTCCAGTTTACGTTGTGCTCTGTTATACCTCATTTAGCGAAGTTTTGTTTATATATATATATATATATATATATATATATGCCTTAGGGCGAAATTTACCTCAGAATCTTATATACATTTATTTCATAGTCTCTCTGTTGATGTGAACTGATCTTCTGGATATCTCTGTCTTTTAACTTGCTGTAATTGGGCATCTGATTTCTCTTATCTGTTTTTTTATGGTTTCTGATTTTCTGTTGCAATATCATTCGAAGTGACGTAACATAGACTGTCGTGTTGGTGACAATGCCATTCAATTAGATTTTGGCTTGGAGTTGGTATGACAATGTTTGATGAGCTATGCAGGACACTGGCTCAATAAAAGATTCAAATGAATATTAATATTAACTACTTAATTGTTTGAATTTTCTGTTTATTTATAAAGTTTCTTTTGTTGTGTTAGCATGAACTGATAGCAGAACTTTTCAATAACAAAACTGAAACACCACCGGTACAGTCGGGTCCAACTCGTGGAGGTCCTGCGAGACCGGTTGTACGAGCTGCTAAGGATCAACCAAAGACTACACATCAGACAAAACAGCATCGCAAAACTGTTGGAACACAGGTAAAATTGCAAAATGTTTTCTTTTTATACTCCGCAATTCATATTTTTAACTAACTGAATAATTATGAAGTTGATATACTCCATATTTATCTTTTTTAAAGGTAATTATCAAAGCACAGGTTATTTAATGCAGAAAAGTAAAGCTTCAGTCCATGATAGACATGAAGTTAAACAACAGACAGCAAGTAATTTTGTTTGGAGATTCCACATGAGATGAGAGATAAGAAGACAAGTTACATGTAATTAAGACAAGTTACATGTAATTAAGACAAGTTACATGTAATTAAGACAAGTTACATGTAATTAATCTATGATCATTCTACTATTAAACTCGTTCGTGTATCAATCAGTCTTATTGAATGATCTAACCACCTACATGCGACAACTAACCAAACGTCAAGATTTATTTTAAATCTAAATTGCTTTGAAGATAAAATATTTTCTCCTCTAATTCTTATTTGGGTATTGTTAGAATTAGCATGTTGAATTTTGACCATTATTTTTAGTTTTCTGAGTCCTTGAACTTGCTAATGGAGACACTGTTTGCAACCACTCCTCATTATGTTCGCTGCATTAAGCCAAATGATGAAAAGCAACCATTCAGGTTAGTGTTTGATTTCCAGCATTTAACAGTTACTGTAATTGCCTTTCCCTTAGTCAACTCAGGACAAACACGTTTTATTATTCTACGGTGTGAAATTTTGTCAGTTCATTGTTGACATACTACTTCTGCTGCTGCCATGAGTCTGTATAAGTTCTTGAGAAATTGTTATCTTCTGATAAACTGATCCTTTTTGTTGTTTTGGTGTTTTTCTGTGCGATTGATGTTTTCAGAATGAACAACATTATTATTTGTCTTGTGTTTCCTTAATTCATGTGATTTTGCGAGTTTTTGACTTAACGATATGCTTAGCCAAGTAAAGTATGTAACTCCTTCACAAGCATTGACAGTGATGAAGTATGTTAGTTATTCACAAATTTAAATAATTTGTTGCAGCGTTAACAGTTTCGTTTGAATCTGAGTTATAATTTTGTTTCAAGGTTTGAGCCAATTCGTGCGGTTCAACAGCTGAGGGCATGTGGAGTCTTAGAGACCATACGAATCAGTGCCTCGGGATACCCTTCAAGGTTTACGCATGATCTATCATGTTTATTATAAAGCATATTGAGGTTATAATGCTCATTTTTTATTCTTGTCATTTGTTCTGAAATTGATTAACTATGTATTTTATTGCTCATTCACACATTGTTCAGGGTGTTGTACAGTACTCTATTGGTTAGCCTACTGGACTGTCAGCAGAGAGGTAGTAAGGGTCTCAATTCCTTGCCAGGGCAGACATTTGCTAATGCTTCATATCCATGGCTAGATTAAGGGACTGCAATCCTTCATCATCAGTCATACATTGTAATCTGCTCTAGGTATCTGAAACCTCTCACGATCTATTGTCTCCATTGCAATTATCTGTTCTCTTCTTCTCATTTTGTAGGCTAGTATTGTTATGTAGCTACCAGTTTAATTAAAGCTTGGCAAACTTTGACTGAACTCTGTGTTCTTTGATCTCTAATGGGTTGCTTGTATTATTAAGTAAGGTATGTTCTTATGATATGAAAAACATTTTATTGTTACTTTTTTGCTCAACTATTTATGATAACATACAAAGAAATTCTTGAATTTATTAATTTTTAGCTGGGTTGTTACCAGTTCCTGAGCATATCAAGTTTTATAAGGTTTTGCCAATGTTTCATAATATATACATGATTTTGTATGCGAAATTAACTCCCTTTCCTTTTACATTCTGATTTTTGCCCAGTTCTTTAATCGTAAACATTTCTCAGATGGATTTTTGCTCACTTCTTTAATTGTAATAATTTTGCAGATGGATTTATGCTGACTTCTTTAAACGCTACCGAGTCCTTGCCAATTCTAAGCACATTGTGCGCAATGATTTGCGAAAAACATGTGAGAACATCCTTGGAAAACTCATTTCGGTAATATCTGTTTAATTTTTATTTCATTGTTATGCTTTGATTGTGTTTCCTGTGACGTGGTTATTGTTTGTATTATATTTCTTTTGAAGTAGTAAGGCTTCTTTAGGTATACAAGAAAATTTGGTAAGGGTTTTAGTTAGAAAGAAAACAAGATTGTATTTTTTAAAGTTGTTTGCTTTAAGTAATATGATTTATTTTTTACATATGGTTATGATTATTATCACAAATAAGTCACATAGATTTCGGATTACCCTGTTATTATATTTTCAGATTTTTATTATTTATATGTGGCAATGCCCATTTTGTAAAATTATTTATTTTACGATTGTAGGACCGTGACAAGTATCAGTTTGGCAAGACGAAGATCTTCTTTCGAGCTGGTCAAGTGGCATACCTTGAGAAGCTGAGGTCTGACAGATTGCGTGCCTGTAGCATCATGATTCAAAAGACGGTCAGAGGATGGTTGGCAAAACGACGCTACGCAAAGATTCGAAGAATGACCCTTCGTGTTCAGACGTACGGTCGCGGAATGCTCGCAAGAAGGTAGGGAAGCAGTCTGTAAATTATGTTTAGTATTGATATCAGTGTTATTTTGTTTTGTGTTAGGAACCCAGGTGCAACAGTTGAAGCTGGTCTTGTTTGTTGCTGTTATGAAACTGAAATGATAATAATCATGGCTGATTTGTTCTTGAAAATCTTATGGTTTGTGGATTGGATTGGTCTGCTAAAACTGGTGCTCGTGTAAAGCAGTGGTGTGTTGTTTTCCTGTTAGTGAAGTCGTTTGAATGATAGATATATGAATGCTCCCTTGGCTATTAGGCAGCACCGTGCTTTCTTGGTTGTGGACCCCTCAATATCGAATTAACTTTTACAAGTCCCTCAAGTCTTTTTTCTCTTTAGTCTTGGCAGGGCTGGGAATGAATGATTGAGTGAATGAATTAATGGCTTAAGGCAGCATTAGGTATATAGTCATGAAAGCTTGAAGCTGGGAAGGCAAGTTGCACTGAAGCTCAAAATTGAATTTTTCTTTTTAACAATATGGCCCATATAATTGATGATGCTCCTGCATAGGTGATGCTGTGGAATCAGGTCCATTGAAATCACTTTCATTGTCATTTATTAATTAGTTAGATTGATATCTGTGTTGTAGTTTTTTGTGTTTGTGTAATAATCTTAGTATATCTTACATACCATATTATTAGCATGTATTGTGCTATAAGTTGTGTGGTTAAACATTATTAGTGAAATGGTTGTTATCTGTTGTAGGCATGCAGTTTTCCTAAGACAGACTCGAGCATCCAATATCATACGAGCCACTTGGCTTCGCTACGTCTGTCGAAAGAGATATCTTGGTTATCGATCAGCTATCATCACTATTCAGGTGCCTTTATCTAATTAATCACTCTCTTAAAACTACTGGCCAGAGCATAAATTTTTCCAGTAGATCCAGTCATTAATTAATAGGCCTATCGTCATATATTTACACGTCTACGCATATTTTATGCATTGTTAGCAATTAGGTTTGTATATTATGTTCCTGTAATTTTTCCTATTGAGTAAGTCATTAATAAAATACTTGTATATGTCTGTTGGTGGTCAATATAGATTATTTGAATGTCTTTGCATATTTATGTAATAATTAAAATAGCAATGTAAACATTCCGATATATTATTCCTATGATTTTTCCATTTAGTACGTGATGTGATGAATGACATCTTCATCAATGAGCATTATCATGATTTATATAGCACCACTTAAAGACAATACCAAACCATGATAAATAGGGATGGTGTTTAAACACTTGGGGAAAAGGGGAATGACAGACCATGTGGTTCATTGCAGAGGTTGCTAGGCAACCTATTCAGGAAAGATGGACTGACCACAGCAAAGCTATTATGAAGCACGGTGGAAGCTCAATCCAATTGGGCAACCATGACCTAATATCTTGTGTGGCAGAGTAAGGGAATCTGCGGCCTGATATGGATGACACCAACACTCAAACTCCCTAAGTTAAACTGAAGCATGACCTGTAAGACAATTATGCACTGACATTGAGGCAGTCTGTGTAGTTCCTCCCATATAAGTCTAGATCCATTAAACTTTTTCAGTGGTTAACCCGACCATCTGGAACGGGATCAGCCGTAGTCAGTCCAGGAGCGCCTCTGAGTAGATACCATGAAGGGGCGCTATATCAAATTGACATTGATTGATTGATTGATTGAGATACATGCCCAACCTTAGGTTTGCTACAGATCAGGCTTGCCATGACATTTTGAACAGATTGCAACTGATTAGCACTCGATAGAGTTGAACCTGCATAGATGCCATTGCCATGGTCATATCCGGTGCTTATGAATGTGTGTGCATCAGGGTCATGGCAGCTTTAGAAATTATAAAATTAATAAGCTATCTGAGCTGTTCTTATTGAAATAAATATTTTAAATGCTGTTTTTGTGATTTAAGGAATTTTAATTGATATTTTTTCAGGCCTATGCACGAGGTTTGATTGGTCGACGGGAGTTTATGTCAACTGTTATGACCAAGAAGGTCTTGTCAATTCAACGCTATATCCGCGGTTGGCTCGCACGCCGCCATTTCCGCAGGATTCAGCGTGGTATTGTTCTTATGCAGGCACATGTGAGACGAAGAATTGCCAAGCGACAGTTCAAGGAACTTAAGGTCAGATTCAAGCTATTTTGTAGCAAGTTAAATGTTATGTTTCGGATCAGTAGTTTTGGCTTTTTGTGCCATTTAAGAGAATACCTGCTGTCTTAAGGATTTTGTGTAAGCGATTACCTTATAATTTCTTGTTCACACATTTTGTTACTGAGTATAGTGTGAAATTAAGAAAATAATGTAAGTCTACTTGTATTATCCCACGACTTTAGGGCTTTTGAATGAGCTGTACTATGATGAAATATTTGTGCACTTATTTTTTAGAGCATTTATGTGGTGTCCCACCAGTATGATGTATCTATTTGTTGCTGTTTTAACATATAACATAATTTATGAATGTTATATTCAAGTATATTGAAATATATTTGCAATTGTTTTTTCTATGACTCATTGCATTGTTTTGTTGTGTTCAATATGATATGTATAAATTCTTTCAAAAAATTATAATTGAGATCGATCTTAGTAAGTCCGTTGTAATGTCATAATTGTGTGAAATTTGCTAGGTTGTTAAATTTTAGAGTTATTGTTTCAGATTGAAGCACATGACATGAAAAACATCAACCGAGGGCTTGAGAACAAAATCATTGAATTACAACAGAAACTTGATGAGAAGGTAACTGGTCTTAAGAATAATTTTTTATTATATTACATTTTATTAATTTCATCTTTGTGCTTTATGTGCACATCAGAAGTTTTCACTTTTTATCTAATGACAACTTCATGGTACTAATGAATTTTAGATGTGAAGTCTAATTTTTTTATGTATAATGAGCAAAGATTATTAATTATTCTGCTTTACTCTTCTGAGAATTACGTGCCAATGATTGAGTACAAGAGGTCATGATTTCACGACATTTCTTTTTCATTTGTATTATTAATTATTATTTTTATTATTATAAGGAAAGTTTATTATCTTCATTAATCAACATCAGTACTAAAAGCTAAACTTGGCAAGGATACAGTGGCTGCTGCCTAAAACAAAGATCAAAGTGCCATTAGCATTGTGTCTTCCCTAGGTTGGTCATTATTATCATAAATTGTTTTGTTGAAAAGGCGAAAGAGGTGAACATCTTACGTGAAGAGCAAATCCAAGTGAACGAAATCAAGAATGAGGTGACAAAGTTACGTGGTGCTCAGCAGGTGTCTAAGTCGATGTCAGGTCGAATTGAAGAACTTGAGCTGACAATAGAGCAACTGACAACAGAGTTAGCGGAGCAGAAGAGGGAGAGGGAGAAGGTTGCCACCGAAAAAGAAAACCTCAAAAAAGAAACCCAGGAGGTAAAGAATGTGTACAGTTTTCCATTTTTTCACATTTGTGTTTAAAATGTCTATTTGATTGGCATACTATTTGGTCATAATTTTAGAATAACTTATGTCTAAGATGAATCTAATGGTTCTTAGGCAATAACCCATGGCCAATAACCGCTAACCAAATAAATGCCCTGCCGATAATCTCCGTGAACATTAGCCCCACGGTAAATAAGCCCCTACCTGTCAAAGCAGCCCCAGGCCCAATAGTTCCCAAACAAGTAAGTACATTGAGAAATGGTGAACATATTTTTCTTTGAAACTTATGCTATGCTGTAAAAACCTAACAGCTATGACATAGTACAATGGATAGGATGACGATCGAATAAGGCAGATGTTGGGTCTCTTTTCCAGATTATTGAAGCACTTGGTCAAGAAAAGGTTTGGCTGAAAAGTGAACTGGAAAAGGCAAATGACGAGCTTCAACTACATTCAGAAAATCAAGAAGGTGAGTTACTTAACACTTAAACGTTGGGAGTGTGCTAATAGTTAAGAGTAAACCAATACAGCCCATCGTCAAAGGCATTGCCAAACTGTGGAAATGAAATTGTAGATCATGCTGTTGTATACAGAAACTTTAAATGTAATGTTAACCGTCTAGAGAATATAATAATGAAATTGTTGAGTTGCAAACCACTAGTATTTGAAGGTCTTTGACAATTATAAAATTGAGGAAATTTTATCTTGCTCAGTAAAATCATTTACAGAAATTTCCAAAAAGAAAATTTAAAAAATTGTGACTTATATTGTATTTCAGGGCTTGTGAAACAAAAAGTTGAGGATGCTAACAAAGCCTTGAAGCAGGAGTTTGAGTCAGAGAGAGTTCATCACCAAAAGCTCGTTAAAGACTACGCTCGTCTTCAGCAGAGATTTGAAAACCTTCAGAACGATATTCAGCTGCACATACCTCCTACATCGCTCCACAGTCGTTCACCCTCCAATGTCAGCATAGAGTCAGAAAGTAGCGGAGAAAAGAATGACCTAGTAAGTAACCAAATAGCATTCTTTTCACAAAGCTTAATCTTGAAATTGGACACATTTTGTGAAAGTACTGAAAATTGGTAAACAACCATCCTCTATTTTTTTTACTGATTTAACAGACAAATGCATGATTTCGTAACTGAATCATTAATTCCGTAATTAAAATCTACTTCCTTTTAAAAGCAGCTTGTGTGAGACTTTGACTAATTTGACAGTTCACAAGTTAAATTTTGAATTGTTTGATAGAGCCATCTATTCAACCAGTTAATTGAGTCTTGATGAAATGTTCGCAATGCTCTCATCTGATTTTTTTAGGATCTTGGTTATGGCACGAGTCGTAAGAAACAGAAGGAGCGAGAGAACCTGAACAATGCAGAGTTTGATAAGCAGACAACAGATAACAATGTTGATGTCAGTCCTGCAGAAAAGGTTAGACTTAAAGAGTTTATGGTTGTTATGTCATTTAGTGACTCATTAATATATGATGATTATTAGGGGTGCTTGATGGTGTAGTGATTAGGTTGCTGGTCTGTCAATTGAGAAGACGTGGGATTCAAATCCTAAAATGGTTGAGATTTCTACTTTGTCTGTGCCTCCTAGCCAGCTCAGCTATATTGAGTAAACTGAGCATTCTCTTTTGGTGGGAAGATGAGACGGTGGCCATCCGCCGTCATATACCGAGCCTAGGAAAATGAAGTCACTGAAACACCATGCCATGGCTTCCTCAAGACTAGTTTAAGGGTACTCCAGTTTTTAAGATAAGCCAATCAAAAGTGCTGTTATAAAAATTTTTACAGCAAGGGAAATTATGTTAAATGGAAATTTGATTTGTTGATTTTGCACATGACAGTCTGTTTTAGCTGTAGTTATGTTTCTGATATTTTCAGTATAGTAACAGCCATTTTGTTTTCATTGTTCTTTTCATGCATAGGTTCCGGTGGCTGAGAAGAAGGATATTCCACTGATGGTTAAGCTTCAGCAACAGATTCAGGCTCTGGAGAAAGAGAAAGCACGACTATATATGGAACTTGATCGGAGAGATTTTGGAAGCGAAATCCTCAATGGACCTGGAGACCATTCAGAAATGCAACTATATGAAGCGCTCAAAGTGAGTCAGTTCGTGAAGAATATGATTGCTACATAAGTATGGGCTTTGTTTTCTTATGATTTCAAAAGATAGTTACATCATTACTACTCAATACAAACCTTGCGTTCTATTTCCATGATGTTATGCTTGTGGTTAAATTGGATTAGATTGAAAGATATCATTTGAAGTCTACATTTGTTCATGCTGTACATTTACATCATGTACTTACACAAATTATATGCATACTGTATGTAATTTTTCAGAAGTTGCAATAGCAGGAAAAGTTATGTTTATATGTATAATTTATGAAATTTTATTGATTGGAAATAGAACTAAGCTGCCATGTTCCCAATCAAACCATGGGAGAAACTAATTCCCTGCTCTGAAGCCTTTTAGCGTGCGATGGACAAATGGTTACTCCCAGTTTATACGAATGGCACTGCATATTGCTTGGTGACAGAGTAAAACGTTTACAACCTGTCAAGCAACATAGGGTGCACTAAAAAGGTCAACTGTCATACCAGATTCACATGCTTCTATGCTGCTATCAAGGGCCCATTGGTCATTTTGTGTACCTGGCCTATGGCGAATAACAGAAAAACGAAGTGCATAGTTAATGTATTGTAGGTGAGTAGTAGATGTGTAGCAAACGTTCTTCTTTGAATCAGATTCAAGATTTGAAGTTGGAAAATGCTCGAATGAAGAATGACCTCGTGAGGCTACAAAGGGCAATTGCGGAGGGTGCTGTGAGCTTCGACTTGAAGGGAACTAAAACGAAAATTGCTGCCAGTCAG
>OY365815.1:20966768-21246737 GCA_959347315.1 Bimastos eiseni
TGTTAATAATTATCCACACCAAAAGACTAAAGCTTTATTGATCATTACAAACATTATATTACAAACATTATATATATATACATATATACATTCAGGGGCATCAATCCCCCTGAGTGATGGAGGCAAACCCTGGTCCCAAGTGCCAGAAAGGCAAGATATTCCCCCCTAAGATGCAAGAAATGTCCCCCGCTCTACCTAAAATTGAGGCGTTTGCCTCCGGACCCCCCCTATCTGGACGCCCCTGTATACGTTATGGTACAAACATATATGCATATATATGTATATATATATATATATATGCTAGTTGGTCTGGAAGATGAATACTTTGACATAAGATGTTACAATGCACAATATCTAGTCAAATGGAGCTTACACAGTCGACCCTAAGAGGTCCGCCTCACACAACAACCAAAAACCAACAACTCTTCATACTGGTTATAAAACTGGTGTTAATGTTAGCAGAGACAAACCTTTGGCATGACTGGAGACTGGCAAAAATGATTGACAGAACTAAATGCCAGAACCTAGTCTAGCCTCAAATCTAACACAGTGCCTTTATGTAGCACTTGCTTATAACTTATATTAATAATTGCAGACGTTACAAACCTACATGAAACATATACAGCATTGTACATTGCTGTTTATGCACATTTTATTTTCAGAGTCTTTCCCAGAATGCCGAAGCTAAACTCGAGGCTACCATTCAATTTGAAATCACTCGCCTTACAGCCGAGAATCTGGTAGTGTAAACTCAGTTGATGTGCTCTGCCTCTATCAATCTTGGTCTCCTTCCCACATATCCTTTCTTTTTATTTATTACCAATTGTGGTCATCTTCTCTCGCCTAGTATCTGTGTTTGACTACACATCATCGTTTGTACAGATCATATTACGTATTTATTTGTTTCATGAAAGAAAGATTTGTTTCCCGTTTTTTTTCATGAAACATTCCTCCATGACGTGGTTTTATTGACGTTGAACTATTGACCAGTGTGAATGTATCTAGCAGTTGTACGTTGCCATTGTTCTGTGGGTTGTATCTGTGCTGTTGGATTAAGGTAATGCCATTCACTGTGATTGTAAAAGATTAATGAGGTCAATATGATTTTTTTCATGGCTCTGAACACTTGTAGGAAATTTTGATAGCAGACTTTGATACAACAGTTCACCAGTGATTTTCACATTTGTGTAATGGTATTATGCAAGTTCTTAGAATATATTATAGTCTTTGTTGTTTGAGTTGATTCTTTGATAGTTGCTATGATCTTTGTTGACTAGGCTCTGCATCAAAAGATTGACGAGTTACAGAGTTCTTGTAAGAAATTGAAGTGGGCTGTGAAAATTTATTCCAAACGTCTCAAAGGCGCAGATGGTAAGTTGAAATGAAGAAGGGAAGTGCACATTTTAAACGATCTGATGATATGTTTAATTTTAATTTTGTACTAATAATTATGTGAATAAGACTTCTTAGGGATATTATCTCGGTTTTGTGGTACATTCATGCCATAGTAATTTTTATTTTTATTGACCATGATAGAGTATTATTGTGCCCTTTGCAATGATAATGACGGCAATAAAAGTACATTTTGATGTAATAATTAATTAGATTTTGCTGTTGATCTTTTAACCAGTGCGTGATGCACAGGCAGAACTGGAGAGGGAAATGGCTGCCGAGGAGAACATGCCAGCTGTAAAACATCATCACTTGAGGGAATTCACCGGAATGTTTGAATACCGCAGGGAGGATGAAACACTTCTCGTTAAAAACCTTATACATGGTATGCATATCATGCGGTGAAGTTGTTAATGAAAACCTACTGAATATCTTTCATTTGTATTGCCAGATGGCATCTGTATTGATCAATTCTTAATGCCAATGTTTATGTTGATGATGATGATGAGGATGATGATGATGACGACAACGATGATGATGATGACAATGATGGTGATGGTGGTGATGATGAAAAAATGACTATGATAAACATGGTAATGATGTATTGTTAAATATGAGAGATGATATAGTTATTATGATGACTACTTATTGTGGTGAAAACTTATGGTGACAGTGATGATGACAATTATTACTAGGATGGTACAAAAGCATTGATGATTGTGCTGATAATGACATTGGCTATGATAATGGTGATGATCATTGCAATATGGTTGATGAAATATGATGATGATTGAGGGTGACAGTTGATGGTGATGACAGATCCTTGGGTGATGCAAATGAGATTGTGTAAGTTTGTGTGTTTCTGCTGCCTTGGTGTAGAACTGACACCACACATGATGTTGAGCCACATGCCTGGTCTTCCTGCTCACATTCTCTTCATGTGCATGAGGTACACGGATCACATGAACGATGACGAGAAAGTGCGCAGTCTCCTGACGAACTCAATCAACGGTATCAAGAAGGTTGTCAAGGCAAGTGACTTTATACACATGACGATGATTAAACATTTGGCTGAAATTATCTGTGTGCTGGACTTGTTTGCTGTTCGGTGGGCGTACGTTTATTAGTGTCAGCTGAATTTGGTACCAACACAAGAGGGAAGTAACCAGCAATATGTGCAATACACTGGCTCTTCTCCAGTACAGTGGGTCTCATTCGCTGTTGAGTCGAACGACCAAGTAGCAAGATCTGGGTGTCTCCTCTACGTTGTGGGATATGAGAGCTTTACTTGTCATTTGCTTTTAATAATTGTCACTCATTGCGAGTAATATTATTTCGTCGCTTTGGAGCTCGGTTTTCTTGCATTTGGTCTTACACAAACTAAACATGTATCTATTTGCTGTTTGCTCTGTGACTTTTAAATCTAGAATGAAGTGCATAGCAATGGCATTGGAGTTTATATACCAGACAGAATAGAACTTTCTCTATTGTGCTTGGAATAACCTTCCCTCTGACCTGCGTTTTCTCCTGCGAGACCTGTCTAGCTCTTTCTATAAGCTTCTCTGGACTTCCTCTTTGACCAGGCCTGAGGTGGGAGAGCCTGTGAATATTTATCTTGATGGTGCTATATATTACATTAATAGATAGATGGGTATTGATTTGGTCATGTGCGTTGTGATCTTTCAGAATCGCCAAGAAGACATTGAGACTGTTACAGCATGGCTGTCGAATACCTGTCGTTTGCTCAACAACTTGAAACAATACAGTGGAGAAAAGGTATCTATTTTAATTTTATTTATTTCACTTTCTGTTTGTGAAGGTTTTTTTATAAGCTTAGAAGTAACTGGTTATTGAAATATTTTATAAACTAACAGAACAATTTATAATTTAAGTATACAGTTGATGTAGGTGTTGCATTTGTTGGCTGTTTTTTGTACCAAATCCATGGATGAAAATGTTTAGAATCAGAGCTTGTCTGTCTGTCTATCTGTCTGTCTGTATGTCTCTGTCTGTCTGTCTGTCTGTATGTCTCTGTCTCTGTCTGTCTGTCTGTCTGTCTGTATGTCTCTGTCTGTCTGTCTGTTTTTGCTGTGGCATAGATTTACAAGTGTCTGTAGCAATGTGTTTGTGGACTGAGAGGCTCAGGTGATATGATGTCTGTTGAAGGTTTTTCAAGCAGAGAATACTCCTAAGCAGAATGAGCAGTGCTTTCGAAACTTTGATCTCGCCGAGTATCGCCAGATTTTGAACGATCTTGGGGTTTGGATTTATCAAGGGCTGATCAAGATGATCGAGGCACAGATACAGCCTATGATCGGTAAGTGTATCTAGTCGATCATGATCGCGAGTTTTGTTTGTTCATTTGTTCTTTTGTCTATGACACTTTTCTAGTTATTCATTTAATCTTTCTAATGAGCTGCAGATATTGGATTAATAGCATGGAAGCAATATTTCTGAATACTTACAATTGGTTCTAATGATCTGTTTAGTCTCTCGTTCATAAGAGGTTAATTAGGGCTAAATTTTCCTTCATTCATGTTATGTAATTAATCTTAAAACTTTGCTGCTAAATCGAAATGATAATATTTAGTGTATATTTTGAATTATGTGAAACAGTTGGAGCGATTCTCGAAAATGAGTCAATCTCTGGTTTATCAACTGGCAAACCGAGTGGCTTTCGTCGAGGAGCGAGTAATGCATCCGCAGAGGATGTTAAAGATTACACACCAGAGGCTCTCGTCAGTGCTGTAAGTCAGACATGATTACAATAATGGTTTTAGTGATGATAATTGTTTCATAAATCAAACTGATGAGTATGCTGTAAGATTATACGAGATAGTAGTAAAAAATTATGACACGTTTGACAGGAGTCAAATTGAACTGTATGGCAGCCTGCAAGGTGCCTGTCTGTTATGTGGCTCATTTCACAGTGGCCCCTAGGGAGTGGAAGGCTGAGGCAGGCGGTTATTGAACCTGCATCCTTCTAACTGTTTCAACTATATGTTAAGTTTACTAGTGAAGTCCAGTCGAAGTTGAGAATGACTATCAACAGAATTATTGCTTTTTTGTTTGTGATGTTATGATGTTAATCAAATCACGGTATTGTTTTGTCCTGTTGTGTATACTTCTGTGTCACTTTTATATATCGTGTCATTTCATGTCACTTTGTCGTGTCATGTATCATTTTGTGCTAGGTCATGCTTTGGTGTCATGTTGTGTCAAATTTTATCATTTAATTTGATTTGCTGTGTGTATACACAATCATTTGTTACGATGAATTAAAGCAGACAGAAGAGTAATGTAAGATGGGTTCATTAAATTTGTATGTGATGATTATTGCAGATTAAAACAATCTACAAGATGCTGAAGGAATATGATGTGGAGGATGATCTTATAAAGCAGTTGCTGAAACAGGTGAGCTGTGGCTGTTACAAGTTATAATGAAACCTCGTAACACTTTAGCGGTAAGAGTGTGCTAAGAGCCATTGCTGCTCGTCATTAGAGTGTTAATGTAAGGTAATAGATTAACTAGCTTACTGGCAGTGTCTGTTGATTCAGTTGATGTTTGATGAAGGTTTTCCAAATTGAGATTGTTCCAAGAAAATTAGGCAGTTTTTGACAATGAAAAGTTTTTATATAACTGACGACCTTTGGCATCTGAATGATCTGGGTTGGGAATGATCAGACATTGCATAGCCACTGAATTTTGATGCAACCAATGCTCTATGGACTGGTAGAGATGACCATAGACTGGCAGAGATAACCATAGACTGGCGGAGATGACTAGTGGCCATGTGCATGGACCGTCATAGACCACTGCAAGATTTCCACTAGTGGGTCTCATTCTTGGCTTTCCAGTGTTAGCTGATTTTAAGTTAAAAATGATGGATATGTGTGACTGCTGAACTTAAATATGGCAGAAAACTCGTAATAGGTTCTTGCTCTTATTGTTACTTGTCACCATTGCTGGAATTGTGTTTTGTGTTCTTCTATTCTACTGTTGCATTCTGTTGTTGCTTTCTGTTGTTACATTCTGTTGTGTTGTGTTTGTCTTTTCCAGCTGTTCTACTTCATTTGTGCAAATGCACTGAATAACCTTTTGCTGAGAAAGGATATGTGTCACTGGATGAAAGGCCTTCAAATGAGGTCAGCCATTCTATAATCATTCGAAATAGTTACTGACCTGTGCTCATGTTATTGTGAGAATTCATTATGTTAATGTTGATATAAATCCTCAGAATTAACTCTGATCACTTTAATTTACCATATCTATATGTTGTTCAATATAGAGGAAAGCAAGGCTGAAATATCTTCATTGATGTGTGTTGTGTGTCAGATATAATTTGACGCAGTTGGAGCAGTGGTTTCGGGACACAAAGGGACACGACAATGGAACGCTTGAGGCCCTGGAACCAATTCTGCAAGCATCTCAGCTTCTGCAGGTTCTACAAGCACGAAAGACTGATGAGGATGTTGAAGGCATCTGTGAAATGTGTTCCAAGCTCACCACAGCTCAGGTTAGTTACAAAACTAGCTAACGAAATATATGTTTGACAAGTTCTTTTTTAAGGTTCCGAACCAGTTCTGAACATCTTCATTGGCTTCCCCTAACTGATAGGATTCAGTTAAAGATCCTCTTTCTTATGTGCAAAGCGTTGTTGGGTCAAGCTCCGTGCTATCTTTGTGATCTTATCAGGCAATCTATTTCGGTTACCTCTGGAAGTCCTCTCCACTCTTTAAACCATCACATCCTTCCAGTACATCTGTCTAGAACTGCCACAGCTCAGCATTGTGCCTATGCCTCTGCTGGCCCTTTGCTATGGAACAGCCTTCCTGCTGTGACTTGTGCTGCCATCTTATCTGGTAGCACAACTGTTTCTGCTCGTTCTCGTAAGACTTTTCTTTTCTCTAGGGGTTTTTCGCACTGGGAGCGCCTCTGATTAGGTTGTACTGTGAGAGGCGCTTTATAAATCCGTAAATAGAATAGAATAGAAAGTTCGTCATCTAGTTCACATATGATTTACTTCTATTCTCTTCTAAAGCCACAGGAAGTTCAATTGCATCTAATGGGGGCACTGGCCTTGAAAATTTGGTACACAATTGCAGCAATATGCGTGTTCCGTACATGATGTTCATTTAAAATATGTTGAAAGATATACCATAATATCGTTGAAAATTGAGCTTTTATCTTTATTTTGGTACGCAATCGCGTATTTTGCTTCCATGCAGCGCCGCCACTAATTGCATCTGCCACTGTGTGAAACTATGTCAATCCTGTGGCTAAGTTGAGTCAATACCATCTTTGGGATTATAGCTGTGAAATTTTCATGTTGTCATATTGTTTCTTTCACATTCATTTCTGCATTAGGGCAAGTTTATTTTCATCGGCACCTTGCCACCCTAGCTAGCCATCAAGTTTGCATTGTAGGTATGCTGGCCATGCTTGTTAAGATACCAAATTTAATTTTTTTAATGTGTGTTTCAGATAATCAAAATCTTGCATTTGTACACGCCGCTGAACGAGTACGAGGAGAGGGTCCCAGTTACCTTCATACGAAAAATCCAGGAGAAGTTATCTGGAAGTGGAAAGGATTCAATGCAGTCCCTCCTTATGGACACCAAGTTTGTCTATGCTGTCGAGTTCAAGTTCAGTCCTTCGTCTCTTGCTCTTGAGACTGTCTCTGCCCCAGTCGAATGGGACCTTGGGTTCCTCAAGAAGATCTAGAGCTTCTTATGTTGTCATCATTATCGCCCTTCAGAGCTGTGACCACCGGCTTATGTCGTTAAATTTCCATTCTATAATCAAATGTTTTTCATATTTCATATGTCTTGCATTGTTATAGTTTTACACTTGAAAATTTGCCGAGTTATTTTATAGTTGTGAAGTTACTTAGTTTGTCAGTTACATTCCATTTGTTACTATCTCGGATTATTTTGATCATCAGAAACGTGGTCTTCTTTGGAGATATTTCCAATGGCCAGTGGTTGCTCCTATATTTGCATGTTGAGATTCAGTACGTGATTCTGAATTTTGTTTTGATATTGCTGAGGTTTGTTTCTTCTGAGTGTCATGAGGTCATAATCGAAGCCGTGGCTTACTAAGTCGTCCTTAAAGTGAATCACCGGGAGGCAGAATCAGCCTAGTTAGAACAGCTGTATATTTATTACATATGTATTTTTACAGGTGAATACATGTACATTTGCAGCACTTGTTCATGTATTTATAGTTCCACTTATGTGCATTATATATAATATATATATATGCATGAATGAGATTTGCATACAGAATACATTATATATTTATTTAAATATATATTTGTGAAATACTGTACATTACTGTTGACTATTTTGTAGCCGTTTTTAAATGGATGCTTGGCTTAGATCTTTTTTGATTCTGGTAATATTAGAAACTAGCTCTTGTACATATTTAAGTTTTTCTAGGATGATTCTGCACTGAGCATTTGTTCACATCAGATCAGAAATCATGCTTCGTATGTTAATAAGTCATGCTAAATATGGAAGCAAAAATGATTATTATAAAGCAACAATGATTATGATAGAGCAGCAATGATTTTTATAAAGCAACAATGATTAGTAAGAAGCAACAATGATTAATAAGAAGCAACAGTGATTATTATAAAGCGCCAATGATTATTATAAAGCGACGATGATTATTATAAAGTGACAATGATTATTATAAAGCGACAATGATCATTATAAAGCAACAATGATTATTATAAAGCGACGATGATTATTATAAAGCGACAATGATTATTATAAAGCGACAATGATTATTTTACACATTTGATCACTACATTCCTAATCGATACTTGAAGGTCTTCGTCATTTGACGAAGTCTGTTATTTTGAGTTATGTTTTTAATTGATTACATTCCGGGTTGATATTTATTGCTTATTATTGTAATTATGATTGTTTGATTGGTATACCATCGATAAATAAGTATTTGGAATTCTATTTTCCTGTCCTCTATATCGATCAGTATATTTAGTCTTTTGAGCTACTCGCAGTCTCGCATGCTTTTGCATTGCATCTTATTGCTGCTTCTTTTATATCAGAACATTAATAAGATCAAACTTAACCGATTAGCGGGGCCAGAGGGGCAAAATTTTTGGGGGGGGGGTCCTCAGTCGGGAACATCCTCCACCGTATTCAGTTGTTTTGCCCCGTTTTGGCTGTATATTAAAAGGTCCTAAGTCCTCTGAACATTTCAGTATATCCGACCATCACTGAGAATATTGTCGCGAGGATCGAATAGTTACTTCAAAAGAATCCTGCTGAAAAGACGACGAATTGTCCTTATTTAAAGTTTTTCTATTTTCCCTTTGGTGACGTAATTTGGAGTCGTTTGCTTCTTTTATTGTGCAAGTGATGTATGTATTTGTCATGACTAGTTTCTGAAAATTTCATTTTTGTGGCAGCCTCCAATTTACTGTACTCATGAACACCACAACCTGTAGGCACGGCAACTAATAAGTTGGTCTTGGCTGTGGTCTATGAATTCACCGAATGCAAAATTATGATCCTGAAGTACTATGTAGAACATTCTTCGGTCTCCCTGCCACAAATTCAGTGAGCTGTGAACGTCAGAAATCACAGTTCCAGTAAATTTTGACCTTTTGACTTTAAACAACTTAAAATGGCCACAAAGATACAATGGTAACTTTGCTGTTTTTATCTGCGATAGAAACATGTGGTTTCTCCTAATGTTATAGCGATTCCAGAACAGTGCAGTCTAAACACGGTTTAACTTCCCTCCGACTGTGAGAGTTTTCGTGGACATGATCGCATATTGTATTTTTCAATACAAATACATGTTACATAAAATGAATGCAAAGAGCGTGGTATTTAATTAACGCTGTTTGAAAGTGTAAACACCTGAGTGAAATTCTACAGGTATTTAAGAGAACGTAAATATTAAGTTGTATTCCTATAATAATTGTGAAAATAGTGCTTAAGGACCATTGCTGTTCTGTGTATTTTGAAGAAGAGTCCAAATGTGAGATTATTATACTTGCAATGGGGTGCCATTTTTTAAAAATCAATCACGAAGATTATTACTATAATTTTCTGTGTTCAGCAATAACTTATATAATTTTCTCTTTGTGTTGTGGTCCATAAACTTGAGCCGGCAGATTTGGGATGTACCTGTCCATTACTTTTCAACAGAGTTCAATTTCTGATATTTGTTTAATTGTGAGTGTCATGTGCATCACGTTCATTGCTTTTCCAGAGTTTCATTTTGAAAACTTGGTTGCCAGTTTCTGAAGTAGAATGTATTGAGGTTTGGTTACTGAAACTGGAGTGACCATATGTATCTACCCAGTGACTGTTTGAATTTGGGGTGTAAATCTTTGTGTGAACTTTGTGCATAAAATTTCATTGCCTTATCCTTTTCCCAGGGTTGGAAAAACCTAGTTTTTTAAAGAAAGTTTATAGGTTTTTAGATTTTTATGTATGCACAGTCGCACACTGAACGTATAACTACGATTCAGAAGTACATGAAAAACATCCACCTTTCTTCAGTCTCCTGTCCACAAAGCGATAACACTTTGGGAACGTCACAAATAACAATTCTATCTATATATTTATAGCTATATATTTTGAACTTTTGACTTTAAAAAGTAAAACCTCAAAAACCTACAATTTTTTTACTTGTGGAGTAAAAAACCTACCCGGTGGGTTTAATAAATCGAACTGTACAGCCCTAGCTGCTTCTTTCTCGATACATATACACTTGGTGGTCGGCTCTTCATTGCAGGGGATTTTTATCGTAAGATGATGTGAAGAAGATTCAAGTCGATTTTGATTATGTCACTGTGAGGAATTGTAGTTGGAGCGACAGTCATAATTATATCGGTTGGTTGTCTTGCATTTTAGTTGTATTAATAGTCAGAATTATTATGATGTCATCTTAGTTCGTTAATTACGTCTTAATGTACTTTCATTATGTGCGACAAAAAGAGGCTGTTGGAGTTAGAAGAGAGAATTGTGCCGGGAAGTTCTGAAGAGAAAAGAGTGCGAGGAAGGTATCCTGTGGTGTCGTTAAACGATATTTAGAAGGTATGTTACGTATAGAGTTGTGGGGAAATTGAGGGACAGAGAAAGGACTTGTTAGAGCGGGGGGGTGCACGAGAGAGGAAAAAAGTAAAGGCAAATGAATTGCATGTCGAGGGCGTCTGGTACGTATAACGGTCTCTGACCGTTTTTCAAGCGTAGTCTATTACTGATGATCCGACGCAGTTTGTATAAACCGGCAGAAAGTTATGTCTAAGAAAGCTTTGGGTAACTGGTTGTAGTCTAATATATAAATAACCGCATTTACCAAGTGTGGGTATTTATGCCCCATGTCCGCATTTATTTCCATTGATGCCGTCCGGTAAGCCTGTCGATCCGAAGCGGCGTTGCGTCCCACGTTAGCCAGTCCCGCACTGTTCCTGCTGAGCGATATTCCTCTCTGGAAGCGCCCAGACGAAGCCTTCACCACTGATGGCATAACGTCAGCAGGCACTCCCCTAATTCGCTGTTTCACCCCACCATATATATATATATATATAATAATTATATATAATATATATATATGGAATGTGCTGTGTTATCGATCTCTTTATGCTTATTTCAAGTGATTGAAGTTCTTCGCTCTTTTCAATCAGAGACGCTTTTGGCACTACAAAACCGAATACCTTTGGTTACCGAGACTTTCGTGCATGGTACAGTTAAAGCCGTATCGAGATGAAAATAATGGATGGGGAGGGGAGGGCAAAGGGAAAGAGGAATCGGTTCTAGTACATGAAATACAGCCCATCGTATCGCATACGTAGGCGTTAAAATGGCTCTGAAAATTGACTTCATTTCTTAATTAACAGCTCGGTCGAAGCGAGAAATGTCTTCGGAGAATAGTTGACGTACTATAGTCGACGGTATACTGTAAGCTTGGCATGGCGCGTGTGGTGGAGCGCTTTTGTATGCCTCGTAAAGACCAGAGACCGCGGATTCTGCGACCCATGGAAGTTGTCGACCGTCTTAGTCCTTCCAATTAAACCATTCGACGCAATTCGTAGCCAGGTCTCTAGACAGAATCCGTGGGTTTTACGGGTATTGCTATTTGCAGTCCCGCTGAGTGGAATGCGTGTCGTGCTTTTGTTGCTGCCACGCGCTGAAGCCCGTTAGCATCTCTTCTAAGCTCATTCAGTCACCGTCTGTCTAACTCAGATAAGTCGGTTCATGTTGACTGCACGCTGTACGAATTCATCCGCCTTCGCAGGCCTATAGAATGATCAATCCGCCTTCGTGAAGAACAGCGTCAGTGTTGCTATTATTTCGTGCGAGTCTGGCTTTATGTTGATTGGAACAGAGAAGATACAAATTGTTAACCTAATGTAAATAGTCGCTTCGATTTCATCAACCTCTCCTTGCAGCATGTGCTTGACTTGGCCCTGTCAAGTTTCTAACTGCCTGGCGCATAGCGTATGCGTTAGACATGAACTAATTGAAGTTATTAATTGGAAAATTTACCATTGATAACTGTAGGGCTGTACCGAATATTCGCTTCGTATTCGCTTCGGAGCCGAATAGTGGGCCAAATAGCTATTCGGTATTCGGCCGAATAGTAGCGGTCGGACCGAATACCTATAGTGGTCACGTGACATGTGTTTCTACACAAGCGGCGGCTGCCATATCGAGTGGACTGAAGCGACTCTACTGCCTGAACCGTGGTCTCGCTGTGTCAGCCGTCTCATTTCTGATTTAGTTAAATTAGTTACATTCCTAGTTCAAGCAGACTGACAGAAGGATGTAAAAATACATGTAGTTAATTGTTTACTTTTAGTTTATGTATATATATATATATATATATATATAATTTACTGAACTGAAACTCTTGTACACGTTTTAAAATTTGAAATTTGTCGGTGGGCCTATTTTGTAAACTATTCATATTCGTAATCGGCCGAATAGTTGGTCCAATTATTAGTATTTGGTGGAATAGTGAAAAATCACCTATTCGGTACAGCCCTATTAATTGATAACTGAGAAACCTGTGGAGGCGGATGAGAGAGGTATAAAATTAAAACTGTGTGAAGTGGTCTATTTACTATGGACGAAGTCTTGTAGACCTATGATGAATTCTTGTAGGCCTGTGATGAAGTCTTGTAGGCCTATGATGAATTCTTGTAGGCCTATGATGAAGTCTTGTAGGCCGATGATCAAGTACATCTTGTAGCCTAGGCCTATGTTGGAATATTTCTGGTCAATTTCCAGTTCTCTAATTTTAATTCTAATTTTAGCCTATTTTGCCCGCTTTTTCTTTGATTTCTTGACTTAGCATTACAATAACCAAATAATTCACCCAGTTCTAATTTAATTTCTTGCAGGCAGCCCTTGTCCGATTGAACTTGGAATGGGGCAACTCAGCAGCTTCAATGAGTTCAGGTTACCTAAGTCGTGTGGGGTTACATTTTATGGCCAATTGAAAACTGACCTTATGTCCGGGTTGATTTGGGAGCGCTTTTGAGTAGGCCTATAGTGACCGTTTTAAGTGCCATAGGCCCCTATTGATTTCTGAATGAATGAGTATACATCTAAGTGGCTGCATGAGAAATCCATTGAGATGAGATGGTGCTGTCATGCCTTTGAATAACCTGGACTTATCTCAGACATTCGCACTCAGAAGACCCTACTTAAAAATGAGAAGGCGTAAGCAATTGTATTCTGTGTGGGTAATGAGTGCATGTGTGGGCATATTCATTGACATCTATAGAGCAACAGTATTGAAACGTCTGTCCATCCAGTCTATTTAAGTTGCGTCTGGGATATTAGCAGACGAGCAGGTGGCTGACCACACACGACGGCAAGTGGACACAACTGACCACACTGGACACAAGTGTTACGATTGATCACTTCGAGTTGATACACTTTAAGCAGCCGTGGATAGAGCGAAGGGATCGACAGAAATTCGTGATACAAATAGGAGATAGAGAAAGTGAAAAGCAGGCTGAGTGTATACTTTTCTCCGTCGTTGTTAGGCTGAACTTGGCCTATCAGAAACATTTTAAAGTCAAGTTTAGTAGCCCAATCGAAGCGTTGCGAATACTTAGCAAAGCAGGATTTTGCATCAACGATACAAATTATCACCAGCGCTCATGATTTGTCTGCCGGAATTATAAGAATATAATTCTTATAATAATAAACGAAGACAAGACTACATCTGGCAGGCCAACACCGACTCCGGACTTGGCAATAGAATGACATCATTGGAAGTTGGAATGAAACAAGCAAAAAACGGTAACAAAAGTCGGACGAAAGTCAACAAATCTGTTAACTACAACGTCGGCATGTCTGGTCGGATATTCTTCCGAATGGTTGCTTTGGCAATCGTTACCATGACGATAAGCAGCTGTTCCTTTACCCACGGAGTTTCTCTTCATTCGTTTCCTGGTAAAATTCGTCTTTTATTCAATATACACACGTAGGCTTCAACTCGTATTATGGTTCAGCGTATAGGCCTACGGTAGGCCAACGAAGGGTTGAATTCTCCGAGGGGTTGTTCATTCAATCCCCAAATAACGTTGTTTAAGCATAGGTTAGAGCGTCTTAAAAGTGCTTTTGATTTCCCTCTGTTCCCTCACCGAGGTATGGTTCCGTTGCGTTCATTTCTGCAGAGTAACCTGTAAACACTTGATGAGTGCAGATTTGCCGTTTTGCAGGCCTAAGTGTTCCCCAGCACTGCTTTCCATAACTTGTAGGCCTATAAATTATTGTACACAATGCATATTGACATTGTTAGCCTAATAGTTTAGCTAAATCATATCAAAGACATTGTTTAAAGGGAGTTAAATACTGCGGTGCTGTCTGCGATAGATATTCATATATTCGTATGCATAAAAACGAATTGAACTGAATACTCTGATACGATACGGGATGTCGCAAAAACCTATAGGAGGCCTAGTGACATGGCAGGCGAGCGGGAATCGATGGCCGTTGGTATACTGTTGACATGCTAACATAGAATCGTACTTTGAAGCGTTGCTCGGAATTTGATCTGGGTCGCATGAAAGGCATCGATAAAGAAGACAGCGGTTAATCTGAACAGATATAATATGGCCTGGTTTTATTTGGTCGAAAAGCTATAGCGTAAGGTCATTTAGGATGACATCAGCAACATATATATGAGATTGAGACCTTTGAAGTGGGATAGAGTTGCTTTCCGAGCTAAGAGCATGTACCGCGCTTGATTTCAGGGAAGTCGGTTATTGATGTCATACACTGCGATATCTAATTTTCATGTATTAATCAGTGATTATTATAATTGAATTCTCATTAGAAAGCATTTCAGAAATGTATCCTACCTACTCAAGCATCAATTATTAGAAGTTCTGATTACAATAGGTTCAAAACTAGATATACACATCATATACACATGCATACGTGACCATGTATATCTAAATTTTTAATCAATCGAGAAAGTCAGTTTCGATAAGACACAAATCGTAGACAATCCATGCTGTAGAGTTTTATAAACCATAATTATATTTATATCACACAGCAAAGGTGCAGCTTGTAGCGAATTAATAGGTTTATCAAGATTATTGTTAGCTTCACTAATATATTAGTAGGCCTAAACAGGGCCTAATAAAAGCAAGTTAATTTTGGGTGGCATTTAATTAGAAAAGTGGTGCTAGATTAGAATACTATTGAAGTGTCAAGAGAGTACTTGATAATTAGCAAACCACGGCTCCACGTGATTCAGCATGAGGATGAGTTACTATGGTGACGTACAACCCTGGCGAAACATAACGCGTGAAATGCATAGGTCTATTTGAATTAGTCCCTGAATAAGTAACCATCTTCTTCCCTAACACACGTTCTGCCAGACATTTTAGTTATACCACGCTACAGCTTCGGAGCCTATCCAAAACCTGGATGAACGAGGAATGTGAATGCATCAATCTTTCTTGTCACACTATATATTGGTTAAAATGAAATTATAGGCTACTATTAGCCTACGCTTTGTGAGTCAGTCTGGAAGTGAGTCCTATCACAGGAGTAGGACAATTACGTAAGAACTGTAAAGGTCGACTGCTTTGAGGATAAAAAGACTTGGTAGGAACGGAACAGACATAATATAATATCAAGGCCCTTGACTAGATTGCTAATGTTATGCCATGTAAGTAATGTTGATATTTTTACACAATTGTGTAAAAACAGGCGTCTGCTCTGCTTCAGGAGATAGGGTATACATAGGCCTATTTAGTCGGCTAGTATAGCTAGAGCAGACCAAAGATTTTAATTGAACTAAACTCTTTGGAGCAGACGCTGTCTTAAGTCTACTCAGCTATCATAGGCCTACCCTTCCAGCCAACATTTGCAAGTGCGTCCCATCTGGGCCCATGTGGGGTCCACGTTAGTTCCAAGTGGGCAGCCCATAAGCCTATACGGGCTTAATATTAATATTATCATTAGATGGAGAAGTAGCATTAGCAGGCCCTATTTGTTTCAGTAGGCGGTTTATCGCTTCTAAAGCCAGTAGGCCATATATATTTATATACAGAGCAATTTAACAAGTAGGCCTACCAAAGTTCAATTTTCGTCGTAAAGCATTTTCTTTGTAAAGCCATCACACAAATCATCTGACACACAACTTAAGTGTTGATTTGTAATCTATCACTTTATCGTTCTAAATTCCTCACATTACGGAGATAAAGCCTGAGTTTTAGCGCTCGTTAGAAAAGAAGCTGTCTCAATTTAAAAAATCTTCCTAAATTGATATGGTTTGATGGACTCCGCAGCATCGAGCTATTCATTTCTCGGGAGGTTGAAGGCGCTTGCCTGATTTCCAGCATCTCCGTTTTGTTGAAGAACACTAAAAGAGGTTAATAAGTTAGCCGAATGATTGGCCTGTAACCTTATTTTTATGAATCACAGAGACCACGGTTATGCGTGTGTTAGCCTTAAATACATATTATGTAGACAGACAGACAGATAGACAGACAGATAGAGACAGAGACAGACAGACAGACAGAGACAGACACTGATAGCGACAGACAGGCAAACAGAAAATGAATCAATGAAAAATATAAACAAACGTGCTTGAAGTCCGTGCTCTAAGTTTAATTAGAGGCAATTCTAGAGAAAAATAAAGAGAGCGAAATAGACAGATAGATGGATGGATGGATGAATAGATTTAGAAAGAAAGTGATAGAGAAAGATAGAAAGATTAAAATACAGAGCCAGAGCTTCAGACAGGCAGACAGACTGCAGAGATTATTCAGTAGGGCCTACGAGTTCGTCTCAACGTTCATATCCATGTATATATCAGTGAAGACCTATTGACTAGAATCATAATATTTAACATTTTTTTAATCTCAAAAGTCAAAACTCTTAGATGCATAAAATAACCCTATATATGCCTATTGTGTGTGTGTTCCTCATCAAAATTCTAACACCTAAATCCAAATACGTGCAAAGGAGCATCGTCATGCCTGCCCCTATTGATAAGTAAACGAACAAACATACAAATACTGTGCTACCAATGTTTGGTTAAATCAAGATTGATAATAAATACAATACAGCGTGGAATCCTCACCTTCGGGTGAGCTTCATCTCTCTGTGTAGAATTTCTGTCGGATTCAACTTCGACTGCACTATCTCGAGTCCACGTTCGCTTCTTCCACCGTCAGACCGCCCTCTCCCCTTTTCCCCTCCGCCTCTTCCAACGTCACACCACCCTATCCTCATCTTCTCCACCTCTTCCACCGTCACACCACCCTCTCCATTCCATCTCACCATTCCCCTCTCCACCTCTTTCACCGTCACACCACCCTCTCCCCGTCCCCTCCACCGTCAAACCACCCTTTCCATTCCACCTCCCATCGGCTCAACACAGAACAACTGATAAATTTAAAATGCTAATAATATTGGATTTACGGGTTTTTACACCACTCCAGAGTTCCCACTGCCTTAACAATGGGCTTACGGGTTTTTACACCGCTCCAGAGGCCCAGCAGTTATACGAAACATACACTACAAACAAAATAATAATAAAAATGCAGAGCCCCATCTCTTCTCATTCCACCCCATCTCGCCTCATTTCACCACATCTCGCCTCATTCCATTCCATCTCACATCAATCAACAAGGCACCTGAAGAAACACAGCGAACAAAAGAAGATTATTATTAAAACACGTTATGACAGACATCAAGTAGCCTATCCTTAAGGGGGCCTATAGACAGAATAAACCACAAGATTCATCTGTTGAAGCGGCCCTGGTGCGTTGGTACCGAACCCACAAACATCACAGGGATCGTTCTGTTCCAAGTAGATCAATGGTTGCTGCGCTCATCTGTGTGTGAAGCCATGCAGATGCCGCGCTTCCGTCATCAACTCGAGCCCGCAGCTCATCTCATGTCTCAGATCTTCCTCTTGCAACACTCGACCGCTGTAAGTTCATGCTTTAGAATTTTATTCTGCACAGCGAACAGTTTCAAAATATCTCAAGCTGCACTTATAAATTAATAGGCTACGAGTTAAATAGTCAGACGCGCAACGTCTTTTTGATGTAGCAGACGGAAATGCGCTATATTTAATGGCACATAGGCACCTATAGTGTAATCTCGTGAAGTGTCGATGATTGACGAGATTCCTTTGGTTACCGTTGGCCTCACCTGGGCGCATAGCACTGCCACTGCAGACTCTATCTAACCCTGAGTTAACACATTTTTCGTTTATAACTTTAACGAGAAGTAACTGGTCTGGTTCCAATTCGCTTTTTGCAGGCCTACACTCTCGTCAACAGTTAGCCTATAGTTAGAACTTATAATGTCAGCTGTATGCGGCACTGCAGCTACAACTTTCTCAAAAAACGTTGTCAAAATCCAAATGAACTACTCTGGCAGGATGCATAGACAAAACTGCTACATCTGACAATCTTTCATCGTGCACTGTAGTCCTAATTAGTTTGTCTTTACTAGTTTGAGGCAACTGAATGTGCCCATAATTCAGGACTAGACTACCGGTAGTTCAAACTGTTAAATCAGTTGAAATTCCTGCTAAATATGACCCAATAACGGACGATCAGAACCTACATGTATGTAGCTGGCGTCAGTTCTCCCCTAGTTGTCAATTCTGTAGATATGTAAAATTTATCTGACTCTTCCCGTTACATTCTGCTACGGCTGAGAGAACCTTCAGTACATTGAAGTTCATCAGTTTTTTGCGATCAACAATAACGATCTCCTATATCAGCATTGGCATTAATTTCAATCGAATGCGATCTTGCAGATGACATCGACTTTGAATCAACGATAAATCGTTTACTTTAATGAAATCAGGCAGACAGTAGGCCTGTGTACCATAAACTAGCAAGTTTTTTGCTTAGATCAACATAAATACTGTAGGCCCTATTGGCATAAATTTACGTATCTAAATTTTTAAGCATCTGCTTACATGTTTTATTCTGTTTGACGTGTTCGCCTGTTCGGCGAATTAATTAGGACTGACTTACTAAATTAATCAATTTGGAGGCGCCACTGAGACCCTTGAACTATTGTTCGCCCCCCCCCCCCCCACGCAACAAGTCTAAATCCGCCACTGAAACTCAGGGTAACGTAAGACAAGGATATTACCAAACGCTTCTAACCTCATCTCTGTCACCTTTTCAGCACGGCAACTCTTGATTTCTGCAGGCGACAGCTTACGATGACAGATGACACTTCCCCAGGTATATATACTGCGGCGAGTTTGCTCTTATTTGGTTCTTGCGTTGGAAGACGATTGAACCCAGAATTAATTTCGGCATCAGGCAATGGTTGTCCATGGATAACGTCTCGTTTTTCAAAGATCCCTGCATAGGAAGACGATTGAGCATTGTCTTGCTATATTGTGCCATAATATTCACGAATTAATCAATAAACTTCCTTACTATAGGCCTACATGATTACAGACGTAATACTATTATACGTTTCATAAATAAACCTAAAACACTGAACTGGCATTCGCATTCCATGATAAACTGTATGGGCCCGAGATGTGGGCCAATCCATGTAGCCCGGGCCTACGTCGGTACATGCGGGTCTGCTTGTGGGCCACCCACCTGACAATAAAAATTGATGAAATATGTGGTGTGGGTCAGCAACGTGGATCAGCCGATAACGGGGGCGGCCATATTGATCTGTGTCTGTATCAGATTCAGCTAATTCCTAGAGACAACCTGCGGGCTGCACCCGTGCACCAGTCTGCAGGGTCAGTGGAGCGTGGGAACCAGCCTGCGACAGAGATCCCGCTTGCACCATTATGCGAGGTATATGAAGCCTATTGCAGAGAACCAGCTATTGAATAGGTATCTGATAGGTACAAATGTAGGTATCTAAGAATTGGTAGGATATGCATGGTTCCTAGCGTTGAGGAGTCGAAAAAGAGATGCCCTTTTCCTCTCTATTTGAAGCAGGCAAATCGTCTTCCCGTTCAAGCAAAACATTTAATATGCAATTACAATTAAAAAAAATGAGTAAATTATATCAGATTAAAATATGTTTAGAATAAAATGCATTAATGAACAATAATTATACAGTGACGCTCCGCGAATAAGTCACCTATAGTCGTATCAGCTTACTCAGATGCATCGAAAGTAGAAATATAATTTAATTTAAAAAATGAACATGAATATATTGTGATGCCAGGTGCATTATAGAAGTCGCCGGGTCTACTATCACAAAATTTTCAACAATTAATTTGATGAAGACAAAAATGTAAAAAATAAAAATAGCTGTGGCGCTATGCCAGTCATCAAGTCTCATTAGCATTTTCAAATTATTAAGTCACTAAAATTAGCTGAAATATATTTAAGAAGCTTAAATTTATACAAACACAACCTTAAGCCTATGTATAAATTATTAAATACAAATATATATATATATACATATATAAAAATTATATTGTCGATCTAAAGAAGTTACCTAGTCTCTTTGGAAAAACGCAAGTCACATAGAGGTGTTTATCTAACAGACCGAGTTAACGATCTGTAAGTTGCAAATTTCGATAAAAATTCGATGTATTGCAATTAATTGGGTTAACCTCATACCCATCGACGAAGATTGTATCGAAACAGAAGTTGGCGCAGCAGAAATCGAAAGAATTTCGATGAATTACTGCAATTTCTGTGAAAGTTGGATAATTCTGAAATGCGTCCATCAACGTGGATGTCCATGACTACAAATGGCAAATTCAACGATAGAGATAACGGATGACGTAATCGTTACGTCAGTTTGATTATTCATTGATTCTATAATTCAGGAATATTATAGCGCCCCTTAAAGGAATCCACGCAGAAGACCATAATTATTAGTTTGCATCCTACATTAGATGTGTCTCTGTGCGTGTATAGGCCTATAGAGGCTCAATCTGTAGGTTATACACACACATACGCTGTAGTAGGCCTGTATATATATATATATATATATATATATATATATATATATAGCCTGGGTGTAATCCCAAAATGAAAGAGCAGACAGCTTAGCAATTGCGATGAGTTTTGTTGGAATTCAGAGAAAGTAAGTGAGTAGATTATTCTTTATTAAACTACCATTGCCATACCAGTAAGAGTTACTAAAAGGCGGCGGACTGCATGGGTAGAACAGGATGAAACTTTTAAATAGGTGGGTGAAGAACCTGAGAGTGATAAATCTAGGGTTCTTTGGACAAATAACAATTAGTGGTCTACAGCAATGGAATTCTGGTTGGAGATCGTTGCACAGTAGGTCTAGAGGTGCAGTGTGGGATGTGAATATGGCTGCTAATATGGCAGATGAGTAATGACAGAGGGACCGAAAGTGATGTTAAGAGTATATGGTTCCCCGTTTCCAAATTCATGGGCAGCCATAGGAGGACACAAAATGCAGAAAAGGAGGACAGAATGAATGTTTCATTTTGGAGCCATAGGTAGGATCTACTGAATACCCCAAGAAACGAAGCCACATTGAAACACTGCATAAAGTCTGTTGAGGATTTGTATCATAATGCTGCGGAGTTTTTATTTGCATGCACTCTCCTGCCAACTCTTCACAGCAAACACATACGTGCAGAGATACACGCAGACATAGGCCTATACAAACAGTCAGACATACATGTACACACATACGTACAGTCATGCCCACGTACATATAAAACCATTCATTGCGTCACTAGATTGATCAAGCAGAGAGTGTCCGCGGAAGTGATATAGGTGAGGCAACATTGGTACATCAATTAATTGGGATAACTGGGCAGGTGTCCTATAGAGCTTCAAAGAGTGTTGCCTTTTTGTTTTTTGTTTTTGTTTGTGTCATATTCTCTTTTTAGCAGGTTTACAAAATTGGCTATAAATATTGCCTATTTCCTTCTACTGCGCAAAAATGTGTTAAAGTGGAAGTGGCCTGACTTCAGGTCCATTTATGACGCGTAAGCCTATAGGATCTAGAAAGTGTTGTGACTTTTAACTTTCCACTAATGTATCTAGTAGTCTGGGAGCATAGGCCTACGTATCTGTCAGCTAGTAGACTATAGTAGTTCGTAGTTGGCCAAATCTGCTAAAAGACCATGGGCGTCCGCAGAGGGGGCGGAACGGGACGCATGTGCGCTCCCTGGATGCTGCGCATATTTGCAGAGATATTTTATAATTTGGTTATTATGATTATTACAACACAATTTTCAATGTTATGATCGGAAAACTCTTAATGTTTTAGGCAATAGCGTAAAACTAATAATTTGTAAGCCTTAAGGTGTAGGCCTAACGACCGCTGTACCAGTTGGACCTACATTTACATGCAGATCTTTGTGTTGGCGCTTTTCTCAAATTTAGCGTATTGAGTCTGTTTATTGGGAGAGATGATTTTGGTTATCTTCTCTTCCAAGGTATAATTATGGTGACGAGCGGTTCTATGATGATGTAGGCGTTTAATCTTCGGCGCGTGGTGTTCGTTGGAACCCCGGAATCACGAAGACTTATCGATGTTTTTATAGGCTTAAGCAGAACATATTTAGAGTAACTGTTTACTATTATATTAAATTGTCTCCTGATTCGCCCGCAGTCAATATGATAAAGACACGATAAAGACAACAGCAGGCACACGTTCAATCGCCTGAAATTTGATATAGGCTACTCGGTCCCCATCACTTCAACTTTTGTGGGGACCATCCTTCGCTGTCCCTACTCAGTCTCCGCCCATGTATGTATGCATGTATGCATGTATGTATGTATGTATGTATGTATGTATGTATGTATGTATGTATGTATGTATGTATGTATGTATGTATGTATGTATGTATGTATGTATGTATGTATGTATGTATGTATGCATGTATGCATGTATGTATGTATGTATGTATGTATGTATGTATGTATGTATGTATGCATGTGTGCATGTATGCATGTATGCATGTATGCATGTATGTATGTATGTATGTATTTATGTATGTATGTATGTATATATGTATGTATATATGTATGTATGTATGTATGTATGTATGTATGTGTGTATGTATGTATGTATGTATGTATGTGTGTATGTATGTGTGTATTTATGTATGTATGCATGTACGTATGTACGTATGTATGCATGTATCTATGTATGTATGCATGTATGTATGTATGTATGTATGTATGTATGTATGCATGTATGTATGTATGTTTTTATGCATGTATGTATGTATGCATGTATGTATGTATATACGTATGTATGTCTATATGTATGTATGTATGTATACATATGTTAGTACAGCACATATATGTTTTTTGATTACCTTCGTAATTGTTTTTTATTCTGATTTTGAATACCATCAGGGTTTTCGTCTGAAATCGACATAACTGGGCAAGATGAACAATCGGAGCAGCAGCAGCAGCAAGATGAGGAGGAGTTGGGGGATGATCTGAGGCATCTGATGATGATGCAACGTCAACTAGTTCCGCGAGGGTCGACTGATGATGAGTTGGATGATAGACAACGAAGTGAAACAGCGTGGCTTCATGGATCAGTGAAGCGAGGTCCTGGCAACTGCATCAACAGTTGTCTGGTGGGAGGGATGTCATTTGTCCGATGCAAGTCCATGTGTCACTGATGACATCTGCGGTACGCGTCACGAAGTTCCGTATCACTGATTTGCGTTTCACGGCTTAATCAGTCGACATAGATATTTGTTTACTGTGGTGAATGGTCATGAGGTGTATAGCCTAAACCAGCAGAATAAACAGTGAACACAATTTCAACGGCTTTTATTGTTGAGTTCTGAATTAACGATAACGCAATGTAGGCTTATGTGGATATATTTGATCTGAATGCAATATAAAACACCTGTAAATTAATTGTGCCCACTGTACACGAATGTTCAAAAGTGTATATGACTTTGGGCAACTAATGACAGCCAGGCAGACTGGGAGAGGTATAGGTTTTCAACTTATAGCAAAAGACAGTCTCAATTAACCGATAGCAATCACCTTCCTATAAGCCATAGCTGTTTCTTCGGTTAAATGAAGTAGCTCAATTCATTCATAGTAAATTAACTTTTTAGGTGGGCTCTGTTTGGCTAAATAGCAAATTATAATAAAAACAACAATTTATATGGCACCGTTACTCTTCCATACCGCTACAAGTGCGCCTCATAAACAGTATGATATTGATAGGAGGGGAGGCAAAGCACCCCAGTTTTGGTGCTCAGTGCCCCATGTGCCCATCAAATCGGTTCTTTCTTATGTTTCTCCAATGGCTTTTTAAGATGATTCTTGTTAAGATAATTTGTGTCCCCCATTTTTCAAATTTCTGGGAGGACAAAATTAAAAAAATTGGGGGGGGGAGGGTGGGCAAAAAATGTTGGCGCTTCGCGAGATATTGTCTACATTATGCCCCCACTTTTCAAAATCTTTTTACACCTCTGCTAGAGGGAGTGGCACAACGGTAGAGTGAGGGCGTGGGGGTAAAGAATGAGGGGCAGCGAGTCACATGGGAAGTGCGGAATAGTGTGTTCAAACAACGACGCCTTTCCAACTATGACGGGTTTTATTCCGGAGCGACATGGAACGCGTATCAGAAGGTTCCATGGAGATGCCTCCCCGACGTTCGACATGAAACAGTTCCAGGTCACCAATTATTTTTTTTAAATTTGATTAAAACTAATGACCGAGGTGGAGGATTGGCCGCATTGTCAACACACAGCGGTGGAGGAGCAGCGATCGCATACCAGATGCGCCCCTATCGAATGAGCTGGAACTAACGATTCTTTAAATAACCAGCGCCTCTCACTCTTTGCTCCAGTACCACACAGGGTCCACACTTTCCCCACCAGATGAATGACAGTATAAGTTGTCATTAATTAGATAATAAATTAATAATTTAGGCAGATTTGCTAATATGTAGTTAAGTTATTAGTCAAAGCTAATAATGAAATCGCAGTAATTTTGATTAACCCAGTAAGTCTAATTAATTACTTTAATTACAAGTAAATACCTTCGGCCACCTAAATGACCAATTGCCAGTCGAGAGGCGACGATACCCGGACATTATAGATAATCAGACGATCTTTTCTCACAGTATCATTCACAAGAAAACAAAGCATTTCGCCAATCATCTAACCTATTCTTTGAGTTCTTATTGATTTGAACCAAACAGCGAAGACCATTACCTGTAGAATTCAATTTAGCTGCGTAAGCAGTTTGGTTTTTTGAACCGAACCGTACTTGTAGGCTATATTATAAACCAATTCGATATAATATCTATAGGCATAAACGATGTCTAAATAGTTTTTAAGAGCATTACAATGATCTGTCTGCACCTGCTGCCACGTGACCTTTTTAAATTGATACAAATAGATGTCAGTGTCACAGTGTGTCAGTCAGTCGGTGTTTGACGGAAACCGTTTCTTGCTGAATCATCCATAATCCTCAGATGGCATGAAAGGCTCTTTCTTCGTGACATCTTCTCCTGTCAGATCAAGACCCTTTGCCAGAACGGTCGTCACTTAGGCCTAAAGGAACCGCCTGGCTTTGAATCCGAGACGTCATATATTTTTTACAGTGCAAGTATAGATTTATATAATAGGTCGCTAGTCTGAATACATAAATGAATCCGATCGCATTGTGAGAGTCGAATAGAAAACGCCCAGCTACTGTAGTGCAGAAGAGTTCAGTGCACTTAGTGGTGTACCAGGCACAGAACACAATGTACATTAAATAGAATAAATAGACAGTCGAAGATCAATACGGCGTTATGAAAGCAATTCTCCAGGAAATCAGATCAAGAGATCAAGCGTGGCAGAGATAAAGTGAGAGAGAGAGAGAGAGAGAGAGAGAGAGAGAGAGAGAGAGAGAGAGAGAGAGAGAGAGAGAGAGAGAGAGAGAGAGAGAGAGAGAGAGAAAGCGAGAGAGAAAGCGAGAGAGAGAGAAAGAGAGACAGAGAAGGGGAAGGGAGGAAGGGAGGGGAATAGGGTGGAGGAAAGAAGTTGAGGAATAAAACGAAACAATATCTGGAGGTAAGTCAGAAAGAACAGACAGACAGACAGACAGACAGACAAAACAGACAGACAGACAGACAGACTGACTGACTGACTGACTGACTGACTGACTGACTGACTGACTGACTGACTGACTGACTGACTGACTGACTGACTGACTGACTGACTGACTGACTGACTGACTGACTGACTGACTGACTGACTGACTGACTGACTGACTGACTGACTGACTGACTGACTGACTGACTGACTGACTGACTGACTGACTGACTGACTGACTGACTGACTGACTGACTGACTGACTGACTGACTGACTGACTGACTGACTGACTGACTGACTGACTGACTGACTGACTGACTGATAGACAGACAGACACACAGACAATGTTTCAGCGACTGTGATGTGATCAGTGTGAAATGCGCCGCCGCGGTTGCGGTTGGTCGATTACGGCGACGTAAGGATGACCATTGCACTTGATTGCTAAGTTTATTGGTCCATTGACCTTGACCTATCGAATCCGAGTCCAGCATCTCTTCATCTGACCTCGAGCTTTGCAGAAAAGATTCATTAAGGCTCTCTGTCTGTCTGTCTGTCTGTCTCACTGTCTCTCTCTCTCTGTCTATGTCTGTCTGTCTCTCTCTCTCATCAACCGTATACGCTTATTCGTTTGTGTAATTGTGTGGGTACGTATGCACGTTGTCTGCGTCTCTGTGCTTCTGTGTACACTGTGTAGTCGTCCTCTAGATGTGTCCAGAGGAGTTCAGAAGATGTATAGCCGTCCTTTCTTATCGTCCGATTGGTCTGTCGCGCAACCACTTCGCCACTGTTTGCATTTCTAAGGTCCCACTTGTTCGCGTTCTCTGTTTGCCGAAGTGACCGGACACGTGCTAGAGGGCGCCACTGTAGACAGTATTATAGTCACGGGACACTCATTCACAAAAAGAATCACACATATGAATTATATATGTATGTATATGTATACACATATACATTCATATATATACAAACATACACACATATATTATATATATACACCAGTATATATATATATATTATGTGAACGTATAAATGTAGGCTTACACATGCAATCGAAGCGAATATTGATGCTATGTCAAGTTTGAACGCTTTTTAACTGTAGAGTCGAAAAAGATTTTGAAATCCTTATTACGCAGGCCATAGCAGTCGGTAAACCTCAATCCGATGTAACGGACGTCAAAGTGCAGTTTGAAAATGAACCATATGCATCACTTATCTAGCGCCCACGTACGACTATCTCAATCTATTCTTTTGAATGGGATTCTAAACACGTGATGTAAACTCTAAAGTTCTCTTCAACCGATCGGGTTCCACCTCTATAGTTGACAAGAAAACGTGGCGTGCACATAAAGACAGAATGCACCATAATCGTCTTTCAATTTCCTAATCACACCTTAAAAATCCTACAGCCCATAAACCGTTTCCCACCGTTCTCTCCTCCTAACGACTCCCAGGGGTCGTTGTGAGGGGATTGGTAGAGGAGAGTAGACGTTGGTTGGAAGGAAGTGTTATGGAGTCTCATGTCTCTTTCATTACGTCACTGTACCTCGTCCTGCTATAAGCCGCAGAGAATATCGATCACGGGATCAGAGCGCCGTCTAGTGACGCTTTTTTACAGATGGTAACGTCATCCTGGGAATAAAATATCGCCCGCCATCGTTAAGCTTAGGATTGGAAGATTTTGGTTTTAATTTATCACGAGTTTGCGGCATATCAGGTGCGCGTAGGTTAAATAGGCAGAAGAGGCCAATAGTAGCTCTAGATAGCCCTTCCGATTAAAACGGTTTTCTGGTCATGCGATAGGCCCACTGAGCAATCTTAACCAGAGCCTTATTTATTGATGCGGTGATTATATTAGGCGTAAGCGCATTGTGGCGCTTCTACACCTATAAAGCTGTAAGAAAAAGTTCCTGGAAATTTATCGCTGTTTTCCTAAATATTTTCAAGCCATTGTTGTTGCCATGCGGTTCAAAACTCAGCCGATCTAATCGGCTAATGGTTAAGTAATGTAATAATGTCCTCGTTATAAATCAGGCATCAGCCCATGATCAGCGACAGTTTTTGTACGTCGTGGTTAGCGGTGAAGCAGCCTAAGGTAGGTTCACATCGACGAACTAGCACAAGCCTTGGCTAAAAGGATCAAGGCTGATTCACACCACTATAGAGCTGATTTGCTTTTGGCCAAGAGCATCAAGGCAGATTCACTCTCCTGATATTGCAAGTCCTTTGCTAAGACAATCAAAGACGGTTGATATTCTTTGCAGGCCCGCCGACAGAAATTTCGGGCCCCTAGGCAGGGCTGTCACGGCCCCCCCCAGAAAGTACTAAGACGGAATTACATGAGCGTAGTATTATTATACAATATACATAATAGTGATAATACCACATAAAAATGATAAAATGGTAAATAAATACGGCAATATTCAGATGCTTGAAGTTTAATCTGATTGTAATTAAGTTCAGTTAAGTTATATTTTTAAAAGGCATAAATAATACACTTTTTACTAATACACTGGCAACAGAGGCGTGATGAAACAAGTCAGTGATGGATAGAGAGGGATGAAGAAATGACGGCCGAAAATCAAGAATTTCAAGGATAAATAGAAATAAATAATGAGACCATAAAGATAATAACTGCAACATTGGTAGGTTAAACGACCAACAGCCTTTTCTGCCTCTTCTTCATAGTCCTTAAGCGTTTGTAAATAATTTATTGTAGGTCTTGTTGTCAGGGTGGGTATATGCTCTCTGAGTACTTTCTCTTGAGCTGGGATATACAATATATATATTTCGATTTAGCAAAACATAACTGGTTTCATGATGAAAGAGAAATCGACTGCAAGACATGACGCGAGGCTCCTGTTCGGTCGATGTTGAAGGCTTATCCTCTGCTAATGACTTCTCTATCCAGATAAACACGATGTTATTATTAATACTTAAACGGAAGTTAAACCTGATAATCTCAGATTCAATTATTGACGTTTTCAGCTATGGTAGATAATTTTTCCTTTATTATAATTGATCAATTTGTTAACCTCATTCTCATAATCACATACAGCATATTGCATCATAATGATTGTTGATTGTGGTGAAAATTTTGTCTACAGTTTCTCGCCCCCCGTCTCCCAAGAAAACAGCGAAATAGCGCCATCGCCTTATCTAAGAGCGCAGCGTGACTTCAGGACAGTTGCCAAAATCAATCTCTGGTGGGACCTATAGACTCTTAGTCCGGTTGCCAAACAGACCAGCGAGAGAGGGGAGGAGGAGCAATTCTCGTTAATAATTGTAGTCGCATGAAGTGCATTCATTCATTGCGAAAATTCATATAAGGTTACTACTTACTAATCAGAGACGCTCCCGACTCAACCCCGGTTGAAAAGAAACGTCTTAAGGCTACTGTAAAATGCACCTGAATGAACCCTAGACATAAGGAGAAAACTGCGACGCCGTGTTTAGTCGGGGTTTACACACCAGAGCTCCACCACACAAACGTAACGCTGTCGCATCGTATGAATAGGCCTACATGTAGTCTAAATAGCACAGGGTAAAAAATTGTGACTGTCATTACTGCTTTCAGGATACTACCGCCATAAAACTAGTCACGCCTACGTTAATGAAAGTCCGCTTCCATTAGAATGTTTCTTTTCAAAGATGATTTGAACGACAGCAGCCATTGAAAGATTAGGTAAACTACATCGAGTGATTGTGCCATGAAGGTGCATGGAGTAAAGCTTTTGTATAAGGTAGTGTAGAGTTCTG
Source organism: Bimastos eiseni (assembly GCA_959347315.1). Lineage (NCBI taxonomy): Eukaryota > Metazoa > Annelida > Clitellata > Crassiclitellata > Lumbricidae > Bimastos > Bimastos eiseni. Next base: position 20,996,450 of record OY365815.1, read on the forward strand.
AGTTGGGTGTCGTCCCACGACTCGTCTGCATAGAGATCACGGTCAACAGAGGAGTATTCTATAGCCTATATGATTTGGCGTAATGCCACAGTACAGGATGAAACTATGTTAACGCAGAACGGATCCTTGAGGGAAATCACAACAGAGTTGAAGTAATTTCGAGCGTTGGTTGAAGGGTTTAGCAGAGGGAGAACGGGAAGATACTTATAGGACTTGAACCAGAGTGCAGCCTCCGAGATCAGCCGAAATATAAGATGATTGTCGATGGAGACAAATGTTCCCGGACATGAATTATAATGAGCATTTTAAGTCAGAAGTAATTCTTCATTATTGCGTGACACTTAGAAATGTGTGACATTGCATTACATCATCCATAAGTGAAGTATTTGCATGTAAGTGCGTAACCCGATCTCACGCGGTCACACCCACTTTAGGTCAGTGTTAACTCAACATGTGTGTGCGTGTATTATGTATGTATTTGAGTGTGTGTGTGTGTGTGTGTATGTGTCTCTCTGTGTGTAGGTGTATGTGTGTGTGTGTATGTGTCTCTCTATGTGTAGGTGTATGTGTGTGTGTGTGTTACGTATGTATTTGAGTGTGTGTGTCTGTGTGTGTGTAGGTGTATGTGTTTATGTGCGTGTGACTCTGTGCGTGTGTGTGTATGTGTGTAAGTGTGTATGTGTGTCTGAGTGTTGACTCGAAAATGTGACTGCAATATAATTTACTCCGGCAATTATGCAGGCATAAGAATAAAAGTGGTATCAAGTGCCTCTGACAGAAAATGCCTTTTTATAATTGCTAATAATTACACGCATCTTGTGCAAGGCACTAGAGACGCTGTGGCACAAAGTATCTCAAAATAACATAGTTCATGCCTGTGGTTATTTGCTGCCAATAGAACCACTCACATTCAGTCTATGGGGAAAACCCAAGAAAAGTAAGGCTGCAATTGATTGGCTTATACGGCGTCTCTTTCACGAAGTAGGGCATTTCCCGAAATGAACAGGGAAGAAATAAGATTCGACATTTCGTGATATACATTGATTGAGACACTGAAGTCTGAAGAAAAGTAAAGACTCTTAAGTGGTTGATTCGCCTCAGCTCTTTTCTCACGGACCCAACGTATAATACGCACCTAATTATTATAAATTCTGGTGCTCAGTTTTAAGTGGCGTCTAAAATATTGCTGATTTACATTATAGGGCGTAGGAAGAAATGCACCATTCGCAAAGGTGCATTTAAAGGTGCACATAGTTTTGGGCTTAGAATTATGCGAGTTGCATGACATTTCAGCAACGTTAAGACTTACGTTAAAAGTTAAACCGTAGGAAATCTTATACAGAGAAATTGAAGTTCAACCGTGTCGGAAAATATTTTGTGTCCGATTTATACAATAGACCCAACAGCGTTTTAATTTGATTGAAGATTAACTAATTTCGTTTGACCATGTCGTCGGCGGATAAATATGGCAACGACAGACAGCTTGCTTCGCTGCTGGACAACGAGGAAGAAAGGGATTACAGAACTCATCCAGAGTTCATCGAAGAGCACGCAGAACAGATGCTTTCTCCAGCTGCTGGACCAGATCAGGAGATTTCGAACATGACAGGAGACCAGAATCAAGAGCACGACGAAGGCGATGATGATACGGTGAACAATGAGGACGAAAGTGAACAAGGAAATAACCAGATGATGTTTGTCGTACTTATATCGACTATGCTCGTCTTGGTTTCGGTGACGTTTTCCCAGTCTCTGTCACCGTTCATGATCCATAAGTACGAAAACCCAAGTCCAACGTCTCAAGGCATTCTCATCGCTTATATGCTTGCTGGGCTTCTGATCATCGTCGCAATGTTTCTTTGTAATCGCGTGATCACGGAAGAGTCGACGGCAGTGCAGAGACGAGGTGCTCGAGGAAGAATCGGGTACATCCTCCGGAATTATCTTTCCATCGTTGGAATGTCTTTCTTCTTCCCATTCGCCTGTCTTCTCGACGTCTCGCATATCATCGCTGCAGGCGGTTGCAATGAAATATGGAAACTGTGTGGAGACGAGTGCTATGGAGAATATGTGGAAGACATGTTCTTTCATATGATTCGCATTCTATTCATGGGAGCTGAACTCGCATTCTGCTGCAGGTTCCACGGAACTCGATTGAAGGAAAACGGATCTGTTCGTTGCGGACTGATGATTGTCATGACAGCAAATCTTGGACTCTGGTTCCTCTCTCTGATCCACGAGGCGTCAGAGGAAGACGGGCACCTAGATGGAGAGGGGAAGAAGTGTTCAAACGAAAGTGGTCATGTGCAGATTCACAAGACGCCGGAGAATTGGCATGCGTGTGTCACCAAGACTAGCAGTGCTCACCAAGTAATACGTTTCATGATTCGCTACATGTATCCATTCGCCGTTGAATTTTCTCTGCTAGTTGGGGAGTTTCTTCTCACAAAGTTCGTCAGCAGCACCCAACGGAAAGGTGGTGGTCCCGTGATATCCCCAAACACCAGAAGCCCTGACGATTCTGCCCAGCAACGACAGCCATCTGGTGATGATTTGGCCGTCAATCCTCAACCACAATTGTCTCAAGGCAATGCGATAGTTGTTCAGCAACTCTCAACACCCGGTGACCATGTCCTTGAACAATCAGACCAGGTTTTATCATCCGGGCATCATGGAGCCCAGTTAGGACAGCTGCTTTCGATGGTTATCATCGCAATCGGTTTATTTACAAGTTTCCTCTACATAAGTCTGGTGTTTATTGATTCCTTCGCACAGACTCGAAACCCAAATGAGACTGATAGTCTGGATTGGGGACTATATTACGAGACATATTCCATGATCAACTATGCGGTGATGAATGTCCTCTTAGTCGCTGGATACGCATGCGGCTATGGTTTGAATATCAAAGGGAAGACTCTACACGGACTCGATTGGCTCGTGCTTTTTTCCGCATTTGGTCCATTCATTAGAGAACTTGTAACCCTCACAGCGATAGGCGCAGCCTACACAGATCTGTCGCCGGATGACTATCCAGCTATTCTTATTTGTGGTCGGTTGGTCAATTGGGTTCAGTTGATCCTTCAAGCACCCTTCATTTTCCTATCGGATCGTTGGTGTTTGACGCAGAGACAACGAAGCCAACCGCGCTATCAATGCCAGGAACAGATTCTGAAGGCGATTGTTTTCTGCTTGGCTGTTGCAAATCTAGTTAACTGGATCAGCGACAGCATGATACTCACAAATTCGTTTTCAATTAGAAACGAATTAATGGATCGTTTTGTCGACGATAACAACTGGCGAATTGTGGAACGTATTACACTTCCTCTGTTGATATTCTTCAGATTCAACAGTTTCCTACTACTTACAAGAGCCTACTTAGGCGATTAACTGTCTCGCATTTCTCATATCATCAGCATCATTTTCCTGTTTCTTCCTCCTTACAGTAAGTTTCTCTTCATTTACTCACTTCTCCATCTTGTTTTTTTCTGGTTATCTATATGCTTATATATACCAGACCTACTGACATAACTACTAACTAGGCTTACTATGACTACTATTTCCATGCATATGGCATAGTTGCGACAGTAAGTTATCAGCTTCAATAATAGTTAATTAGCCTGAAAGTTTTGACTTAACGAACGATTATATATATATATATTATATATTACATAAGTAAATTTATATATGATCTATAATCCTTCAATGAAGGTTTTGCTTCGAAACTGACAGCTGCTCAATATTCTGCTCAGTATCTTCAATTTTCACAAAAAGACATAATTGCGCTTGAGTGAAATCTGGGGTGGATGCTTCGAAACTGCTTTGAGATAAATTGTTTAACATATTTCTGAATTCGTATAGAAAGGCAACGCTATTTGTAATCAAAGGTAACAAGTGACTGTCCATTTTACTGCAAATTCTGCGTACAGTGATTTCAAAAATTCGGAATATAATATGTGAACCATCATTAATTTTAAAACAGTGAAAATATATCAGTGAAATTTTATGACATTGTTGATAAATCTGTGTATCCTTTATGCTCTACGGAGAAATTGTATTTTGTCTGGTGGGACATTTTCATCGAGCCACTCTGTAGGCTATTGTTTCCCAAACTGTGTTCCGCGGAACCCCAGGGTTCCGTGAGGTGAAGACAAGGGTTCCACGAGAATTTTCAATGCGAACAATAAGCTACAAACATTTTAAAATAAATTAAACGTATTATTCATAGGAGCATTTTTACACAACATCTGTGCATAACTTTATACGAAAGAGAGTTCATATGTCATTGTCATCGATATTTGTGTTGTTATTAATATAATCTAGGTTTAAATCTATAAATTATTTGCATTCTCAAGCGTTTGCACCTAAAACAGAATATTTTTAGCTTTGAATTGGGGATCCGCAAAAAAAATTAATGAGAAAAGGATTCTACGGCCAATAAAGATTTGGAAACGCTTCTGTAGGCCAATGAAAGAGTTCATATTCAAATGGCGAAAGTGAAATTATGCCAAGGCCTTTACCTAAAATTATATTATGCGCAAATTTTAAGCAGCATCTTTTTATGCTTGATGTATGTATGTATTAGGCTATTTATATAGCGCCTTATTAGAACCTCTCGAATGCGCTAAAGGTAGCTTTGATAACCATAACCATAACCAAAATTGGTTATTGATATATGAATGTATGAAATATCGCAATATTAGGAATATTATATACCACCGTGTATTCATGCCATGGTCGACTACTACCAGCTGCAGTCGAATTGTACCGTGGGGAAATCATGATGCGTATAAAAATGCTCAGTTTCTTAATTAAGGGCAGCAGAAGTGAACGGTGGGAATCAACATTCATTACTCTGTACCTCGGACGTGCCTCAGCACAACCGCTTGCGACGGATCACGACTGCTTAATTAATACGCCGTCAAAATGTGAAGTGCATTACATGACGAATTACGGCTAGCATGCGCAAATCTGGGAGTCTCAATGAAATTCCGGATACAGTAAACACTAGATTGTTTGTGGCGTGAGAAATGATACGCATGACAATATGGGTCTAGCGCCGTATTATAATGCTTTTGTTTTACTATTTAATTAACTTTTGCACCAAAGGAACGAATTCAACATCGTTTAAAATTCAATTTATAACAGCAAGGCAGTAATCAGTCATAGGCCTACCACTCTATGGAACTCGTTAACACGTGCATCCCAACTTTCGGACAGGTTGGGACGTTCCATAAGCTTTTGCCACTGACTGCGCTATTCAATGGGGATTGGAATTAATAAAATGACATTCGATAATATCATGGATACTCAATTACCTGTAGTTCCTAAATCATCTCTGTTTTGACACTGAATCGTTAAATTGCAACTAAATAGTCTACATAAAATGGACAGTTAATGTCGTGATCTGTCATAAGTTTCGAACTGCTTTGTTAAATGTAGGTGCTTTAAAGTCAGCTTTTAGCGTTGACTCAGTCACTGAACCTCTGAACTGCTTCAACAAAGCAGCTTATAAATGACATTCATTTTTTAAACATTTAATACATTTTTTAATATGTAGCGTGTGTCATAGACCAAGTGCATTATGATCCATCCATCCATACGGGCGACATTTTTCATTCTATTAAAGTAGTAAATCCCTCTAGGGTTTCTTCTGCGATAAACTTATACTTCGACGCAGCGTGACAGCTTGCACGCATCTTTCCACTAGTCTTTCTGTATGTGAAGGATGAAACGCAGAAAGTCACGCTTACATGTAAAGCAAATCATTCTGCCTTCTTCTCAAACACATTCATTTGGCAACTGGGTGTCGTTATTATATATGACCGCTGGTCAGTCAGATCAATAATAATAGTCTATCAATGATTCAAAGTTCAAAGACAGGTTGCATGAAAGTCTGCTTCAGAATGAGCAACCGATTACAAGATCACCATGTGTAGGTCAATGCAGGCCCCAAACCTAGATAAAGAAGGAGTCCGATGTTAATGATCTATGTTGTCATACAGTGTCTTAAACTGCAACTAACAAGCCGTGTGTTGCAGGGCGAAGTGGTCTTCGGTCAACTGGGGAGTGGCATCGATTGCAATTTGATTCTTTGGTGCACCCCAAAGATCTCAGGCTTCTCAGCCAATTAAAAATCCATCCTTTACGCGGGAAATTTTCAAAGATGGATGGATATAATTTTCACATGTTTCATCAATGTCTCGCAGAAGACTGGTAAAAAGGATAAAGAATGTTTATGTTCAATTTCTCAGACACATAAAAGATGAATTTACACAGAGTCTGCGGTGAGTTACGAAATGTGTTTTATGCCAGTTATCTGTCAATGCAAATCTTCTTCCGTGACCTGCAACTGATGTTCGTTGCATGCTAAAGATTAAATAGCACGTCGTTTCGCTTTATGCAACTTAGAAGTTGATCTATGGACTCATATAGACCTACATCGAGGTATTTTGATCGATAGGTAAAGACCAGATGCGCCATAACTACGCTGGTGGCAGGTCACAAATCTGCAGAAGAGTGACCTCTGCACGCATGATAAGTTTCTTAATAGCCCAATCGTGCGTGCGCAGGCCCTGAAATTAAACCAATACGTCATTCTAATATACCAGAAAGACCTGGAGCACGTGATCTGAATATGTCGTCAGCATCCTATACCCTAATGATGGATTAGCTTCCAAGTACAGCGTGTGTGTGAAATGCAGAATAAGTTTAAAGGACATAGATAAATTATTGCATATGCTCTGCATAGGCGCATACGTCCTACGAACGCCTGTGAAGTTCTGCCCGGACAATCAACTTATGAAACTGGCGAAGAATATTATAATACGATTGAACGTTCCTATATTCGGCAGTGATATGGGCTATTTAATATAATCACGCCACCATAGAATTTGTCTCAATTAAGCCCCTTCAAGGATCTAGACCTACTGTTCGATTTCATATAGATACAAAACTTCCCCTTAATATTAAGAAACTCATCGATTAACTCTGTCGATCAATACTATAGTCATTGGAAGAATATTAATATTGGACGCTGGTTTCTAGGCTTCATTGTGAGACGAAAACTTCGGAAGTTGTACTAATTCTATTGTGGCAGTTCATGTGCTACTGCGCTCAGTTCTCCACTCCGAGAGGAATCGACGGGCCCGGCGATTTTTTGGAGCCTGGAGCGGGCCCACGAATCATCTTATAAAAATGACATTGTCAGTTATACACAGTTTTCGATTCGTGCCTTTATGTATAAAATGTTATTCACACTTAACTATACTCAACTTGAACTTCAGGCATAACCATGCTTGTCATTTATCCATTGATTATGAGACCCGTGACCTGTCTATAGATGCCCGAAACTCTCTTTGTAGAAACCCGGAATCTCTATCAGATGACCTGCCTGCGCTGTATAAACGAAGAAATCATCACTGGTCTGGGCTGCTCCAATTGGTATTTTCAATAATAATCATTCTTCACTTATCGCAACCCATAGTGCCACAAAGTTGCATAAATTAACATTGGGATTCCAGTATCCATAAAACAAAGCACACGTTGCAGCGTTGCATCTGTAGATTCCCTATGCCTCGTTGCATAGGCCCTATGTTTACCCTGTCCCTGAGGCTTTGAAAGGCGCCCTTCAACACAACAATTGTGGACTGATTTGTTGCCAGAGAAATCGCCGCCGAATGGACCTAAGCTGGTTTCCGGAAACAGCTTTTGCCTGCAACGAGCTGAGATATGGCGTCAATGGCAGTTCCGGACCGATTAAACGGGGCATTATTTGCACTTCGGCGTAGCCTAAGAGTGTTTACGGGATGAGCTAGACTATCGATGATCATGATCACTGTGAAAATTGACGCATTGGTAACAGATGATCATGGTCACTGTGAAAATTAACGCATTGGTGACAGAGACACGGAGGTATATAGGCTATGTAACTATATGCTGATTATTAATCATAATCATCAAGTCACCATAATTTCTGCAAAAGAAGCTTTTTGAATACGCCATTATTTTGTCGATCATCCATCAGCATAGCGAGGAATTGTAGTGAAAATAACTAATTAATTAAACCAAGATTACGCGAGCATCTATACAGGCCTCACACGCACATCACAGAACGATCTGTTTAAACCTCATAATTGAGGTTTAAATTAACCCCTGTCATAATTTTCATCATATATAATATATATGCATATATATATATATATATGTCCATATATGTAAAGAGAGATATGACAGGCACCTATATACATATAACCAGCATTTGTGCAGATAATATTGTACTTAAAAACTCACTATGTTCTCTATAACCGTGCGTAGTTTTTTAAGCAGTACCTGTTGGTTACTTGCGCGTAGGTGTGTCATGCATCTGCCTAAGCGGTCTTCAGCGGATCTGTGTAGGGATCCATCCGGTTTAATGAAAGCCTCTTTTTCGTAACCGACAGCAGCGTATACGTGTATCCGATACCATTAACGCAGGCATATTATGTATCGATCGATGGCGCTGTGTGGCGGTTGCGGATCTCGACGCTCGGACGCTCGGAGCAATGCACCTGATAACTCCATTGGTGGAAATTAACTCACAATTCAACACCTGTGTCCCGTTAATCCTATTTCAAATCGCCATTAGACTTAACAGTAGAACCATGATTTAAACACTCGCAGTATAGGCCCATGTTACCAGGATTCGACATAGTAGCTCACGTGGACCATCATGTATCGCTGATTATTAATTTTTCAACCGAGACTTGAGGCTCTTACTTCCATCAGCATTCGGCAACAGTCGCGGCTGTATACGCGTTAATGGTTGCTCTACTCAGTAATCTTGAACCGGTCATCTTATAACTGGCTGCTGACTGCTAGGTGCCACAGTAACTTTTAAAATAGTTCATTCTAGCCATGCTCCTTGTCGTCAATTACAGAAGTCATAATGTTCGGTGCAGTTGTCGTCGGATTTACTAATGTGACATTCGATATGATAAAATACGCCATTTGAATTCGCATCATCTGAAGGCTGGGCTAATTTTAATAAGCAAACAACTAGAAAGCTGCGGTTTTCACGCTGTAGGATTTGTTGACATGTCGTCGCAGTTGATTGTTTCATTTGCTCTACGAGACAGGGTTGTCCGTGGGTCCAATTTTCATGACCCGACCCGACCCACTGAAAACGAACCCGACCCGACCCATGATGCATATGACCCGACCCAATCCGACCCGCCTTTATTGCTAATTTTACTAATATTATTTATCGTCAAAGTCTAATATCGTAAAAATGCAGCACAGTCAGACCGCCATATATGATCATAATATTTATTTGTGGTGACGTATCAGATAATATAACCTTCGTTTATTCCATTTATCTTGACATAAGCTAACTTTCTTCATACATAATACACGCATAATATACGCATGTCCCAGTATTGTCTCCACCACTAGCTCACTATATTTTTAAATAAGTGTTTTCGTCTTTCAATCCTGTTCCTCGCTTGATCATCGATCTTATTGCTTGCTCTGTTTAAAATTAACGATATTATTTACACCTCTTGTAGGCTATTGTGCGTTTGCTGGTTGCCAAATAGAGACAATTTTTACTTACCTATTTACTTACACCATCAGGAATAAGTGTCTTCACAGACTTGGTATGTAATGTATTATAATCCTTCCTACGTGTTTACCAAAAACAACCAATTCAATTGTAAGTAGCGCGTAGAGCAGTAAAGATAGGCAGTACATTTGGGAAATTTGACAGAAAGCTTAGGCCTAAGTATATTTCGGAACAAAATAGACAACAGACGAATTATTATGATTATCGCTGCCAACCACTTGGCACCAGGAACAGCAAAGAACAGGACATGCAACAGTTAATAATATGCAAGCAATAACTGTATGGGGACAATATAGAAATTGTCCATAAATCCCGTCTGGACGATGCGTGTACAGGCGCAGCATAATTAAACAAATAGTAGCGTCAACTCAATGCATACGTCAGGCATAGGCCTTCGTTATTGCCTCCACTGTTTTTCTCGTAATCTTCTTTACAAGAAAGGCTTTCGCAATAATGATGTGCCTCATTAGAGTCATGCAAATGCTCTTCCCTTCCACCGTATTTGCCTTTTTGCAACCTCACCTCCCCACTCACTCCCCACTCCTCCCTAAAGCCCTTCTCCGTCGAAGGAACTCCGCACTTCTTTGAGTTCCTCGAAACATATTATAGCTGACTGCTGTCCACTGAGAGCACGCACATTGAAAATTCATTGGAATCTTTTGTTGAGCCTCGTCACGCACCTGCGTCTGTCTCTTTGACTGCCTTTGGCTACGCTGCCTCTCCTTCAGTCCTACACTTATCTTCTGCCTCTCTTTCCACTTCTCTGCTTCACATTCTGACGTCGTCTCTTGTGTAATTTCGTCTCCCTGGTCACGTTCGGAAATGGGTCTGTCGTCTGGGCTGAAAGTGTCTCGGGTTTCAAGGGCCTCTGCAGCTGGAGACGGGACCGTTCCTAAGAGAGGCAGGGACTGACACCTGGCGAAACCACACGGGTTGCCGTAAGACCTCTGTACACGACTCCAGTAATAATATAATTATCATGCAGATTGGAATAATGGCCGATACACGACTCGCCACGAATCTGTTTCCGGTGTCGGATTGTCGATGCTAAATGAGTCCTAATTAGTGTTAATTGGTATACAGCGACTTATCGTAAATGAACGAAAAGGCCTTGTAACGATTTGTGTTCGTGGACTCTTACAATGAAGGTAAATGGAGGTACATAGGAGCTTTGCCTATGTAGGCCCCTCCAGTTGGAATAGTCATACTCTTTGCCTTAGGGTGTGCTCCTCGTTCGCTCCCCTGTTCAGTCTCGGAAACGCTTGAATACTTTCTTGTTTACTACCTAGTCGCGCTTTAAAAGTGTTCATTCACAATTAAAATTTACAATTACAATACAATTGCATATATGTATTGCAACAAGTGACTTGTATGTAATAGAAAACTTGTGCTACGCTTATTTGCTGTCGTTTTTGTTATCTTTCGCCGTTGCAGCCAAAATGAAAAGGCGCTCATTAATGAACGAAGGCTAATGCCTTAACAGTTGGCAGTTGTCCAAACATTCAAAATTACCCAGATTCTATTTCCACTTTTCTACACGACCACCATCATCACAGACTGTATAAAACCGTATATATATAGCACCTCGATGCCTTTGTGAGTGTTGAGACCTTATAAATCGAAGATATACACTCGACATTACGTAGCACAACTGCGATTCAAGGACATGTAGAAAGCTGTAGAAATCTGACGTCCATCGTACGTCATGCACCCGATGCGATTGTCTTCTTACAGCAGACGACGTTGAAACGAACAGGAAGTGATGAATTGAATCGACAGAGGTCGTTAGCGAACATGACAGTTAATGAGATCAAATGCAACGACAGGAAGTGACGATTAAGCGAACAGGTCACGTCCTGTGCTTCCAACACTCGTCCTCAGAGCCAACCTGCAGCAAAGCCGACCGACTCACGCACTGCATGTCGCTTCACTCGTCTTCTTATCATCGTCTCACGCGAAGTGTCCAATTACATACGTTATGTGTGTACGCCTAACAGTTGCCTACACATGTGCTGGCTAAACGTCGATGCAAAAACATACACGGATGAGCACAGGGAAATGGTTCTGCATGCGCAATAGGCATTCGTGCATAAAACATCCATTGATTTCAATCCTTATGCGCACGCGTGTATACACCTGGAAGCGTATACATGTAGATACATACAAGCTATGCAAATATGAATGTTTACAACACGTATGCCTACCATAATTGTATATTAGGATATTATTATATTAGGATATTAGGATATTATTATATTAGGATATTAGGATATTATTATATTAGGATATTAGGATATTATTGCATGTATATATCTACGTAGTACGTGTGTGCATGTGTGTCTTGTACACGTGCGTTTGCGTGCGTGCGTGCACGTGTGTGTGTTTGTGCGTTTGTGTGTTTCAGGCATATATATATATATACATATATTATATATATATATTATATATATAAATGGAGAGGATCAATGGCATGGGTGTGTCGTATGTTATAATCCTGAAATTCATCGTATGTCAACATTAGAGGATTAATAAGAACCAGACGAGTCGCAGGTGCGCCATCTGCCGCCTCATCAGACCTTAACTTCCTCGAAATATCATCGAGTGCAGTCTGAACGAGAGAAGTACACACCCAGACCGTTAAAGAGACAGAGGGACACGCATAACCAACAGTACATACACAGACGAACATAGATTAGGCCGACAGAAGCCATTCGCATCATTCGCTCCATAGAGATTTAATATCTTCGCAATGCGTCGACTGACAGAAGAGGAATCGACTCATGCGTACGTCTAACATGTATACGATCTTTGCACTCCACCTAATCATATTTAGAATTAACAATATATATATATATATCGTATATACATATTCGTAAGTCTGTACAATATCTTTATAATCATGTTCATTATCTGATCTGTATTTTGTAGATGTAAGTATCCTGTGAACATGCTTTCGGAGACTACATTAGGCCTATATATTATAGTATTTTGTTACATTAAATTACATTATATGTATATATATATATATATGTAGCCTACGCATTATGCCTTACAATCAAGCTTCGCCCGGTATTGAAGTTTTAACTTAGCGGTTGCGCTGCAGCGCCCCGATCGCCGTGAACACTCCAAGTATACGGCCGTAGCTCTATACCTGAAGCGCATGATTAGTGAATTCAAATTTGCTCAACTATCAGACTTTGCGAATGCAAATTGTGGTTTCGTTATTGTATCAAATGTCGGCGATTTGTGCAATTAGAAACTAAAAATGTCCAAATATCTTAATTTAAAATAAATTGTGTGCTTAACATTATTTAGTCACGTTGACCTAGAAATCCGCATTCTATAGAGCGTTTTGTATAAATGTTCATATATCGTCAGGAGCTCCATTGGTAAGCCTTTCTCGGGACAAAAAGAAACATTATATATATTTATTTATATATATAATTAATTAGCCGGAAATATATATTTATATATATATAATTAGTTGGCCAGAAAGCTGCATAAGTGTGCACGTGTGGTGCCAGAAATTAAGTTGCGGATTTAATTGATTTGAACCGTGCAAAGTAGAGTGTAATTATGTAATCGATGTTGCGGAGAGAGCTACGACATGTATCTGGTAACTGAGGAAGGCTATGCACACACACACACACACACATACACACACACACACACACACATATATATATATATATAATATATATATATACATACACCGTGTCTCAAAAAACAAGCAAAATTGTTTTTGTCAGAACTTCGTCAAAATTCCACAAATTTTAATAATGTTTGGTAGGTAGATGGCACAATAGCTGAAGTTTTATGCTATATATAAATTTTCCACTTCACCTGACTCACAACACCACACTACCTTGTTAAACACAGATGTGCCAATTTTGTATGCAACGCTTAAATTTTATTACATGCACCAAACTATTTGACGACTGAATTAGCACGCAGTAAAGTAAAACATGGTATACTTAGCAGAGTTTTTAATTGGTTCGACAGATCTACTTAAGAGTGTTAGAATTGGTGCTCGAAATGTTCCCCGCTCACAAGGACACAAGCGCTTAGACGGCGACTCCACTGGCCGATAGCATCAATTAACGATCGACTGGTCAAAGCGCACCCATTCGTCAATTAGACGCGTTTTGAGTTCGTCGACGCTGGCTATTCTGGAGCGGTTAACCTCCTGTATGCTATAATCGACTGGGTTAAGATCCGATTAATTCGGCGGCAACAGCGTTGGCGGAGTGAAGTTGGACGTCTCTCGATCCAGGAAAGAGACGGTGTCGCGTGCTCGATGCGCCGGGGCGCCATTCTGTTGAAAGAAAAAACTCGCCCTTGGATATCCGGCGTATATCAGGGCAAGAAGGTTGTCGCGATAGTATGCCCCATTCACCTTGACACCCGGCTCGATGAAATGGAACTCAGTGCAGGCAAGTAATAAAATTTGAGCGTTATACAAAAATTGGTACATCTGTGTTTAACAAGGTAGTACGGTGATATGAGGCAAGTGAGGTGGAGAATTTAGATATAGCATAAAACGTCAGCTACTATGCCATCTACCTACCAAAGGTAATTAAAACTGGTGGAAGTTTGACGAAGTTTTGACAAAAACAAATTTCCTTGGTTTATTTTGAGACACGGTATATATATATATATATATTACTCTGTAAGCATATATGAACGTATAAACCTATGTATGTGTGAGTATATATATATATGCGCGTGTATATAATGTGTGTGTGTCTGTATATTATATGTGTGTATGTACGTTTATATCAATATGCGTATACCTGTGTATGTATGTCTATGTCAGTGTATGTATAAATTTATCCGTATGTATGTATATCTCTGTGGAGCAATGTATATATGCATGTATTTCTGCATATATTATCTAATCTGATGTTCTGATCTATCGACTTCTTCAGTGTCTCCGTTGTCAACTCGTACATACAACATCGATCTGGAGTCGCTTCGAGTGCAAATCAATTCTCGGTAATTGTCTTCTTTCATTTGGCTAAAAAGGTCGAAGAAATAATTGAAAATCTTTTCGGCCATTCAATGGCTCTCCATAGCAAAAATTTCCAAAGAAATCTAGAAAGCTTAGTATACAACATAAAATGATTGTTTTTGAACATTTTGTTTTTCTTCTATGCGATGCCTATTCGTGCTTAAGGAATCCATGGAGAAACCTCAGCTGTGCTCCTTTAATCGCTGTTGTTCCATTCAACTTCTAAGTTTTACCAACAAGCCCGTAATGTCATTAAGTATGTATCCGAGATGTGGTAAATGGGTCAGAGACGGAAGGAGTCAATCGGAGGAAGGCTGATTGCAAGCTGTAACAAGTGATTTAAGTTTAACAGATCATGGTAACCTACACGGTTAAGTCGGGTCTTCTTTTTCACCGTCAACTCTTGCAGCAAAGATGTGCTATATTCTCGAAATTTCTATGGCGCCAAAGTAGATAGATATCAGTTAATTCACAACTGCTCAGAAAAAGCAATATTTGATTGGTAGGTAAGCCTCAGTTAGAATTTCTGGTATATTATAAGCTGAAAGTCGGTTCCATGTTAAAGTGGTCCGTGACAGGGAGATTCAGACGCCTACGATGGATTGCGTCTAGAATTGAAGAGGCGAGGGAGGTAAGGGCAAGAGAAGGAATCAGGAGAATATTTGTGAAAGAGTTTTTTAAATTAGAATTTTTATTGTTTACATTGCTTTATTATAGCTACAGCAAGCATTGTACTTTTAAGGAACCATCAGTAGCAGACTATGTGAATAGTCACATTGCGACAGTTGATAAGATAGATCGGCAGCTGCATCAGACGAATAACTTTTTATTATTCCGAAGAAAGGCCCCCGAATACAGATTTATGATGCTCCGTGTGCAGTAATAGTATCTTTTTAGACTTATATTATGAGAAGGTCTTCCTCGTTCTGTTGTATTACGATGATAAACCAGAGCTTCCCTCCTCCTCCTCCTCCTCGTCGTCCTCCTCCTCATCTTCTACCTCCCCATCCCCGTCATCGTCGTCGTCTTCGGCTTTTGTGTTTGTATTTCTTAAGCGGAAGTTGATTTCTTATCTTTTCCAGGCAAACCCTTTAAAGTATTCTTTACGAGACGCCCATAAACCTCCCCTCTTCGACCTACCGACCGTCCCCGCGGACCATTGCTCCAGGCTCTGGTAACTGAAAGACATCGGCGGTAATTAGTCGGACCATCATATTCCTCGTAGCCTCAGAGACGCAAGAACACCGGCCGAGCGCTTAGGGCTAAGACGCAGGGTCTTGCAACGGCAGCGGTAAACACCGCGGCGGCGGCCACCTTGGCAAGCAGTGGCCACCGGTGGAGCGAGCGAGCGAGCGGCTACCCTCGCCCCATCCGACCAGACAGGCCTGCACGTGCAAGCTCGGCTTGAGTCTCGTCGTCGAAACCGCCCCACGGACTACAGCGACAGCCGGTCGTCACTCGTCCATCCTTCCATCATCCATCCTTCGGTCTCTCCGTCGGTCCGTCCGTCCTTTGGTCAGAGACGGAGTCGACAGCGTCGTCTGCAATAGGCATCGCAGTTTGCGTCGTCGTCGAGCGTCGTTCGTCCGCAGCGTAACTTAGCGTTCGTAAACAACAGGAGGGCGATAATTGGAGAAATCGTCGGCGTCATTCGATATGGCAGTTGCCGTTCGTCGCGTTCAGCATTAGCGCCTCAGGTGTCTCCTGTGTCTGCGTCGTCCAACGATTGGGGAATAAAAGAAACGGTCAACAGACACATTGTTGTCATTTGGCGGCATTGCGCATGCGTCAGTCGCGTTCTAAAGATTTCCGGCGCCTGTGATGGCCAAAAGTAAGCAGATTTATTTTCAAACGGGCAAATTTACGGAACAGCCCGAATCATAGTGATTTGTAGCATAGGATTATAAATACGCCGGTCGAAATCTTATTATTATTACAGATAGAAATGTTTTTCTTGTAATGTGATTCGATTTTTCGTAAAAGGCAGCAGTTCAAAGAGATCGCGAGCTTCGTTCCCAATCCATTGCCATAAGACGGTCTTAAGCTGGAATCCAGTTCCAGCGTTAATCCCTGCATGGAAGACGGACGTACGGCAATCTGTGCAGCTTGGGCAATCACTGCCATTGTGAGTCTGCTGCGTTTCACGCGAGCAGAGAAAATAGCGATGCGGTCCAAAAGCTTTCGTTGTTGAATGGTGAACCAGCTGCAATCCATTGTAATATGATATACCTGGGCTGCTGCTGCTGCACAAGTGAGCCGATTATACTGAAGCTGAAAAGTGAGACGCTTCTTATGACCTGTTAAGATATAATGGAAGATATAGGAAAGAATTGAATTGGATCCAGAGTTTAACAAAGGCCGTTGCCGTCGACAGAAATTCGCTTGGCACATTACTGCAAATTACATATTATAGTAAAGGAGGCGTTGAACAAAGTGTATATAGGTCTATGCGCTGCGTGGATTTCAGAGCTGATCATAGTGATTTTTAGTCTTGGGGTTGGTTAAGAAACAATCTGTCCACTATTATATGGAATTGCCACGCGTCATGCGTATCACGCTGAAGGGAAGCGACAATGAGACATACGTGGGAACTCTATTCCTGCGCAACTGGACATCATGGTTGGGGGAGACGTTCCCCGGTTGGACGAGGGACGACCCGACGAAGCGTCACGCCGCCGTTATTGACGCCCATGGCACGCGGCGTCCTGACCCAACGGGCGCCACCTACTACGTTATCGCCGTCGTCCTCGTCTACGGAATGTCGATCGTCATGCTGATTGCTTCGCACATCAAGCGGAAGCATGCCAAGGTGCTCGAGGATAGACAGATAAACAAGTACCTGCAGGAGTTTCAGATCGTCCGCGAGACGTCGTCGCGAGACAGCTACCGGAATCTGAAGAGGGATATCACGGCGAAGCTGCGTGACGCCGGGCGCAACAACCACACGTACCGCGGCCTCACGAAGCTCTCGCTGTTGCCACTGGCAGCCGTTGCCTTGCCAACGATCAAAGAGAACCATCTGAGCGTCGACGGAAAGACGAAGCGGAAGTACTCGCTGAGTCCACGCTGTTCGATCATCAGCCGGTCGAGCGTCAGTTCGAGGTCATCAGACCGGAAGTACTCTGTGCTGTCCGTCGAATCGACTACTGGAAAGCAGCATCTGTCCGTCCAGATCTCGAAGGACCGGACTCTCACGTCAAGTGGATCAGTAGACGAAGCCTTCATATCGGCCAAAGCAGACAATCTGGAGGCGGCGGCAGGTGGGAAGAGCAGCGGGTGGCTGGTGGCCAAAGATCCTCTGGCAAACCCTCGTCGCCAGTCCTGCCCCTACGACCAACCGCAAAGCGCGGCGGCCTCTGCCCTGGCGAACAGTGGAAGACTCTCCGTACAGCAGATGCCCAAGCGGTCAGCCTCCAAGCGGCTCCAGCGTTCCTACCCAACGACCAACGCTGAACTCGGGGTGGACGCCGCCAGTAAACCCCGTAAGCCACCAGCGGTCAGCGACGGTGGTCATCCAACGGTCATCTCCAGCTCCCGGCTGTCTCCCAAGGACCGGGCTGTCACGGAAGCATCAACGGCTGACTGCAGACAGCATCAACAGCACCAGGCGCGAAAGCTGTCGGCTAGCAATCTGTCAACTGACAACACGGCTTTTACCACTGCCACCGCCACCGCCAGGCGAAGTATCGCTGGCAATCTGTCAGCCGACAACCTGTCACGAGTCTTTCCGTCGACAGTTGTCGATATCGTTCCGACTTCTGGAACATTTATTACGGCTGCCACTCTGCCAGTGCCAAGCGTCGTCAAGCCAACGACAACACTACACAATCACCTCATCTCTATTTGAAACACTTGATCACTCAAACAATTGTTAGTATGCTAACTGTAGTATTAGTATTAGCCTAGTAGCAACAGTGACAATGATAATACTAACAATGACTGGCTTCAAAAATGATAAACACAGTAACAGTAGCTTAAAAAACTATACAATGACAATAACGGAATGTCATATTTGTTCTGTGTAGGCCTAATCATTGTAAAATATGGTTATTAATACTAATTATATTATTGACTGTTGATGGCGAAAGATCTGCTTGGTTTGTATTCTAAACCAAAGCTTTTCACTTCCATTGCGTTTATTGCTTTAAACACATGAAGTACCAATCGTGAAACTTCCATTGGAAGAAATGACTTTCATCGTGGATATAAATCATGTAATATGTTTTGGCTCTGGCTTCAAAAATGACGCCATGAGATTATGAATAGCTTCGTAATCGTAGGGGCCCACAATGTCCACGATAAAAAATTTATTTGCAGGGAAGATATAATTGCACGGCTTATCATTTTATGTTTATAAAAGATGTAATCATTTTCATTGTGGTGAAAGTCATTCCAAGATTTTATGACGCGAAGTAATGCGATCGTAATTGCAATTGTATTAAGCGTCATAATTGAAAGAGAGAGCGAGAGAGAAATTGATATTCCACCGTTTATCACAAATCCATGTGTGATTATATGAGCATTGCAAATTCACTATTAATTATTTAATTAATAAGTTCATAGGATTAGGTCAGTATTGCATGCGTGATAAATGCAAATTAGAGATTGCATGGATTTGCAATTTGAAAGCATGAATTCATCAAAGAGACATAAAAATTATTTACAAATATAGGTCTATTGTGGAGAAATTATCACTCAATAACTAATTGACCAACAAAGTATTCATCCACGTATGCACTCGCTGACTCACTGACTAATTCGTTAGTTCACTCGACGGTTCTTTGAGGTTGCACGCTGTTGCCATCGTTTGTTGTCTGTTGTTACCTGGAAATTGGAAACTTGTTAAATTGAAAGCCAAGGAAAAGAGCCGTTTACATGGAGAGTGACATAGTGTGCATCCGTCTTATAGCTAACACAACTCTTGGGCGCATGCACCCATCTATGGCAGAATTGTGAACGTCTGAGATCAGTATCAAATGACAAATCAAATGAGTTACTTGTGGTCATAAATATTTCTTAAATGATTTGTCGCCTTAAAATCAAAAATATTTCTTATTTATTTTAGGACAAATGAACAAAGTTACAATATGGCAATTATCAAAATCTGCCATCCATTAAACGGAGTAGGCCTAGATTGTGATTCTAGGTTCATTCTGACATATGTAAATATAATAGTTTATGTAAGTATGGTTTGTTGATTTAAGTCTTTTCTGACTGGTCATGTAGGCCTACATAACTTTGAGCTGGAAAGTGGGTTACACGATAACGTGTTTATTACAACCATTTACAAACAAATCTGTTTGATTTTTTTAAAATCGTCAATCTACTTCCATCATACTTGTGTTATAGAGTATGCGCGCCCGTGAGTTGTGCATGAGTGCGTGCGTGCGTGTGTGTGTGTGTGTGCGTTTGTCAGAGAGAGAGACAGACAGACAGACAGACAGACAGACAGATAAATATATATACAGAGAGATAGAGAAAGAGACAGAAACAGAGAACGAGACAGAGAGGGAGAGAGATAGTTTGTTTACGTCGTGTAGGATTGTTTGGAAATTGATTCGTACAGTGGAAGGTAAAGAGCGATGTCGGGAGGGACAGAGGAGAGCAGCATGCATTAGTAGTTAATTATAATCCTATTACTGGAAGATGTCCGGAAAGACGAGTCAGAACGTGCAGTGGTGCATATAATAATTGCAGCTCACTTGTTTGTTTTCCTTCAAAGATTTAATTTATTGTCACGAATGCACTGCTTGCTGACGAAGAGACCAACGACGAGAGATGAGAGTCCACGGGAGTAATAAGACGTTTACGTCAACTGGACGGTTTATTTAGCGCCAATTGACCGGTCGGTGCTCAAGTGATCCGCCGACGAGGAGCACCTGGTTCTTGAGACGACAGACCACCGCCGCGCTTCCAATTGATTGGAACTGGTCTTCGCAAATGGATTTATTGAGTGGTGTCACAGAAAGAAGAAGAAGAAGACGGTGGCGACGACGACAGAATCTAAATCTTACGCATCTTTAATATGCAGCGCTGATGTCTCACCACAAAAGAACTCAATCGTCGATTGAAGACTCACCACTTCTAGAATCGATTGCTCTGGGAACTACATGGCTCCGATTTCAGTCCATAGGGCTTAGCGCATAAGTTTAAGTTTGTCTCTGGTCCAATTACACTTCCTATCCCCTTCTTCTTACTCTTACTCTTACTCTTTCTCTCTCTCTGTCTCTCTCTCTCTCTCTCTCTCTCTCTCTCTCTCTCTCTCTCTCTCTCTCTCTCTCTCTCTCTCTCTCTCTCTCTCTCTCTCTCTCTCTCTCTCTCTCTCTCTCTCTCTCTCTCTCTCTCTCTCTCTCTCTCTCTCTCTCTCTCTCTCTCTCTCTCTCTCTCTCTCTCTCTCTCTCTCTCTCTCTCTCTCTCTCTCTCTCTCTCTCTCTCTCTCTCTCTCTCTCTCTCTCTCTCTCTCTCTCTCATACCTTCTGTCTCTTCTCCATTCCCTCTATGATTGGCATCTGAGACTAGCAAAGGCGATTGAAAGCAGTGTTCTTGCACTTATAGTTTCTCTATAATAGTTATGATCGTCAGCATCATTATAATAATTTGCATGATGCGGGGATGGATGACTGCTGGATCCCTGCTCTACTTGACACCGTATAGCATAGTGTCGTATCTTATTATTTATATAGCGCATATATCCACTGTGCTTCCTCGTCTCAAAGTCTGGGCACGTTTCCGTCCACTGGCAGTAGGGTTCGACGGCGACGGACATCGACTTCGTCGTCGAACTAGATGCTTAAAGCGACGTTGTGGCATGACCAAGGAGCCCAGTGATCGAATTGATTAGGTTGCCCAGCTTCTTTCATTCCATCGTCTGTGCCATCGTAAGGAGGAAGCTCATTGGGGAAAGTGGGCAAGAATCCCAGACTTCAGTGGTCATTTGTCTCGGGGCTTCTTGCCGGCCGGCCCTCTAGCTCAGTTAAAGTTTCTGCCTTAACTGCGATTTAATTCCTTGAAATTCTGATGGACAAAATCGACCACTTCCAAGCTTCTTATACGTTGAGCTCCTCCTCCATCGTTCATCTCAACGTTAATTGTCTTCAATGGGTTTGGACCTATCTTCGAGTCTAGCTATCTATTCTGCTAACTTAAAATCAAGTCAACTAGATCTGCTACCCGCTTATATTAATTATGAGATTTTGGATGATTTTCCACTTTCTTGCATGGTATATCTGTCTAATAGGCACTCCTGCATACCTCCATCATAGAAGCGGGTTCTTCTAATTCAACTAGCCTAACATTGACAGAAACCTTCGCCATAATTATCCGCCAAGCCAATCATAAATCAATCATTTCTTGCTAAAACTCTAAAGTCTATCAACTTGTTGTTTCTCTACAGTTTATCTCTTTTCTTGAGCAATCTAGTCTCAGTACTGTCAACCAGGCTTTAGGGCTCACCATCCCACATATATAGCTCCTATCTCTACTTGCTTAAATATATTCTGCTGTTAATGGGTATGAAGTCACTCTTCTTGCTCTGCAATTTCTGACTGCCTTTCTCTCCCTCTGTCTCTCTCTCTGTCTCTGTCTCTGTCTCTCTCTCTCTCTCACACACACACACACTCTCTCTCTCTCTCTCTTTGTGCGTATCTCTCTCTGTCTCTGTCTTTCTCTGCGTTTCTCATTCTCGCTTATAAGTCATAGCCAAAAATCAGTATCAACCACATATATAATAAGTCTTGCTCTTCTCCTCTAAGTTAAATGAGGCTCTTCCAAAAGCATAGTTCATATCCAGTTCCGGTGAAAAACTAGCTATGACCATGTTTTTAAAATGACTCCATGTGCTATCAAACCGACCGTCATCTCTCTAACTATCTGGCTACAGGTCGTGCTTTAAACTACGTTGCTCAAAACGGAAGAAACAGCACCAAAATTCTTATGCTATGATGGGTGTATAATATGCATGCGGTCAATATGATGAAGACATCGACCATGACGATAAGTGCGTTCAGTCTTCAACCACGGTCAGCGACTGGAACGAACAGGGGAGCCTGACAAATAGCTTTAGTTCCACCATTGAGCAGCATCATCCGCAGAGGTAGCACCACCACCAGCAGCAGCAGCCGCTGTCCAGTCGAGCTCAGCCGGCTCCTCCTCCTTCATAAATTGCTTCTCCGTTCGCCTCTCATTCCTCTTCCGCTTTCCGCTGCAGTCATTTCTCAAGACATTGTAAGCCCATCACTCCACCAATGGAAGGACGGGTGGACGGACGGACGAGGAAGCAGCAGGCGGATGAAGACACTGACATAGGTACGGATTAACGGATGTGTGAGAGTACGGATGAGGGTGGGGACAGAGTCATTCCGATGGCATCCGTCATAATCAACAGGTCGTCCGCCGCTGCATCCTGGCACAACATCTACGCCGCATCTGCGAAGCATCCGTGAGAGGCTGCAGCGAGGTGCCGGTCGTGTCCTCAGCAGCAGCAGCAGCCGCAGTCGAAGACTTGCGACATCCCTCCCACCCTTCGCTCTCCCTCCCTCAGTAAAGAAGCTCGACTGAAGGAAACACGGAATAGAAGAGAGGGAAATTGAATCTCCATAATTCCGACACTCACGACTTTTCGTCTTCTCCACGTGTCCCCCTCTTCTCCTCCTCTCATCATCGTGTCCTCATCCTCTCCTCCTTCTCTCCTCCTCTCCTCCTTCTCTCCTCCTCTCCTCCTTCTCTCCTCCTCTTCTCCTTCTCTCCTCCTCTTCTCCTTCTCTCCTCCTCTTCATCTCCTACTCCTCTCTTCCTCCTATCCTAGTCTCCTCTCCCCTCCTCTCCTCTTCCTCCTCTTCTCCTTATCCTCGTCTCCTCCTCCTTTCCTTCTCTTCCCTCTTTCTCTCCTCCTTCTCTCCTTCCCTTCTCCCCTCTCCTTCTCGTCGTCTCATTTATACGGATGCTCAACTCGGATAAAGGCCAACATCACGTATGCACAATATAGGCCTACGTCGCTGGCTTTATACACCGCACATACACGCACAGATATCTGTGTATTATTTATAGGGTGTCATAGCCTTTCTTTAAAAAACATATATACAGATATGAAATATATACCATATTCATATATACTATATTATATATGAGCTACAGATGATCGTGGTGGGAGATGAGAGAGTTCTTCTTATTTTACTGCTGCCCGAGCACCGTAGATGACAAGATGAAGGGCCCGAGAGGACTGGATGGGAGGGGTCGAGGTGAAGAGGTGGGAGGCAGGGAGAAACGATGTCACTGCTTGACCACTGGCAATAACAGATAATAATGATGGATGGTGGAAGATGAAGATTCCAGTGATGAACTGGCGCTGCCGTTGAATCGGACATGGAGGACCGGAGGAAGGGAGGATGGACCATTTAGGTCTTATGGATTAGACGAGGACCATCGGAATCGTAATTGAATGTCTCGTGTTATTTCTGGAAACGAGGCTTTCCAACACTAAATGAAGATGCTGTGACTACTATAATCGTTTGAACGATGTGAGTATAGAAGCATGTCACACTATTGAACAACCGATTTAGCGAGTAATATCAAGCAGAAATTAAACATTAAAATTAAACAGGAACTATAATAGGTTATAGGTGGCAAGGTGGTACGAATGTACGAGGTATGTCAAAGCTTTCACTAATCACTATACAAGTCCATGCAAAACAAACTCTGTTAAGACGAATTTAGTCCCAACAGCGACATTTCAATGGGATTAGGCAGTCAAATGAAACATAAAATCTGTGCTTTGTCTCACCTCAAGTAGGCCTGCACTGGACGAGGTTGGTGGTGTGATTCATGCACCAAGGATACCGAATAGACTGTAATTCAACAGAAGACACCTCAAGTGATTCAATAGCTGAAACATCTCATGTGGCCATCGTCAAATTATGCAGATGTCATCTTCTACGTCACTGTTCCAGATCAGTAGATTCCTTCAC
Organism: Bimastos eiseni; assembly: GCA_959347315.1. NCBI lineage: Eukaryota > Metazoa > Annelida > Clitellata > Crassiclitellata > Lumbricidae > Bimastos > Bimastos eiseni. The sequence continues at coordinate 21,021,021 of OY365815.1, forward strand.
AAGATGCGAACACGATAAAGAGCCATTGGTCAGTATACAACTGTTACACTTGACAAGTCTCCAGACGGACGATGCTCTTGATTATGGAGCTAATAAAAGACCGAATGAAAACGACCATTTCCTGTTAAAAATGACGTGAAATAGATATTTATTTCATCAACCTTAAAGACTCATTTTCTTCCTGCAAATTGCCAGTAATCACAATTTCCCAAGATCAAAGATCGTGCGACAGAAACTTTTTTTATTGCGTCCATGATCCGAAGTCGCTTCTAGTTCAATGCAACATTAACTGTATTGTTAAAAACTAGAATGAATGCCGAAGCAAACCCAGAAACGCTGCATCCAGCGAAGCGTAGCAAGATTAATTGCCAAACTGTCAGGCGCCTTCCATAATAATTTAACTAAACAGGAAGAATAAAGTGTCGAATGCGCTATATGTATAATCAAGGTATTTGCGTATATACATGTATGTGCTGCTTTGCATACAATTGGATGTTCAGAAAACATTGTCCCTATCCTAAACTCTGATGACTTAACGAATTATAGACCTATATCAATTCTCCCATATCTCTCTAAGTTACTCGAAAAACTTATGTATAACAGGCTCTATGATTATATTACTAGAATGAAAATCCTTCATCCATTCCAACAAAATGGTTTTCAACCCGGCCATTCCACATCCATGGCACTCCTTAATATCCAAGAGAATATTACCACCACTATTGATAATAATAAATTTTCTATTGGCATATTCCTCGACATTGCTAAGGCCTTTGATTCTGTGGATCATTCTATTTTGCTTGCTAAACTTCTAAATATAGGGATTAGAGGGACCCACTTATCTTGGTTTAAAAGTTATCTTACCAATCGTCAACAACGTGTTGACTGTCAGGGACACTTGTCGAAACGAAAACAAATTAAATATGGTGTTCCTCAAGGATCCATTCTTGGTCCGCTTTCGTTTTTAATTTTCATTAGTGACCTTCCAAACTCTTCATGTTTAGCTGAATTCATCTTATTTGCTGATGATTCCAACGTATATTTTCACACAAGAACTACGAGACTCTTTAGCTCTAGTCAATCAGGAATTACAGAAGATTGCTGAATGGTTCAAGAGTAATCAGCTTTCCCTGAACATAACAAAAACCAACTTCATCCCATTTTTGTGCTCATAGAAAGAAGATTCCTCCTACTCCATGTGCTATCTCAATTGATAATTTTGAGATCCCATACGTGTCATCGGTCAAATTTTTGGGAGTTCACTTAGATCTGCATCTAACCTGGGATACTCACACTGTCCAAATTTCTTCTAAGATCTTCAAAAATGTAGGTATGTTATCTCGCATTGCTTACCTGCTTCCCCTCCACCTACGACTTACCCTGTATTATACACTTGTCCACCCTTACTTATCATAGTGTGCCATGGTATGGGCTTCTAATTATGTTTTTAGGTTGAAAAGACTTGCTACCTTATAAAAAAGGGCATTGAGTTATTTCGGGATCTTTTCAATATACCTCCTTCGGGTCCTCCCTCCTTTTTGAACAACTTTGTATCCACGACTGGATCAAACTAAAACCATACAAATTTGTGAATTCCTGTATAAATATAATTTGCATACTTTACCTCCTACTTTGGATGGCTACTTCCAGCCAATTTCTTCAGGTCACAGCTATGAAGTGAGATCTAATACAAGAGGGGTTTTTGCAAGAACTAACTCACGTCAACTTTCTCTTAAATTTGTGGGTGCGAGTTTATGAGTTTTTTGCAGATTAGAAATTTGTCTAGTCTTTGTACATTTAAAAAGCGACTTCGTATACATGTACTCTCACAGGCCTGCTAATTCTTTATTGTGTGCATTTTAGTTCATTAGTTAAGTTTACATTGTATTTCTAATTATGCCGCATATTTTACCATATCCGTCTGCATATTTATGATATTTCAAAACTATTGGGGGACCTAGTAAGCGGGGCTTCGGCCCTTTTGGGTTTCTCCCTTTCAGCCATTAGTTCTGGATTTTCTTGTATATATGTTGAAGTTTGTTATACCTTGGTTTCAATAAAAGCAACTTGACTTGTTCTCCACCCTAGAACTTTAAAGTTTAGTTTCCTTCCCCTCCACTTCCACTTCTCGTCTCTTTCCCTTCCTTTTCCCTCTCTAAGAAGATCTGTATGTAATCTCAAAACATTCGCTCGTCATTCTAGAATCATTTTAATACATTACTTAATAAGTTTTAACAACTGCTGAACCCATTGAGTCCCCCAGAACCAGAGTACTTTCATTGTGTGAATGTTATATGACCTTGTTTGAAATCGATGCTATTATTTATACCTTTTGTAAGCTACTGTGCGTTGTTTGCTGGCAGTCTATTAAAGAATATCTTTCAATAAAGCATGGTGGGTTAAAGTCATGAAAGCCACAAAGTAATTTTTTCATCACCATGCTTTTAGCGCCTTCGTGGTTCTATATAAATGGACATATACGTACTTAGGGTCTACATACATGACAGCCACATTATTTCAAATCTGTTGGTCATGAGATGACGGTGTCATCACTAGACACCTCGTAATGATGTTCAGCTACTAAAAACGCAGACTCTGGACAATGGATGTTGTTACCACTAGGAATAGGTCATGGTCATCGAACACCGCAACTGTCGGGTGACCTGTGGGCCATAAGTCAATGGCTGGCCAAAATTAAAGGCTCTAAATAAGAAATTTCCTTGAGCAATAAACAGTCAAACAACGGAAGCCCGTTTTTAACAGCAGCGAACCGCAGTTTAGAAGAGAACCAGACACTGAGAGAGAGAGAGAGAGAGAGAGAGAGAAAGTTTGTTTACGTCGTGTAGGATTGTTTGATAATAGAGACAAACAGAGAGACAGAGACAGGGGCAGAGACCGAGACAGAGACAGAGACAGACAGAGAGATAGAAAGTCAGAGATAGACAAAGAGACTTACTGACAGACCGACAGACAAGCCGACAGACAGGCAGAGAGTGAAACAGACAGACAGGCAAACATAGACAAAGACATAGACACAGACACAGACAGAGAGAGAGAAAGAGAGAGAGAGAGACAGAGACAGAGACAGATAGACAGATAGATAGAGAGAGAGAGAGAGAGAGAGAGAGAGAGAGAGAGAGAAAGAGAAAGAGAGACAGAGACACAGAGAGACACAGAGAGAGACAGAGAGACAGAGACAGAGAGAGACAGAGACAGAGACAGAGACAGAGACAGAGAGAGAGACAGAGAGAGAGACAGAGAGAGAGAAAGAGAAAGAGAGACAGAGACACAGAGAGAGACAGAGAGAGAGACAGAGAGAAAGAGAAAGAGAGAGAGAGAGAGAGAGAAAGAGAGACAGAGACAGACATAGAGATAAGAGATGCAAGTGCTTAATTGATCGTGTGTCCTGCAGTGGCTGAATGAGTGCACGTAGACCCCATACATGGAGACCCCCCACATGGACCTCACACGTAGGCCCCAAGGAAGGACATTATATGAGAGTGCAATGCAATATGTTGCGCGGCGGGAGACGCGTGACATCAGAATCAACGACCATTAATCGTCATTAAACTTTACACCTCTTCCGCTCCACAGTCAGCAATCGAACGCTTCTCAGAGGATCATAGATGCGCTATATAAATACTCTATGCACATAACGATTTGCGTCGCAGACCACACTCTTAGAAATCATGTCTGATTACATTAGAAACAACTGTCTGTCAATGCCGTTCATACACGTAGCACAATTCCACGGCTATCCAGTTCTATGACGATGATGATGATGTTGATAACGATGGTGGTGGTGGTGGTGGTGGTGGTGGTGATGATGACGACGACGATGAAGATGACGACGATGACGACGCTGACGACGACGACGATGATGATGATGATGCTATGAAAATAGAAAATTTGACAAAAACGTTGAAATGCGACGTTTTTTTATGATTGACAGTGGACAAAAAAGTAGCTGGGTTTGAATAGCAACAAGCTAGTTAATATTTTGTATGTAATGATTTGGGGATAAATTAAGAGTTAGTTGTCTATGGGTGAAAGCCCATGGTTGTGTGCTCAAGGTCTTAGTTGCTGAATGGAGTGAGACGATATTTTGCTGAAATCGTACAAATCATGAATGTCTAGCATGCCAGAAGACCACGATGAATAATTTGCCTCTGTTAGTTTATAGATTGCGTCTGCTTAATGCATTCACGTTCGGCATGGTTACTTTCAATACATATAATGTATTCTGCAAGTGCTTGGATTTCAGAACCGACATAAAAGCCAAGTGACCGAATTCGTAGGCCTAAATCTTCTTTTTATGCGCAGCCTACTATTCGAGAAACGATGCATTAAGCGGTTGTCTTCTGAACAGCTCGACCGACGGACCGACAAACCGTCGGTCCGTTCCACAGGAGCCTTTGGGACCGATCGACCGACGGAAGATGAGTTGACTGACGGATATAACAGCGCAGGACAGTCATCTGCTTGAGCATTGCGACCAGTGAGTCATCGCCGATGAAATACTGACGTACGAGGGTGCTTGATTACGTCACGCCTATATAGGGTCTATGCAGAATATTATTATGGAGCAGTAAATTCAGCGGATTCGGAAGCAAAATCTGCTTCTGCAAATTGTCATGTAATAAGGAAATAGCATGTTGTGTTAATTGACATAAATATGTACATATATATAGCATGCTATTCCCTGATATATAGATATATATATAAGGAAAAGACAAGCAGAGAATATATATATGAATGCAACTCTGTCGTTCCTTTTAATGGGTGATGCCAGTCATATCCACGTCTGAATAAAGGACGAGGCTGCTAATCAACTTTATCATGACACAGAAAAAACTAAAACGTTTCAAGTAGATAGCATAAGAAAACATAGTAAGTTCTTTGTATTGACTTCGAGTTATACTGAAAGCTTATGAAAAATACGTTACGAGTGATAATATATATTTAGTTGAGTAAACTAGCACACATGTGACGAATTTTGACTTCTCATTGTTTCACACTTTAGCTTTCATATTTTATATTAACAAATAATACCTAGTATTCATTTATACATTGCCGCATAAGGTTGTAAGGTAATGAAGAACATAACTTAATGTATAGGCCTATAAACGATTAATATTCAATTAGGCAGAACGCTGAGTAACTACTTTTTAACCTCTGAATCTTGGGCATTGTTTTCTTAAATGTTGTTCCATACTTGGGATTAGTGTGTATTTGATTGTGAATACTTTTGTGTTGGCACTGGTGTAGATGAATCTGTTTGTGTAGGACATAGAGGAACGTACGCAATGAGGATTGGCTTCAGGAGTAGATTGGAAGTATCTGTTAAAGATTAGAGTCAATGGTTTACGGTCTTATTTATGCATAAATTATTCACTTACTATTTGTTCTAATCTAAGCATCTCCGTCAGTTTGTAGCATAGACATGGACACGAAGAGGCGCTCTATCAAGCTTCATTGACTGACTTGCTTACTTACTTACTCACTTACTGACTTGCTGACTGATTGATTGATTGATTGGTTGATTGATTGATTGATTAATTGATCGATCGATCGATTGATGATAAACGCGAGCACAGAACGAGCATTCGTCGACAAAGTGAACGGGACGTTATAGGAGTCTGCATGGGTAGGTACAATGTCATGTAGTCCAGATAACATTGCAGTAATTAAACGGGGTGTAGGCCTACCATCGTATAATATGAGTTTTCCGTATAAACCGTTCACACGCATCTGAAAAATGTTCCGTATCGCCGGAGTTGTGCTGGGAGCACCTATGAAAAGGTTAGGTTATCTCGGAGGAGCGAAACTCCAGGAGGAAAATCTTCCATCGTAATTGTGATTGTAATGGCGACAATTTATATAGCGTCGACGAAGCAAGCTACTTCTAGTATGCAATTCAACACCATCTACTCTCAGCTCAAATGCAAATGCTCAAAGTTAAGTTAAGAGTGGTTGCTTCGAAAATGGATCGACCAGCGTTGAAGAAAAAGTTCCTCTTCACTTCCTGCTCAATAGTAATACGTTGCTTATGGGTAACCATGCTTTGGCATAGAACCTTATAGAGGTGCATAATACGTGACAAAGACTTACAATATGCGTGACATTTACTTTGCATCATTGTACATTAACAGCGGCGTCGTCGTTGATTCCTCCTCGGAGTCGTTGTTTTGATTGGAACGTGTGTTGGAGTTGCATGTAAACATCTTCTTCCTTCTGTTCGTTGGTCGTAGTTACGACGCCCATTCGCCCAACCGTCACGCAATCAGAGATCGACCGAGACCGAGCATATAGGAGTCGTAGGTCACGGGAGGTCAGTGGTCCGGCGTGGCCCGGTGCATGTCTAGTAAATCAGGTTTAGCTGATGAGGAGGGATCGATGGACGCTCTCGGTCAGTGCAGCGGTCGGTCGGTCGGTGGGGCCCCTCCGTCGCCACTCGCAGCCTATGCCATCACGGAGGCTGAACGACTGTCGGTCGGTCCGTCCGTCGCCACGACGACTGCGGTCAGACGAGAACATTCGCTCCGTTGGGCAATGACAGTGGCAGTGAAGCAAATGATCAGATTGATGCACTGATGATGTCAGCGACGATGATGATGATGATGATGAGATAATGATGATGATGACAACGACAACGATGATGATGATTAAGCTGCTGCCGATGAAGTTGATGATGCTCACGATGATGATGATTGACGACGACAATGACGTCGACGATGATCATGATCATGATCATTATAATGATCATGATGACCTCGATGGTGGTCATGATGATGGTCATGATCATGACGACGACGACGATGATGATGATGATAATAATGATCATGATGGTCAACTCTGATGGTTCATGTGGTGTCGTCATCACCGTGTCGGTTGATTGCAGTTTATAATAAGACCTCAATTGAGACTCGCAATCAACGGATAGAGTCAGGATGAAAGTAGTCTATAGTTCTACTATGATAAGTATAGTGTAATCCAGAAACCGGTGGACAAGCAGGTTGATAGAGATGCGATCAGGAGCGACAGTGCTTTATATAGTTTCTCTCTGTTTTCATCTATCGCTGGCCAATAGCACGCCCTGTCTACGGATCGATCAGTCAATCGATTCACAGAATCATCGATCAACCTATCGATCGATCCAAATAGATCTAATTCAGTTCGTTCGTTCGTCAGTTCATCCGTCAGATTGTATTCGTCCGTTTGTAATTCCAAAGAGACGGTCAGACGGACACAGATTAATGATGAGATACAACACACACACACACACACACACACACACACACACACACACACACACACACACACACACACACACACACACACACACACGCGCGCGCACACATGGTTTATAGACAATATTAGACACAGATCTACACGAACAACAACAGGCAGACAAACAGAACGAACATGTCGTGCATACGCATATGCACACTGCAAAAAGATATACACAAAGATATACACAAAGATATACACAAAGATATACGCAAAGATATACACAAAGATATACACAAAGATATACACAAAGATATACACAAAGATATACACAAAGATATACGCAAAGATATACACAAAGATATACGCAAAGATATACACAAAGATATACACAAAGATATACACAAAGATATACGCAAAGATATACACAAAGATATACACAAAGATATACACAAAGATATACACAAAGATATACACAAAGATATACACAAAGATATACACAAAGATATACACAAAGATATACACAAAGATATACACAAAGACGCACGTAGTCATAGGATGATTAAGGAAGTTAAAAAAAGGCGAAAAGCATGCGAAACTAGGAGAAAGAGATGCGACGATGAAAATTGAATAATTTATACATATATATATATTGGGATGGAATATACACTGTGTACCTGATCTATTTCTGTACGCTGTGCTGTACATAATGTACAAACAGACAATATTAATATACATCAGATAGATTCATAGATGCGTGAGAGATATATATACAAAGCATGCATAACACTCTTAAAAATAATTATGATCATATAATATATAAAATAATAATTATGTCTTTTATATATTATGGCACTGACCGAATGGGTATAGGCGGCCTATAGGTCGATCATTCGGTCGTTCGGTCATTCGGTCGGTCGGTCATTCGGTCATTCGGTCGGTCGGTCATTCTGTCGGTCGGTCATTCGGTCTGTCGTTCAGTCGGTCGGTCATTCGGTCATTTGGTCATTCGGTCATCCGGTCATTTGGTCATTCGGTCATTCGGTCATTTGGTCATTCGGTCGGTCATTCGTTCGGTCGTACGGTCGGTCATTCGGTCGGTCAGTCATTCGGTCATTTGGTCATTCGGTCATTCGGTCATTCAGTCATTCGGTCGGTCGGTCATTCGGTCGGTCGGTCGGTCGGTCATTCGCTCGGTCGGTCATTCGGTCATTTGGTCGGTCGGTCGTTCGGTCGGTCGGTCGTTCGGTCGGTCATTCGGTCGGTCGATGTGTCTGGGGTCGATGAAGATTTGATCCACTGCTTATAGATATTTTATTCAATTCGCAATCAGCTCTGAGTAGATCCATTTCAGCGCCCGACATTTTTATTATTACTGATAAATGCGGAGTAGACGTAGGCCTATATAATATACATATACATGGCCGATGTGTGTGCTGTGATTTATCCGTCGCCTGTGGCTCTCTGCCGCAGCAACCCAAGACCATCATCCATGCTAAGAGCCTGTCTATTAGAGCCCACGTGAGGCTTATACAGCGACGGTCGATTCTAAGCAGATTCAAGGACGATACGACATCTAATCTCCGTGCATATACATATATAGAGTATGTATAAATGCATGTATATATACAGAGTGTATATATATACATATAGTATACATTACACAAACATACATATATACATACATACACATATATACATATATATATATATATATATATATAATATATACATATAGATATAATCCAAACATATATTCATAGATATATATATATACGTGCCATATAAGTTCTGCATGTAACCCGTTTGATTTATTGGACCAACTTCTACTTATAAGAACCCCACGTAGTAGAATTCGGAGAGAAGATCTCTGAAGTCAAACGGAACAATGTGATGGATGAGTCGCACATTCAAGACCACCGATCGCATCAAATGTTAGACGTTGTTAGATTGGATCGAATGCAATTACAACTAGACAGTGGTAAGGTCTGTGTATAGACAAATATATATATATATACATATATATACACTTATACACATGTATGTATAAAATCATCTTACAGGCAGGCTGACATAATCCTTTATATATATAATTATATATATAATCTCATAATTATATATAAAGAACTAAATAAGTCTACATATAGTCCTTTATGACGCCGTGCATATCACACATGCACGATCTGCAAGGCGTTCCTTCACATGTCAGTACAGTTTGTCTTGTATGGAATTGAATGCCCTGGACGCCGTCTGATGCAGCGGAAACTCTACCAACAGACAGTAGCAGTAGCAGCAGCAGCAGGACCACCTCAAAGACCACCATGGCAGCAGAAGCAGGGGAAGAAATCGTTGCTGTCCGGTATTCGCCTCCAGATTTATTGCGGCAGTCGAATACAAAGACAGAGGCCCAACGAGCAGCCAAACAGACATTCTATCAGCCAACGCAAAAGGCTTATGTATGTGTTATTGGCAGGCCTGAAAGAGCCGAGCAGAGCCGAACAGAGCCGAACAGAGCCGAACAGAGCCGAAAAGAGCCGAGGAGAACAGAGGGGAAATCAAGGCAGAGAAGATCGCAGCAGCAGCAGCATACAAGGAAGCAGAGAATAACGAGGCACATGCAGCACCAGCACCAGCAGCAGCATCATCAGCGCAGAGCAAACGGTAGAGGATAGGGAAAGTAATCATCTGTCACGAGCAGCAGAAAACAAGCAGCGTGAAGTGGTCACATCTCTCACATGGTCACGCCGCAATCCCTAGTCAGATGTAGAAGGAAGAGGAGGAGGAGGAGCAAGAGGAAAATTAGGAGGAACAGGAGAAGGAGGAGAAAGAGAAGGAGGAGGATTGTGGTGAAGATAATGATGACGATGAACAGCATGTTGCTGAGCTGATGACGACAATGATGAGGAGGAGTACGACGAAGATCTATGTTGAGAAGGATGACTGATGATTACGAAGATGATGACGACAGCGACGACGATAAAAACAGCGAACGACGATCATTATAACGGCAGGTAGGCCTACTAGTACGAATTATCATAGAATTAACAAGGCTGCCTTTGGGCTCTGGCCGTAGACACGGACCGTAAACATTCAAACAACACAGGCTTTGTGAATATGCGTATCTTCTTAGTAATAGCCCATTATAACTTGGGCGTATAAGCCGTCATAATTATTGTAAAAGCACCATCCGGCTTTTTCGCGGAAAGAGTTGCAATAAACCTGCGACAACATGATACATATGCCTACCGCATATGCCTAGTGCATATGCCTAGTGCATATGCCTAGTGCATATGCCTCGTGCATATGCCTCGTATATAGGCCTAGTGCATATGCCTGCAAGACAAAGCAAAGGTTGTTGTAAAGGCCTACTGCAGCGGTCTACTGCAAAGCCTACTGCGAAGGCCTATAACTGCGAAGACCTACTGTGAAGGCCTACTGCTAAGGCCTGCAAATCCAAATTGCGAAGGCATGTGATATACTGTGATATAAAAATGCCAAATCGATACTCCTTATTCCTAGAGGGAACCACACGCGCAGTCGCCAGAATATGATTTAGATGTCTACCTGAGTGATTGATATGATAGCTTTCTCTCTAATTAGCTATGCTTAATTATCCGTTAATAAACTAGCAAATCCCTCCGGCGTCTGTGGGAGGTCACAACACGAGGACTACACAAATGCACAAGTCTATCTCTCAGTCTGTCTGTCTCTGCCTGACTGTCTGCCTGCATGCCTGTATGTATATCTGGCAGTCTGTCTGTCTGTCTGTCCGTCTGTCCGTCTGTCTGTCAAGCTTAGTACGTCGGTTCGTCGTTCTAGGAAGCGAAGGAGGAGGCGGGGTGGAGGTCGGTGAAGAAAGCAAGCGGAGGAAAATTAGGAGGTGGAGCAGGAAGAAGAGGATGATGTGAAGTAGGAGTGGAGGACAGAGGATGGGAAGAATGGGGCAGGGGAGAGAATGGAGCTGCGAAATAGAATGGAAGGAGAGGGGGTGAATGAGCTTGGGGAACGGGAGGAAGAATGTAATGGAAGTGGAAAGGGAAGGAAGGGGGAATGGAATGGAAAAAGAAGTGGAAGTGAAAGGAAAAGAGGAAGTGGAGAGGAAAGGAGGCACATTTGGGAGAAGCAGGAAAGGGGAATATGAAAAGGAGGAGCTGTAGGTGGAGGGAAATGGGTAGAGAACAGCAGAAATGGTGGAGAGGCAGAAAGGGGAAGCGTTGGGAATGCGGAGGACAGTGGCCTGGCAAAGAAGGGGTGACGTAGAGGATGGAAGCTGAAATGGAAGTGGGTGAGGAAGGGAGGGGAAGGGGAAGGGTTGTGAAAGGAATGAGAAGTGGAAATGGAGGGAAAGGCAAGAAAACTAAACTTTACCTTCCTAGGGACGGGGAAAAAATCAAGTTGTTGCAATAATTTATGGATAATTCTGATTTTACGCAGACACTCGCTAGATATCGCTGGTGGCCATACTTCTGCTGAAGCGTATAGTTTGGTTTGGTCCGCTGGATTATTCTCATTTATTGAGACAACGAAACGAAATATTATGAGCTCGGTCGAGGTCGTAAAGTCGCTACATAAAACGCGCAGACCTAACATTTTACATTTAACGGGTCAGATCAGATGAAGAATGCAGTACAGCGAACAGCTCAGAGCTTCAGGAAAATACTGAAATATATATAATATATACATGTATATATATATATGTATATATATACACATGTATATATATATATATTTATATATTGTGTATATAAATATATTGTTACGTGTCTCTTGAGAGTGCGTTGCATAGCGTTGTATATTGTTTGGTATCTCAAGAATCTTGAGTACGGTTAGAGAATAAAGATGTCTCTGAACATTGTTGGGTCTCTTAGTCTAAGGAGTGGTCATGTAAGTAGCTTGTTGCTCATGCTTGACTAGTTTAATGTAGGGACATCTAGCGGTTACTAAGCATAAACCAATGTCTGGTTGAAATTTAACATGAGCTTGGTGTGTTGCTGTTGCTGTAGAATCATATTATGTTTCAGTAATAATAGTCGAGTCTGGAGAACCGCACCTGCTTTTTTACTCAGGTCTGGCGACTCCTTTGGGGTAAGGTGTTGAGCTGCCAGCTGACTGCCATGTGCTGAGACAACAGTACTGGATAGAATCGTGTCTCTTTCAAGATTACATTGTATTTTATCATACCTCTAGTAAGTCATTCATATTGTCTCGATATTTGAATTACACTGAGACAATATCCCAAATACAATAAAATGGCCTTTGTCCTATAGTCAAATCTGCCAGCGAAATTCATCACTTTAAGCTATTGTTCTGCTATGTATTCTTACCTAAGACACGGATGTGATGTTTCATGGTTGTTGTAGTTCACAGGTTCATAGCTGTAAAGAAACAGAGGAGCCACTTTGATGAACTTCTCTATTTCTGACATAACCAGGCTTCTATCGTCATTACTCCATGGACCACCTTCTAGAATGTTGATACTTGGAATGAATGCTACTAAAAGAAGTCGAACAAAACCTACGCCTAAAAACACAACACGTACGCCTAAAAACTCAACACCTACGCCTAAAAAACACAACACCTACGCCTATCAACACAACACCTACGCCTATCAACACAACACCTACGCCTATCAACACAACACCTACGCCTATCAACACAACACATACGCCTAAAAAATACAACACCTACGCTTAAAAACACAACACCTACGCCTAAAAAACTCAACACCTACGCCCAAAGACACAACACCTACGCCTAAAAACACAAAAAACAAAACACCTACGCCTAAAAAACACAACACCTACGCCTAAAAACACAACACCTACGCCTAAAAACCCAACACCTACGCCTAAAAACACAACACCTGCGCCTAAAAAACACAACACTTACGCCTAAAAACACAACACCTACGCCTAAAAACACAACACTTACGCCTAAAAACACAAAAAACAAAACACCTACGCCTAAAAAACACAACACCTACGCCTAAAAACACAAAAAACAAAACACCTACGCCTAAAAAACACAACACCTACGCCTAAAAACACAAAAAACAAAACACCTACGCCTAAAAAACACAACACCTACGCCTAAAAACACAACACCTACGCCTAAAAACCCAACACCTACGCCTAAAAACACAACACCTGCGCCTAAAAAACACAACACCTACGCCTAAAAAACACAACACCTACGCCTAAAAACACAACACCTACGCCTAAAAACACAACACCTACGCCTAAAAAACTCAACACCTACGCCTAAAAAATACAACACCTACGCCTATCAACACAACACCTACGCCTACAAACACAACACCTACGTCAATCCACAGAACACCTGCACCCATCAACACAACACTTAACGCCTATGAACCTATGTCTAAAAATTCACCTTCCATCATCTACAAATATAAATTTCGATACCTCGAAGTCCCACATTAATCGCCTGAGTCCATAAATATCGCCAGGCCACTGTGCATTTGCTACCTACCCCTCTCGACATGTCTACAAGACAAGAAAATACCTCGTCCACCATGGAGTCAGCCCAACAGGCTCAAACTCACAATCGTCGGATTGTGACGCTGACAAACAGACTGCTGTGTGAAACGTGCATACAAAGAATTAGATTTAAAAACAAATCATTACAAGATGCTGTAAAGTGTCGCTTACCTCCACCTGTTGCTTCTGGTTCCTATCAATCCTGGCTCCGAAGCCAACAACGCAAGAAACGATGCCAGCTTACCACGACAACAGCTGATCCTGGACGGTCTTAAGGTCATCCACCATGTCCTTGAGAGATTGGCCCTGGGCTCCGGAAATCTGTCTGAAGTCAGCCCAGTAAGAGCCTCTGCCATAACATAGTTCTTAATTTTCATCGCATCTCACGTCATTATAATTTAAAATACAATACTAGAAAGCAATTATTGTTAAATAAAATTATATAGTATGGGTACATATGTCAGAACGATAAGCAACAGGGATATCCAAATGGGATTAATGTCTCGCTAGGTAGGAACCATATCCCAGGTTCCCAGGCAGGCAGCAGCATTTGAAGCATTTAGTCCATGACGATTCCACAAACCGACCCCCGAACGATTCAGATAACTTAGCAAATAATTTTTTATTACAGTAGGCCTATTGCACTTAGCCAGTCGCCAAAATCTCAAGTATTCAACCAATTGCATCAATCAATTAATCTATCCATCAATCAGCCAACCAACCTACCAACCAACCAGTCAATCGGTCGATCAATCATCAGTCAATCAATCAACCAATCGATCAATCAATCAATATATCAATTAATCAATTAATGAAACTTAATATAGTACCCATTCAAGATATCCACTCATAGGCGCTTCCGGTCTGACTAAGGCTACAATCGTTACAAAAGGAAAATGCCCTTCGTTTTCGAAGTAAGCTGCCTTCGTAATCGGCAAGGACTACTTCAGTAATTGGTATCGGCAAGATTGCAGTTTTCAGCAATGATTAGAATGCAGATGAGGTTTCATAAGGATATATATATATATATATAAATTGCATATAGAACTACAGGTGTAATAGCAATTCCAGAAGGAAATAAAATAAGTGAAATAATGGAGAAAAACTAAGAATAAGAAGATGAAAAGAAAAGACAGTAAAGTAATAAACAGACCCTTGGTGTTAGGAAGAGAAAACGCACAGTGGGAAATACAGCATGCAGAAAACCATTATTATAATACTTAGAAGTAATAATATTCAAATGAAAAAATCGAAACAATTGAAAGTATAGCACAAATCACCTAAGCAGTGTCCTGTCTGTAAATCATTTATAACGAATGGTAGCGTGACGTTTCTCCTTTATGGGAACCAAGATTGAGGGAGTTGGTGGCTACCCGCGGGAGAAGACCAGAATAAAGGACATGCTTAGGACTTCTAAGGACATCGGAGAGCGTCTCAACTGCCTTGGGCCACATCATTTCAAATAAGGGGTTGTGAGCTGGCAGAAACCTCTGTCACAAAGTTTCTTCAGTTACCAATATTATTAGGGATATTACGCAGGCATTGTCATCATTAATATATAGTTATATCTGCATGATATTATCATCATAGAATACCTCTGAGAATGGCGGTAATAATTGGGACGAGAAGATTGGATTTATAACAATAAGCCTACACGTACGTTGCCATTGGCGACCATCTATCTCGTGGCCTACTCAGCGAAATTGTTAAAGGTGCCGATAAAGCAAGAGAAAATTTAACAAACCAATTATTTTGCGTCCGTACTGGGTCACCCTCGACAAACGTGATCTTTGGAGTCACGAGTTCTTGATATTGAAAAAGATATACAAATCGAAAGATAACGGTTTCAGAAAGATCCGAATGCTTCGTAGAGACCTGTATCTATAAAAGTGTTGACAATGTTGGCGACCAACGATGTAGGCTATGATGACGTATAAGTGTTGATTTTAGCTGAAATATGACGTCATTGCTTTTCATTGTTACTAAACATTGCCGAGGCAGAGGTAACTAGGACCGTGGAGCTGAGACCGCAATTCCTAAAGGGGTCAACATAAGGGTTATGGGCGTGTCCTAGAGTCCAGCAATTTCCTTGCTTTTATTCAGTTTTTAAACTCGTTGGCATTATAACACGATTTGAAGCCCTAACTCAAATTAGCTAACCTGAGCATCATTATTTTATTTTTATTTTGTCTAGGATCTTTCGTGCTTGACATAATGATCCCTTGTAGGCCTAAATAAATGGGTCGCCGGTCGGGTCGGGTTGGGTAGGGTCTGTACGAGACCAGTCTTCTGTGCGGTGGTCCTGGACGGGTCGGGTCCTTAAGAAACGACCTGTGGATTACCATGGACAAGTGTATCGACAGTTGCCATAAATCGAGGCCTTTGATTCGCACAGATTTACTGTAGCTCGGATCGTCGACACAGCGGACCTCTGGTCACCATAAAAAGCGAACCGGGATCCGGTCTTTTCTTTACCGCAAC
Source organism: Bimastos eiseni (assembly GCA_959347315.1). Lineage (NCBI taxonomy): Eukaryota > Metazoa > Annelida > Clitellata > Crassiclitellata > Lumbricidae > Bimastos > Bimastos eiseni. The sequence continues at coordinate 21,037,232 of OY365815.1, forward strand.
ATTCTCCTTTATACCCCACCACACCCCAACGCACAAGTCCTTGCGAGACACACCCGCTAATTCTGTCCACCTGTCTATCTGTCTATTTGCATGTCTGAGTAGGCCTAGTCACTGGTGTACGCCTGCTTATTCCTAGGTCGCTCTATGATCGCCTAAACGTGCGCATGCTTGTCTCCCTCCCAGCCATAGTTCATAGATGCAATAGTATAGTATAGGCCCTATGTGTTTTTGTCTATCTCGCGATAAGCGAATACATCGACCGCTCATGTAAAATAAGCCAGAGATGGTGGTGTCGACCGTGCCGTAATGCAGGTGCCCACAGCGACCGTAGTTTTCTCTTTAATGTATCCCCGTTCAACGGTTGTCGTTCTTCTCATGCTAAACAATTATTATATCTATGGGCAGAACGCACAGAGGACTGCGAGCGGGGGGACCTTCGAGCAGCCGTCTGTCCGTCACACATTAAGAAATGCATGTAACAGGACAACGCGTTTTAGCGGAGGAGGCGCGGGATGAGGACGCGATTAACAAACGGCTAATGGACCAAGACAGCGTGCTTTATTGATTTATAAATGCAGGTTCGTTGCTCCCACGTAGGCAACATATGTATCTATAAAGCGCTTCAGGAGTAGACAATTTATGGCTGTCTTTCATTACATTTTACTCTTATTATTGGGCACATTATAATTTCCATAACTATTATTATTATTATTATTATTATTATTATTATTATTATTATTATTATTATTATTATTATTATTATTATTATTATTATTATTATTATTATTGTTATTTTTATGGGCCTATTTGTTATTATCATTATTATCACGAGACCTTCGGACGACCGACTGGATATGATGGGGTAGGAGAGGGGCTATTGTATCTCTTCCCTAACACCAAGATTTTTTAAATAACAGTGTAACAACAATCATCATTTTGTTGGTGACGATGCTGTCGTGATCATGCAAAAGTGGTACCATTCATATCGAGCAGTCACGGCGGCTGGATCATGCATAGAGTAGGCTAGATCATGTATACCTAGAGCAGGCTAGATCATGCATGCATCGAGTAGGCAAGATCATGCATAGATCGAGTAAGCTAATGCCAGTTTATAGAACTAATATCACACGGGAAATCTCTGCCACCGCAGAATGATTATAGCAAGCTGTCACTGCTTGTCAGTAGCCTCTGCGAATACGTTGTCAATGCAGGCGGGTCAGGTTGTTTTTTCAATGAAAAAATACTTCAATAAAAAATAATTTAAAAAGCCCAGAGGAGGCCCGGACCTCTGCGCCTCGATGGTAGCGACACCACCTTCTTAGGGCTATAGCTGTGCCGATAATAATACGCCTACTTGATCCTAATCGGGTCGACCGATTGTCAATCGGCTTCGATAACAATAATAATCTGTGTCAATTAATAAAATAGCTTTTCTTAGTTTTGGCGGTTAGCCACTCGCCAGATGACGTTGCAGCTCCATGTACCAACTTGTCCAACTATAGGAGCGCCACGCTGCGGTCAGTTATAGGCCTAGGCAATGCCGACAAATTTACTTGTTTTTGTGCTATATATCGTTACAAAGAAAAAAGATAGGCCTATTGATTTTCGAAGTGATCTGTCTTATAATCGGCAACAGCCACTTCAGTTATTGGTATCGGCAAGATTGACAACAAGTGATATCGGTAAAGCACACGCACGGTTGTTGCAGTGCCGATGCAATTAAGTATCTTATATTGTAACGAAATGGTCCAACGGACTTGCTCAAGATCCCAACACAGTCAGTTACCGCCTCGGACGAAGATCGATCAGGTACTCCATGGATCCGCCGACCGCTCCAACCAATCGGCCACCATGACACGCTATGTAAATGTAATAAATTGTTAAAGAACTTGGAGGCAAACTCTCAGAGGCAACAGATTGACATATTAATGTTCTTAATTACACTGTCGTTATAGCTGACAATGCACATTACGCCCATGACTGAATGACGGCTTACAGCAATAGGGCCTAATTATTATTGTTCAGCACAATCATGGAGACGAGAACCTGTTCCGCAGTTCTGTAATTTCTTAGAAACTGGTGGATCTTTTCTGCCTGCCTCGGGCGTTAAAAATAATAATAATAATTGACCTAGCAGTTCCAGATGTTATAATTTTACCTCGTGTGGTATTAGAAATACCTCTGAAAAATTATAAAATGCGCTAAAGAAACAAGCCATCGAGTCTTACATGTATACGAGACTTTGCTGTGGCGTATGTAATGTATGTTTTGGTTCCGTTGTGTAAGAGGTCGATCTTTAATACGAAAAACAATTTACTTCTTTGTTTTAGGACAACGTTTTTGTAAATGTGATGTTTCTGTTACTATTATTTAGAGCTGATCATTTATTCTTTAAGGTTTACCAATAAGTTGTCGAAAATACTCGTTGGAATAAAATGGCGCTCTATACACGTGCTGTTGAATGCACTCCGCAAGTGTTATAGTTGGGCGTTTATTTAGCCTGGAAATAATATAAAATTTAAAGCAGACTTTTAAAATTCTCGGCTAAGAGATCGAAAGGTCTGTCAGCAATGCAATACAACGATAGGAACACTTTCACTTCCAACTTTCGCTGTGTAACTGAAAAACCAAATTATGAACATTGCTTCCAAGATCATTTCATTGCCTGCTCTGACAAGAGCAAGCAGCTTTCAAGACTGATCTAATTGTTTACAAGACAATATTTCTGTTCATCCACGTGCGTGCACGCTACAAAGACTTCTCTCAACTCGACCAGGACCTCTGACTTTCTGAATCTGACTATTCCGTGAACAAGGACAGCCATTGGCATGTGTAATTCTTGACTCCAAATTTCTGAAGCATTATGAAGCAATGCTCCGAGCACCAGCTTATTCATGAGCACTGTGTTAAGTCAGAGGAGTTGTGAAATTCCAAGTTTGGTTCCCAGAGAGGAAACTGTGTTTTGCAATTATATATATTTACATAGACAGAATTATACCAGGGATGTCTGGTGTATTTTCTGAGTAATTTTCTTTACGTCATTATTTGTTATGCTCTGGGTTTTGTCACCTGCTGTTTGAAGTAGATAGCTATTGTGGAGCTCTTATTGAGCGCTTTCCACTATTTTCTCACACTTTTCTGTTTACTTGTTTCTTTTAGATTTTAAGGATGGCAAGTGAAGATTCTGAATTTAGTAATGATGCCCTGGAGACTTTTGTGCAGTTCCTGTCAAAATCGTCTCCCACACACGTGCGTGCCGTTGCAATGCAATACCTGCTTGGCTGCACTGGAACAGACGAGGGAATGAAGCTTATCGGAAATAACCCTGCATGCTTAACATCAGTCATTGTACTGACAGAAGATGAGGAGTTTGATATCTCACGTGACGCATTCAAAAGTCTTGTTAACCTTGCTGCAGAGTCAGACATTTCTGTGAGATTAGCGAGTCTTCCCGAATTCAGCAACTTTGTTTTGAGACTGATGAACTGTTGTTTGTCGGAAGGAAGTGTTCACGCTTACAATGCCTGTAAGATAGCAGCAAATTTATCCAGGTGGGACGAGTGTTCTGTTGTTATAGAGCAGTGCCTGACTGGTGAAGACAGAGACTTGAGCTTGTGTAAAGTTGTTGAAATGTTTTCCAAAGTGCCAGATAGACTAGAATATCTTGCCAGCTTTTTAGCCAACATGAGCTGTCAGCAATCGACACGAAGGCTTTTATTGGACAAGAGCCGATGCACTCTCCAGAGGTTGCTACCCTTAATCCAGTCTGATTCGGTCATTGTTCGTCAAGGAGTTGTCAGAACTTTAAGAAACTGTTGTTTTGAAACAGGTAAATGGCCATTATTATTTATCCAGGTGCATTTGTGGCCTATGATAAATGTGCATAAGAAAGACTTGGTTTGAAATCACATTTAGTGCCTACAGTTTTTGCTTCTTTATTGTTTTTCTAAATAATTTTAAACATTTATTACCTGTATTTAAATGTATGCAACTTTTATAGTTTATTTCTATCTTACAAATGTTATAAACAATGCAAAATGCTTCACTTCTCATCTACATGAGAAATGATTTTACAATTAACATCAACTTTACCACATTTATTTTTGGCTTTATACGCTATTCTTTTAGACCTGCCTTAGTATTTTGCTTAGATCCAAAATTTAAAATAATGTGTTTGTAAACATTTTGTGAAACTTTACACGAGTATAATGTTGGCTTGAGTGATAACCAATACTTATAAATAAAACTAAGTAAGTAAGTATATCCTTTAATCAGACTTCTGCAAACGCACGACATGTACAAATAAACAGGTACGAACAAAGCATCTATATACATAGTATGTCAGAAGTATAAAAATGAGTAAAATGCTAGGATAGCAACTAAGGGCCAGGCAGGAGGACCCATGTACTTCATTCAATCATTGCATTGGTATCCTGTGCAGTTAAGATTCTATTTAAATTGGGACCCATTCCCTATGGTATATAGAGCACTGAACTGCACTGTTCAACAATGGCATCTATCGGCCTTTCAAACTAGAGCTGTTCTTCGTAAACTTTTCTTGGCTTCTAGTTTTTGGAATTCTTTGAGATTGCTATTGTGCTGGGTTGCTTGTCGTATTTAGATCTCTGTTGAAGACTTGCTTTTGTCAAATTGTTTGTCCACCATTGACTGTCATGTCAGACTGTTCTATTTTAATGATTGTGGCTTGGTTTTACTGTATCATTGGTCTATGCTATGTGCAAGATACATCATAGAAGTTTGTCAATATATTGATAATTTTTGATGGTTTCATAAATCTGCAGTCTTCCTTTTCTTTTCTGGTAGAGTATCATGAGTGGTTGTTAAGTGAAGCTGTTGATCTTCTTCCACGATTGCTGCTACCTCTGGCTGGACCTGAGGAGTTTGATGATGATGACATGGAGAAGTTGCCCGATGATCTGCAGTATCTGGGGGATGATAAGAAAAGGGAGTCAGAGGCTGAAATTCGAAAGATTCTGGTTGAAACTGTTAATAAGGTATTCTTAATCATGAGAGATTCTGCTCTTTTTAAGTTCAGATTTGAGGATAAACAATACACCATCTATTCCTTGTGTTCCAGTATTCCTGCTGCATGATAATAGTAATAAATATGATTAAATATTATAGTTGTTTCTGGAGTGAATTAGATTATGTTTTGTGCAACAATGATTCCCCATCTAAAGTTTAGATTTAGCTACATTTTACTCTTCTTGCCACCCTCCACAATCTTTTACTGATGCTAATAAAATTATGATATATGATTAATTTAAAAGTTTTTTAAGCTGTAATGTTGGTCATTAATTTTTAGCTGTGTACAAAAAAGATTTGCCGTCAGTATGTCAAGGACAAGAACGCGTACGTCATCATTCGAGAGCTGGACAAGTGGGAACAGTCGCCAGCAGTTCAGGTTGCAATCGAAAACCTCGTTCAGGTTTTGATCGCTGATGAACCAGAAGAGGGATTTGAGAACTTGGACTCAGTTGAAATTCCTGAACATGTAGACTCCAAGTTGAAAAAATGGACAGACACTGATTCTCAAGAACCTAAAATTTAAAAGTTACTAACATTTGATGAAAATATGCATCAACAAAATGTGTTGCTGATAAATTAATTGTTAGATACTGGGACAATTTTTTTCTCAGTTGGTGAACATCAGCCATTGTTACAAAAACTTCAATATGGCTTTTATATCCTGCAAGCCTACATATTTACATGTATATGAGTGAAGGCGTTTCTTTTTCACCCGGGGTTTACGAGCTGAGAATGCATCTGAATGGTTATTCGGTGAGAGGTGCTATATAAATCTAAAGGTATGATACGACTGTCAGGTGTTCAATTTAAATTTAATATGAAGGAAGACTGAAGAAATTCAAGTAATATAAGATGTATGATTAATCCCATTGGCCTTTGTCTTGATTGACACATGCAAGGCCTAATGTATGAAGTACTTTGTCCTTAATGTTTTTAATAATCTTTCTATGGATGGTATCAACAATTAGTTAGATTTTGCTATGCTTAGTCTCCTTGATGTTGCTTTATTCGATGATGACAGGTGGACATGATAATCAGCCAAAAGCTTAACCCTTTAACGACCAGAGTGTACTAAAGTGCAAGGCATAATCAATAACGCTGGTCGTTAAAGCCAAAAAGCGAGCAAAGTGGTGATATCAGACATTTGAACCTGCCTAAGAGTTGGAGAACCAGTAAAGGAAATCTCCCATTATCACTACTGTAGTAAGTGTACGTCTAACTTCTTTACTGTGCTCCGAGGCAGATTAAAACGACACCAGGTGTCAATAGCATATGATGAAGTCAAAACAATGGGAGCTGTCATTGGTCAAAGTCAGGCACCAGAGTCTTTATTTTGAAAACTGGCTAGATGTGTCTTATGTGGCCTCAACTGTAGTTTATTTACAAATTGCTATTTGAAAGCCATCTAGTTAGTTATTCAATTGAAATTTATAAAAGAATGGTACACAAACTCTTGGCCAAAACCACAAATTTCTAAGCTTTTGGATATATTATCTTTTCTGGAAATCCAAAATACTCTAAATTTACTCATGTTTGAATGATTTAAGCATGTTGCCCTTGGACCTGTAGCAGTTTATTTGAGCATCTTAAAGAAAAATTGCCATAATATAAGTGATATTTCTGAATGATGATTGAAGATACAGGGGCTTTGCCTCTAGACCCGCAATCATGACCGACCCAAACTATGCGCATTTGCTGACATCCTCGGACTCCTCACCATGTCCAAATACACGATTTATTACTGGCGCAAGCCAGAAATTAATTAAGGGCAAGTCGTGCGATGTAATATTCATGCTTCCAAGTTTCAAGACCTTCATTTAAAATCTGGGATTTGCTCATTGTCGTTCCAAAGTCCTAATAAAGACATGTATCGAGTGTTTATGGCGAGGTAGACAAGCAGGGAAAGAGTCGCTTTAGAAGGGAATTGAGTTGGTGCTGGGTTACCTGCATAAGTTCGTATGGCATAATGCCGATTAGATCAAATGTAAGCATTGGTGATCAAAGTGTTTTGTCCATTATCTTCATTTGATTACGTTTAAAAGCTACATTTGTTGTTGTTTTATGTTGTATATATATATATATATATATATATATATATATATATATATATATATATATATATATACGTGGATAGTTGATCTTTTACACAGGCGGCTATGTAGGCCCTATCTTCTATAAATTCTATAGATAAAAGTGTACAGTAGATAACATTAATTAATAGGCAAACTGTTACAATAGCCGCCTGTGTATAAGATCAACGATCCATGCATATGACAACTCTCTATGTAGGCCTGTTATACACAATATATTATAGGCTTAAAACCTGTACTTAACAAATAATAATGAAAGTTAGGGTAACTAATGGCATAGATGATACGAACATTACAGTTTAATTATTATTCTCAATTAATTGTGCTACTAGCGCATGTAACGTAATGTCATGAAAATCTTCGGAAACTTCTCAACGTCCACAAAAGCCAGCTGTGACGAATGCCGTGGCCGCTGGCACTCGAGGCCAAAAGTAGCATGGCAGCACGGCAACACATTAAAGCAGTCGTCTTGACTACTGCAACAACTTGCTGTTTTGTGCGCAGAGGATGCTATTGAAGAAAATTCTAAGTCTGCGAAACACATCAGCCAAATTCATATAAACCGAAAATGTAAAACAAAAACCAATTTTCCACTTTCATTTCGCAAAAACCCAAAACCTATTTAGGCCTAAAACAAAAGAGACTTTCGTTGATGTTTAGATCTTGGAAATCAGAAAACCTTAGACCTTTGATCTTACACCTGCACTCTTGATGCCATTGCTTTTTAAAGCTATAATTAATGCACATGTTGTTTATAGTCGTTGACGAGCTGTGATTATAATAATTATAAATAAGTTTCGATCATATTAATATTAAAACTGATAAAGGCCTGCATGTTCGTCACGGACTCACGGGCTACGTTGAACACTACCTACATGTAGGTCAGCAAAGCTAGGCCTAACAACGCCATTGCAATGGGTTAGGTCGCCATGGCCAAAGCCGAACCTTCAGGTAGGCCTATATGGCATCAATTCCGTTGTGCAATTACACTGAAGATGATGTGTTTACGGTGTAGGACTATTTATATAATTATTCGCCATACTCAATAATTGCTAATTCTGCTTTTAATTTCCACAGAAACCGGCTGCGCGAAAGACGGCAGAATGAATTATGGTTTTAAGTCTTTTAGAAAGACAGTGCGGAAGTGACGTCACTGTTTTCAACTGACGATTTCTGGCGATCGTTCAGGAGACAACTCACCAGCGGCTTGATCGTCGCCTGAGCTTTCTTTGATGTACTGGGGAAGGTAGTTTAGAAAGACCGAAACAAAAGAGGTTGGTGCCAATGAGGCAAGGGGAGTCACAGCGGCGCACCAGATGTGTCCCTGGACCTCGGGCTGGTCTCCACATAGGCCTACGCAAAGACCAGCCACGATGCCCAGCCAAACAGAAAGGAGCCCAGGCTGCTTATTGTCTCCCTCCTCGTCTTATGGTAGGCCTATGTACGACGGCGTCATCTACTGGGAGGAGGAGGCGACTGGAGCGGGCGCCCTGCCGAGTACATTGCAAGGCTGGAGTTCATCTCCCTGATGGTCGTCCACTCCATCGCTCGCTATGTGCTTCCCGAATCCCTCACCGTGACCCTTGGCAAAGGCGCCGATCACTAGCTTTCCCTCTCCGCCGAGGCCGCCCGTCAACGAGTATGTCTCGATCTTCTCTCCCAGCTCGTACTCCTTGCTGTACTTGCTCTTCGACAGGCGGTCGGTCGTCTTCTCCTCGTGCTTGGCCTTGACGAGGATCCGGTTCTCCTTGATCACCTGGACGGTGATGTCGTGCGGCTTGAAGGTCGAGCCCATCTCGACGACCAGGTGCATCCGTCGGTGTCCGTTCTCCTCGCGAAAGATCGGCACGCCGACCTTCTCCTTCGACGGCGTATCGGGAACGGGACTGTTGGAGGGAGAGCGCGACCGCGACGAGGCCAGCGACCCGTGCGAGTGAGACGGGCTCTGGATGACCTTGCGTAGATTTAGACTGGTTGGCGGCAGTGGTGCTTCGACGATGAGTACGTGGTCTACCGTCAGGTAGGACTTCAGCTTCGAGTGATCGACCTCCTTCGGTTTCTGGATTTTTCGACAGTATTCCCTCTCGACGCTTACTCCGTTCTCGTCCTCCTCCAGCTTCGTCGCTCGAACTATGATCCGATCGCCATCCGTCGTGACCTTGATCGCCTTTGGATCGAATCCGTTCACCTTGAACCGGATCTTGTATCGTCTCCCTGTGTCTGGATAGTCCAGGAATAGCGTGCGCATCTTTTTGCTGTCCAATATTTCAGTGCTGCCACGTCGCCTGGCGACCAGCGGTTCGCTCAAGGATTCCTCGCTGCCCCAAACCTTGTCGCTGGGGTAGAGTTCGAGGAACTCTTCCCTCATCCGCTCCACCTGTCTCTCCCATTCCCTTTTCTTCTTCCGCATCTCCGTCTCCACTCGCTTCTCCATTTCGCGCAGCCGCGACGCCTGGCGTGTTTCGAACGTCATGTTGTCATGGACAACGGGGACGTTGACAACGTCACCCACAATTCCAACCACACAGTTGGACGATGACGCCGACGAAGCCATCGTAACCCCCGTACCTTTGGCAGCCACGATTAAGTCTTGGTAGTATCTCGGCCAAAAGAACTAAGAGAGGCTCTTCTTACCTGAAACACCGAACACAGAACGTCAATGATGATGATGATGATTAAGTCGATGACGACGACGATGATGGTGATAATGCTGATGTTGATGATGATGCTGCTGATGATGATGGTGATTATGATGATAATTGGAGTGATAATGATTGGGGTGATGATGATTAGGGTGATGAATTGAGGTGATGATGATGTTGATGTTGTTGCTGCTGCTGATGATGATGACGACGATGACACTTTCTCCATGCCTTAATTTAAGGACGCCTATAGACGATCAAGACACCTAACAATAATTATTCTTTGTAGTTAGTTATATGTATTATAAATCTGTGAGAGAGAGACACATTTTTATTGCACTTCTGAAGTTCCAGTAGACAAACATGTTACAGAATTTCATAAAGAAATAATATACTAAATGTACATCATCGTTTCATTGCATTCAATTGACAAAATCAAAAGGCAGACCCAAAAGAACCAATGGTTCCGATTACGGGTCACCCTACAACATCAGTACCGGTTAATATATATATATGCACACAGATACACACATATATATATAAATATATCTATATATATATGCACACAGATACACACATATATATTATTATATATCACCCATTATAGCTAACCCAGGATTTGAAATTGTAATAGGCTTAATACTCACTGTTATAGTCAGTCGGCACAGCGCGTTGCATTTAATTATAGCTACTTGATTGGACATTTTTATATAAATTAAAATTTATTATAATCGTCGTTTGCGATTAAAAAGGAGCAACTGAAATAAATAATTCGATAGCAACTTTATATATATATATATACATATATATATATATTTCTATATATATATAGAATGACCTGCCCTCATTGAGCGCAGAGTAAACTATGATATCAAAGGAAGTTTTTATTGCTCCTATATCATGACAGTTCAGAGAATGCCGCTGGCAATTGACTCTCCATCTCTAGTGCATAGCAAACTATTCTGTTTTTGCGTATTATCACGACAATTCCGACACGTTGGTGCAATGCACATGTCATGTATACGGGAAATTAAGCCTCTGCTCATGGCAGTTTTAGTAAAGGATGGGACGAAAGGAAGTTGGATTCTCTAAACTTCTAAAGCGCCATGTCACATCTAACACACACATTTTGATGTCGATTATGTTAGGCCTACAAACCTTGTAGCCAAATCTCAGTTACGCTGCCTACATAAGAATGACAAAATATTAATATAATATAATATTATCACCTCTGTCACCGAACCTGGAAGAAGACTACCAATTGTTCATTGTCATCTCTTCCAGCCCATGTATGTGGCAGAAATTTGGTGTTTTCTATATCTCTCGCCCAGCCAGATTTGGAATGGCCTCCCTTTGACGCTCCGCTCCCTTTTTAGAATTACCTCTCAGGCATTTCTCTCTCATCTTAAGACTGTTTTACCGCTAAGTAGTCACCTCGAAGAGGCGCTATACACATGCAAATTCTCGTGATGAATGAATGAATATTAGTTTCACTGGAGTAACGCAATATGATATCGCGCTATTCTAGTGAAAACTAATTCGTGCAAACTGTATTGGGATCGGTCTACGTTTGTGCTCAAAGTAGAACTGTGATGTCACTTTAGGCCAATAAAACATTTTATTATGGACTTTATCATTGTTATATTACAGTCAATCAATTTGTTTAACTACTTGGTGTTAACTCATTATCTAAGACAACATGTGTGACTGACATATGCTGAAAAACTGTAACAGTCAGATGTCTAGACCTGCTTTACTTTTTTACTTCAAATTTTTTTGTTAAGAAACACGCATAGAACTTACATGTGAAAGGATAAAGGAGTAGAAGACATGACCAGTTTGAATAAAGTTGTCCTATGGAATACCATAGATAATCTTCTATATTACTAAGAAAAAGCTGATTCTTTAGCATTTTACGAAGCAGTTGGAGGAGTGTTGCCGCCGGCTTCCAAACTGATATATATATATTATATATATTATATATATATATATACATAGTGTATGTCTTGTTGCAGACATTCAATGCTTTTTCGATTTCGACCTTATAGTTAACTATAGTTAAGACCACTTCATCTTCATATTCATATTATAAAACCAGTTTCTATAATTATCATTTCTATGTGTAAAGATGTTGCAATTGGGTAACCTCGTAAGCAGGACCAATTGCCTCAATATCTCGACTTTGACTGTTATGCAATATTGTGAAAAGAAGTGGCAATAAAGCTTATGGTTTTAGTTATTCCTTTATATTGCCGACTAATTAGCATATCCATGTTGCTAAAATGTTAAGTCAAACACTTTGGACTACCCTAATATTTATAAATGATGTAGAAATTACACATCAATAGAGCCAACTCATTAGCGTATACATGTCCCTATATATATATATATATATATATATATATATATATATATATATATGCATGCATATTGTGTTCATACATATTCTAGTGCCTGTAATTACGTTTGGGGTTGCGCTACACACTGTTGTAGAATGCTTGCAATCTAGACGTCGCAACCAAACAATAATAATTAGGGTTGAATAATTAATTGAGGTGGAATCACACAGGTCACTATAGAGCTCTCTTTCGTTGGTCCTTTCCAGCTGTCCATACTCCCTCCTCCTGCTTCTCATCCTCCTCCCTTTCGTCTTCCTTCCCATCCTCTGGCTCCTTGTTCTTCCTCGTCTCTTCTTCATCTTCCAATGCCTCCTAATATACCATGCATCCTCTTCTTCCTGCGCCTCGTGTGTCCATCCGCTGGCATTCAATGATAATATATCCTGTCAAAGTAGCAGCAGCAGCAGCAGCAACAGCAGCCCCATCAACCGCAGCAGCAGTAGTAGCATAGCTGCACACAGACCGCGTCGGTCCTCATGGACTGCAGTCGCCAGCGCGCACGGACGTGTCCGTAACACTGGCACGAGACGCTGCTATTACGTCGTCTATATGTATACACGGTGAATGGGAAAAAACGAACCTTCAGAATTGCTCTAAGCCTATAGCAATTTGTGCAATAATTTCTACATTTTAATTAAATATGGAATAAAACTTAAGTTTGATGATTATGAAGCGCATGTTCATTAGCTATAATGTGTGTTCGAAATGCACAGTAATTCTGATTTTGGCGCAAATATTGTATTATTATTATTTTTCTGTCCTCTCCTCTGAACGTCATGTTGTATTAAATGACGTCACTGTGACGTCAATTTTTGACTGTTACATCGCATTAATAGGCCTGCTTCCATGATACTTCCATGATAGTTGGATGTAACAAACTTTCAATCTCAATAACCAGAGGCGGCGATCTCGTTTGAGAGGTGGGGGCTCCCAATAAGAGGTGTAGGAAATGTGGGTGGGGGGATTTGTTCCCCTCGACCTCCCCCGGAATCGCCGTCCCTGTCAATAACATATCTAGTAGTTGGCATTTATTTTCATAGTTAGTGTAGAGATTCGTTTTTTATCCGTTCACAGTGTATATATGTAGGGCGGAGGTTTACTTATGGAGCATCACCACCAACCACTGGTCATGCTGCTGCTGCGTAGGCAGCATCCAGGCTGAGTCGCGAATGATGGGAGGAGGATTCCCGCCATTTCGGCGGCATAGAGGCAACCCTCACTGACCAAACGCAGGCACATAACCGATCAATGTCTCGCCAATAAATATAATACATGTAGCGTATACAGTTGCATATAATATCTTTTATACACAGAAAGATAGGCAATTATATGCATATATATATCCCATAAAGAATATTGTGTGGGTGTGAGTGTGTGGGTGCTTGTGTAAGTGTCTGTTTAATAACAAGAGATCTGGATAGACGAGGCGTGTAGAGATTGCGAGGGGAGATGGGAAGAACGTGCCATGCATGGCGGTGTTTCGCGGCGGCGGCGTGGCGTGTTTATTCAACCCCTAAATGGGGGCCAGTGGCGAGCGTAGGCTAGGCTTAGGCCTACGATGAACCTACTCAGTTGGGCTACTTGGTGACTAGCTAGCCGTTTAACTGATTCAGCAGCCATAATTTTATTGCTACGTGCATCTTCTCTCTTCCCCACCCAGTCTTCGTCCTTGTCGCCAACGGTCCGCCCCAAGCATTACAGTGGCAACCGATGTCACTGACCCCGGTGTCTATGGCCGAGGGGTGAGGCTCCAGGTTCCACTTGACACGCTGTTAAATGCGTAATGAATAGACAGGCCAAAGGAGTCCGAGGCAATGTAACAGGTGGTCGATGAAAACACACGCCATTGACGTCTTTGCCGCCATTAAGGTCACGCTTGCTACATTTTGCCTCTACTTCTTATTTTGACTAAAATGTAATTATGCAATAATATGATTTACAGTTTATTTTCAATTAAAGCTTACGCTACTTTCAAACAGATATGATAATTATAAAGTGTGTCATAAACTATATTCAAATCGATCGTCAAACATTTTGCCTCACTTATCTGTGGACGTCTTATGACTCAGTTTGTGCTGGTGTAAACCAACAAAACTGCTACACGTCATCACGGCCTGATGTGGGCCAACACTGTTCAGTTAATACAAGGAGGAGCAGGTGCTTCCTGTGTTGCCCATATTTGGGCCGCACGTGCCCATAATATCCCAAACCATGATCGCAATGAGCACCGAGGCTTTCTCATTTTCTGATCCATTGTTCAAAAATTTTCTTCGCTGTCCGCTTCGATTGTGCTTTGCTTCGTAACTGAGGTCATAACTCAAGTTTCATCTTTACAAATTGCTAACCATCTAATGCTTTCTGGCATTTTCAATCCACGCTTCTCGTCTTGTCTGAAGGATTATGTTTATGGACTGAGGCTTGCCTTCGAAGCGACCATCGATACATATCAACCGTAGTATATAGATTCCGCAGTATAGGCTTAATAGAAACCGTGCAATGAATGCAGCCTTAACACAACATTGGAATTAGAGTTGATGTAGTGGAGGAAAAAAACAATCAATTAATCTGTTTTCTCAGTCAAATCCTTAAACACGTTATCTTTTAGCACGCGTTTTAGAATAATCTATAGATCGACAGAGTTCGACACAGACGTTTAAAACGAATACTCTTCTGAAACATTTCCATGGTCTGATTAACTTCAGACATCTGACCAGCGCTTAAGAACTGTATCACTGACCCTCTTATAACCTTGAATTAAACAAAGCATAGGCCTAACTCATAATAAGCGTTCAAAACAGGATTAACAGTTGCCAAGCTGATAGAGTCCGCGCTGCGCAATAGTTATTGAGAACAGACTGATTACATATAGTTATTGCGGACGATTTCACGCATTTGCACACAGTGATTGTTGATTTTTGGCGACACTTTTCCATATCGAAGATGATTTGATGTCGCCCTCCTCCTTTCTCCTGGCTTGGGACTGGGACTGTCAGAACGCGAGCAATGAAGGGGTTTATTTGCACATTCTAGTTGTCTGGTAGTAATAGGGACGCTCGATCGTCAGTGACTGGTGTGCTGGACTGATAGCCCTCAGGTCAGGGGTTCAAATCCTGGCCAAGGCAGCTAGTGATTTAGAGATGCCTATTCCATTTGTACCTAATCTAATTAAGCTACAATGAGTACTTGCACTAACCGTATACACTGTCAGAGGGGAAGATGAGACGGCGAGGAAAAGAACTGACCATCTGCGTATACCCTCATACGTGTATATATGCCGATGCTAAGCAAACGAAGTCGTTTTTTAGTTCACACCCTTGGCTGCCTCTATGACTAGCTTGAAAGGCTGCTCTTCAGCTTCTAGCTTCCTCTGACAAGCTAACAACAGAAATTGAGTAAAATTCTACAATTACTATCGTAATTGTAGAATTTTCCAAGCATTTCCCGGATAATTTTGATATTTAATATTAGTAAAATCTTCAACGACTCAACAAACTCTAAACAGATGAAGATGCGATGTTCTATTGAACCCATGAGGTCATGTGATATTGAAGCTCGAAGGTATACAGCTGTAACGCTCTTCCAGGTTGGGGTGATGATGTCACGTCTTGTCTCATGAAGTCATTCCCCCATGCCCTACCCCTCCCAAGTAATCGACCAATTTCGATTCTATAATAATGACACAGGCCCATGGTAGACCCACCCGTTCTTATGAGTGACTCTCCTTTCGTCATTTTTTAGGCTTGATCTATGGTGCTATGGAATTGCACAAGAGTCGCTTAAGATTATGGCAGATAAACAGAAGAGGCCACTTTGCGGACGCTTTTGGATGGCTCCCAATTAATGACCATGGGACAAGATAAGGGCATGTATAAGCGATATATAGGCAGATATATTATTTACTATATACCTAGCATCAGCAGTAGTAATCGTAAACGTCTAATTTACAAAGTGCTTCTCTTGCAATCTAAGTGCAAAGCACTGGATTATCCACAATCGATGGTCCAGTCAGTCAGAGGGGTTTAACATATGCATCAAATAGAGATCCAAGTTCGGATATCAGATGTACAAGAGGGAGACGGAGATGGAGACGGAGAGGGGGAGGGAGAGGGAGAGACAGAGAGAGAGACAGTGAGAGGGAGAGAGACAGAGAAAGACAGACGGACAGAGACAGACAGACAGACAGATACAGTAAGCAAGACAGAGACAGAGACAGAGGAAGATACGGAAGACATACATGACTGGCGACTGACAGCCACAGATGAGAACACAAATTGCGACAGACTACCATGGAGAGTGACCCTTCATCAGATCTGCGTGTTCATTTAGCCATAGAGACTCTGAGCCATAGAGACTCTGAGCCATAGAGACTCTGAGTCATAGATACTCTGAGCCATAGAGACTTTAGCCATAGAGACTTTAGCCATAGAGATCTGTATGCACCTATAAAAGCATCTGCAAATAATGTTCTTTTTCGCCGGAGTTTGAATGGGGCGTCTCTGAGCAGGGATGTGGTCTCGAGACCGCGGTCTTTGTCTCGAGGTCGGAAAACTGCGGTCTTGGTCTTGCTCTCGAATGCATCGGTCTTGGTCTCGGTCTCGGTTTCGAATGCATCGGTCTTGGTCTTGGTCTTGGTTTTAAAAAGACAGCATTGGGATCGGTCACCGTCTTAAATTAGCATTCTTGTTCATTTGCTGTATCAGAGCAGTTTTCTGACATTTTTCGGTTATTTCGATTATTACAGACACCGGATGTTTAGGCCCTACGCGATTGTTATTGATTTATGGCGTGCTGACCATCTACATAGACACGTTACTATGGGCAAAAAATGCATTTGCTGGATCAGCAATTTAAAAATTTGCTGTCACAAATTTCAAGGTTTTGGAACAATCTAATAATTATGTGGTCGGCCACGTGTAGATACTGTTAACTTACAATTCCGAGAACGAGTACACCATTGGAACGGAACGTCAATGTACTTGTTGAGATGTCTCACAGTATCGATTGGTAAATGTGAGAGTATCACACCATACTTACAGTATACGATAGGTAAATACCTTAAGTAATCTATAGTGTGATATTCTCAGGCCAAAGCCAAGGGCTGAACCTGAAAAATTTCAGACTGACAGGTAAAACTGTTTCTAGACCATTATTAAGATTAGTACTTTTTCAGCAATAAAATTAATGTTTTAGGCGTGTTATTCCGTTTAACGTCTTAATAAATTGAATTGTTTATAAAAAGAATATCGGTCTTGAGCTTGGTCTCGGTCTTAATTGTACTTCTTTGAGTAGTCATCTTGAATGAATGAATGAATGAATGAATGAAAGAGAAGCAGACACTCAAACAAAGAAATGAATTGGAAAAGTATCTTATCCAGCAAATGATTGATGGATGGCGCAGATTATGCATCGTTATTGGAATTGTTATCTAGAAGTATCCATCCCGTTGGAAAGCGCACTCTTTTTTGTCATGGAAAGACCATTTGGTTAATGCTCGGCATCACTTTTGATGCATACATTGGTCATACCATGTGAGATGGTATCTCACATTGGTCATACCATGTGAGATGATCGTGTGACCATCACAACCAGCTGAGAAGGTACACTATCGACCCTCTGCAGTCGCTCTGGTCAGTGGTCAAATAAACAACGTCTGACGTTGTTCATTATAGATCGAGCCATTCTAAAGACTTCTGACAATTTAAATAAGCCGGACACTTCTAACCTTTAGTCAACTCATTTGTCATTGCCTTGATCATTAGTTTCTGGCTCTATATTCCTTAGACAAATAACCAAGTAAGAGATGCCCTGCAA
The DNA here is from genome assembly GCA_959347315.1 of Bimastos eiseni. Lineage (NCBI taxonomy): Eukaryota > Metazoa > Annelida > Clitellata > Crassiclitellata > Lumbricidae > Bimastos > Bimastos eiseni. The sequence continues at coordinate 21,055,223 of OY365815.1, forward strand.
GTATAACGCCTTTGAATTGTTAACAGAAAACTACGTCTATAGTGGAGATGATAACTACGTCTTCTGTTAAATATACAACGTGGTGCAATGCTTGCACGCTCTATAGCAGTAATTGTTATGCACGGTGACTGCAGCCCACACGAAGACGCGATATAGTAGTTCATTTACATTGCAATTAGACGAGACAATTAGACGAGGCAATCAGACGAGGCAATTGGCTTCAAGCGTGTATATAATATAATTAATATAATAATGCGCTCAGTCTCCAGTTATCACCGTTCGAGAAAATAAATCAGTAAACGATGATGCCACGCCACACGCGTGAATATACATGTCCGATAGGCCTATATACATGCTACATCCATAGGCCTATAATGATTTTGTCATTATTGTGAGTTCAGTATTGCTTGCCTCACTAGCACTATGCCGCACGCGTATTTATCTGCTAAATTAACGAGTCTATGCGCACGCAAAGGCCTATTTCTCTTCTTTGCTTGTTATTGAAGATGCATGTATGAAACTGTTAAATTAAATATCTAGACGATACACCATTCATAGAAGAACCAAATCTAGCCTGCACTTTGTTTGAACACGAATACGTTTATGGGTAGCTATGAGTCTAAACCATTCCGCAAACCAGCATGATTTCTTCTGTATACGTCAAGGCGTATACCCTAGGCCTTGACCAGTCACGATCGCTGTCTATTGTCCATCCTCACGTTCAACTGTTCCCCACTGGCTCCAGTTCCTCGTTTCCTCTTCCAAATGGACGACGTCAAATTTATACTCCCTAGATTTTAAATCTGTAACGTTTTCTGTGTTGAGCGAACACCTTTTGCAGGAGAACGCCCAGGGTCTGATTTTCCGAGAGCCACGGGGGGTTGGTTGGTTAGGGGGTTAATTGGACCTCCCATCTTCATCTACAAAGGTTTTATATAAAGCAGAATTCTTCAGAGTCCGATAAATGCTCAGCATCAATCTCACTGCTAGTTTTTTTTAAAATCCAACCATGAAAATGCTTAGGGTAGCTAATATATTTAATGACAAGCTAACACCGTATAGCTATCTATCTAGGATTAAATACAAATCAAAGACCAATCGGTCTAAACAGAATACAGATTACAGACAACTATAGGATAACGTACAGAAAGAAAAGCGTAGGCAAACAGACAGACAAACGAACTGGTAGACAGATGTCCAAAGTGACAGAGTCATTTGAAACTAAACCAAAAAGATAAAGATCTACGAGAACGAGAAGAATAAAAAGCAGTATAATTATTGTAAGCGTTGCCGTGAGCTAGGCCGTCAGACTTGTGGTAGGTACACTGTAGGTGGTTCTAGTTTAACGACACTGTTGGTGTGATAGCATAGACCATTAGCGTTGCCCTTCTCCTTTATCCAGGCATGTGACTGGCACCGACGGAGTTCCAGGCTTGCGGTGTGAGTACCGATGATTATAATGATGATGATACTATTTGTTGCTGTTGTTGTTGCAGTGGCTGATGATGACAATACCTGAGGCAGCAATTTATATAAAATATTAGCAGCTTCATTTTTTTAGCCTCGGTTTATGAGGGCGAGTGGCGATGAGTCATCTCCCTCGCCGTTTCACCAACAGTGTCAGTGTAAACAGATCACTTTCAGAAGAAGCAAACAGCTAGAACCAAATATCTGACAAGGATTTGAAACAACATAATAATTATTATATAGGCCAATGTGTATACCCCTCAATTGACAACCCAGCACGTTAACCACTACACTATTGAGTGCCCCAATAACCAATAATAACCTCGATGACCAGGTACTAAAACAGCACTTACAAACTTGCATACTGATACAGCGACAGTATGGCGTACAAGCATAATTTATGGATTTACGGATATACAGACACTGACAGGAAGACATCATTTTGTAGATCAATGTTTTGCCTATACATGTTGTAAAGGTCATATGATGAAAGCAGGCGTCCTTTCTCATTATAATAATAGACGATATTCCTTGTATTTGCACGATCGTGCACTTCAGACAGTCACAAGCCTCGTCTGGCTTAACCACCGCAAAGCTAATTAAACGCAACCCTACAGCCCGAGTTCTGTCGTATAGCATCGGTCGCAAGTCGAACCTCCATCGCTCTGCTCCTGAGCCAGCGGCCATTCATTCGGCTGCGATGGCAGGAACCGACCCCATTTCATCGCCCCTCTTAATCGGGGAGGTCGGAGGCGATGGCCGGCGTTCTACCGCATCACTTACCTGAACGCTTATCGATCCTGACCGGTCCTCTCGTGGATGCTGTTTGTTACAGCATCTGCGGTCTCTTTCTCTTCTGTGTTGCTGCAGCAGGACCAGCTTCAGCAGCCGACCGACCGACGTACGTGCTGCTCGTCCGTCCCCACGCGTCCGCCAGAGGCCGTTAGCGTGTAATTTATTGCGATGCGTTGACTACATACATATATAGCCCAACCAATGGACCGATGGATGCAGCGGCTAGCAGGCCAGACCAGCTAAGTGGACGTCATAGTCATTTCATGAACCATAGATATTACCGTGAGTCTAGATCAGGCCATAGACATAGACAAGGCTTCAAAGAAGGCACCAGAATTATACACAATAGATGTATAAATATCATAGTATATCTTGATAAAACCGAGCGAGCGAGCGAGTGAGACAGTGAATTAAATGAGTCATGAATCAAGCGTTGAGTCAGTTATGGATGGAGTCCGCGAGTCACTGAGTTAGAGAATCACTGGCTCAGAGAGTTTGAATAACAACCCTCACGCAATTAAGTCATTTGGAACAACACCCTATAACCTACGTTAAAGTTCATCTAGAGAATCGATAAAAAAGAGATCAGTTAAACGCAGGGCTCGAAACCCTAAGACGTGTCTCCCAAGAAATTTTAGGTTTCTGGTTTTTAAGGTTTCTGAGTTACTTAGACTTTTAGCCTAGGTATGTTAGGTATTTAAGGTAGCCCTACGCAAAGACGCGCTCCGGATAAAAATTTGAACCTGAACTTCCCATGCACCCTTCTTCGGTTCCTGTGCTACGTTGTTTAAAATTATTGTCGCGTGCACTGCAGAGTGCTGCGCGATTTTGCTCAGTTTTTTTAAACAAGAGAGCAGGCTATGGCTAACTGGATTCTGATCGGATATAGAACTTGAATTGGTATTTCCGGTTTTATACTTGAAACAAGAAATTTTGGTTAAGTTTTCATGACCAAAAATGAAAGTTATTTTTTACTACATTCTGCAGAATCGTTGTGACAATGCCTTCTATTCTCATATCTGATTGACACGCGCACTTGTAAGTTTGTAATCATATATAGTGCTATAGCCTGTGGCTGGAGTAGCAGAGACCATCGACGCAGCCAACCATGACACTCGTGACTTATCAACAGAGAAATTGAATTGATCTCATGGAACAATCGAACATGCTTGCTCTAGCGTTCCAGATGTTCGAAACGATACGCATAATAGGCCTATATAATTGATTAGTTACGTGATTATGTTCTTCGTTAAAAATTGTTTCATCGACAGATGGAGCTTCTAGTTCACGTGGAAGAGCAGGTGAAGAAAATGTCGATGGAGAGAACTGACGCGTCTATAAAACTATAGCCTATAACCGCATTCTTCGCTGTCGCATTCTTCGCTGATCGACACTACGATAGGAACCTCAGTCCCACGCTTTGAGGTACCAAAATGCGTCGGAACATTCGGGTGGTCAAATTAATAAATCAATAAACTAATAAATCAATAAATCAAACAATCAATCAATCTATGTAACTTGATATAGCGCCTCTTCAAAAATCTAGATAGAGGCACTCCCATTCCAACCACGGTCAAATAGGACAGTTTCAAGAGAAGAGTAGAAAGAAAATGAGGAGATCGTAGGTAATTAAAAGCCGGAGATCCAGAGGAATATGTTACCCCGTAGTTCGCCAGCGACTGATGGCAGGTGTCGAATGATTTGTGAATCAAAGTAGCGGACTCACACATTCCGAAATTTGACAGAAAAACGCGAAATTCTCGAGAGGAACCTTATGGCTAGAAATTGTTACTAGAGCTGCACATTTTTCGCGGTCGAAAATTGGAATAGGCCAATTCGCCGCCAATTCGCGGTCAAAAACACAGAATTCACGGCGTATTCGCGGTAAAATGTGTTACACAATAAACAAGTCAAAACTGAGTATAATCAACGACTATTCATGGCAAAACCGGTGGGCTTTTGCTGCGATGTCTGCTTTGCAAACACAGCTGAAAGAGCAGGTTGAAATTTTTCCCTTTCAGCTCTCGACACTCTGTGCTCTGCACTTGTGAATTAACGTCGGTATTCAGTAGTGCTCAGTGCAACTGTCCCTCTGATAAAATTCGGCGGGCACATTGCATCTTCTGCAAAATAGTAAATCGCCGCTGACTTGCTCACCTGAAACGTCGGCTACCGGGGTTAAACTGAACGTCTTTCTCTATAGCCACTGAGTGTTTACAACAAACGCTGTCCGTTGTAACGTCTCATCATTCTCGACTCCAATCTTCCTGCGCACTTCTTCGTTTGTCTTCTTCTCCGTCCATGATATTCTCTGCATCTTCCTGCATATCCACATTTCGCATGCGTTGATTTTCTTTTCCATATTCTTTGTCATTGTCCATGTCTCACAGCCATATAGTACTGTAGGAAAAATCATTGCTCTCACTGATCTTTTTTGTGTCTATGCTCACATGTTTGTCTTTCCATATCTTTTCCAGTCCGTTCATTGCAGTTTTCCCTATCGCCACCCTTCTCTTTATTTCCGAGTCACATTTTTCCTCTTTTTCTATTAATGGTATATAACTATGCATAACTATAATGGTACCACATCAAAAGCACGAGCAACGCGAAAGAAACTGTAAAATTTGTGGAAATTCGCGTCAAAACGTTAAAATTCGCTAATAATTCCGCAAAAATTTACAGCCCTAATTATTACTATAATTATTATAACTGCGTTATACTTGCTCGTGTTATACGTCTCAACGGAGTATACTCTGACCATGCTTAAAGCAGTTGTGAAACACGCCTTGTGCGTGGACATGCCACTTGACAATTGTTTCCGGTTGCTGAAGCGATGACTGGAAATCGCATGTGATTGGTTGGGTTTAGGGTTCTGGGGTTGTTGGAGCTTGAATTTATCGGGGTTTGCTAAAAGAAAATAGTGAATTAATGGCTGGCAAGATTCGACAAAAGACGGCGGCCAATGCGGCCGACATTACCTCGTTGTCTCTCAATGAACGGATTCTAAAGGAGTGCCACACTCTGTACACAGACCCCGAGAATGGTACGAATTGTTTCAGACTGTAGGTAGGGCAAATTTAAAGTCATTGTCTAGATGCAGGACGGAGAGTAATAGTAAGTGGAATGTGTCCGTCAGCGTTGAAAAATTCAGATGGAAGCGTTTGTGGTTGAGAAATAACAGGATCCGCAGATAGAGTAGTTTGGGGTTAACTAAGAGGTTTTATTTTAAGTGTCATGTTGGCTGAATTTCTAATGCAATGTTGAAATAAGACGGGATTATAAATAAGTTGCTAAATGGGCCTTCAATAAATTGCTTGTTGCTTGACTGTTACTGAGATTTGGAACTGAAAGTGTGGCCCTGGCGCTGCATCTAAATTGGATTTTTTTACTGATGGCTCAGAATCTATGAAATATAAACCTTGTTTAGAACCAGACCTTAATTTCATTTATTTTTCTTCCAGTTCTTTAGATTCATAACAAGCAATGTCCCTTGTATTTAGCCACAGAGTTCTGTCTGCTTGTGCCCTCATTTAAATTTGAGGTCTATTTGAAGGTGATGATATTTGGTAGTTTTTGCCTGTTTTGACTGTAAATGGTACACAAATATCAGTCTTTGGATTGTTCTAAATACCAAACATTTGGCAAATTACTCTGAAATGATGGAAAGTTAGTGACAAACAATGTATGACTTGCCATAGGCAGAGATTATGGGCAGGAGATGGTTTCATGGTAGCACACTCACACAATGATTACAGGGACACAGTTCAATACCTGCCTGCCTCACAGGATTCACCCACCATTCAACTCCCTAGGGTTGACTTTAAATGAGCAGTTTGGCAGATGAGTGCATTGCAGGCTGCCATACAGATAAATTCAAATCCTGTTAAACTTGTTATCATCTGGTCTTACTATATGAGGTAATTTTACTGTGTACTAGTCGTTATTTTATATTATTATTGGATAATATGAAACTTCTCAAATGCTTGTTTCTCATGGACTGTAACAAGAGCACAAATATGAAATTAAATTTTTGGTAACTGATTGATGGCTGACTAGTACTTTGGGTATTTTTAGTTTTGATGCCAGTTTTCAGTTGCTGGCTTTGACATTGACTTTTGGAAAAATACTAGCAACATTATTATTGTGTTATTCTTATCTTCAGTTTCTGTATTCATGATTATTGTTCTGAATTTGTATGTTAGGTTTGGTTAAAATTGCGGAGACGGTTGGGCTGTGTCTACTTGCTCCTCGCAAAAAGATAACCGTTCTGCTTCTAGGAAATCATTCAGCTGGAAAAAGTAGTTTCATCAACTGGTAAGGGTCTTGTGGAAACTTGTGGAATTGATTTTCTCGTACCCACGATTGTTCTCCATTGAACATTCACAGGCAGAATTGTCAGCATAGCCACTGGTGCTCTGGTGTTTACACAACACTATTGTTTCATGCATATCCATGGTTGGGCTTCTGTATTTTAGTAATTTATCTCGGAGATCGTATATTGGTACATAAGTTTACAATTTCACGATTTATCCACCTGAGTAGAATTATTTGAAATTAATTTAATTTCATGCTGGACTTTTGAATTTGGAATGTCATAATTAGTTTGATATAACAGGCCAAAATCAGCTTTAACATAGCTAGCTGTGGTTCATTTTGTAGGTATGTTGAAGAGCACGTCCAGAAGACGGGTGTGGCAATTGAAACCCAGGGATTCACTTTTGTCACTAGTGGTCGCAAGCGAGAATCGTTGACAGTGAGTTGCAACCAACATTTTACTGGATTTCTGCTATTATCTTTTATGCAATGACCTCTGTCACATTTCCATGACCTGATTGCACCTATTTTCCTTCATTTCCACTCCCATGTACATTATTATATTGTTTGCTAAATGTGCCTTCAATTGATGAGCATCTGCTTTCTAAGGAAAAAGATCTAAAACCTGAAAGATGTTGCACCTATTGTTAAAAGATATGTGAATTTACAAATTTTTACACAGTTGATTGTTATCGTTAGTCAATTGAACGTTTCCACTGGCCACTTGACGAAGTAGCATTGTCTGCATGTGGAAACTTTTGAATAAATGCAATTTAAGCTATGTTTAATTTGCATTTCAGGGAAATGCTACACTTCACTTGTATCCTCATTTTGAACCACTGCGAAGCATTGAAGGTAAGAGATGATCATTTTCTGAAAGGTTTAGAACCTCTGTCGAAAATATCTGTGACCCGGACAGCTCAAGCCATTTAAGGTCACAAAACTTAATATGACAAATATATTGCGAACACTAATGATAAAAATATAGCTGACCCCTCCCCTGGGCAAGATTATTTCAAGCCTGAAGGAGATAGAGATGATGATAAAAATATTAATTATACAGCAAATCTTTTTTTGTACTATTTGAGAAACGTAATAGCTTCAGCACTTCTTCGATTTCTTTGATTTTTTCACGTTTAAGACTTACTTTTCATGGTGCTGACATTAGGTGGTCATAGACAGTTTGTCCTATACCCTGACTTCTACAATGTGGCAAGGGTATATTGCAACAGAAATTAGGCTAAATACGCTGGTGATTTTTAAAGGGTAACCATTTGTAAATGTCCTGCTGGCATTAGAATCTGAAGTCGTTTAGAATTACTATTTCCTGGCATTCATTATCAAGTGCAGATTTTGATCATGTGTGATAGATGAAAGGTGTGTTTGTGGCTAGAAATTATGTCTGTTATATGTTACAGGCACATAAAAAAATAGACTTAAAGATTATCTACTAAAATTTTAATTTGTTGAGTTTCTTGTCTAGCTTAAAGTTCTGTTTTATGCCTTCATTGTTTACAGTCTTAATTACCCTTGTTTTATTATATACATGTTAGTTAAGTAATTAAGTTTCTTGTTCATTGTGTTGAACAAACTTTCATAACTGTAATGGGTGTCCCTGCTAGCGAGACCTCGGTCCCTTTAGGGTTCCTCCATTTGTTGCCTGTCAACCTTTCTGTGCTTTTTGATCTTAATGTTTTGTTTTCTTATTATTTGGTTGGTCATTTGCCAATAACATTTATGGTTATGGCAAAGTCGTTGTATTTACATTCCAGGTGTTGTTGATTACTTGGCAACCGAAATCTCAGCATCTAAACAGAAGAAGTTTAGCCTTGTCACTTTTGTGGATACACCTGGATTGGTGGACGGGGACATGAAATATCCATTTGATGTTAACCAAGCAATTCTCTGGTTAGGTAAGATATACGCTTAATGGATGGACAAATATCCTGAATTAATTTCAAGTTTCAATTTTTACTTAATATGTTGATATGTTTAGCAACACATTACTGTTCTGAAATTATGTTCATCAAGTGTATTTGGATTTGTTTTCCTCATTTGACAGGTGATTTGGCAGATCTAATCTTTGTTTTCTTCGATCCGATTGGTCAGGCCCTGTGCAAACGAACTTTGACCCTGGTAGAGCAGCTGAGTGAGAAACATGCTGAGCGAATGAGATTCTACCTGAGCAAGGCAGATGAAGCTGGCCATGAGGCAGACCGTCAGGTTTGAAATTTTAATTGCATTCATGAACTTCTGTGATGGCTCTTCCAGAGAAACTAATTGACAGTTTAATAAATGGTTTTGCTGTCACATATATTGAGTATTGCTGTCATTTTCACTTTTTCAGGCCTGCCTTCATTTTTTTAAAAATTATTTGCAAATTTCTTGTTCTTTATTTTATGGTGTTTAAACAATAATTTTAGCGGCTCTCTATTTTTATTCCCATTTATGAGCTTACTGCTGTTATTTGAGACATTTTATTAAGTCTACTGCAGTTGTATAGAGTAACGACAGAAAAGTGTGAAGGATCTTATAAAAGTGGGTTAGGCAGTTTTCTGCTATATTATTTCCAATACATTTGTTGTGAATATGCACATTTACCATATGTAATTTATCCTCCTTAAATGTGCGCTGAAACAGATACATTGTAATTCATCTATCAGAGCAATACTTGATAATTTGATCAAGTGCTTTTGTGTATTTTGTTGAAATCAGAGAGTGATGATGCAGATTGTTCAGGAGCTTTGCAAACGTCCTGGTGTCAACCGAACTGGTTTTGACATGCCAACAATCTATATTCCAAATCCCTCTGGTAAAGTAAGTCTTAATCGTTGATTGCTTCTGATGACTAATGTTGATTGGTCATAGGTTGAAGTCACATATGATCGCTTATGAAGTAATTTAAGAAGAGAAATATGTCAGTTGAAATGACAGTGAATGACCATAGGCAGACTTCTTATTGCCTACATATGATTACATTTGAAATTATTATATGGAAATTTGCAGTACAAATTGCTAAGTCGATGGAACTGCATTGTTACTGGGATAGCCTTCTAAAACTCGGATGTAATGAATAAATAATGATTGGATGAGTATGAATTGGAAACAGAGTGATGTTACTTAAATTGGCTTATCGAATTCAAAGCCAACTAATTAAATTCTCACAAATATATAGGCTGAAGCATTAAAAAAATGTCGATTCTGATGTAGCATAGTTTGGTATATTGATTCCAAGTTTGATTCTGATCTTGAATGTGATTTAATAATATGACTTATTATCGTTGTAACATCGTACAAGCTGTGCATACAGAGGTGGCCTTGTAATAAGTTTATGTGTAGGCCCCGTGGATTATGCGAACATTTGTTCTTAAATTATGCGGAAAAAATCGCATAAACTATGGGTCGTCAACAATTGTGTTGTCTGGTTGGTAAAACTATAGCCTCTATAGGCTAATAATAGCCTAGACAAGCCAATTATAGCTGACACTGACCGAAACTTCCTAACTTTATGCAATAATTTGCGAAAACTTTCCATTTAGGAATTTATGTGAAAAACGCCAATTTTATGCGGAAAAATGCATAATCTCATAAACCACAGGCCCTAGTTATCTGTAATTTGAATAATTGGATGGTTTAATCACGTGTCAAAAGTAGACTTGACTCGTTATATCAATGGACTTCTGTCTGTCTTTGTGACTGATGCTTGATGAATGATGGATGTGGTCTTGCATGTTTTAGCCAAGTCGATGTATGAATCAAATTGAAGAAGTGTGTAAGGATGTTGAAAAGACAATCAATCAGACAGTCCAGAACACGCTGAATTCACTGGAGAAGGACTGTGAGAACATAGCAATTCTAGTTGAACAGAAACTCCAGCTTGACAGGTTAATAATCTGCAACTTATTATTTTTAGATGTTTTAAGTGGACAGCCTGACCAAGGTTAGCTTTTAAACTGTACAGTTATTCTGTATTATATTTGCAGATCTCTATAGTACCTCTCAACCTAATCAGAAGAGCTCCCAGAGGAAAAGAAGTCTTAAGAATATGGGCAGAAACAGAAGCAGCCCCAGTTAAAATCAGATAGTGAATCAGAGAGGTACTATCATTCCCAAGGAAAGGGCAAACAGATGCTTAGACGCAGTATGGGGCAGAAACCATCCAAGTCCAAGGTACCAAGAAGTCATGTCGAACTTTGTCGGTCTATAGAATGAAGATGACAATGGAAGGTAGCCGAAGAAGGACAACTGATTAGGTCACAAAGATATTGTGCCTGACTCCCAAAGATATTGTTGTGCCTGACCCAAAAGCACTATGGAAGATAGGTACACAACTTTAAACCGAATGTTGGCTTTGAGTGGAAGCCGGTTTAAGTGCTCAGTCATGAACCTCGAGATTTGTGAGAAGCGAGGAAGGCGGGCAATCAATTGAGCAGCTGCATTTAGCACAGATTGAAGAGGTGAAAGGCGTCTTAGACCTTGTTTCTTTATATGTCTTATCAATGTAGACATTTGGTGTACATAAGAACTTGACAGCTTTTAACTTGCAGAAATTAACTTGATTGATTTTTATTATTGCAGCTAATTTTGTTGATTTTATTTAAACTGATGTTGGATTTTCAGTGAGGCTTGTTCCTACAATTTACGCTCTTGGACAAAGGGTGTGCTGTTCTACATTCTCGGTTCTTTGTTGCCATTGCTGTTGCTGATTGACTTCCTTGTGAATGACGCTATCTCTAAGGAATTCATCAGCTCTATTCTTGGAACGTCCATACATGAAACCGTTCTGCTTTACCTGGTTGGTTTACAGTCTCAAGTATTTCATTGATTGAGTTCTTGTACATGTTAATGTCATGAACAGTTGCATCTCTCAGACTGAAGTAAAGAAATTGCAGAAACTATTTATATATTACATCCTTTTTTTATAATTAAAAAATGTGTGCGAGAGGCTGCAATCCACTACGATAGATGTGTTAAGGCAGTGACAGAGGGGGCTGTGAGTCATACTCTGGAACTAAACATAATCTTGCTAGGTTGCAATACATTTTAACTGTGTTTATTTGATGCCTGTAAACCAAAGTTCTGTAAGGTACCTAGAAGTAACTTGCTACAAACTGCACTATATAAATGGTCACGATTACAATGTATGTTTGTAAGTGAAAATTTCTACTATATCATTAATGTGACCATCAAAAAGGTGATTCTCGTTTGTTTAAATGATGCCAGAGTTTATTAGGAACTATCTGTTTACAAATAAATAATGTTTGGGTGACTTGAAAAGTCGGCAGTGAATCTATGCCAGTGATAGGCTGTCACATTTATGTAGAGCTCAACTGACCAAGTCCATTCAGTGTTGAGTCACTGTATGTTATTTGAAGTAAATGAATGCATATATATGAGCTGTTTTTTTACTGTTTTGTTTACAGAAACCAGTGCGTGGAATGTGGCACGTCATTCCGATGGCCTATCACATTTACCTCTGGCTGGTCCTAGTTTTGCTGACCATCTTCTTCTTCGTGTTGGCAAAGTTTGCTTCTAAGTAATTATTTCCAGTTCATTTGTTTATTTATCATTGAATAGTGGAGCAGGAGACAACGAAAGACTTTTCAGCAAAGTTGTAGTCAAGTGTTGTGCATTGAATGATCAACAATTCCCACAACTTCAGCTATTTTGTGTTTTGTCTAAAGTTTCAGTAATAAATTTCTAGTATGGGTTTTTCTGGACAAACCTAGGGGTACTGTTTGTTTAGATCTAATTTTAAAAATTACCCTAAATTTCCAATGTATCGGTAGTTTGTTTTTCTGGAATGATGGAATAATTTCTTTGAAAGCCTTGTTGCACTAGCAGTAGACTGTGTTCAGTAAAATGTTCAGGACATATGGGAATAAATTACACCCGGCTGGCTACCTACTCTTTAAAAATTAAAGTGACACTAGCACTCACGATTTTAGGAGACTGTCTGTATGGTGAAGATCTCCTGGAACATTTGCGATGATTTGTGACTAATTGTAGACAGCTATGATCAGTTTATATCTGAACCAATTTGCTTTATGTCTAGGCGCAAGCCGACGCTTTCTAGGCGTCAGAAGCGAGATCTTGCAGAAAACAAGGACTTTGTTCAAAATTACGTTAAAGGGAAAAAGGTGTGTTTATAAATTAGCATTGTACTTGAGTGTTGTTAAAATTGTTACTTTTGTGACATCTTAAAACTGTTAATAATTATGTTGTACTTATTACTGATTATTCAGTTTATAATTATAAAACTTAATTGATTCATCACTTAATAGGTTAATTCTTGAAAGTGATGAACAAAGCCTTAAACATGGCCATGGCTACGTTGTTAACCAACTACTGTCTTATCGTATGTAAAGCAAATCTTACTCTGGTTCGCATCATTGTGGGCCCTGGCACAGTAAAACTCTGGAGGTGACACATGCAGTAATTTTTCTGGTCTTTTTGGGGTCCCTAAAATCGTAGTTCACAGTTTATAGTAATATAAACTGTACTGGGCTTGCATGTTCTAGAATAAATCACCTGTTGCAGGTAGTGCTCCTTGTAATACATACAGGGTAATGACGTAATGACTGGCACTTTTTAAGTTTTACATTATTCTATCACTTTTGTTATATGTTATTGTAGCAAACGCTGTATAAAGAATATCTTCAACAGAGCGTCGCAGAACATGATCTTTGACCCTTGCCATCAACTGAACTGACAACAGCCTCAGGGTCTTGAATTGAGGACAGCTGAATGCCTTAACACTACCTTTGACTGTATAGCATAGGGAGAAAAGCAATCTTTTGATGACCATATCATTGTTATTAGAAATGATCTGTCAGCAATTTATTGGAGCCGATTAACTCATTAACTTGCAGCAGTTGTATTTCATTTAGCTTATAAGCATCAAGTCATTCATAGATCACGATATTGCATTTCACTGTTTGTTGTAAAAGTCATCTTTACGATGAAGTTTTTTGAATTTTCAATGCAGGTAATATTTGCTATTGTGCTTGATAGGTCAATCCTTGAAAGTGATGGACAATTCCTTTGCCATGGAGATTGTTAAATTGTGCTACCATCATACCAAATGTGAAGCCAAGCCTCACTTTAGGAACAACTTATACACACTATTGAATGTTTATGTTCTGAAATAATGTACAAATGCACTTCTGTTCATACTGCATGTGTATTTTTGTGTAATGTTAAATTGCATGAAATCCATTACTTTGCTAATTTAAATTGTTTCCTTTGTGAAACTTCATCATTTTTCTCATCATCATCAATTGTCGTCATCATTACACACCATCTGGAAAAGCAATCTGAACCCATTGTTCGAATTCCATTATTCTACCGTATTGTCGTTTGAAAATCATTCTGATGTGTTTTAATGTGTTGATCATTGCATGGTTTGGAAAAATTGAAATATTAGGAAATTCACTCAGACAATTAATAGTTTTTTGGCAAGATTATATCGGTTAACTGGCAAGTAGCGTGTTTCAATGAAGAATCTGAAGTTTGAAGATGATACTTTTGTTAAGTTGCTCCTTTCTGGATTGGGTCAGTGGCCCTATTTCTTTGCGTTTCCTGGCCTACCTTTTAACTGCTCACTGCTTTCACTTATCTGAGTCATCATCCTTTTATTTCATTGTCAAGAAAGTTTTATAATGAGATAATTTCATTCTGAAAAAGTACAAAATTCGTTTTGCTGTTGTCAACTTCAGTAGGCCGTACAGTTGCTTTCCGTTTAAATGAATATACATTTATTACTGATGTTGACAAGTTATTTGACAAGTTATTACAGGAGTTGGAATTTAGCTGTCGCAATTTGACCAATGCCGCTGCCGAGCAAAAGAAGGACTAGTCAACCTTAAGGGGGGATACAGGAATCAAACTCTATTGTTTTTAATTCAAGGAGTTGGTCGCCATGTGTCATAGTTCTTGCAAGACCGTAAAAATGCTCTCGGTTCTAGCTTTATCCCAGGTATTCACCACAGTTCGCTGTTAAAATAAACACGCCATAAATCGATAACAATCGTGTAAAACCTGAGCATCCGGTGTCTCTAACAATCGAAAAATAGCCGACAAATAATGAAAAAATTGCTCTGAAACGCTAAATGACAAAGAACACTAATTTAAGTCCCAAGATCGTTCCTTGAAGGCCAAGACCGACGCATTCGAGACCAAGACAGAGACTAAGACTGATGGTCCGAGACCATAACCGATGCATTCGAGACCAAGACCTCAGTTTTTCGATGTCGAGACGATATCGATCGAGACCAAGACCGCGATCTCAAGACCACATCCCTGGATTAAGCTAGTGGTTTGTACACAAATTAAGTTGATGTGCAAAGCAAAAAATCCGCCATTGCCACATTCAAATTAGATGTTTATTACAATTTACAATTCTCAACTACTGGAGTTTCTGTTGCAGTTGGCTAAATATACAATGACGAATGCTGCACTTGAGATCAAGACCATACCCTCAAGACCATAATTATAGACTCAAGTATTAGCTCAAGACCAGGAAAATCGCATTCCAGACCAAAACAGGATCTCGATACCACATCACTGTAGAAAGCGCAATGCAGATTATAGGCTAAAAAAGAAAAAATGCAAGACTTTGTGCTCATATAAAATTAGAAGCAAACATTCTTCTCTTTTCACTAATCTTGAAAGTCAATTGCAGTTCGGTGGATAATATATATCGTTCTGCTAATGACTAAGATTGCACATTCACCTCACGATGACAAGGTTGAATGCTATCAAGTATCAAAGTTCTATATCACAACAGTACATTATGATAACAGTACATTATGATAACAGTCCATTATGATAGCTGTACATTATGATAACAGTGCGTTATGATAGCAGTACATTATGATACCTGGGCATTATGATAACAGGGCATTATGATACCTGGGCATTATGATAACAGGGCATTATTATGATACCTGGGCATTATGATAGCTGTGCACTTTTATACCAATGCATCATGATAAGGTGCATGCAATATGATACCCGTGCATTATGAAAACGATGCTAAAAAAGTCATAAGATTAGACAAGATGAGGAGAGTATCAGGTAACTGAAAACTCAGGTTGTTTCTGTGATATTCATTATGTAGTGGGCAACTGGCATGGTGGCCAATCGGTTAGGGTGCTTGTCACACAAGCCCTCACTCACAACTGGTCAACACCATCGACTGATAGAGGAGCTTTGCATAATAATAATATCTTTGCACTCAAAGATTCAACGCCGTAGCGTTCAGAGGCACGTTCAAACAGCCCACCGGGATCGACAACTTTCAAGCGTTTCTCTACTCTCCTACTTTATTCTGTTCTGTTCTATTCTACCCTACAGGTTTAATCTTAATAAAACTCCGACGTTTCATCTTCATAATTTTCACCATAGTAATTAAAATAATTATAATCGTAAAAACTATGATAGGCCTACTGATCGATTATGTAACTAACTTGATCATAATTGTTACAATCAATGGTACATTATTATGGATAATAATTTAAATACTAAATTGAAGTTTAAAAAAATCATTAAAAAATTCGATTCATGATCATGGTAATATATTAGATATATATATATAATAGTTATTGATAATTCTCATAGTATGCAATAAAATACAAAACTCATTGCATTTTATAGTATTTTATTGTAGGGCCTATTTGACTATTTATAACACGATATTCACTGCATAAGCCTCTGAGAAACGTTCCCAGTGCGAGGTAGCCATAGAGAAAAGGAAGGCTTTGACTAGACTCAGTTAGAGGCAGAACGAAGAGAAGAGGTTAAGTCCATTTCATAGAGAATCATCGCGAGCTGACGTTAAAAGCGACCACAGTGAACTCTATTAATGTTGATGAAATTGTAATGTAATTATAATGTAGTGTATATGTAGCGTAAAGATCAGCCTTTGTTCTGACCTCCCCCTCTTGGGTTCATGTCTCTCAGTGGAGCTATAACATGTGCATCCACAGAGGTTCATCAAGGGAATCTCCAATCTTCCGGCTTGCGATACGAGGAACTTATAGGAAGCTGGATCTCTTACATGATCGTCGGAGGGCGTAAACACACTTTTTTATTGCATGCATCCAAAGGCGCCAATGTAACGGCAATTTAGTGTTCTGTTAGAGCGCCCTAGAAATTGCCATTGTTGATTGGCAGCACTAGCAAAAGACAGATGACCTGACAAACTTATTTCTTCAGTTGTAGAATTCGTGTTGGCTAAGCCTTAATAATAATAGGCCTAACTAAATTTAATCGTAATTTTGAGATTACTACAGGGCCCACAAAAGCAACGTCGCTACAAAGCAGCTTATTCACAGGCGCTTGTTACTAGGCCTACGTGTACTAGACTATAGGCCTACCACTTACAGAGGAAAAGACGTAAGAAGAGTCACGCTTCACTTCAGGTTCATCGTTCCACAATAATCACCCTAAACAATGGGATGTAGAACATTTCAATCAGTCGACATGCCTCTGTTCCTGTCAGCACGTTCACATAATCCACGTGGAGCCCGTACGTGTATATAAATCGTGTTCCCATATACATCTATTGATTCAGATCGTAGGCCTAGGTTTACATAATTTTATACATGCAGGGCTTATTAGTGAGGGCCTATTAGATCAGCAGTTTTCAACCAGTGACACGCGTACCACCCATGGCATTGGCACCCCAGGTGTCACGAAACAATTAGAATAATTTAATATCTACTACTTTATATCAAAACACGCTCTGTCGTTATATGTTCCAAAATGTGTTGTCGGCTGGCGACGGCTGGGGCCTAACCCCAGACCCGCAAAAAGAACTCACGATGCTCCCCTTAATATGAATTAATTGCAATCTATAGAAGTTCGCGCTCGGTTGCTTTTTTACATGACCGCCAACATGCCAACTGTCCGTTCGATTTTTACCTGGTGGTATAGACCTACAATGTTATTTTTAAACAAAGTTTGAAAACCGCTGTGTTAGGTGTAGTTGTGCGTTCGTTGATAAATTGCATATTATTAGCCGAGATTCATCGTCGAAGTCTTAGCAAAAGCTGCTGTCTCTGTTCGCCGTCATGTATACCAGTCTTTAAGGATTGAGCAGAGCTTGCCATCGGGCAATCTGTTCGCCTCTGCTTTCGATCATCGCCATCCAATGCTTCTTCGTCTCTTCTGTACTGTTCGTATGCCCTGTGTTCAAAATAACAACATGACACGTCGTCTATAAAGTAAACAATCCGATATACTATTTATTTTAAAAACTTATGCGAGGAAGTCAGTTTCGATAACCGTATACATTCATCTGTGCCACGGAAATAGTGATAGCGAAACAACAGACAATTGCTTATTCGGCGGCGCACCAGTCATTTATGGTTAGTTTATAGGCCTAATCTATAGCCACTTTGTCATTGTGGCATAATAATGTATCCCACTACGGAACGAGTCTCATCGTGACTTGCAAGTTTGACCAAACGATCACGTGTCTCGCAACTTACGAGTGTCACGTGATGAGTCTTAAGACTTAGTTAAGAGTGTGATGTGACGAATCTTGCAAACATGAAGTGTGATATTTCGAGTTTTGTGACTTGCGGATGTGACGTAATGAATCTTGTTACTTGCCAGTGTAGCGAAGAAAAATGCCTACCGAGTGTGCACCAGCCGAGCATCTTATTGTGTTTGAGGTTGCGGTGTTCGAAAACGGAGACCATGAGGGAGACATCCGGCAGCTGGAACTCCGGAATATGGAACATGAAGGTCTCCTTGTAGAGCGGATTCGGTTGACTGCGTCGCACCGTCGTCTTGCAACGCGTGATCTCCTGTCCGTTTGGAGCAATCAGCCGTAGCTTAACATACGTGTCTATAATGTGGAAAGACACAAGACCTGCAGTCTAGTCCGTTAAATCGATGTCAAACTGAACGGAAATACACAGCTTACGCTAATGCAGAGCTCCGTTAGACCTATCGATCCCAATAGATATCTCAACAAAACGATAAGCAGCTCGACCTAATAATTAATTATATCTGATATTTGCATCAGTTGAACGTATTCTGCAAGAAAGGAAATGGAGATTTTCCAAGCGGTCTAGACCCCGGTTGATGGTCCCCTTAGATCTGTCTGCTGCTCATTAAGTGCTTTCCTATTGTCACCAACAACAACTCACACATTGCACATCTAGTCAAACACTATGAAGAACTATCAAGAAAGAAACGCAGTAAAGATTGAGAAAGTAGAAGAGGAGGACAATAAAAATGAGAAAAGGATTCAGAAAATTGACATATGAGGAAAGATTGAGAAGATGCGATTTAATAAATATGGAAAGACGAAGAATCGGAGGAGACTTAACACAGACGTATAAGATAGCAACTACAGAAAGCATTCATTTATCAGCCCTTAGCCTAAGAAACCGACTGTCTTGATAAAGCAGAGATTCTTTAGTAGCAGAGTGGTGAACCCATAGAATGAGTTGGACGGAGAAAACTATTTTCTGGACTCGTCTGCTGCATTCCAGAAGGAGCTCAGTGAGTTTGGTTGAAGTTAGAAGACGACTGAGAGGACAATGAAAATAAAATTAGCGAGGAAGATGAGAAGTGGGAAGCGTAACCTATAGCCATAGTAAAGAAGAAGCATGGGAATAAGAAGATGAGGAGGAGGAGGAAGAATAAGAAGGCGCGTAGAAGACGAGATAAGGACGCGAGGGTGACGGAAAAGAAGACGCGAATGAATACACTGACCGTGCATTGTTGGGTAGAAAGATAAGACTACGACGGAGTAAACAGATTACACACCATCATGTGCCAACGCTAAGAAAATGAAATCGCCATGCAACACTTCTTTGCATATCATGGCTCACCAGGGCTAGCTCAAGGGATTGTTTTTCCTCCTCTCTTCTTAAACTCCACGTACAAATGCTTATAGTCTTCACAGTAACAAGAGAGCTGGACCAAAGCTGTTGGTCTACTGCAATGTAGACGTTCCGTTGGCACAATGCTTCTTACTAATGTGGCAGGCCTTATGCCTTCTGGAAATTTACCTGGTGGTTTCTGCGAATCTGGACTTTTGATGTTGCAGCCTTGGACGACTTCAACGGACAGTCTCCCCGTTGTGGCATTGTATGCCATTCCGAGCATCAGTTCCAGCGGAGGTCCACTTGATAAGGTTGCTGCAGCTGATGGACCTCTGGTTGTCACTCCTCCATCTGCGTCTTCGATATCCATCTCGATTGACGTCGGACTTCCCTAAGTGGTTGAGCAACAAGAACTCTCTGAATATTTAATAGGAATCGATCGACCACTCGTTGCATCTAGTCAACTCTTTAATGTGGTAACTTCTGAAGCGCTAGTATACCGTAACTCACAAAGCATCAGCCGACAATCGATTCAATTGATACAATGAACTCGAGATTCATAGTCTGCTGGAGAAGTGCGGGCGATATCTATATTGCTGGTCATGAAAACCTTGAAACTGTTTATTGAATGACCACACAACAGACGAATCAAATCATTACATTTCAAGCAAGTGCCCACTGGTCAAAACGGGTCAAAAGCTCCGCCACAGCGTAGATTACACTCTCACTTAAACAGTTTGAATCAAACTGCTTTGGTTATCTAATCTTATGGTGTTGTCTGAAAAGAGTAGCATAAGTACCAATAAGAACACATTGAGAGCTCGTTTGATGGAGATGTTTCAATGTTTTGTGTGCAGTTAGCTGTTTGTTACTACATACAGCGCTAAGAAAGGCGATTCTTACGATGACATTGATGTTAATTCGAGGTTGTAGCTTGATCCAGGTGCTATAGGCGGACCCTTGATCGAACGGAATGGAGGAAAAGGCGACGTAGTTCTCCCCAATCATTCGCTCCTTTTTGAACTTCTCCGACCGGTAGAGCCGAAGACGAAATCCGTTTCCCTCTAGTTCATCTGCGTATCAATAACCAACATCTGTTTTTGCAATAAACATGGACCTTTTAGCTGCATACGCCACAATTATACATTGTAAGTCCTCTGATATTAAAGATTGTTTTTATTCGTCTGTGAGCTTTTTGGGTCTACCAGCAGTTGGCACCAGCCCTGTTAGTTTCCCTTTGATTTTTGCATCATTCGTTGTTCATCTGATAACAAGCAGTTGGCTCCCATCTCTGCTAGTTTCAACACTGAATCCTGAGCTAATGAATGGTCTGTAGCTCGAGTGAAAGCAAAGCGCTGCTGTGGCTTTTGGGCCATATATGAGCTGCTATCTTATTACAGTTAAGATCTGAGTGATTAAGCAAACATAAACTAAGTGTTGTCAAGGCTATCATATCAGAGGCGTAATACACGGCAGGCGCTGTGGAAGCTGAAATAGAAAGAGAAGCCTAGTTACGGATTGTGTTAATGGGAGCCGAATACAGCAATTGATACCCGTCGATATCTTGATGCGAAACGTTTCTTCGAACTTCGGGTTTTCTCCTGTCTTGGCCTTCGTCTTGTGCCGGATCTTCTTCGTCGCGGGTAGAAGAAGTAGGTGGATTTGGGAGTGGCTGAGATTGACTCGGTCGGGGTCTGGAATGTCGGTGGCTTCGTGAACCGTCAGGGTCAGTTTCTGACGACCAGCATCATAGGTTAACGTCAAGCGCACTCGACCACACTGGATGACAGGAGGATGGGCACGATCCGCCTTCAGTAACACACGCGCGCACACCATATATATGGACAGCCAGACTGACAGACAGATAGACCGACAGACAAACACGCATAGGCCTACAGGTGGACAGATATATCGACAGAAAGACAGACAGAAAGACAGACATACAGATGGCTATTAACCTGCGAGTGTATTACAGTCAATTTTGCTGCAATTAAATCTATAAAAGTTGTTTTAAAGATAGTTCATATAGGCCCACGATTAGTCTATCTGGAGGCCAGAAATTTCTGTCGCCGAGTTTATCACACACACACACACACCCAGACACACACACACCCAGACACACACACCCAGACACACACACACCCAGACACACCCACCCAGATACACACACACCCAGACACACACACACCCAGACACACACACCCAGACACACACACACCCAGACACACACACACAACACTGCTTAGCGGCTATGACTGATATATTGCCGCTTAATTAATATAGACATGATAAATTTCTGTCGTGTTAGCCAAAGAATTAGCGCAGAAGTCAGTCGCACATTAAAGTAAATATAAACATCGGAAATTACGTCAATATGGATGCGTACTAATTAATTTACACCAATTAGAGTATAAAAGAACAGCGAACTGGGTAATCATTTATGCACCCCGTCAATCCAGTCAATCAATCAATTAGATGCCCAGCAACCGATCAGAAAACCAGTCAATCAGTGAACCACTGAACCAGTCAACCAATCAAGTGTACAATTAATACATACAGAAATTTATGGCGCATTATATCATTTGTGAGTGATGATGATGATAAAATGGAGCAAATTAAGTTAAAGTGTCTGTACTTTACATTAACAACTGCTGAAGTTATATCTTCCAAGTCTCCATCCTCACGATCCGGAAGATCATCCACTTCTGTTCGTGCAACAGATGGATTATCGGCATCTGCATCCGACACTCCTTCACCACGTTCTCCTTCAACTGCGGTTCTTTCCGAGTCGGTCATGAAGATTGGGACTGCGGCATGAATTCTAGCTTCGTCGACATTTGATTCCTGCTCATCCTGCGTGTCATCTTCAAGTTATATCAATTTCAGCATCAGCAGCATCAATCATCATGTCGTCGTCATCATCGTATCATCACCACCAGTGTCATCATAATATGCGTCGTCATCGTTCTCGTCATCATCATTGGTATCATAGTCTTTCTCTATACATAGCATCATGAATCGTGATTCTAACACTAATCACAATCCACACCCGTTATCATTGACATCATAAAAAAAGGTCAGTAGCGAGAGAAATATGTACTGTAAGGATGCTAATGTTTTCTTTCAATAGGTCTTCTTGCAGAGCAAATGAACCAAGATACAATCTCAGCAAAACGACATCATGTTCCTGCGTTGATCCTTCGACTCCACGGCATCTCAATTTGAGTATAATAGCAACACGAGCAACAACAGCACAACCACCACCACCACCACCACCACCATCACCACCACTAACGACAACAACAATAATAACAGCGACAACAACAACACAGCACTAATAACCACAACAAAAGCGACCGAAAGGAGTTATTTACATTGCACAGTGATGTCCTCATTTTGGTTTCCACGGTGTCTGATCTCTTCGTCTGGTTGATAGCTATCACCCGTTTTCATCGTTTCACCATCCACGCTACCTGTTAAGCGAATGTCCGAACATATTCAATCAATCAATCAATCAATCAATCAATCAATTAATCAATCAATCAGATGAAAGTTATATAACGCGCCATAAAGTTCTCTGCTCAGTGGCGCTCCCTTTCCACTTCCCAGGTAAGCGGAGAAACGATCTTAGGGATTCGGGAGAACGATGAGGGAAGGACTCGAGGGAGGCAGTGTACCTCCTGAGACGTTGTAAGTGGAATTTATTTATTTTATTTTTTATTACCGAAAATTGATACCGCCCTTCTTCCAACAATTTTTGCTCAGAAGTGCACACATAGCCTCATCGGCGCAATTGCGTATAATAGCAACACCAGCAGCAACATTATGAATTAATGCAGTTGCCTACGAGTGTGAAATACAGACTAAGTGCACGCACGCACTTGTCATGACTAATTTGAGTTCAGCTGATTACTCCAGTTAAACCGTCATTGCGTTCACACAGCTTTGAAGAATTAGTCAAAAGGTCGAATGCTCTGCTGCAGGCAGATTCAGATATTGGAATCAAAAGGTCTGCGGCTAAGCACATGTGCAGTGCTTTGCCTTGTTATAAGCAGCATTCAGTATATTATGTTTGGATTTACTTAGACTAAGACCATATAAATAAATAATTGTCTATTGCATACACCTCAAGTGCGCCAGATCCTTAGTGGGCAGCATGGTTGGGCTTCCCGAGTCTTTTTATTCACTACTATCATATGTGGCATTCAACATTTGGCGTCCTTGCAAGGGCATGGCCGCGATTACGGCGCCTTATAAGTCGTTGTCATTATTATTATTATTCAATTAAAATATGTGGTAACTCATACAGCTATTTCCTAACCAACTGTAGCTAGGTCACACTTCGTAAGACACATGTTGTAAATAATCTTAAGATACTCACTAATATCACCATTGTACGCGTCAACATAACAGAGCAATTTATAAACTTGCGAGTATACATGCAACGACGTTTGCCTGAATGTATTCATGCACGAATCCTTCTGTGCGCATCCAAATTCAACCAGGCACAGAGCTGACGTCCTAGGCAATGCACAAAATAATAAAACACACCGTGCTATATTACAGAGCGGTGTAAGATGCCCTTTGCCTATATGGATAACGACTCATCGCATTGGATGCCAAAGCTGCAGACGGTTTCAGAGTCTGACCAATGCAAGGCTATGGCAACTGTCAAAACGAGGAAAGAATCCCCAAGGGAAACGCTCGTGGTTCATTCACCCAGCCTCAGACTACTGACTCCACCAACCAACCATTCACCCATTCATCATCCACCCACCCGCCGCCATCATATCCAGCTATTCTGCCTTCGTCCAGCTTCCCGACGGGATAACGATTTTAATAAACTCGTTCGCCGCGTGAGTATTTCTAATTCGCGACTCATCACAGGGCACCTCGTGGTCGCACCATCCCTGCAGCATGCAGCTGTTTCTCCCCGTGTCTATATCGCTCTCGATCTGTCTGCCTCTTCCCTTATACCCTGTGCATCCATATTTCCGACTGCGTCACTCCAATATCCTGTCTGCGCACTCCCTTCTTCACGTCAATTTCTGCATTCCGATCGGCTGTTCCGTCGCTATCCGTATTATTGTTGCCTCAAATTCATCGTATTTCATACCTAATGATGCTCTCGTATGAAACGGATCACTGCCTATCAGCCCTATGCTAGAAATTATGCACATGATATGCATTCATGTAAAATATTGCATGGTACAGGTATATGTACGCGTTACCATACACGTAATGTATGATATACTTGTTCGTTACTCAAAACTTGCTTCTGACCTGACGTTGCTTGACTCATTGTTGGTGACGGATCTATTCAATCACCATAGCAATATATAGGACCCTACTTTGAGTGAACTGTTCGATAAAGCTCGTACATCCACGTATACGGTCAAGATGTCCACTTACATCCTCTGTCCTGACAAAACGCCATTCTGGTTCAATGGTACACGGGTTTTATAAAGTAGAAATATATATATGCATATATGTATATATATATAGGCGTACCGAAGTTCCAGAGAGCTTACAAATCGCCAAGTTCCAGCAGGGTTAAGCGCCTAAATATCTCTGCGACTTGATGTGAAATCCACCCTCTGCTCGTTCCTCTCTACTCCTCGCTCTGCAGACCGACATGATCTTCTTGTACCTCGGTCACAAACTTTTTATCGTAGCACCAGGCTAGCAATCTGAAGTAGGATACTTACCGGGGATATCATCTGCATATCTTCGTTGCTTACATGCATTCCTATTCACGCCTGTCACGCCGAGAGCGTCTCTTAATAATTTGCTACGAGAAGCACTTTACAAAATGTGCAAATAACAATATAATATACGACATGACTACATCATAGACAGTACACATGGGGTATAATATGGGTAATAGAAATTTATGAATATCATATATATATCCAATGAGACTAGTGTGTTTTCAAGCGCCAGTTCACCAGCTATAAATAGTTATTAACTCGATCGCAAATTGTATCCTAAACATTTCACATATATTATTCGCAATAGAATTAATTGCGTAGAATATGTATAATATATATATACCCAGTATAGGACTATTCGCAACAGAATTAGGCCTAATTACGTAGAATCTGTATAATTATGTACCCAGTGGTTATCGGCAAATTGTGGTTACCGGACGTCAGCAACACTTTACCTTACTTACATTTTGTGGGAATAATATGTTACCGGTAATGTTTTATGGGAGACAGCTCAAATGATTGGACGCCTACTCACAGGTCATGTGGTATAACGACGTGCTACATCTTAATCTATCCAATCTATTTTCCAGCTTCTTGTTATCCTGCATACGACGATCAATCATTTACTCATTCAACTGAGCTGATCTCGTGAATCGATAAATAAGCTGAAGGACAAATCTCCGCCTGCGCTACTCGCTTTAGTCTTTTTTTCAATTGACCTTTTTGTAAATCGTTGGATCGACCTGATTTCTTATACAAGCTGTCGCTGTTGCATCTTTTTCGAACGATTCTGACACAAAGCATCTCCTTCAATGAAAAACTCTCTGTCATTGACCCCATTCAGTTCACTGTAAAACATCTGCGCTCAGTCTAGTTCCCCTCTTCTTAGTTGGGGCGGAGACATTCAAAGTATTTGCTGAAGATGAATGAACGCCCGAAGGACAATCGCCGAGAAACCCAGCGCCGAACAAAGGAAGAGATATCTGAATTTTTCAATTTATACACTGCAATTGTAATATCTAATGGTGTCATCCTAACAAATTGCTCTATTATTTCAGTACACACTGGAGAAATTTAAGACCTCAAGAAATATAATAGGCTACTACTGATGATGATGACGACGACGACGATCACTATTATTATTATTATTATTATTATTTTTATTATTATCATTATTTGGGTGGCGGTGATGGTGGCGGCGGTGAAGTGGTTTTAACAGCCTGAGGGATCAGCATATGCCTCATGCACGGGCAAAAAGAATAATGATAATAATAATAGTAATAGTGGAAGTAGTAGTGATGATAATGATAATGATGACAATGATAATGATATTGATAATGATAATAATAATAATAATTTGAGACATTGCAATAATTAGGCTACTTTATTCAGCATGTTTAACAACCCAGTTCTGTTCCTACTCTGGTGCAATGTCAAGATAATAGGCCTACTCGTAACGAGAGCATCTTGTCATTGCACTGAATGATTGGACCAGCAGCAGAACCAAGAAGGAATCACGTGACGCATCGAGAGCCATGTAAAATTGCAGAAACGATGTAGTTTTACTAAATGTTCAACGAACAAAACTTTTTGGAAATAGATGCTTTCAAATTAGAAGGATAACTCGGAGGGAAGCCATTTAGTTGCACAATAATAATAATAATATTTGTACAAATATCAGCATAATGTTAACGGTAGATTATACTCATTAGGATATTATAGCAGTAAAAAATATCATATCATAATATGAAATAGTAACAGATATCACTGCTCGCAGATTATCTCCGCTTAGCTGCACAGAGCGACTTGGGCTAGTTATTCGTCAACACTATTTTCTACTGCCAACTTAATATTTTCCACTGCCCAATCCCTTTGGAATAAATTCCCTAACAACCTCTAGTCCTTCTCAGCCTCGCTTTGTCTCTTTTCCGCAAATGTGGGTGTTGTTTTTAGGCTAGGTCATGCACGTACTTATGTGTTACCTGTATGTTCATTGATATGCTTATGTGTTTATTTTAAGACACTCATTAGAAGAGCTGAGACCGATGTCAGCGTATGAATGACAGGTGCTTCTTTACCTATAAGGTTGAACTGCGAAGTTAGGCTGGCGCTGTCAATCGCAGAATCACGAAATTCGTCATAGACGGTGGAGTCCTCTTCCGACGGATTTCGAATCCGTCTGGTCTGGGTAAATCCCTCTCCTCTTTCGGAGAGACGTTCTTCTCCTCTTCCGTCTCTGTCGCCTGCAACAGCCTTATCATGGGCAACTTCCTCTGCCTTCTTGTCTCTGGTGGTGGTGGTGGGGGTCGCAAAGCAGCAAGAGAAGATGCTCTTGAAACCTCCACTTAACGAAAACGAACTGTTCGCTGCATTTAGCACTTTACCCGTCGCCATAATCCGATGCGGGGACGATGTCTCGTCAGACCAAAACGAACTCTGAATATCATATTATCTTAGACGCACAGACGTCTGGACAATCTTGCATCATAATTATCACTCACACATATAATTATAATTATTATTGTTCGCTACACAATCACAATTTCTTTACTCAATTAACGCCGCCGACAGCCATTGACAGCCAATGACAGTCCGCCTGCTTTCTGCTTTCTCTATCCAATATTATATCTAGTAAACAGCATATTAGGCCAAAGCAGACTGAATTAGGCCAGGTCCGCGCAGACAGAATCGTGTCACTCTGCCTACAGGCCTGACAATGAACATACCTGCATGTCACTAGAATCCTGCAGTAGCGGTATGTCGTCCGACACGAGTTGCCTCAAAGTTATAACAGGGACAATATTTTCCGTTAAGTAGGTCACGAAACGGCTTATGGGCAACCGCATTCACGCACTAGTGACGAACCAGCAGGCGTTACACACGCGCACACACACACAGACACACACGCATAAACTCACACGTATACGCATACACATTATCACACACCCACACACTTACACTCACTGAAGAAGCGTGTGCGCCATGGTTTGAATATTGAAAGTGTCCGAGAGAGCCTTGAATACCTGAGCCTGACGAGACAATTTATATACGACATGTAGTGCACATACGGAGGCGTATGTTATTTACATATGTATGACCTATCGATGCATAACGAATGTATGTATCAAGACAGATTGCGCAATAGGCGTTGTATTGCGTTGTGTATACCATAGCTTACAGCTTGCCTTACTGTCTTTATATCTCTCTGTTCTGTCTTTCTATAGGATATATAGAAATTATATATATATAGATATCCTTTCGCTTTTCGGGTGTCTGTCCATTTGAAAGAAGGTTACGTATGTAGCCTATGTAACTTGTCTGAGTGACTAATCGTAATGTCGCCTTGACATTTCTATGATAATTTGTTGTATTGTATTGTTTTTGAAATAACTTGTTGTCAAAACGTCTTTGCTTTAATGAATTTAACACGAGCTCCCCAATTAATGAGATATCCGCAAGCTATGATGCAAATCTTGAGCTGCCAATTTTGGGCTTAGAAAAAAAACAGTCTGTGCGAATTGTTCTGATCTGGTAAGGACCAGATTGGTTTGCGGGAAACAAGAAGCCGTGCACACGGGAAGGGTTGTCGACGCATGTCTAGGTTATTTCTGGGGAACTGTACTCGACTATTCGGCTCCAGAGAAGTCTGCTTTCGAGATGAATAGCACAGAAAACATCTGGTAAAAACTGCCTATAAATTGAAGATTGTTTATAGCGTCAACTTTGCCCCACGGAGTCACAAAGTGGTGACTACGACCACACCTCTCCTTAACCCTCGTCCGTTTCTCCTACCCTTATTCCTTTCTCTTGCCTTCCCTTCCCTTCCTTCTCACCTTTGTTTCTCCTTCATTCCCTTCCCTGCGTGTGTACGCTTCGTCAGTCAGATATATTTGGCACAAGTTTATTATCTGTTTAAGCAACTGTACAATTAATAAAAAATCGTGCCTTCTCAGTGTCTGTCCCATCGCTCGGGAATAATCGTAATCTCAATATTTCTACAGCGCCGACAAAAGCGAAGTTGCGGGAACCAGCTTATTCACAGGGTCCACGCTTTGTCTTTCATAATCGCCTTAAAACTGTTCTTTTCGGTCGTGTTGGGGTCGGGAACGATCCTGAATAGCAACCGTAAAGAGGTGCTAGAAAAATCCTTGTAAGGAATGAATGAACAACGTCGTTACAACGGCTCGGCAACGTAAAGCGTTTGCCGTTGTGGCGACATTTGTGATCGATTACATTCTTACCGCGAGACTTCCATTACAGAAGTAAATAAATTGCACCCAGACATAGTCTCCAGCGCTATTATTGTCTGGGATTTTTTAGCAATTTAGTTGAAATCAATGCAGCATTGCTCAAAACGAGATGAAAAAAATTTAATCATATCAGGAGCGCAACGGAGCGTAGCGGATTTTCACAGCGTATACGCAGCAGCTGCAGCTCACAATTGAACTCTTCAACGCAGGTGTTGCTAAATTAAAGTCGCTCACCCAAAGTGTGAAGGATGTGATTAAATAGTGAAAATTGCAGACAAGGTTTACAATAGACTTTCGCTCGCTTTAGTACATGGCCCCCTATTCATAATTTATTTAGAATGCAGGTCGTTGACAGGTTTAGGCAAGCTTTCTTCAAATGTCTCCTAATAAATTGACTTTGATGCATAGGCCTATCATCGTCATCGTCACGCGACTTTAAAAAAAATAATTTATAGGAAGTGTTTTCAGTTTTGACACGAATTTGTCAGTTTGCTGATAGAATTTGTCAGTTTGCTGATCGAATTTGTCAGTTTGCTGATAGAATTTGTCATATAGAATTTGTCAGTTTGCTGATAGAATTTGTCAGTTTGCTGACTACTATGCTGTAATGCTATATAACCTAAGCTTCTATTTAATAGTGACGTGATCACAACCTTAATAATCAGCATGTCGATCGTTCCGTTCACTTAATTTTTTTTCTCTCAAAATTTCAAAATCATCCACAAGCCACATTTTTGCAGCAGATTGATTATCGTTCCTTTCCTCTTTCAATCCGTCACTCGGACACCGTCATCTGTCTCGGCCTCGTCCACTAGTCACACAACGGACTTCCAATCCTAAACTGAATTCTTGCCTCTCCAAGTAACTCCTACCAGGGGCTTCCACATAGCGGGGGGGGGGGGTCCGCAGGCAACTGCCTCCAATTTCAGGTAAGGGGAAACTTTTCTTGCGTCTTAGGGGGGAATATCTTGCCTTTCTGTCACTTGAAACCGGGGGTTTGCCTCCATTACTCAGGGAGGATTGACGCCTCTGACTCCTACCACAATGCATCTGATTCCCCACTTCCCCTCTCATAAGACTTCGTTAATAATTTGGCGTCTTTCACCTGATGTTTTAAAGTAGCGTAATGCCCAAGAAATTAGGAGTTTAAAATGAAAATGGTGGTTTGATTTGAAAGGGCTGACCTTATGAAGGAGACGACGCTGCTCAGCCATTTGAAACCGTGTAGACCGAAACATGTTGTTGTTCTTGGTAGGCACTTTATATGTATACATCAATTACTGTTATGCAAGACTGTTAATGCTACAAAAAGCTAGTCTTAGTTTTTCGTCAGCAACTTTAAAAGCGTTGCTTTATTTTTTTAAGGTAATGCAGTTATGTTGATTGAACGTTGCTGTTCATATTTGGATATATTATATAGATGGCCTCAGCATTGTTTGTTTTGCGCTTATATAAATTATTTCGTCGAATCTTCATCCAAGTTGCTAAATAGTTCATTCAAGGAAGTGAATGTTGAAATGCATGTAGTTCATGCACTAATGTCCAATGTCCATGCATTCACTTGTCGGAATTTCTAAGTAAATTATTACGGCCTTTTGTAAGATATACCAGCAGACGCAATGTTAAATGTCCAGATATATATGTGGAACAATATACAAGTGTTGAAAGCCACACCATTTGTGTGTAGAAAGTCGAGGTACACCTGTGTGGCTATAATGTTGACATAAGTGTAATGCTGTATAGTTTAAATAAATCTCACCTTGACAATATTCTTTACTTCTAGCGGCTCTGATCAAAATAATTGGCCTGTTTACAATTTCAGTATTGATTCTCCACCCGAACCATTCTAGCGTTTGCGCCTATTGGTTCTTAGTTCGTGAAATTGATTGCTGATCGTTCACGAATCACGAACCACGCATGACTACGTTAATTACACTCCGTCGAAGCATATTATTTGTTGCAAATTTGTCTCATACAGGTGACGAGGTGAGTGGAAAATCGACTTTGGTCCGAAAGGTGTTTTCGGTAAAATCCTGGAGCACTGGATCATCACTGATGTACGGCGTTGTGGCAACCAGAGATCACCATGGAAACAAAGGTGTAGAACAATACATCGCTACTCTAAAGCTAAGCGTAGGACGCCAGTTTATTCGCGAACGCCGCGTCATGTCAGAAGTGTTGTCCGGGTTCAGTAAATCGCGACTTCATTTTCTATAATAGACGAAACTGTCATGTTAAAAAAGAGCTAATGAGTTGTTGCGACTTTGCATACTATTGATTTATAATGTCTTACTAAATCTTCAAGAGCTCTTGGAAACGGTCGCTGATAGTGTAGAGATTAGTTTAAGGGCTGATCCTTGTCA
The DNA here is from genome assembly GCA_959347315.1 of Bimastos eiseni. Classification (NCBI taxonomy): domain Eukaryota; kingdom Metazoa; phylum Annelida; class Clitellata; order Crassiclitellata; family Lumbricidae; genus Bimastos; species Bimastos eiseni. The sequence continues at coordinate 21,086,968 of OY365815.1, forward strand.
CTGATAGAACGGTATGTGATGTGCTGGATTGCGTGTTGTTGCTCAGATCAGGCTCTGCTTTCCGTGTGGGTTTTGAAGGGGAGCAGATACTTAAAGGAGAAGGCGAACATTTTGAAGTATGCTGTGACAAAAGACCGTCTGGAGGATACTCTGGTGCTTCTGGTGACTCCAGCGGACAAGCTCCAGAGCCTCACCCTCTGTCTCGAGTATTATGCCAATCTGCTTCTAGAGCATATCCGTTCCTTTGGTATATCAGAGGAGGAATTCAGGAAACCTCATGGTATGCATGTTGCTGTGGGTCGCTAAGTTGCCGAAATCTGAATATTGTATTGGGAAATTGAAATCATTTAATTGTTGTCTTTGTTCTTCGCCTGTCTACCGCGCATGCAATATTAGGCGAATGGCAATGTTCTTGTTCGACAGTGCGGTCATGACATTATAGACTTCAGCTATTTTTTTACTGTGTAAAGATTATTATATCAGACTAAACCATTATTTCAAGTTATGAGACTCCAGGTCTATATAAGAAATGCACCGCGTAAGACAATCTCATCTTACTTTATATTACTGCGTATTTGGTCTCCGATCTTTTGCTTGTTTTACGACGGTACACAGTTCGGTCACAAGAGATCGCCCTATTACTCTTATGCCGACTTCTACTCGGTGTGTATGTCCGTGGACCTACACACCGATTGTAACCCGAAGTGACCAATTGATGCAATCTTTGTGCATTCGCACATTGTGCTCGATAAGTTATCGAATATCTCAATTAGAACTGTTCACATACTAAACGGTTTGTTTCTAAAAAATAAAGAATGGAGGCAATGTCTTCGTGCACACAATTTAGTATTCACTTCCTTTCATTGTTTTTAGTGACATCCCATTTCTTTCAACCTGGTGGGAAAGCATCTTCAATTTCAATTCGTCCTTCAAGTCCGAATCTGACGGTCGCCACATCAATAGGTCACGACGCAGTGAAATTTAACCTCGGACTTTCCGTAATCGTAGTGGTTACAAAGGTTTGTGCTCACAAGCCGCATTTGTTTTATATTTAAAATTTAATACAAATATTCTGCAACTTAGTTAAGACACATTACATGACGTAAAAAAGGCAAGAGACATAGGCTTGCATATGACTAGCCAGAGATGTTCATTGAATTCTCATAAGAACTAAACATATTCCACTGTGAACATTGGAATGCACAAAGCTCCTCTAAGAACCGATAGCACACGTCGAAGTGATGCAGTTAGCTACAGTGGTTCGAGCGTAAGTAGGCCTATACCATGCAGTTTCAGATGGTGACTATAATTTCTACAACTCTATCTAGACCGGTCTGAACACCAGTATATTCAAACAAGGGAGGGGTAGCGGTGGTGAAGATTCTCAAAGTGAACAGGGTCGATTCTGTGACCTAGATTTACATTGGGCACCTGACGGATAAAAACTATGGACTACTTAGATAATCAGAGACCGCTTCTTGGGCTATTCCTAGCAGTGGATTTCGGATTTCAGTGAACGATTGCTCCAGAACGAAGGCTTAGTGCTCGAAATACAACGCGATATAATCGCCTCGTCTAACGGCAGAGTAAGCCAAATGGTCGACCTACCTGGCTCGAGCCTGGAAGGTCTGGTTAAACAATAAACTGCGCACATGCACTTCCTTATTATATTGTATTGACTAGCAATACGTAATTTTATAGGAAATGTGCTTTATAGAGGCTTGATGTGGTCTCTGTAGATTAGCATTGACATTCATGTTGTGTCTTGATCGCAGACGGATGCCATGTCGTTGCTAGTCGGCGAGAATGGATATCAAGGCGATCATTTTGATATCATTCAGAAGAAGCTGCAGACTTTCTGTATCGACCGTATCCTTAAGAATTTACAAGCTACAACTGTGCCATAATTATGATTCTCATGTCCAGACCTTCCATCCAGTACATGTCACTCGTCTTCCATGATTTTCTTCTAGATTGATTTTCTTCTAGATTGATTTTCTTTCGATTTCAACTCTGCTGATTAGGATTTATGTGGCATCCGTTGCTAACATGAAGGAAACATTAACAGATGATGTGTCAAAATTGCTGCGGCACTTTTGCGAAACTCATGCAGGTGGCCGGAAAGGCAGCCGACTTTAGACGGACAAGTCTGTTGAAAGCAGCAGGTCGTAGGGTGAGATCCGTCGTGAGCTGATGTAGGCTTACATATGACCTCAATTATGGAGCTGAGTGAATAAATGCGTGCGAGAACCTCTCTGGTTGAGCGATAAGGAATTGATGAAAGAATAAGTTAGGCAATCTGCTTCTTCTGTTTGACCGAAGCACAATGTTTTATAGATCTTTAAGCCTGCTGAGCTTGTAAAATATATTAAGGTCACAATTAGTATAATCGTTAGTAAACAATTATATTGAACTTCTGGAAGAGAACTCGCAAGATGTACGTCTTACTTGTCAACACGAGACCATGTTAGCAACGGATGGCCCTATAGAGCAGTGATTCTCAACCTGTGGGTCGCGCGACCCGTAAGTGGGTCGCAAAGGATATCCAAGTGGGTCGCCAACTTTTCTTTGAAATCTCATCTTTTCCACTGAAAAATATTGTCACGTGAATGTAATGTGTATTTTCTATAGACCGTTGCCTTGTCAGTGTTGCTGTCATTTGAAACTACGCACACATCTGTGAGACCGGCTGTTCAGCTATGATTACACTCAAGGCTAAATAATTCTAGGAATAGGCTCTGTGTAAATATTAATGACTTAAGTTTGTGTCTAACCAACATCAGCCCACGTATTGACTTAGGCTATTGTACATCTGACCAGAATGCAAGCCCCGCCATCTCATTAACAGTTTTTATGTCTCAATGTGAGTCAAACAATAAATGTTTTTTAATATTATTTTTTTTATCACATTATGTAATTTTATTATTATTTATTTATAGGACGCTAGGATGGTTAGTCGTACAATGCATTGATGCGTGACTTGCTGATTTAACAAAGATCATACAATATGCAGGGTTTAAAGTGGATGGGAACGCGTGGAAACGGCGTTCCCACTGCTCTCGAAATCCTGTGTATGCGTACTCACTGCTCACAATGGAACCCTCGGAACGCATGTGTTCCAATAAAACTCTTCTTCGGAACGTCCGTTCGGTAACGACAACTAATTCATGACTCTTATGAGTCTTATTTAGAATTACTTATTACAGTGTGTTTGCTGTCCGCTTGTAAGCAGCTTTACACTAACGACATGTAGGCCCATAAGGTCTTAAGCCGGGTATGTTAACGGATCACTATAATAATGGGGAGGGCAGAGGATGATGAGGAGCGATGGAGAACGGAAGATGGGCGAGGATTAGAATGGAGGGAAGGGCTAATGAGGATGGGAGTAATAAGCGAGGAGCATGCATGGAAATGAGACGAAGTGTTGAAATCGGAGAATATGAGCAGGTGAGGAATGAATGATAAGGAGGTGGAGAAAAATCGCGGGTTAGTGAGGGGGAGGAGTGAAAAATAAGAGGATTAGCATGGGAATTGAGTGAGATTTCAATGGATAGTAATAGACAGCGGAAGGAGAGGATCCACGAGAACAGAAAGAAATAAAAAAAAGGGACCAGGAAGAGGCAGACGATAATGAATCAGTTGAAAATTCGTAAATAGGCCTCCACAATAATACCGATTATTATTTTTAATTTCAAACACGTACTACGTCACCTACCGATTGAGGGGCGCGTTCAATTATTGTGTAACTAGAACAATGGGGTCTATATAGATCCTGTCCTGCTGTTTCCTGAATTTATTGTTGCCTGTTGCATTGTGGAATTATGTCACGCAGATGATCCTGTAATTTCACTCATTAGGGATTATTTTTAAGTTGTATTTTGTGACATATCTACGTATTTTGCAAAGCACAAGTTTACAGCACATTGTATCGTCAATGATCATACGTCGAAGCAGTGTCTACTTCAAGCTTTGATTTAATTGCGTCGTTAATGTAGCTAATGTGGTTACCGTCGGAATGCAGATCAGTGGCTAGTTAAATTAAGTCTAACGACATAAGTATATCTGAAGTCATTGATTGTAATAGCAGGGCGGTAATTAGCCCAACCCGATGCACTAAAAGATGCATTTCAGAATTTGCGAAGATCGGCGTAGACGAGACCTGGCAAGGAGGCAATGACTACCAGACCAGGGCGATGATGGGGTACGAGAATCGCTGCTGGAGGAGTGGCTAGGGAGCGCATCCAGCATCTAACCGGAGATGTGGATACATTTCGAAATGCGACCGACAAGACGTGCAGCAAAACGCAGGGCCCGGTCCAGGCACCGCAACCGTCCAGTTTGGAGGCCTACATAGAGTGAGCCGCAGTAATTTGATGAAGGAGTGGACAAGTGTAGCGGTGGCGTCTGGAGTTATCGAGCGAGTAACAGTGCGGAGCTGACGCAACTTTTAGCATGAATCAGTGACACATGGCACAGGACACGGTGAATGTGTGGTGCAAATGTAAGCTCTTGGTCTTGGTTGGAGATGTTCGGCAATGCTACAGTGTGTTTGCACAATTATTTCAGCAATTGATCAGCGAGTAGTAGGAGAGCTGATTTAGAGCAGCAGAAATTGTTGGTAACGGTCATGAAACTGGCTAACCCTGTTTTCACAAAGAATTTTGGACTCGTGTATGATGCCCTGGAAGAGTTGGCCGATTTGTCCTTAGCATTGCAGATAGTTTATATCACTCTTCCTGTTGATCATTTACTCCTGACAAGACGAATCGAAGTCATTGCAGCTAGAAATGACTGAGTGGACAGTACTATGCTGAAGCTGGTCAGGCTGCAGATGCAAGAGCTTTCAAGGTGTATCGTTTGCTACTTGCACTGGGAAAGAGAGGGAAATTTATCGAGGCCAGTTTTACCAAGCATTGGTAGACGGCATGACAAAAAAATTGTTGGCAGATTCGGAGAAGGATCTGTGTAGTTCTAGTGTCTGATCTCTTGATCCCAATGCTTGGCCAAATGATTTAGACTTTGAGGGAGTGAGAGATAACTTGTCCATTTACGTGGCAAGTTCCTACGTCAATATACTGCTGTGGAGCAAGATTATCGAGATTATAAAGATAGTAGAGGTGGCAAGGTGTCTGATCATTTCCAAAATTTGTTGAATCGAATAAACACCTTAGCCAGTAGGCTAAGCACGGAGAGTGTGAAAGGGGTTCAGTCAAATGAATATATTAATTCTGCACATCACTCAGGTTACAGCTGTCTATTGAGTTCTTCGTGTGAAGACAACATCATAGACTGAATAGAATTTCTGTAATACTTTCTCTTTTGTTACGCCCATGTAGCTACAGTTGGCTATTTGACTGGCTCAATATAGGCCGAACTGTATGTGTGATCCGAACCCTTGCTCTTTGAGTTTGAACTCGACACATTATAGACAATAGGCCGTATACATGTATATCTATTTATTCAAAAAATCTGCAGGATTCATATTTATTTTTAGAGAAAGAAAAATGATACATGTTAAAAAATCAATATAAATTATTTTTATTTTTTCAATTTTTTAATGTATTCTCTATTTACATTTTTAATAAGTGGAATGCGGTTTCATCGCAGAATGCAATTCTTAAATTTGCATAAGGCCTGGTCAGAGGTAGACTAGACATAGATTGTCCTGTCTCTGTCGAGTCAACTCGAACTTTGGGGTTCCCGCTGCTCACCCAAACCACTTACCACTGATAATATGTGCTCTTGTAGCCCGGGTTCATCAATACGCCGACGGCTCCCAACTGTACTTGACATGCCGCCCATCTGAGGCACTGAAGTGCGTGTCAAAAATCTTGACAATTGTTGAGCAAGTGCAAATATGGATGTCCTCCAATCTGCTAAGATTTATCCCGGATAAAACTGAATTTATGTGGCTGGGCAAAAGACAAATGCGTTCGAGGTTTGACAAGGAGGCGATTAAAGCAGCATTTCCTCATTGGAAGGTTCAACACGTCGTCCGGGACCTAGGAGTTCTTCTCGATCAAGACCTGTCCTTGGAGGAACATGTCAGTTCCCTGTGCAGGTCTTGCTTTTATCAATTGCGCCAGCTTAGAGTCATTCGGCGAAATCTGTCAATTGACGCCGCTCTAACTCTTAATTGTCCCTCCTTCGCGCTGACTCGCCTGGACTACTGCAATGGTGTCCGTGCGGGTCTGCCAAAGTTCCGGATAAGACGGCTTCAATCCGTTCTCAGCTGCGCCGCTCGAGTCGTTGCCAAGCTGCCAAAATACTTGCATATTTCAAGCTATATGCGTGACACACTGCACTTGCTCACGGTTGAGGATAGGATCACATTCAAGATCATCCTCATGGGACGGACATCGGTGGTCGGCACGGCTCCAGAATACATCAGAGAGCTCTGTCTTCCAGTCTCCAGCCAGCCTTGTCGTCGATCCTTGCATGCTGCGGCTCGTGGGGACTCTATGGCCCGCGCTCCCGTACATCGATGCGGACAAATCGTGCCTTCTTATGCATTGGACCATCATACTGGAACGCTCTTCCGTTACAACTTCGCAAAATTGCACTGCTTGTTAGAAGGTGACACGGTCCCTATGGTGTTTACTATGGCTCTATAAATACCGAATTGTCCGTCGCCGAATTGTCCGCGCGCCAAATTGTCCCGGTGCCGAATTGTCCGGTCACCCTTTGGTCTTTGGTCTTCGCCCTTCGTTCAGTGCTCTTCGCTCAGTGCTCTTCGCTCAGTGCTCTTCGCTCTTGGCTCGTTGCCCTTGGCTCGTTGCCCTTGGCTCGTTGCTCTGGCTCTTGGCTCTGGCTCTTGGCTCCTGGTTCTTGGCCCTTGGCTCTTCGCTCTTGACTCGGAGAGAGCAGAGAGCGAGTGAACGAGTGAAAAAGCTCGTATTGATGTCTGTATATATCTTCTGGACATTGGAAATTGATGAATAGCCTAATTTATGCGGCTTATAAGAATAATAGACGATCTCAAACTAATAATAATTAACTCTTTTATGTTTAGTACAGAGTTCAAAAATTACATGCAGTTACATCGTATGGTCTCAGTTCCGGAGAAGGCCGTGTTTTTTCACAAAATGCAATATATAATTTTGCTATATTTCCTTTGAGGAGCTAGACACACATTTATAAGATGAAACATTATCTAGAAATTGACCTTTTTCTGACCATGAAAGTTCAGTTGGTTGCCGCCTGAAATCTTCTTGACTCTTTGTAACGAAGACTGTACTGCTTTGGTTCATACATCCGCCATCAAGGATGTCAACTGTCATCTACTTTATCAATACACAGTCGATTGGGTCAACAACAAGAGATTCTCTCAATTTGAAAATGAGATGGATATTACGGATTCGATTTTCAAGTATGCATAATCATAAACGTAAACGAATGCTTGGTTATATAGCGCCATTATGTGTTGCACAATGGCCGATCGGATAGAGCGGTCAGCCCGTAACGTTCAGTGTGTGCTGAGCGCGCGGGTTCGAGCCTCGTCCGGGGCGTCACTGTGTAGGGACCTTGAGCAAGTCCTTCGCGCACCATTGTTTTGCAATACAACTTCAATTGCGGCGTCGAGGCGTGTGCATGCACTTCTGAGCAAAAAGATGTTGGAAGAAGGGCGGTATCAAATTTCGGAAATAAATGAATCTGTAGCGGGATAAGTTTTTAACTTAAACGATGTCAACGGAGCTAAGCTGCGATCATTCTTATAGTGTCCATTACACGGATTGCTACAGGTATTGCTGCTGTAGCCAATGCGTATATTAAATTCATTCAAGTACAAAACGTTATATTTAGCGGCTTTCAAATTCTTTATAAAGAACTGATCTTACTGTAAAAATATAGGGGGCCGAGGACAGATCGCTGTGGCAATCGAGCAGTGTCCAACTGATGATTACCGTCACCCTGTTAAAAGCTGACCGTACGAATGTCTTGCATTTGCCACATAACTATTGTGCTGTCTGTCACGTAGGCCTATAACTTAATTCAATTTTAGTTTAAAATTCATGTGATTTTGTCTTTTTTGATGGAACCCTTGCTGTGCATTTAGTCCTACCAGTTGGGATCGTGAAGTCAACAACAGTCGGCGATTACCTTCTGCAAACGGTTCACTAATCTACGACAGTCGGTCCAATCTGTTTCTCGATAAGGTTGGACACCGTTCGCTTCTCTTGACTAGAAGTTTCCTCAACAAAGCAGTTTGCGGTTATGACTTAGCGCATAATATTATTTCACTGGCAATCGCCCTCGTTGATTAGTACAAGACTTCTGGTTCAGAAAAGGACATTGATATATTGTAATGTAATGTAAATCTTTAAAATTTTCAGCGCCCACAAAAGCCACGCCAGGGAGACCAGCTTATTCACCAGCGCTATTCCAAATCAATAACCAGTCCTCTCGTCTCTTTCCGGTGCCTGGTCAAAATCCGGGAGGGGGTCAAGCCGAGGAGACAACATGTTGCTACGGTGGTAGTCTGTGATGAGTGCATGTGGCGGTGCAGGAGTAGAATCAGGAAAAGACACCTTGAAGTATTCGGTTTTTAGTCTTGAATGGAAAGTAGCTGACGATAGTGAGAGCGCATACACTGCAGGGAGTTTATATTTGTAGGTGAAAAGTGGGGATGAGCAATTATAGCCATAGTGTATGGCCTAATCAACGTAATGAGCATAAAAACTACTCCGTACAAGTAGCCGTTGATAATTTATCATGTCAGAATGATTTAATTTGCTATGAAAATGTGCATGTTTTCCTGTATTGATAAACGGAAATTTCCAAATCCGCGGTATGATCATTTACACAGATTTGTGTGACTAATGGCTACATGATTATGACTTGACATTGAGGTTTTGCTGAACTGACGCATACATACGATATCAGTTCCACAAGTTCAAAGTAACTCCTCCACTGTTCGCTCTCTTACAGTGCCAGTCCCAAGTCTGGATGAAGGAGAGGGACGATGCTACTGATCTTTGGTATCCCATAGTGTTAAACTGCAACTAAATGTAAACTAACTAACTTACAAGTTCAAAGTCTGGCTTGAAGATATGGGGCAGAGGATTGAACAATTTGTTGAGATGTGAACGATTTAGACTTATGCATTTCGTCACAAAAGAACAGTAAAATCGTTGAGACCAATTATATTAACGGCGTATCACATTATGTATTTAATATTTATCAGTCGTTGTTTGTCGCTGGTTGATTTGCCGTCTTTTAACGATTTAATGCTTTTTATTTTCCTTGTCGGTTTTTACAAGCCAAATTAAACAAACCCTACTTGGCATGTTGGGCATGTGGGTCTTGTATGAACTATACGTTGACATGCTGCAGGGCTATGCCGATGTTTAATGTCATTGGATGAGCTTTTTAAGACTGGTGACTAATTTTAGATGCAGTCTCTATCTCAATCACCTCAGAAGTCTAAGCCTGAGTTGGTCGAAGCAGAAGAAGACGCAGTGTTTCTGGCTCGAGTTCAAAGCTGTCTCGCAGAATCTACTAGATCAGTGTCGATGGGCTACGACGCCAGGAAAGAGGAGGCAGTAGTCACGGTTAGAATTATACCCTGTCAAAGCTGCATGCTCATCATATATACTTGTGGTTGTAAACACTACACACTGCACACAGTCTTGCCCAACACGATCGAAGCTGTTCATGTGCTAATACGAACATTTCTTGCACTAAAAATGTGAAGCCGTTCATCATATGCTTCTACTTGTCATGCACATCAAAATTGTAGCAGATTTGTAGCATGATTGTGTCTACATATACAAGCATTTTATGTTCTGTATTACAAAGCGCACAATGAAGCCTAAATTTCTACACATGACCCGATAATATGCATTGGTTAAAACGCAGGTCTATCTCTCTTTCTGTCTGTCTGTCTCTCTCTCTTCACTCTCTGTCTCTCTATCACATACACTCTCTCGCTGTCTCTCGCTGTTTCTCGCTATAGACACGTATGCCTGCGGATGTCGGTTCGCATACCGGTGGTGCACAGTTTATTTGAGAGACATAAATCTCGGACTAGCACACGACCCGTTCCACCAGTCGCTGTGTTGAAAGATCTAACCGCATGAATTAACTGAAACACGAGCAGGCAGGGCAGGCAGGGATATGCTGATGGTTGATACCATTCGGCGAGTTTTTAAAGACTGATTGATACAGACGATATAGAAAGGTAGGTCTAGGAGCCACAGGAGACTTCTCTCCACAAGAATTGTATTGAGACAATGGCGTAGTCCTTAAAATGTCCTACAATAATGCAAGAGATTTCTTATTTTGCATAGCGCCTTGCACATGTATATGCGCCGTGCGTTTCGTGCTCGGAGGCGTTGATGCATGGGTAAGAAACGAAAACGGCTGTTCCCTAAACTGTTTAGCTCCGATGGTTTACGACTTTACGTGATCTGTTATTTGTCCATGCAGTGTCCCTGTATGTGTGATTCCCATGGTGCATGTTGTTTTATGCTCCTCTCATCTGTTCCAGTTGTCTCCAATGTAACTCATCATCCGTGTGTGTATGTAGAATATACGTAGGCCTACGTGTTGTCGGTCTTACGTGTAGGCCTATGCCTGAACATAGTGTCGGTGTCTATTGCAGTACGGTGATCCATTGTTGAAAGCAGAGGGCGACGTTTCACATCCAAAACTCGAATCGAAGATGCCAGATTCAAAGGTGATCATGAATTAAGACATAATTGCATATATAATTATATACATCATACGTACGCATCTACATGCACACGTATACGCACATACCTGTACATGCTTACAAGTTACAAGGACATATGGCTTTCGTAAATATATAGGCCAATGTATAGGCCTTATGATAATGCATACTTACGTATGCATGCATACGTCTTCTAAAGACGCTGCTTGTAAATTTTAGTCAGTCATTATTTTGGTTTTTTATGTAGCGCTTTTTACTTTTTAAGGAAGATATCCGGGGACGCTTCCTATTTTAATGTGCCCGTCAAGACAGTTTTAGGTGCCATGGGGAAGATCTCAGATGGTGCCCCAGGATGGAGGGTGAAGATGTAGTACCTTTAAAGAAAGTATGTTCCAGACCACAGGTCCTATCACAGAAAAGACCACATTCTTCATAGGTGTAAGAACATTCTGACATTCATAAGTGTGAGAATGGATCCAAGAGATCACTTTCCTCGTAACGCAAGAGCTATGTATACGTTTAGTCCTTGGATATCTGAAATCAGGCAGCATAACCCTTGGATGTATATCGGGGGTATGCCTAGATGATATCGTCATACAAGGGTCCAGGACAGCTATCCTGTATACTCTATGCATTAGCGGATAGAGAGCCATGAAGGACCTCTAGTTTATAGCTGGAGACGGGACCGTACTTGGGGATTTTTCCAATGAGGCGAAAATCCCGATCCAGGCATGCCACTAAATGGGTTGCAAAAGTAGAGGAACAGGCAATAGTCAAGGTGAGCTGTCTCAGCTGTGATAAAAGGGTGCACTAAGGTAAGGGTGGCAGCAGATGTAAGTGAACGGGTAACAGCACGAAGCTGGCGCAGCTGCTATAGTATCAATCCTGAGCAAGAGGATGAAGGTGTGGTGCAAAAGGGAAATCACAGTTTAACTGAACGTGGAGATCAGGAACCACGGTTGAAACGACGAAATCGGGGAATTAAGACACAAGAGCATGGAGGTCAAGTTCGGCAAACTGCTGCTGGGTGACTAGCCAGATTAATGTTGTCTCATAGTTGGGGAAACGTATGTAGACCTACATATATTCATAATGTTCGCACACATTTGCATACTACATATGTTATGTTATTCAGGCACAAACTCACGCATGCCCACGTGTATGCAGGCGTACAACCGTGCGTACACACATCAATACGTCTTTCCATGAATGCCTACCCCCACACGTACATGTATGCAAAGAAATGCATGCCCCTACACTCCTTTTACATATGTATATGTTTTGGTATAAATCTGTATGAAAGGAGTTAAAAATACGTATTAATTATATTAATGGCGAAATCCACATTTGATGTAAATTGTATGCTCGGTACGTGTACATTCGACCGCCATGTGCTGCTGCTGTTTAGTAGAACATAAAAGAAAAATAATATGTCCGATTTTGTACGCGTTGTGAGTAACGGACTAAAAGGAAGTTTAAAATTTCCACAGACAAGTCCTCCACAACGTTAGTGTTACCATTGGAATAATAATAAGCCTCGTGATATCAACCACGCAAAATAAGAAAATGATGTTTTCTGTTTAGCAGCAGCCGCGACAGATCGAACTGGTCAGCTTCTTCGATTCATTGCTTGGGAAATCGGCGAAAAAACTCTCCGGTTCATCGACGCCTTCACGTCGAAATTCGATAGGTAAGATGTTGTCTGACCTCTTTCATCAATGAAAGAGTTTATTAAGTAGTTGTTAAGCAGGCAAGCATATTATAGTCGATGCTAAAATAAGTTTTTGATGTTAAGGCGTGCGTGTTCGTCATGTCACATGAATTTTATGTTTTCAAAATTTAATGTCCGTCGATTTTAGATAGGATGTTTAAGCATATTTTCATCACTATTGCCCGTATTTAGCGATCAAGCAGACGAGTCAAATTGTTGGCACTTTAAATGCAGTTGGACATCTGTAAGTCTTACGCTGATGAACGCGGACTCGATGGAAGGGGTGATCTTGGCCTGATCTGTTACATATAGAGCTGTACACATAAACTAAGAAAATGAAAAACAGCGTGTAATAAATGGAAAATTAGATTTTTTAACAAGAATAAAGGGTTTTAGCGACTGTGGAGCAACTCTGTGGTGTATCGATTGACAAACCGGCCTAAGTGCCTGCTGCCTTTCTAGCTGCCGACGTTTTGTCGAATTACATGCAACTTATAAGACCGCATAATTAATGGAAGCAGAAGATTACTGAAAAATACTCAGGTAAACTAATTGAGAAGATAAATCATGTATTATTGCCGATAGAACTACCAGACGAAGAATTGTGATGATGCTACATTTTATCAGCTTGATTAATCATTATAAATTTCTTTGAAATGATTATATTCCAGATTAAGCAGGCCTACTACAATAGTTTCTTGCTTTTTAAAAACTGTTTCAGTCCTGGATCTGAGCCCCTTTGTGTATTCAAAGGATATGAAAGACTAATTGTGCCGAGAAAATACGGGAATTCGTTCTACTCAACTTTATAAGTCGCTTGACTAACTTGAGTTTTAGCAAATCGTTTAATTAAGAACCATGCACGTAACCGTTCTATGAAGTTGTAACATTTGTTTAAACTCGATCGTGGAAGAACTATCTGCTTGCGGGCTTCGACAGATTAATCAAGCTTTGATGTCTTGTCTAACAGGCCTACTCTATTGCCAAAAATCAGATTCCGTTGTTTGGAGTTAGTTGAGTTTCTGTCGTTTTGTTGTTGTTTATTTTTCGAAGAATTATTCCGCGAAATAAATTTTTGTCGTGAACTTTTTGTCGTTGCTGTTTTTTATCATGGATAATTATCATGGATAAATGCGACATTGTTGTTCACCGTATACTCGTAATCCCCAAACTTCTGAAGCGCCACTCTAAACCGCAAGCGCAAAGCACCAGCTTATTCACGAGCGCTGCGTCGAGTCGTATGGGTTGTACCGTGACCGAGGGAGGTCTAGGTCTGGTTTCCAGAGGACCAGAGGAGGCTGAATAGCTCATTAGGCGAGTGTCATATATTAGTCGATATTTGGAAGTTGGATGATCAGATGAATCTGGGCAAGAGATATTGCAGAGATGATACGTTAGCTTTAGTGGAAAGTCTGATAGGTGATGTATAAGATGAGCCTGATGCAGATAATATTTAGGGTGATTTGCAATGAAGGTGGAGGGAAAGTGTGCAGAATAGAGGTGACCGATCGTTCCATAGACATAATGCAATGATAAGAAGTGACCGAGGTCGAGAAAGACTGATTGGCTGGATGATGAAGAATTCGCGAGGACATTTGGGAGTTGTAGGTTCAACGTAAGTTAAGGCGCTAAATAAGTGTTCAGATTGCGCTTATATTTACAAACATAAAATAGATTGAAAGTCCGGTAACTGCGCAAGTTTGATCTTGTCCTGCCTGTGTCAAAACACTCCATCCGCCATTTTTGATACAGCGTGGCGGTTGCCAAAACGCATTGGCCCGCATAGGCTACGCGGTTATGGTGTGTTCAGTTCGTTTCTTCACTGCGTGTCGAGGTATCCCCATCTCGACCCCAATTGGTCGAGCCTCCATATCTACTAATCGTTTGATCGCTAGATGTCCTCGGTTGTGTGCTGCAGGGAGGAAGAGGGGGAGGACTGGACTTGCGAGTGTGGACTATGTCTGTGTCGTTTGTTTATTAAACGACTGCAGCCCCCATAGACCCGAAGGTTCTTTATGGCAAGTTTATGCAACGATCCTCTGCGTATACGAGGGACTATTTTCTCGCGTGAAGGTCCTACCTGTTCATTAATTGGGTCTCGAGTCTCATCCGTAAGTGCGCCGAGTGCATTACCGGAACGGAGCTGCATGACCGGAGCGTGCAGGGCCAGGGGGCTGGTCAGCTGAAGTCCCGCGTGTGTCCGATAGATCTATGTGCCTACCGCCACCTCCGCCGCCGCCGCCGCCGCCGCCGCTGCTACCCTTGCGGCCTTATATTGCGAGTCATTACTTGTGCATTTTCAGAGGGCTGCAGACGCTGCCGCTGCTACCGCTTCAGTCTTGCCGCAAAGTGTTCGGGTTTGGTGCTTAAAATTCGCCGCCCGTGTATCAGAAGTGGGCCGCCTCTGCCTCTAACCGCATGCTGCTGCTGCTGCCGCCTTGCCCACAACTGTGCTATACCTCGCTCCACCGTCGTCGCTGGACTACTTTGCTCGGCGGGTCAGCTTGAGTTAAAGGCGGCGAGTTCCTCCGACGCGTTGATTAGTAGGAGTTACCATAGAAGCGGCTATTTTGGGTAATTTCTCATCGCCAACGAACAGTTTCTGTGGTGATGGTAATCATGACCTAGTTGCGATCTGACGAGAACGTCTACAGTCCGTTTGGAACAGACAATTGACGTCTGGTTGGGGCCCGTTCTTTGGCTGGCTGACTGACTGACTGACTGACTGGCTGACTGGCTGGCTGGCTGGCTGACTGACTGACTGACTGACTGACTGACTGACTGACTGACTGACTGGCTGACTGACTGACTGACTGACTGACTGGCTGACTGACTGGCTGGCTGGCTGGCTGGCTGGCTGGCTGGCTGACTGACTGACTGGCTTGGCTGGTCATAGGATATAACAGCTGGAAGTGAGTAGAGATGGTTTTGCGGCCGACAGTCGTCTCCTCTACTCCGTGTCTCCATTGATCAACCGATCAACCGACAGCCATTCGGGATAATGGGTAAGTGCCATTCGGGATAATGGGTAAGTGCCATTCGGGATAATGGGTAAGTGCCATTCGGGACAATGGGTAAGTGCCATTCGGGATAATGGGTAAGTGCCATTCGGGATAATGGGTAAGTGCCATTCGGGATAATGGGTAAGTGTTCTTCTAATACTAAACCGGAAGGGATCTATCCACAGGAAACGAATGTCCTCATACTAGACCTTAACGTTTCTGTTGAACACTATTGCATCGAAATTTTCCCAAGACCTTCGTTATTTCCGACAGATTAGTCAATAACACTGAACGATTATAGTTGATTAGTATACTAGCATTTAAATTGTACGCCATTAACAACATATTGAACGGTTATGAGCTGTGTGGCCCTGTTAACTCTCTAACAACCAGCTGCATGTGTTTCCCATACATTTTAGTTCACGCTGGTCGTTAAAGGGTGAAAATGTACGCTTCTCGGGGAACTGTCTGTATATCAATTTCCACTTCATCAACTGTAGTCTGTTTTCGCCCTCTCGATCCTCACAGTCGGCTATTAGTTATGACTTGAACAGGCACTGCACAGACTTTGGCGCGATTTTATTCTGCAACTCGATTATGCGAATAGGGTTTTTCATTGATCAATAAAAAAACTAGGTAAGAGATGATGTGTATTCAACGATATTTCATTCCGGATCACTCTCGTATAGTATTATTATAGGCTCCACTTGTTGTCAACACTCCGAAAAGTGTACTAGCAATCGTGAACTATTATCTTCTATAGCGTCACTTGACAGCTGGGCACCAGCTTGTTCGCGAGCGCTGCCGTTCTCTCTTACAATAATAATAATAAGACAATTTCTATAGCGCCGTAGCACAGCCGAATTCGAAAAAAGGCGCTGTCCATTGGGTTTGAACCAACCTGTAGATGGTAGTTGCAGTTTATCGACACTATGTGATAGCAAAGATCATTAGCGTCGCCCTGCTCCTTTATCCAGGCTTGGAGCTGGCACTGTCAGAGTGCAAACAGTCGCGGAGTTCCAACCTGTATGGAGTGTAGGGTGTCTATGGATAGTAGTGGCGCTATAGGAATCGGCTGGTCCCAGTCTTATTCTTCTTCGTTCCTCTGTTCGTGTATCGTAGTATAGCAGGCCCCAAATTGTCTTGCTATATATGTAACAGGTGTTGAATTGCCCGGATAGACAGCAGTTATCGCAACATGCACGGTACACGTGTGATGTGCTTTTGATTGAAGATGAGCTTTGCTAATGGCCATTAGCTTGAGGTATTGACTACCTTCAATAGACCTCTGAACCTGTGTTATTTGCGGTGTAACTTACAAAACACGACCTTCCTCAGTTTTTTCTCATGATTCTCTCCACCCTCGGGCAGTAAACACCGACATTTTCTTTGGCCTGTTACATCTTTTCGAGTGAAATTGGTTCCAGATATGAATGGCTGCTATGGCAGATGATTAGCTTTTCATGGTTGAAATGACTAAGTAGCTGCTGCTAAAGTACGTGGAACGGTGCGGTTGCATAAACTTATGCTGTGTTATATAATTTACGAGTCTAGACGGGAGTTAGTCAGTCTAGACTTTAGACTTTACAGCATAAAAGCTGGGTGCCCAAAGCACCCAAGACGGTTGTCGATTGTTCCAGTACCAACACACCTATATCTCAGATGCAAAGTTGCCTTAAGGAAATGTCAAGGAATAAAACGACGAGATTTGCTAATCAAATTTTGCTAATTTGGCTAATCATCTGTTTTCAGCACCAAATTTATCTGTGGTTGGCATTCGTCTCATAAATCAAAGTATTACATTGCATCAACTCCGAGATCATAATCCTTGCAACGAGATGTTTTTAACGATGTTGTGCTATTCCTTTTCCTAGTATAATTTTCTTCCTTACGCTGCACGTGTTTTTCTTTAGTAGTTACAATTTATTTGGTAAAGTTCCACCGAAATTATTCCTGTACTTTGAATGAAGTCATATTTCGTCGGTGAGGACGTGGGTGTCCATAGACACTGCCACAGGGAGGGAGCGAAAGGTGGAAGATGGTTCGTATATCGTAACCGATATGCAATGCAATAGAATACATTGCAATATAATGCAATACAATACAACTGTGCTTTGCTATTGCTCTTCTTCCACAGTTCAGAAGAGCACACAAGACCATTCGTAAGAATTAACGTCGATTGCGCAGGCGAATATGAATGAAGGACTTGCTCAAGGTCCCTACGCAGTAACTGCCTCAGACCATCGGACACCTTACCTTCATGACCTTCTCCCTCCCAGTAAGATCACCCCTTACAACATGCGATCCAGGCCAAGTCATCTCGTCCTATACCTAGAGTTGATGCGTTTGTTGAAAGATCTTTTATTATGCCAATGTTATATGACTTTGTTTAAAATTGATGCGATTATTTATACCCGTTGTAAGCTGTTGTGCGTTTACTGGTAGACTGATAAAGAATATTCTTGCTCGCTTACTTATTTGTTGTATAGAGACCAAAGATGCTAAGATGTTTCCGTAGATTTACCGTTTACTTATAGTGCATCACCGTTATTTGTGGATGATACAATCTAAATGAAAGCTAAATTTGCCTGAAGTGAAGTGCCGATTCGCATTTTCAACCAGTGTAATAAAACTTCGTTTCTTTTCCCATCAACTAGTGCATAGAAAAAGAAAACTTCAACAGGAAACACATTCATTCAACGAGAATCATTCGCATGCGTGCAACTTGCACACATGTGGGCCACTATAATATATGATCTACATCTGCCAGTTCATGTGTATCTGTTTTGCATGAAATAATATATGCTCCTTCGCAGCTGCGTATCAAATAAATTCTCTCTTTCGTTTTACAGACTTCGGCGACTCACCATTTCTTCTCAAATAATAAACATCAACTCTCTAGTTTTAACTTCGCGCTGCTGTTAAAATAACACTTTGATCAAAGTCTAGTATACCGCATCCTGTCTCCGAAAGACTCCGATGACCGACTTGAGAGTCCAAACACCATCAGACGTCGTAGCCTGCAACCACTTCTGTCCGCGCTATGCCCAATGCACATTGATCTTCTGAACGAATTCTTACTCAATCCTCACCTTGCGATTATTCATTTATAGAAGATATTTCTTAGGATCTAGGGCTCAAGAGAAATGCAGGTGAAATGCAGAACTGAGGCCATCACCGAAGTGCATTAACTCGTGCCAAAGTTCGGGAATACATTCCCGTGAGCCTACGCCACATTTATAGGTCAAGGCTAAAAACGAGGCCGACAGCAAAGTTTCCTGAGATGTCGCTGGTAATACGGTCTCTTATTTATTACCTTTATGTCTGAAGCAGGGCAATACGGATTTCATTATGAAGACGTGTGCACTAAAAACGTCAATTTCGGATGATGGAAACAACGCCCAACAGACGTGAGACCGCGCTCTAATTTTCCAAAGGCAGTTTCCGATGCCCCAGTTTCTATAATGATTTACAGCTTGAGCCTGTCGGATCTTTAACTGGCTGCTGCTGGTGGTGGTGGCCTACTGTTGGTGGCCGAGCATCCAACCAATTAACCTGACCTCTTCAACAGAGATGAAAACGCCGAATGTGGCGCCGATTATCCGACTTTGTTGAATTTGGCGCCACTCGCTTATATGTGGCACATCGGTCTAGCGTTTTCAGAGGGGAAAATATCATAAATCATATATAATGGAAATTTTTTTGCCCAGATAAATGTCTCTTTTAGCCATGTTGTTCTTTTTGCGCTTAATGAAATCCCTTAGCTACTCTCTGTGGCAGCAGCTGCTGGCATGGTCTGCTGTGACTGTGGTTCTTTGTCATCATCCATCCAACTTTCTCTTCGTTTCTCTATATAATTTATATATTTATAATTTATATATATAATATATATTTATAAACATCGTATATAATTATATTAGTTTATTTACAATTAGAAAGATAGATCGGTGTGTATATATAACGCAGAAAAAGATACATGTATGTTGCAGAAGTTACAATTTATAATTACTTAGAAATGCCACCAATAGTCAACAGTTAGGCCCGTTGCCTAAGGTTAGAGGTCGACTTCGAGGTCATTGAGCCAATTCTTGTCTTAAGTGGCCTTCGAAGTCATAAAACAGCAGATGTCTTCGTCGTATCTCGGCTGCTGCTGCTGCTGCTGCATTCCAAGTGACGTCCATCGTCTTGGATACGAAGGCGTCGTTAAATAAACCAAGGCACCGTATCACGTTTGGCTGCTCTGTCCTATTATCTCGTTTCCACGGCTCAGTATTTCTGCTTGTCTGTCTGCTTGTCTGTCTGCATTCTTATCTGAACATGTGTAATTATCTGTCTATTTTCTCAACTCTGCTTAAATCTTGTAGGTTCATTTGTTCAGTTATTCATTCATTCATTCATACATTCATTCATTCATACATTCATTCATTCATACATTCATTCATTCATTCATACATTCATTCATTCATTCATACATTCATTCATTCATACATTCATTCATTCATTCATACATTCATTCATTCATTCATTCATACATTCATTCATTCATACATTCATTCATTCATTCATTCATACATTCATTCATTCATACATTCATTCATTCATTCATTCATACATTCATTCATTCATACATTCATTCATTCATTCATTCATTCATTCATACATTCATTCATTCATTCATTCATACATTCATTCATTCATACATTCATTCATTTATTCGTACATTCCTACATTCATTCAGTTTACCTGTCGTACCGTTTATTTATCTCTATGTCTGTCTGTCCGTCAATATGTCAGCCACGTCTATGCCTGTTGACCTGTCCGTCTACCTGCAGGTTTATCAAGCATGTCCTTCTGGCCGTCTGTCTGAGTGTCTGTCTTTGTCAGTCTTTGCGGACAGTCTGTCTGTATCGCATATTTCTCTGTTGATCTTCCTGTAATTCCGGCGTCCGCCGTAGATTACTAGTGGCTGGCGTTCGGTCGGCAACGGAGTAGCATGGCTCGCTTCGCACGAGGTTGCAATGGCGAAGAAGGAAGGAAGGAAGGAAGGGAAGAAGAAAAGAAAGAAGGATAGAAGGAAGGCTGGAAGGAAGGAAGGATGGAAGGAAGGAAGGGCAGAGAGAGGGAGAAGGGAAGGGAAGGCATGGTAGGAGGGAGCGATGGGGAAGTTGACTGGCGGACACACAGGATAGTCTTTGTACTTTGTCAGTTAAAAGCGTGAAGGTGGAGAATTCTTTCCGCATTCCAGGTCGCCGCCTGAATGTAACCTTTGTACTGGTGAAGAAAGCTTCCGGCTGATGATCGGTGAAATGCCTCTGCCCGCCCGCTATAATAGCTGGTCGAAAGTCACCTCTGGCTTCTACCAATCATCTCCTTTCAACAGCTGTTCACAAGAGTACGCATGTGCAGCAAGAGCACCATGTGCAGCTATACATTGTGTTCATGGGTGTGTGTGTTTGTGCCTATACGTGTGCGTGTAGGTGTGTGTGTATGTAGGCGTATGTGTGTTTAGGTGTGTTTGTGTGCGTTGTGCGGGTGAGTGTATATCATCACATCATCAGTTCTTTACGCCAGCCACTTGGCAACGATGGGCAAAGACTGAATGATTTCCATTGTCCTCTGCTATAATTATGTTCCTTGCTTCCCGAAATGCTCGTCCAAGTATTGTTATGTCCTCGTATCTATTGTCTATGAAGGGTCTCTGTTTCTCTATAGCCCTCCATTTAATTTGATTCCTGCCTCATTGTTGTTAACTGCTTCTAGTGCTAGGTCGAATATGGTATTGGATGGGAGATAAGATGCAGTCTATTCGTACTCCCGTTTCGTGTGAAAGTATGCTGTGATCTTTTTATCTACATCTGTGGCACCTAATAATTCTTAACACAGCTACCCTACAAGTTCAAGTTTGATCAATGGCTCTGGTATTCATTAAGGATGAACCGAGTTTTAATTTCCTGCCGAGTCCTAAAGTACCGAGTTTTACGAGTTGAATTTTGCCGAGTCAGAGCCGAGTTTGGAATATTTTAAAAGTCTCGTTCTCTAGATTTTTAGTTTGGCAGTTTGCGCAAATTTTATGAATTTTTTTAGTTTTGCCTTAGTTTACACTAAGATATAGTAACTGTCCGAGTTTATACCGAGTACTACGAAAACTGGGCAGAGTTGAGTTCCTAGCCGAGATTCGGTTCGTTCCTAGTAGGCCTATTCATTAGTTTTGCATGGCTCTAATACAGCACACATGTGCTATCGACTGCTTTGATGCTAAATCTATGAAGTAAGTAAAAACTGCCTGATTGTGCCAAAGTTAGTCGTTTCATTGCGATTAGCTCATCTATAGTGCTTCCTCCTATAAGCTGAACTCGATTCGCTCTTATCCAAGTGTTCTCTCCTCGCGAAGCACATTGCTTCATTCTGTTTTGCATCATCTTGGTGAGAACTTTTTCCGGAATAAATGCTCTTTAGAATAACGTCTGTGCAAATTTTTCAGTCGTTTGGATCTTTTTTCCTTGTATAAATGAACACGATTGTGACTTTTTCAGTCTTCTGGTATACTTGTTTGTCTTGTTGCATCTTCGTAGCAAGGATACGTATAGTCTTCTTCTCCGTCTTCTTCTTGGAGTAGTTCCGGAGTGATTCCACCCATGCGTGGTGCTTTATCTTTTTCCGTTTCGCTGTAGCAACAGCATCTCTTGCCATTTCCTGCATCTGTTCTCTGTGCAGTTTATTGACTACTAAGTGAGAACCGTTGGGTCATTATGTGTGTCAAGATTTAGTAGGTTTTCGAAGTGCTCCTTCCGTCGTTTCTGTTAGCCTGCATCGTCTAGACTACAAATATGTTACCATCTGCCTCCAGGGTCCGATCTGTCAGAAAGAAGCAATGGGTCGGAAATATATATGTGACATCTATAAGTAATAAAATTAGTTAAACCGCAACATCAGCTCGCAGTGGGTACAATTTATCGGAGTTTGTAAAAGGAATGATTTTGATTCACACGCAGAGAAAAAAATCACAATTAACTGTGTATTGAAGATGGTAAAGGATATGCTTGGGGCAGTAGTAGAAGATGTACCATACGGGGCCATTCAACCTAGCCATAGGTTAAAGCCACCCCCCTAATAGGTTAAAAACTTTTTACTATTACTCAAATTCAATACACAGATCCACCAACTTATAAGATTGCCGATTATAATGGTGAGGAAATACAGGGTTCATTTTCTGAACAGGAGCTTCAAAAGACAACTCTAGAGATATTTAGAATTGAAAAGGTAATCAGAAAACGAGGGAAGAAATCTTTAGTGAAATGGCTTGGTTATCCTGAGTCCTTTAATTCTTGGATTGATACTGAAGACTTGGTAATCACGTGATGACTCATCGTCGAAACTGCTGACTCGTTGAAACTTTTGGAAATTTCCCATTATCGAAAACTTTGGAAATTCCCTTGGATTTTGACTTATAGGGAGTATAGGTGGAGTTTTTGACCATGCCTATAGGTTTGTGCACGCCAGGTCAAAACTATTGGAAAGTTCCTGGCGTTTTTTCCTGGTTATTGATTGATGTTAGTTTTAACCTATGGTTAGGTTGATGTTGTTTTTGGTGATTTTTTAACCTAGGCTATAGGATAAAAAAAGTTTTTAACCTAGTAGGGGGTGGTTTTAACCTATGGTTAGGTTGAATGGCCCCGTATGGTACATCTTCTACTACTTGGGGCTGTGTACTATGAGGAAGAGGAGTTTTGCACCGGCTAAGTTAGCAAGTTCTGAGGCTGTTTGGAAGGATTGTTCGTGGTAACATAGGTGTTTAGCTCTTTTATGGTGTTTTCAGTCATTCTTTATCACAGATAGTGTGAGACCCAACCAAAATTTGGAGGCAATGGTGATGTTGGATGTCAGAGGAGGATAAACTTGGGTTTTGAGTTTTCTGGTAGCATAGAGAAGGAGGAACAAGTTACTACATGTATATGGGCTAATAGTTTTAGGTTATCTTGTAGGGTGACACCTACTGACTGATCTCGAGAATTTCCTCGTGTTATGCTATGTAGCCTATAATTATATAGCATAACTAATTAATTATATTTCCAAGTGTCCTTATTTATTTTTATAAAGTTAATGAACTTCCATCAAATCGTCATGATTTTGCAATGATCAATCGCCAACTACTATACAAACAAGACACTGAAGAAAACTTAACAAATAAAAATTTTAATTAAAAGGAGCTTTTGATGAAGGGTTCGAATTCGATTCGAATTTCGAATAGAATCATCGGGTACCAGTTTGATATTCATGTAGGCGTAGATGCATTTGATAGCACAAGACTTAGTTCCACAGCAGCACAATTTCATTGTAGGCCCTACAGGCCTGATAACTTGTCTGTATTTAAAAATCAATGACAATTAAAACAAATCTAGTTAATTAACAGAATTAAGATAACGTAAACAATTTTTATTTCAAGTCTGTTATACTGTTCTGTTCTGGTCCCATGTTCGTAAAATTTCGTTCCTAAATTACACGCAAAGTCTCTTGGTTTAAACTCTCCCCATATGCAATTTAAGAATAGGATATATTCATTATGCTGTGCCCAAATCAAGGTGTCCGCATTTGTTTTAGAAGGATTATGGCGTTATTAACAGAATGAAAAATGAAACCATCCTACAGTTGTCATTATTTTCCATCCGACTGACCTGGAACCTAAATGACTTAACCACCTATCTCCCGCAGGTTTGTATGATTCAGGC
Source organism: Bimastos eiseni (assembly GCA_959347315.1). NCBI lineage: Eukaryota > Metazoa > Annelida > Clitellata > Crassiclitellata > Lumbricidae > Bimastos > Bimastos eiseni. The sequence goes on from OY365815.1 coordinate 21,111,079, forward strand.
TGGTACTCATGCTTAGCTCCTCATGCAATTGTCAATTGGGCGAAATTTTGGTGATTTACATTACATTACAAGTTTGTGACGTCTTGCAGTTTTCCACCTTAGTCACTAGTGGTTCAATCAATGGCATGTAATCCTATGTATATATCTTTCATGTATATACAATTATGCATATATATCAGATAAGAAAATGGCTATTTGACTGACTGACTTGTGGATGAATATATATATATATATATATATATATATATATATATATATATATTATATATATGTAATGCTCCTAGAGAGGCACTAGGGCTACCAGAAGGGATGGGATGGGATGGTGCTATGGGGAACTGGGCTCTACATGGAGAAGATAGAAAGATACATTTCCACGTTTAATACAATGAAACAAGCACTAGGGCCTACAATGAAAGACGCTTAGCTAACATTTGACAATGATGATGTACTTACACCGATAACCTAACACACCACATATATAATTATATAAACAGAATATGAATACACTATGATAGGCCTATCTATTCACATCTGAGATTTATCATAGCGCCCCTTCAAGGTTATCTACTCAGGAGCATACCCGACTCAATTTCAGCTAAAGGGATCAATCTTCACGTTGGATAAGAAGTGATGACAAGTAGAGCACTGGGCGCCTATAATAGCGAAGAACCACGGGAGTCCGTTTCAAATTGCATGGCCAGCAGAAATTATAAAGCAGCACGGTGCTACATAAAAGAAGAGGCGTTCAGCCTTCTTAGATGCACGGAGAGCGAATGTTAGATATCACATGATATGAATTGATGGACGGATAAATATTTGATTGATGGACCTCAAGGATTGATCGGTAAATGTATTATGGATGTCTGACTCAATCAATGGTTGATTGACAGATGTACGAAGAGTATATGCATTCTGCAGGTTGTAAGTGGCTGTGCGAATGCATGACCTCACGTTGCAACAGTATAATGTATCACCGAGAGGCAGAGGGAAGATACCCCGAGGCCATGAGATTTTTGGGGGTTAAGTTAATTTACGAAGTTATTATAAAGATTCTGCTGCAGCCATATCCTGATAAGTTGCTTTTTAAAAGATATTTTAAAGGCCCAGGATTGTTCTACCCATAGGGGCCTGAAATTTCCGTCACCGTTTTTATACCAAAGGGTCGGCATATCGGCATATATGGAGGCTAGCATGTCTGGCCTCCCCAATCGAATAAGCTGGGTATCAGTGTCTCTACTACATTGCAATAAACGTCAAATCTCACCGATTACCATATATCGTCATAGGTATCGGCGACATAAAGCCCGGGTCGATTATTTGGCCCTTTTTTGGATTGTCGGATTTTGGATTAGGGAACTAAGTCTTGTGCTATCAAATGCATCTACGCCTACATGAATATCAAACTGGTACCCGATGATTCGATTCGAAATTTGAACCGAATTCGAACCTCTTATCAAAAGCTCCTGTTAATAAACATTTTCATTTGTTAAGTTTTCTTCAAAGTCTTGTTCTTTTTCTTGTGTTGCACCTGTTTAGTTTCCTAGTTCGTTTACACTTGGGATATAATTATACACATATTTAGTGGATAATTAGACTTCAAATTGTTATCAATTAGACCTCAAATTCATTACCCACGGTCGTACGCCAAATGCAGTTAGAGTTTAATTGGAAGAGGAAGAAATAGATGATTCCACTGCTGTGTAGCTTTACGCGTGATTTACTTGATATTCAAGCCACAAGAGGCTTAATAAGGTGGAGGATAACAGCGGGTTGCTGCTGGGGTTGAAATCGACTAAATTGTCGCCTGCAGGCATTCACTGTTAGAGACTGAGATTATGTGACGTCGAGATTGGAGAGCTTTAAGGCTTAATCCATCATCCCAGGTCTTGCTATAGATTCGAGAATTCTCGAAGGGTGGGTCTATACGTAACCTACATCTAGAGTGCTGTATGGCTTATGGCTACACTTGAGCCGCAGCGTACACAATGATGCTACAGATAGCATGATCGGGTGAAGTGTAGGTAACCGAAATATGGAATGCAACACCTGGCAAATCAGTGAGCCGATGTATTGTCTAAGTAATCGTAATCAAATATTTATAAGGCGCCTTCTTAATATACAAGCCTAAGTGAGCTGCTTAGTACAAGCTCACAGAAACCGGTGGGTGGCACACACGCCCGGAGAGAGGGGGAAGGTGGGGAGCAAGTGCCCAGGGGCCTATCGATTTTGAGGGGCTCTGGCCGGGACTGTAATTAGCTGAGGAGGGTATCATATACGATTTTGCTGCAGCTAAATTCAGAAAAGTTGCATTTTTATAAGATAGTTGAGTGACCCGTAACTGCCCTGCCTGGCTAGGGGTCGAAATTTCCTTTGCCGCCTCCGCTGACGCATAATAAATGCTTGACCACAGATAGATCGACGAAACACAGGCTTACTAGATTGCCAGGTGTCAATGAAATTTGTTCAATGTCCTAATAAACGTGATAAAATATTTAAATTGCGTTTTCCATGTAAAGAAGTAGTCTCCAATTGCAACGTTCTCCATTACGCCAATCGCTTATTTCTGATCGGTTCTAAATATTATAATCAGTTTATGAGTACGTTAAAGTAGATGACTAGTGACTTCACAAGAAATGTAGCCTAAGGCATCATAGGAAGCTAATTTATGGATTCCACTTGTAAAGCGGAGACGACAGAGGGAGAGAAAGGCAGACAGACAGACAGACAGACAGACAGACAGGTCTGTAGAAGACAGATGCTGTAGATTATATTTAGCATCATTGTGAAATCCGCTCACTCTTTAACTGTGTGCCTCACTCTGTCTATACGTGTGTATGCCTATACATATGCGTGTATCTATGTCACCCGCACAGCCTCCTTTCTCCCTCTCCCTCTGTATGTCTGTGTGTGGGTGTATATGTGTCTCACGGGTGCTAAAAAGGCCCACATGTGTTTGGCCCAGTTTTGTCGCTCCTGTCTGTCTCTCTACGTGTGATGTCTGTCTGCCTGCTGTCTGTATGTATGTGCATGGTCTGTCTGTCAGTGTCTATGTGAAGGTGAGTGTCTGCGAGTGTCTGTATTTCTGTCTGTCTCTGTGATGGCGGGGCATTGTGAAAGTGGGTTATTGCATCTGACCGTCTGTATGTCCATCTGTCTGTGTCTATATCTCTGTGTCCATCTGACCGTATGTCTATCTGTATGTGTATTTCGCTGTCTGCATGTTGTCTGTGTGCGCCTGTCCGTCTGTACGCGTATCTGTCTGTCTGCCTGATAGATAAATCCCGCGGTATGACAAAATACCATGCATTCTTGAAGTGCTTGGAGAGGACATAAACTATTGCTTGGAGATGCTGTAGTACAGATCATAATTTTCTGAACTAATTTGGGCAGTAGGTTAAGCGAAATGGCGATCCTGAGTTTAATTGGTAATTATCACGGACTCTTTCATCTATCTGATCAAAAGACACCTTCATTACAACGGGGAGATGGGGATACCTGTGCGGTATGGCCCTTGCATACTGCGATCCCATGACCTATTCATGGTCTTTACAGATAAGTTCATCGATATGCTTAAAAGAAGCTATAGGGCCTATAATCGTATCTCAAAAGGCTTTCAACTTGTCTGAGATGATTTTAGCACTTTATAGGCGAGCTGCGCTGGTTCCCCAGTCACTTTTAGAGCACGCTCGGCGTTAAAGTGGTATATGATGTAGTAGGCTTTTTCTATTAATGCAATTATGAATTCATCACTGGGATGAACTGTAATCATATTCTAAATGGCCTACTTGTACCGCCATTCAGAGATAGCCACAAAGTAATTTAGTCCAGTATAATACCACATAAACTTGCAGGCAAGTGATATATATGGGACATAATTATGATTGTATGCATGTGAAGACATACATTACATGCGTACACTTGTGTGCAATCATAATTATGATTGCACACAAGTCCATGATTATGATTGTACAAACAATTGCGGACATATATTCTACGTGTGCACTTGTATACAATCATAATTACACCCCATATATATATATATATATATATATATATATATATATATATATATATATATATATATATTAATCTATGTACGGTAAAATTGTTTTGGATGAACGATCTATTCTAATCACTTGAATAAATAACCCAATATACACAGCCTTTAATTTATTCCCAACACACGTTCTCGAGTGTATCTTAACACTTCGAGAGCTGACACATATATATATAACAGAGAGATCAAACGTTCAAAAATATTCGGCCTACTCAATAGACTCTTTACAGATTTATGAGCATATACTCTTGCTCAACAACTGTGTTAAGTATCTACATACAATGCACAGTGTATGCATTATAATGCAGCACAAGACAACATTATATAAAACAATTAAACATTGAAACCTTTCGAGACGTGACCGGTATAATTGATATATTAGTGCAGAGCAGCCACGAACTGGTAGTCGATGGAAGATGTTCTACGCGAACGTCGACCATCAAAGCCCTTAACAATTTGAAGAATTGAATCTTTCTTCAAAGGTAGGCCTAAGTGTGATGTACCATGAATCGTAAGACATGCACAAACTAGTCATAATCAATTTGATCATCTGAAAACAACTTTTGCTGTTTTGTCTTGTTTTGTCTTTTGCATTTCATTCCGAAGACAGTGCTTGCTGCATGGAAGAAATGAAGAAAGAAGAGCACAAGAAGGTCATGGACCATATGCTGTCAAACTAGATGATGGACGCAGGAACTGGATGATGGATAATAGAACTGGATAATGTATATGAGAATTGGTTGATGGATACAGGGATTAGAGGTGCTACAAGAGCTGGAGGGAATTACAAAGAACAGAGAAGACTGGCCCCATTGTATTCGTGTACAACGAGCCTCCCTAAGGACAAAACTATGAAGATGAAGAAGAGACTTCTGTATCGACGTTGCGTAATGTGCAAGACATTGAAGACAATAATATGCATAACGTCATCAGTAGATGACGCACCAGAATCAAGCCACATGCTTAACAATACCCAGAAAAAGACTCAAATAAATGAGTAGTGAATTGTAAGCCTGTGGACATCCTTATAATGAGTCTGCAGCGAACGTTACTCACCCGTGAGTAATTTTCCCACGTGTTTCAGTCGCTGGCTATGGTTATCTGCCTGAACTGGTGAACCAGAGATATGCTGGCTGTGGATCATCGTATTAAGAACCTTTCGTGTGCAAGAACAATTAGACCATTGCTTATGCAAGCCTCCAGGCACTGTTGCTCCAGACCAGCAGGCTACGCTCCTCCCTCAGCTCTACCACATAGGGATACTTCTCTATGTGCTAGACCTGGCTGCCAGTTACTGGGTGATCATTGTTGCTCGATACGCTTGTCTAAGGTTCTCCGGCGTCGAACTGTCCCTCCCATTAACGTTCCATCTTTACCAGACTTGTTTTCAAAGGCTATAAAGGCACGGCTTTCCGGTCTAACTAATGACCGCGCGATGGCTTGTATACCTGTCTCCTAGAAGTGCAATCTCTCATTTCGTCAACGCCGTTGATTGATGATTTTGTGTAACATTGTCGGCGGTATAAATTTGCATAGGATGACGATGATGATGATAATAATAATAATAATAATAATAATAATAATAATAATAATAATAATAATAATAATAACAACAATAATAACAATAATGATGAAATAGTAATAAATAACTACGATAATGACAATGATAAAAATTATAATAATTACACTAATAATCAAAATGGCCATGATGATGATGATGATGATGATTATTATTATTATTATTATTATTATTGCTATATTTATCATAATTATTATCATTATTATTATTATTACTCTAATGATAATAATAATAATAATTATTATTATTACTATTATTATTATTGTTTCAACCCAAGGTAGTTCTGATCCCTACTCCCTTGGCCTTAGTGATCCCAAAATTGTCCGGCAACAGAATAAACAGAGCAGTGAGTCTCTCTGTCGAGCGATTCTGTACAGCTTCATTCACACTATGATCTTCTATCCCCTTGATATATAAGACCTACTCAAAAACACTTTCATACTGATTACACGCAATTGTGAGATTTCCCAGATCCAACGGACAAAAAATACACCCTGAACAAACACAGTTCGATAAAAGTGTACGTGGATATATTATCTCCAGAGCTTTATCTGAACAGGGGCGCTAAATTCAGCATTCAGGATTTCAATTTATTTGCGACTAGCTCCAAGACAGTCCTATCTAAGCTACCTAACCTTGGTCCATGATAGCCATAAATAATAAATGCGGATCCTCATTTTGCTTGCGCCCTTAAAGCTCCATTGACTGCGTGCATAGACCGTTGTTGTTGAGCCGCTAAAGCCTAAACGGTCCATCTTTTCTAGCCTAAAGTTTCCATAAAAAAATCATAATCAGCAGCCTGACGAACATCGCTATGACACAATCTTAAGACGTCATTAAAGCTGAGAACGTTGCTAGTCAGGCCGTATATATATAGTCTGACTTTGGAGTTCAAGAAGCATGCGTCTTGAAGTATGTCTTGTCGGTTCTTACTCATTCCGGTCGAGTATGGATTACATTAACAGACTACTTTTTCATTAATCGCAATCGTTCCCTGTCTGATACTTTATAATTCAGAGTGGACCTGTAAACATAGGGATATTATGGTGAGCTGGCACAGATATCTAAGCCCTTGAAGAACCACTGTTGAGGGCTGATATATAGGGTGGTGGGTTTCGCAGTCGAAAACGGAAAGATTTAATCTCATTCAGGTCATTACATAGCACCAATTTCAGATGCTTTTGGTATTCACTTGTTCATCATTCATTTCACTCATTTAATTCATTTCACTCATTTAATTCATTTCATATAGCTCCCCTTCTGGAATATTGATCGGAGGCGCTCGAGTCGATTTGGTTGTAGTTCATTCGGATCGGGTGTGCGTATATTATGCGGCTGTGCCATCATCTCCGTTAAAAGAGAACAGTTTTCAAGCGCCAGTGTTCAAAGATGGCAGATGCGGGTGAATGAGTTATGAGATGCTGGGCTGTTCACGAAGGAGTTAAACAAACAAGCAGCGACTGCTTTGATCTGGCACTACAAGGCTCTAACGTTATGCCAATTATCTGGTGAAGGGTTCACAATTTACAGAAGAACAGATTGATAGAGCAACAGGTGGAGAGACATATAGAGAGACACGCAGGCAGGTAGAGAGACAGACACAGAGACTCACAAGTAGACACACCTATACGGAACAGATTGAAAGCAAAAGCAAGAGTGAGAGTTTAATGGAAACGGAAAGTGCAAAAAACTTAGTCACAGCTGAAGGAAGATGTAAAACACGAGGTAGGTCACCGCAGGTGGAGGGCGGGACGCAGACGAGGAGAGACCAATATAACGAACCAGACAAAGTGAAACAGAGACTAGCATAGTTAACAAGACAAGGAGACGTAGGACCGAAGCCTTGAGACAATTAACGTGTTAAAACCAAGGGACATTAAAAATGATTGTGAGACGAGGGAGAAACAGTGGTGAGTAAATTGTGGAAGGACGAGGCAAGCGAGACATCGACGCTTCGATCTTATGCAGTCCCCTTATGCCTTACTTACCTACAAATATCATAGCGCTAGACAAGAACTGCAGTAGACAGACTAAACAAACCATAGTTAAACACCAAGATATCAATGTCGCCCTTGTTATACGTCGATGGGACCCGACCTACAAACTGTCAGACAGACTGCCAGAGACAGACAGGCATACTCAGACGGACTTTCAGACCGCACTTGAGCAAAGAGTAAGTTCGAAACCGGGTTGATTGCACACGTATACATCGCGGAGTATTATATATAATATATGTATGTATATATATATGTGTGTATATGTATATATATAAGCGCACTTTGGCCAACGCTCAGTCCATTCTGTATCCGTTTGGTTATATCGCATCCGAGGTCTAAACAAAATGACACGCAATGAGATACAAAATATAAATTACGCATTAACGCTCCTTAACTTATCTACACATATATTTATAAACAAGGGTGCATTATTATATACATGTAGGCTTTTTTCATTGTCTTCGTATATGCATACATATATTATGTATATGCATGTATTTATTTATTATATACATATGCATGTATATGATATATATGTATGTATATAGGTCCTGTACATGTACACCCTAAGCAGACTTTTTGCGTAGATATGCCCCACCAACAGAGCAAGTGCACACGTATATGCTCTTCACACATGCTCAGGCAGTAATGACCTCTACGGCCGCAGCTCCTTTGCTATTTTAGGCAGTTAATTCGTTGCATAAAAGTTCCCGATTTATCGTTGCGATCGGGTTTCTTGCGGAAGAGAGGATAAGAGTATTTATGTGCACAGTGAGTGCAAAACAAAGTATACTGCAGATGATTGCTACACGTATAATGTTAAGCAACACGTGGACTTTGTTCTAGATTGAATGGTTCCTTTGAATGCGTCCAGAGTGGTTCCGATGACTCAACGTACAGCCCTGGAATGCAGCGCATTAAAGTCAATCAATTAACTGGCCAACACCTATCTGAATATCACTATATTTGTGGAAGTTGTGTTGCCCAGTTGCAGTCTAAATCTTTGTTCTTCAAATTGAGAGAATTTCTTGTTCCTTTTGCATGCACTTCAATGATCAGCGTCATGCATGTCTTTTAGGTGACTGAGACTTGTCATTAATGTGGAATGGCATTTTCCCCCCGTCCTCTTGATCTCCGTCTTCTGTAACCAGAGACGACACGGGTCGTGCACTTTCTAAAACCAGTGTGATGAACCTCCTCACATATTTTTTTATTCGCAGTTGCAGCTAAAGGTTTTTCATTTTGGTTGTCGATAGAGTTTTAGCTATAACTATTTCTCGCATTTGTTACCGCTATATATATATATATATAGTATACTATAGTGTTAGTTTAGTTACTACTTACTACTTAGTTACTGTAAGGCTAAGCGAGATTGCCTATATACAGACGCAGCAGCTGTGCTTATTATTAAGACGTGTGGCACGATTTGCTTAGAGCTTCGAAAGGCTTTGAAGAATGGGTAGGGCTACGGAATGCACTTAATCTTCGTACTAAAAATTCATCAATTCTGATAGTTAAAACCGCTCCAGACTGATCTGTTGCCCTATTTTGAATTAATGTCTTCTCTGTGGAAAAATAATTAATTACCGTTGCGATTGTTATATAAGCTGCAATAGCATTAAATCTCTTAAATTTATGCATAATCCCTCAGTCAAGTTATAAGAAATATGGCAACAGGAACACGGGTGCCGTGTTATTTCGAGAAGCACTGTTATTAAATACATGACGCTGTAAAAAGAGTATGGTATCGAACCTTCACTCGTATGGATAAAATATTATGGGGTAGGAACTTTAGTAAGTCTTATACTCACAATTGCTCATCGCTATCGATGATCTGTTCCATGGTCATGTGTGTTCTCTCATGGCCTTTGGAAGGAGGTCAATATCAAAAATACATTTGTATAATTGTATTATTAATGACACCAAGAAAACAGAGAGACGTTGTAAAGCCCGCAACAAATATCATCAAACGTGTATATATATATATATCCTATACGTCTTTTTTAACTTGTTTAAGTTGGTGGATATTGATACCTTAGATGATTGAGTAGATTAGTCGCGTGTCTTAACGGTCTTATCGAATATGAGCCGACCACAGAGCTTCCTTCATCAACACCACGACCGCTGTTGATACATGAACATTTACCTTTGACTGATTTGTAATTTGTACTTGAAATTACTTCAGACGGCTTTTACAGCATAAGTATTTTTCAATTTTTTTATTATACATCAGTTGGCGGCAGCTTGAGACCTATAGAGACAAAAAATGGTGTAAATTTATAGCCTAGGCGTACTACATGTCAACGGGATTACGATGACTACTAATGTTGCGAATTTGCAATAATCAACTTGAACTTGTCTTGCAATCGCTATAGAATCGCTTAAAAAGAAATACAATAAACAATAATGCTTAATTGAATTAATTAAAAATTAAAAAGATCCGGGATGAACATAGGCTAGTGTAGCCCATGCATGGCCATGTTCTCCCGTTTGACGATATTTCTCTTTTTTGTAATTTTAGCGAAAATATTAAAAATAAGTATGCATTTCTGCAAGTGCCATTTCCGTCAAAATTATATTTAATGATAATTATGTCTAGTTGCGGTCGTCATTATCGTTTATTTTCGTTACCATTATTATTATTATTATTATTATTATTATTATTATTATTATTATTATTATTATCAGTATTATTATTATTATTATTATTATTATTATTATTATTATTATTATTATTATTATTATTATTATTATTATTATGGGGAGTGACACTTGAATGCTAAAGTCGCTTGGAGACTGCTCTCCTCCTATGCCGGGGATTGACTTGGAGCGTCTTTGGATGGGCCTACACGTTGACCTGTAGGCCCTCTATGTGGACCTCCATGCAGCTCAGAGAGGTTCCGTACTATGTGCAGAATGAATGAAGCTATAATTAGCAAAATTACCGCACTTCAAACTATTTTACTGCTTCCATATGACTTTAAACTATGTACCCCTACTTATCTACAAATGATTGACTTATATATGGAGAGAATTGATGTTTTATACGGTGTGAATGCTAATATATATGTATTTACACTTTACAGTAATTCTGTCAAGTGACTAACAACATTGCTGCTAAATGACCAATAATGACCAATAATGACCAGTAATGACCGTGACCATTATGAAGGTTGTAACTTGCTCTCATTGTACTGCGCCCCCACTACACATCCTATAAGCAGTTGTGGAGAAAATGGGCTAAACATTATATATATATATATGTCTTATTGCACATATTACAGTACAGTTAATGTGATTTATCACATTGAATTATGCCTTTCAACCCGAAGGCCGATATGGTTCCTCTCTAAACATTCGGAATTATAAACAGCTTTAGGGCAGTCTGCTGTTTAAGGGGCTGCTGGCTGCCAAGTCCTCATCTGTGACTCAGTGCCCTCGGCTGTGGCCAATGCGTAGGCATCGGGGTATCTGTTTTCGTCGTTATAATAAAAAATATCAGACTCGGGATACGATATACATTAAACTAATCAGATGCCTTTTTGATTATAGAATTAACATCATAGTTTCATAAGTCTCTTTAGCTCTAAATTACATGAATCTGAGAGGCTCAACCAAGTTTTTCGTCTTCCTTTAGGTGATATATAAATTGAGATTCCTTGTATGAAATATAGGAATACAACAGCTTCTATGAATATATATTTTTGGCTCTTGACCTGGAACTGACCCAAATCGACATTGTCGGCTTTGTTTTGACTGAGTTCTGTGAATGAAAGCTGCTTCCCGCAATCTACCTTTCTTTGGGCGTTGAAAATATTGATTACTGTGTAACCCTCTCTGATCGCTCCTCTGGAGTTCCTGACGCCAGTCTCTCGGTATGAAGAAATGATCTCCACTCTTTACAATCAGTCGACCTGAGTCATGAGCCTATCAAGCCAGACGCTTTTCTACTCTCTTGCTATAGGTCTATGTTAATATCATCTATATACAACATCATCCCCACTTTACCTCATGATCTACTACTGGTCATGCCCCTCTACTGTATCTCATGCATTCACGAATGTACATATATATATATTTGAGAATTCGTATATTCGTGTATGCATACATGTGTGTATGTGTGTCTGTATATTGTATAGGTATGTGTTTTGTATGTAATATATCCATGTCTTCATGATACGCTAATGAAATCCACGACATCAGAGATCATTTGTCTTAGACTCCTTGTTCTCCTGCCACTAATTCTGCTGCCATTCAGTGCCAGTCGTCTGGAACCGTTTATCTGTTTACATTGTTTTAACAACAACATCTCTCTACAGTCAGCTACAGAGTACAGACACATTTCGTCAAGCGGAAAGAGACCGATTTGTGCAGACTTGGCTTTGTTGACTGATTATCATTACCCACGACCCACGCCTACTCTCTCAGCTGATGGACACAGTTATAAGGCACGTTAAAAATGCGTTACTTACTTATTTAACGCTTAGCCTGATATAGAGGACAAGGACCGGTGTGCACAGGACTGGAAACTCCCTATGTCTTCTTGTCATTTTTTTGGGCGATAATAGGGAGCAAGAGATTTTCACATCATTTTGACATAACAAGCTGATTCATTAACTTTTAGCTATGAAGATAAATTGACGAATAACTATGTAAGCAAAATAAAAACATGCCGTTCGAAGTTTAAAACATCATTTTTCATATAAAAAAATTTTGATTGGCGCGACATCTATGTTTATGAGTAATACGCGGAAATTGGACAGGTAACCATTGCTTTAATGTAGATTCCTTGTATAGATGGATACATTCATCGAGGATACTCGATAAACCGAGGATAATCGTTATGGTAGATAGTTGCAGCTTATAGACACTGCAGTGTTACGAAAAAGATCATTAGCGTCACCCTCCTCCTTTATTTAGGCTTAAGACTGGCACTATCAGAGTGCAAACAGTGGCGGAGGAATCATCATTGTCGTATTTCAACATCCTACTTTAAATAGTTAAACCACAGTTACCCTACGTGTGGTTAATGGTTATTACATTCTTATGGACGATTTATCTTTCCAACCTCACACCTTGCATCTCATAGGATTTTGCATGGCTCGCTCGACGCTGCAGTCAAATATGACATCAATCGTGCTGAGCAATTTTTAGCTCTCTAAGCCCTCAGGCAGATTTCACCTCACGAGTGCCACGAATCCGCATCCTTTATATATTTATTTCTCATGTGCAGACAAGACTGATAGATATTTCAAGGACACGGGTTTCTAATTATCTGAATTTTTTAGGAGGTACTGACTCACTACTGCTTCGTCTCTTAAACTGGTTTATGGCGATTAGTTCATTCAGTGTGGAATTCTCCTCCTGATGTGTTAAGTACATCATTTGAAGCTCACATCAAAGAGCTTTTTGGTTTGTATAGGCCTATGTATCGCTATGCACACGTGTCATAACCTGTATGCCTCCTTCACACTTTGTCTCGTGATTCGCTACTCGTTGGGCTAATGTGATTGGCTACTCGTTGACAACTGATTACACTCCTCTACTGTATAATCTATTCTGTCCAGTCACTGCTCACTCTAAATTGTTTTATATAAAAATTATAATGTTTGCATTATCTTTGTGAATTAACTTTATAGATCTAAACGAACCAGCCGAGTCCTTATATTTGGTCTATTTGACCTTTTTCGGTTGAGCTATTGATCTGCACAGATAGATGCTCACGGTGCAGTTAGATTACAGCTGTTTTATATAGGCTTATGTTTAAACTTTCAAACAATAAACGAGTGTTTAGCTACATGTATGTAGCTAGCTGGCTAGCTATCTTTAACGCATTGCAAAGCAAAATGGAGGCATTGCTGTTAACCTTGCACAAGATTTAGATTGCTTAAATGTGCAACAGTTCTATTAACTTTAACACGTGTTAACACTTGCGCTGGTGTTTACATGTAGGTTAGAATATAAAATACAATTGACTGTCGCTACAAGGATGAGACCAGCATCTTCTCAGGAGTTGTGTAGGCCTATTAGCAGCCTTGGCGTGATGTATTCGCCGGATTTAGAGCAAAAGAGCTGTATGGCCCGTAGGCCTATCTCTTATGTAGTGCTCTCTATTTGATTTTTGTAGGTCTTTGTATACGTGTAGGACTATGTATATATGCTTAGAGACGAATAAGTTAGCGAAGAATTAAGAGTAAGCGCCTGTCAGCGAAACTCGAAGAAACAACATTGCGGTCTGGTATAGCCACTACATATGAATGCCAGTTGCACTGCATCGGTTGAAGTGCTCGCTACACCAGCTGAGAGTCTAAGCTCTCCAGCTGCTGTCACTTGTTGCCGAAACGAGGCAATCAATCTGCAAGGGTTATCTACTTCCAGTTTTTGTAGAATCCGGTTTCCATATGTACCGCCAACGGTCGACCACTCGACTATGATGTGTCACATCGCCACGAGCCTATATAGTTGTATATAGGTACAGGAAATGTTATGGCCCACTGAAGGGAAATAGCGAAATGAGTTATATATTATGTATATATATAGGCACATGTATATTAAAATTTATGTGCATAATTGCAAGCCTAACATATGCATGATTGATTAATCAAACATGATACAGACTAGTATTTGTGTAACCTATGTCAGGCTATGTGCGTGCCAATTATTTTTATTCACGCTTTATTATTTTAAATTTTGCACATGCATAAAATCTTATAACAATAGCAGAACATTAACATAACTCAGATCGGTGATAAGATTTACTAAAATAAAAAAATAGGCTTAATATACTTGGTTTGCTTAAAAAGCAAGCATGATTGACAAGCAGCAATACAGCTCTGCGTCTAAGCTCCTAGGTCTACAGTGTATGCCAGGTGGACCTACATCCCTTAATGGGCTTAATCATTATGATCATTATAATCATTATACTTACTATGATATCAGCCTGCATTGGTATATAGAACATATATAATATATATTCATATATAATTATATATTAATCACTCCCCTACTTTTGTAAGTAGTGCAGGCCCAGACGCCACACCCTCGATAGCCACTTGTGATAATATTCAAAGAACAGCGTGCAGCAGTGATTTTTCTAGGGTAGACCTGTTTCAATGTTTGTAAGTTTTTCAGTGGCTTCTCTATTGGAGATTTAGTCGCCGCACTCTGAGTCCTGCCTTGTCAGCATGCCCGGATTGGGTTCATATTGGACCCATTTTACAGGCTGAACCTGTGCAGAGCCAATATGCGTCCCACAAAGAAGTAGAATAAAAGATTTGGAAAAAGATAAAGGGGAATATAATGATTAGGAGGGGGAGCAGGAAAAAGAAAAATAGGAGGAAGAGGCGATTAAGAAAAGAGCAGTCTATGGCTATGAATTGTTGGTGATTTCACTTTTTTTCACCTCGGCTAGTGACCAGCCATCTCCCTCGCCGTCTCATCTTCCCGCCGACAGCGTGCGGTTAGTGTGACTGAGCTGTCTGTGGGCTCAGCTGAAGCAGAAATCTCTAACTAAATTTTTGTCTTGTCTGAGTTTTGTATGCCCCAATCTCTCGGGGTTAACCAGTGTATCATCGCGTGCCCCATAAAATGCCCATGGAAATGTCGACAAGGTGAAAAGTCAAGCATACAGCAGCGTTCTTACGTAACTTTGCTCTTCTGTCGCCGAAATAAAGGTACCCCCTCATGATAATAAGAAAATAAACTCTCAAATTCCTGTAAATGAACAATCAGTAGTACTTATTCATTTATTCACTCATTCATTCTGAGCATTTATATGGCACCATTTCAGAAAACTACAAAGGAACGCACCCAGCCCAGCCACGAATAACGAAAAAAGACTTGAGGGACTTGTAAAAAATTACCGATTGGGCCACAAGTAATGCGCGTAACTCAAATGGAAGACTATTCCAGATTGAAGGGCTCACAACCGAGATTGCACAGCACAGCCAAAACCAAAGGCGAGCACGTGGAACTAGAAGCTCGCCCCTCATCGCAGAGCGAAGCGCCCAACGCGTCAGACACTGGGCGGCAAATATCACGCAATTATACGATGGAGCACAACGAAGAACTCTACGCGAAACAAGAGCAGCAATGCGGTACGAAATTCGCTGGAACACTGGCAGCCAATGCTGGAAATTATGTTGTGTGTTTCCATTGAAAGAACTCTCGTCACACATGTAAAGGCTTAAGTCTCAAGTACGAGTACAAGCACACAGTCAATCAGATGTCAAGTACAAGTACGTTGATGCCAATGACAATTACGAGCACAATTAACCTACTTAAAACCGCATAATTATATACTCTAGTATACAAGAACCAAGTGCATCTCTGAAAACGGACCTCCATAGTTCCCTTAGATATTACACATCTAATTATACACTTACATATTACAATGTGTGTGTTGTAAATCTATTTATACATATACTTGTATATATATATATATATATATATGATACGTAGGTCTATATATATATATGATTATATATAAGCCCATGAATTTACGCCGATGGCAAGGCGTGATTGACAGTCGGCACTCGACACATTTTTATGTTAACATCGTGTCCTCGAGCTACTACACAGCTCCCCAGTCCGTGAATTAGTCCCCATAAAACGATCATCCGAACGTCTTTCTCGGGCGGCGCTTCTCTTGGGTAATGTCTGGGTCTGCTCTGACCCTGGGTCAGACCGAAACCAGACGTTCAAGAGTGGAGGGGATGCAATAACGGTAGGGGCCTATACTGAAGCTCACGACTTTGTGGTTATGTCTGGTCTTCGCTGAATCGTTTGTTTCTCATTTCAACACGGTACATTAGAGCTCCTCTGGTTTTTATTTTCTGCTTAGACTTTGTAGACACTTCCCCACCGAACGCTAATAATTCGCTGTTAGTGATGCAGCGAAATTGCGCCGGCGATTTGACGAGGACCTTCGGGAACTATTATAGACACCGTTCTGACGTATTTTCGCCATAAACACGATATAGTAGAGCGATATAGAGAGACGGCAACATGTGAGGTCTAAGGAGTAAGAATCACTAGCGTCATAGATCAAGATGTTTGAGGTGAATTCTACCAGCATTGATGGATGGATGGATGGATGGATGGATGGATGGGTGGATTGGTGGGTGGGGTGGGTGTACGGATGGTTAGATGTTTTAGTGGGTGGTTGCTTAGTTGAATGGATGGATGAATAGATGAATGGTTGGGTAGCTGGATGGATGGATGTATGAATGGGCGGTCGTACAGACACATATACAAATGGGAACATTGATTATGACACGCGCATAAAATAGAGCTTTGCATCCAAGGCTGGACAAATAGCCTAGGCTTTTTCAAGAAAATTTTAAGTTTTATAGGTTTAAAGAATTTTAGGTCTTAACCGGAGGCCTATACGTAGAAGCATACGAAGAAATTCTCGTATAGGCCTACTGTATGTTATTAACGATAAATCCTGTGAGCGAAGACTGCCATATGAGCGTCACGACCTAACAATTCCAACAAATTTCGATCTTTTGACTTTGAAAAGTCAAAAACTTAAAATTTCGACTTTTGAGATTGTTAGGTCTAAGAAAAGCTATGAAAAACTAGGTTTCTTAAATCGAATTGTACAGCCCTGTTTGTAGCCAACTGTTCCTCTATTTCTTACCTACCGTTTCGTGCCCATATCAACTTACCTTTTAAAAATAACACTGCAATTGTCAGTCTATAGCTGTCAACTTATACTTTAAACTTTCACGTCTATTACTTTCATCTCTGCTGTACAATGCTCATAAATAGTTTAGGTCTCTCCATTGATCCATCGTTCTTTCCGTCCATCCATCCATCTATCTATCTATCTATCTATCCAGAGTACAGTGCCTAGCTATAGAGTAACGCTTAAAAATTTGGTTCACGACTTCTCGCATAACTTGTGTACCGTTCAAAATTACGTGCCTTGAGGGGGACGGGTTCCATGTACAACAGCTGCCCCTCCCTAATAAACCAGCTGTTTTCCCATATTTCGCAATTACAGAGGAGGACCTTGTTATCTCGTGCTATTGTTTGTTTGAATCAAGTGGATGTGTACATCCCGCAGCTCCGTTAACAAGTGGTCTACCGCTCTGGAGATAGCGAAGATTGACCTGCATGACTATAATGATAAAATGCCAACAGTCTGTTTGGAACGAAGCAATGACCTCTCCTCCCTTTCGTCATTTCCCAGCACCAGAAGAGTACACAGCATCGGTTGTAGGCCTTGTCTCGCGGTCAAGCTGAACCTTCAAGTAAATCATCCATTATCCATCTGCTTGTTTGGGGCGGTAAACAGGGCCAGACCTATCTCTCAAAACATTTCTAGGACGCGTTAATGGACAAATATATGCTAAAGTACTCGGCACGCATGCGGGATGGTTGTGTTGAGGGAACAGTCTTAGAATTGATATAAACATAGGCCTATATATATATATATAATATATATATATATCTGTGTAGTATATATATATTACATATATATATATACATGCATATAGTGCATGCGCACCGCATAGAGTATAAAACATAGAGAAGCACGCCAGGAGGGGCGACGCAAGAAAGAAGGGAAGTCACTGGTCTGGATAAGTTAATGGGGATAGAAGAGATGAGACATGCTGAGAAGAAGAAGGATGAGGGCCGATGGGAATGGGAGTGGATGGAACAGAAGTGATAAAGAAACGGAAGGAGTGGATTGTACATTGGCAGAAGGGGCGGGCAAGATAAGAGCAGAGGAAAGAGGAATGGAAGGCAGGGAAAACCAAGTAAGGATAGGCTTTTAGATAACTTTTTTTCTTGCGTGGACTGAGCGGTCGAGGCCATGTGTCTAATGCAGTGATTGTCTTTCTGTTCAGGCTACATCGTGCGCCTACTGCAGCTGTGTCTCTTAGGAACATTTTGCCAAACTTTAAGACATTCAGGTACGTGGACTTTTTGGCATATTACCCGACGAATATAGGTGAGCAATATTTTAGATATGCAAAATGAGCTTTTCGTGTTCAATCATCACAGTTTCTGTTGAAAAATCTTTCAATCAATCTGATTTATCAACTTCACTTGTACTAACTTAGAATGCGCTCGTGTGTTCTTTGCTCATTATAGCGAACGATTTGGGTGCATTGATGAATGATACGAGTGTCTGATGGTTTGCAGTCAGACATTATAGCTATTAATAAATTCATCCAAATAAAGAAGAAGAGGAAGAAAGTTAGTTCCATAAAATAGACCTTAGGGCAGCCATGAGCATGAAGTGTTGGCGATTTCGGTTTTTAGTCTTGGCATATGATGATGATGGTGACCATCGAATACTTCATTCACTAAGTGAGGGCACCATAGATGTGTATACACAGATTGCATAAGAATGGACTTTGATGTTCCACAGACTCAGTCCGCATTTGAGAACAGAAACAATAGCCTTATATATGATTTATAGCAGTTGTAGCGGTATGGCCGCATTATCGCGCCGTATGATTATGATAATAGTTATTATTTTCTTATCATTATTGTTGTCGTCGTCGTTGTTGTTGTCGTCGTCGTCGTTGTTGCTAAAGACAGTTAACTTGTGAATAATTAATTGTTAGTTATGATTAATTGATTCAGGGAACCAAAGTGACTGTCATTTAATAATTAATTAAATTTGTTACTGTAAGCGTGCTTTTATACGAAGTTAGTTGACAAGGTTGTTGCATTAAATTGCGTGGGCTGGATAGAAATGCCAAGGAACACAAACAGACAAAAGCTGTAGGGCTATAAATTATATATATAGACTGTTACCCATATGTACCCGAATATGGGCAACACAATAGATATATCCCGTATTATGATACTGTGGGCAAATAAATTCCATAATTATGGCCATCATAGATTACGGAGTCTGTATATATAAGTTCATCATTTGTAGAGTGATTTTCAAGCCTCTCACGAATGTAAATCAATGAATTCAAATTAGTTTTTCAGTGTTGTCTATTCAAGGTTGTCATAATTATGGCAACCGGCTGATTGATGCTAATTGACCTTCACATGCTGTATACAATCAGCCCTACGAATCTATATTCTCTGGCTCTTTGGGGTTTATTTGGGGACCATTATAGCAACATAAATTGCAGAAAGAGCCTCGATTTTATTTAACACTCGTACATCATCGAAAAACTATAGGTCTGTGCATACATCTCAGCAAAGGCTTCAATCCCACAAATTTTATCAGCTTATAATGTTGCAATTAGATTTCATCTCTTGTGAGTGCCATAGTGGGCATTAGATAATAATGGCAATTATTATGCAATATCACCAAACTGGCTGAGTGATATATTAGTTGAACCTGCCTTTGTTCCTCTTTGGCTGAACGCATTTTGTGATTTTTGTACTGCTGTGCATGGCTGTTCCTATATCCAATTGAAGTCTCAGTCAACACATGTATTTGCACTCACAAACACCTCTCCCCACTATCCACACACGTCACAACCCAAGAGGAACGGGTTTAGGAACCATTCCACTCAGATAAGCTTTTAAAAATTAATATTACGATTTTCGTTTGTTAGCCCATACAATAATAACAGTCAACCATGGGTAATTCTAATTTTTTGGAATGGTAAAGTGTGTAAGCACTTTGAGTTACCGGAAAAACATCTATTCATCACCATTATTATATTTGTCAAATTAGTCTGCATAAATATTTTTTTTGAAGTTCCTCCGCTTCAGGTTTCAGTTTATGAAAGCCGATAGGTGTCTGCGTCATTCAAAAACTAATTTCCTTGGTCTAATAGGCTGACTTGCAAGCGTCTTGATTTCAAGTTAACATAAATCATTGCAATTGATAAATGGCTAAAAAGTGATAAAACCTAAAACTGTCAAAAAACACACTGACGTCCAGAGGTTTTGCACTCTTCCAATTTTGCCTATTTTGTCTGTCTCTAAGACCGGTGTAGTAGGCCAAATACACTCACCGGTTGAAACACTCCTGGGAGTTAATTTATCCGGGGAGTTAATTTAGCCTCCTACACCGGCACTGCTGCTTTGGTATTGTAAGGCACCACAAATCAGTTTCCATGGGTGCACAAAGGACTGTCTGTCTTTGATTCCATGATCAGAGTGACCTACTGTAGCAAAACTGGTTACGGTGACTGCATTTTGGGCGCTTTAGAAGTCTCAGGATCATCATAATGATTTTGTTGTTTTGTGGTTTTGCATCTTTGTAGCAGAAAATTCCAGTGAAGTTAAATCAGAGAAAAGAGTCTGTCCTACAAAGTTCGAAGGCGTGGATGACAATTTAGGTTTCTGGCCTTTCTATATTATAGCTGCATCATTATTTGTGTATATGCATGCATGTGTGTGTGTGCATGTGTGTAGGCGTTGGTGTGTATGTGTACATGTGAGTGCTATCCAACCTGTGGTCCGCGGACCGCTGCCGGTACGCGAGACCTCAGTTACCGGTCCAAAAAGTAATAATAATAATATTTTCGTTTAGTTTTAAACTCACAAACCCCGTATGATTATAAGTATAAGAACGAATGATCACAACTTAATAAAATACTCGAATTTAACTGTCGGCAGCCATGCAAGGCATCTATTACGTTATTATACTACACTGTGTGGCACAGTGGCCGATCTGTTAGAGCGGTCCGCCCGTAACGTGCAGTGTGTGCTGAGCGCGCGGGTTCGAGCCTCGTCCGGGGAGTCACTGTGTAGGGACCTTGAGCAAGCCCTGCGCGCATAATTGCGCTGCAGTACAGCTGCGATTGCGCCGTCGAGGTGTGTGTATGCACTTCTGAGCAAAAAATGTTGGAAGAAGGGCGGTATCAAATTTCGGTAATAAATAAAACAAATGAAAATAAGTCTAATTTATCAAGGAGCTCGTGGCTTGCAGCTAGCGCTTATCGAAAGAAGAGCTAGTCAAAGTAAATCAAGAAATATTAATGTTGTAAGGTCATGGAAAAGCGCTACAAGGCTATCAGTACCCTTCCTATGGCAATAATAGTCACAGAACTGTCTGATCATGAACTTAAATTAATTCTAGAACATATTTAAAGTGAAAGAAAAAGCAAATGATTAATAAATTGGGCATCGAACTGATGTCCAATTTACTGCGATGGAAAAATCCTCCTGCGAGCCCGTCCCACTGAAATTTTTTTATGGCCTTTAGATCCTGATGAAATGTTTATGTCGGGATGTGAGATCCGTTTTACATACAAGACTAACTTTGAAAGGTCATTGGTATATAATTACACGTGGGTCCTATATATTTATATTTTTTGGGTCTACGAATCGTAAGACCTTGTTACATTTTTTATTGGCTGCAAGCCACGAGCTCCTTGATAGATCGAGCTTTGTAAAAAAAATTGTGTTGACTGATGCATCCACTCATCAGTCATTACCACCACCTTGTTCTAACAAAGCAGTCAGCCAATTGTCATCTTGGAAGACCAGACTATTCCATCTATTCCATCGTGTGGCACGCTGGCCGATTGGCTTGAGCGTTCGGCCTGTAAAGCTCAGTGTGCGCAGAGTGTGCGGGTTCTACCCTCGTCCGAGGAATTACTGTGTAGGACCTTGAGCAAGTCCTTGGCGCACAATTGCTCTGCGTTACAATTGCAGTTGCGCCGTCGAGGCGTGCGTGTACTTTTGAGCTGATTGTAAGAGGGCGATTTCAGATTTCAGTTGTATTGTATTGTATCTGTTACCTCTGAAACGCGGATAATTTCAATGTCTATATTAACAGCTAATCTAAGATTTGAAATCATAGGCCTATCACGGAATGATGAAGGCGAATTTCATTGACACTCGGTCAATTGCTAGACAAACAGCTCTCATCAGTGGCGGATATACATGGGGACCAGGAGGGGCCATTGCTCTAACGAATGAGTCGGTGGGCCCCGGTGGCCCCTCCAAATTCCAGTTCATACTCAGTTTTGAAGAAACCAGATATTCAGCTGGCCCCTCTGTCAGCTTCCCGGCCTCCCGGGTCCATCCGTGGCCTTGCCCCCTCTGCTGGAAAAGTCTAACCCTCTTTTTTTCCTGCAACCCTTCTTCTATATATTCTTTTGGTCTGCTTCGCGCGCTTCCAACTTCTATTTCTCCTTCACATTGATCCATTCCTTCTCCTTGCTCCAACTGTTCTCCTCTTTATAGATTCACTTGTAGGGTTATCACCAGAGTGATTTTACAGATTTGAGATGCCGATTACTTTACAGCACATTAGGCCTACATCATCGTTTACTGGCACAACAATTATAGCGTAGGCCTACACTGCATCTTATAAAGACTTACAAACTGGTTCTATTTCTGCATCACAAAACAGGTTATGATTTCATTTCCCATTATGGACTGGACACGTCTCCCACTGGTTTGGGTGTCCGACGAATCACAGGTTCAAACGAACATCAAACTGCTTATAGGATCCGAAGGGGGAGTGCAAATCTTCGGGTTCCGACCAGGTAGGTGAAGGTCGGTGTCAAGATGAAGATCATCTGATTCTAAATAAAGCTTTTGCTCAACATCGTGTATATCTTTGAAACCTGTCTTTCAATTTGCAGTGATTGTATGTATGCATACACGTATACTCGTATAGGCCTGATACATGTGCGGTTGTATATTAGAGTCCCCAGAGACAGTCGCTTTAAGCAGGCCGTCCAGATAGGGGGGTCCGGAGGCAAATGCCTCCAATTTCAGGTAAGGGGGGATGTTTTTGAGTCTTATAGGTGGGAAATATTTTGCCTTATTCACACCTGAGACCGGGGGGTTTGTCATCATCACTCAGCGCCGTAAGGGGGGATTGACGCCGATGGCTTTAAGGATTAACCGACCAGGTTAAAGTGTCATGTAGTATCTGATTCTTCTACCAATCTGTGATTTATGAGGTAAAGTGCATATTGTGGAATGTGGACAAAATCCGACAATCCCTCGAAGGTATACCTGCTCCTCGAGAGAAATAGGGTCATAACAGTTGTCATCCTCTCTTCCCTCTGGAATTGCCATTTTCTTCATTTTTACTGGAATATGTTCCCTACAATTGGCCTCTCAACCGCTTCATCTGTGCAGACTGCAGAAGTTCTCTTTTATAAATTCCTTTGTTATGAAAAATACTTCCAGGTGGTAACGTTCCACTACAGGTTAACTTCCGGTGCCAAGTTTCCACGCTGTTTGTTCTTGAGAGGCTTGTGAACCTCCAGAAGCTTTGGCAATATCGTGGTGGGTTATGTGGTTGAATGCGTGCTCGGTGAACTTTCTCTACTACGAGTGGCAAATGTTTTTCCCAAGACGTAGTCATCTCCGAAAAAATATTTATAAACTGGAGTAGCTTCATCTGGAGCGCTGTCTGAGAGCGCGTGGAATGCTTAGCGGATCTCATTCAGAAGTAAAAAAAACAAAAAGCAGATAACTTCCTGAGGTTCAGAGAAGCGTCCTCATTATTTCGCAGACATCGACCAACCCGTTCATGTGGAATACTTAGGTCAACGCTTCGACATAAGTGGAAAAGAGGCTACGATTACTTAGGCTACACCGACAAACAAACTAAACAATTAAAAACTGTCACTGTTTTGTTATAGGGCCCATATCACTCTTTCGTTATTTTGCTCTTTCGAATCGACAATATTTCTGTCGCTTTCTCAAAATTACCCTGCGAATTGTCGCTCTATTGTTGTGCGACTCTCACTTGTGTAGGCCTATCGCTCTTAAGACGAAGGGCTAGTGATGAAAGGCAACTTAACAAAAGTGCGGCAAACCGAAGCTGCTGAATAACTTATAGGGTTCCTATAGCGCAATTACTCCTACTATTATGTACACAAAGGATCAAATGATGGTTAAAATTAAAATGGACTGAATGAAACAAAACAGTCATTTCATTGCGTATTTTAGTGACTTCTTTGGCTAAAGGATAGATTTCAAGTACAATGAAATGTCTAGAGACGCTGTATTTGGAAGACGCCAATTTGAAAAATAACTACCTAGGTTTATCCAGCCCTGCCTCCACTCAGTCCCCTATCCATTCATCGATTAAGGCACAGAGCACCTAATTCACCATTTAGGCCTATTCTCTTATTACTTTTATAACACATTATCACCCATCTTAGAATTTCTGTTTTTTTTGTCAGACTGTCTTTTTTTACCAATAAACAAGAATCGAGTAGACTTAGGCCTAGATCGACGTATTATGTTCAGTTCTATGTTGAGTTGTAGCCTACTGGATGAATGAAACTGGGTTTAAAACATCGAAATCCTTGCTTTAGAAATGGCATCATAAAGTTAGTTAGTGCAGTTGAAAGAGATTGAGACGAATTTGTTAGGACAAGACGGATCATGTCATCAGCATTGATAGGCCTATCATTCAATAACCGCACGCACAAACCCGCGCCGTTAATAACCGCGCATTGTTCATTTCCGATCGGATATCACAACCGCGCTGTTTATAACCGCACACCTGAGAGGAGAGGACACAGGGCCTACAATTATATTATAATATTACAAGGTATCTATTTCTTCAGATACTAAGTTACTGGTGTTTCTACGTAGTTCGTCTATCGTCATGCACAATGTTCTACGTGAACACAGTTTGCAACTAGACTGTAGGTCTAAAGTTTAGCATCTATTCTGTGATGAGTAGGCCTACCAGAATGTAAATTAAGCAAATTATATTTGTATTTTGAATTCAAAAGATGTGGGTTGCGAACTTTGCAGATTGGAAATATAATTTGAAAGGAATTGTCTTCAGCTGAACTTTGACTAGAATTACCGAGATTAGCGGTATCTTCTTTAAAGCGCATTAGTTATTTTATTAATCTGTCGTACTGTTTTCCTTTTAGAATAAACATCCGTTCAGAAACGTATGAACAGATTGTGGTTCCTGTATAACAAACTACCTCAAGGAATTTTATCATTTAGGCCTACTTCAAAGACTTTAAAACATGCGTTCTTAAACATAATAACAAGGGTGTGCAGTCGGTGGACAATTAATAAGGCCCCTAGCTATAAGTGACGACATGCGCGGTTGTGATCGGCGGGTAATGACCAATGCGCGGTAATTAACGGTGCGGTTTTGTGCGCGCGGTTATTGAAGTAAACCCTTCAGCATAGAGATAGAGATCAACGGAGAAGGAGGAAATGCTTTGGCCATTGGTGAGGAATGCAGAATGTGAGCTGCAGAGGTCCAATAACACTAGCCTTACCGTGGGAAACGCGACAGCTGATCAGACAGCGTGACAGCAAGGTACTTGCTGTCCAGCGGCTTATAAAAATAATGAATAATGAGATGATTGTTAAAATTAAGCTGAATTTGGGTAATGGCAGTACCATTGCAAGAGTTTGGTGGTTGTTTGCGCTGTTTGAGCTTGTTTCATTTCTGATGTGTGGTTCTGATTTATGTAGAGCTGTTTTCTCACACGGACTTCCAGTGCAGTTTTCATTCGCAGCTACTCTCAGGATGACCGATCATACAGCACAGAAGCCCTGGGATGTCTTACGAATCGAGGACATTGATAGGAACTTACAGTTCAGCATTCACATCAATGGCAGAAAGAAATCGATTCGGCTCAAGTTTATGAACAATAGAAACAAATTACGTGCCGCTGAATTTAGTCTCGATAATCAATATTTTGGGAAGGTAAGTTCATCTATATTCCATTCTGTTGTAATTAAAACCGATGGACATTTTGATCTTCAAATATTTTCCATATAACTCTGTGCGTCACGCAATCATTTTATTCCCATGTTTTTGTGCTTGATTATAAATAATAAAATAAGCCTATTCTTTCAAAAGACATATAAAATTATTTTGTCCCATTTTATGTGCATTTTCTGATTTGTAATTTAGAGAAGGCTTATAATTTAAAATAACATCCATGCCTAAAACTTCAATCAGAATGCCCAACTGTAGCTTTTTATATTAGTATCAACAATGTGCAACAAGGTTTAGAAAAATGGGGGGCACAAATT
Source organism: Bimastos eiseni (assembly GCA_959347315.1). Classification (NCBI taxonomy): domain Eukaryota; kingdom Metazoa; phylum Annelida; class Clitellata; order Crassiclitellata; family Lumbricidae; genus Bimastos; species Bimastos eiseni. Next base: position 21,137,642 of record OY365815.1, read on the forward strand.
ATCTTAACAAAAGTCATCTCAAAAAGCCATTGGAGAAACATAAAAAGAACCAATTAGAGGGGCACATGGGGGGGTACCGAACACTAAAACTGGAGGGCCGGTGCCCCTCTGTCCCCCGCTTGTTACACCTCTGGTATCTGTTGATGAAATTTGAAAGAACCTTTACTTATTGTTTGCCTCAATCAGAAATGAACTTTGAGTTTTCAATTGTGCTCTTGTTGATGCAATGGTGAAATATCAAATATAGGCTACCTCAGAAACAAATTACGGGCTGCTGAATTAAGGTATTTGTTATTATGTGAACATTTAGAGTTAGCCCGAAAGTTAGCGTAGGTGTTTTTCTTTGTAGTTTTTCAGTGAGGAGTGGCATAAGCTGAGCCTGAGCGTTTCTCATCACCTCGTTGAGTTGTATGTTGATTGTGACAAAGTGGGATCAGCGTTCATTCCTAGTCTCAGCTCCATGAACTCCACCGGACATATCTTATCTGGAAGGAGGGCAGATGGAGAGATTGTTATGGTTTGCACAAACTGTCTATGCATTTTCATACACATGGATGCAGTTCACATGTGTAGATATACATGTTTATATATACCCATGTATATAATATATATATATATATTATATAATATATATTGTATATACATATATGTAGTTTTTTTGCTTGTATACCAATTAATTAAATTAATTAATTAATTGAGCTTATTCATACAAGAGCACAGATCAGACTTTTGTATGGCCTGGAAGGATGAACAAATGGGTTGTGCTGAAGTAGTTTACTCGACTTTATCAGAGTGTCAGTGTATTGTCCATCTTGTCATGACCTGGGGTTCATCTGTGTCATCTTGTCATGACCTGGGGTTCATCTATGTCCATCTTGTCATGACCTGGGCTTCATCTTTCACGTCATCATACCCGTAATCTCCAAAATTCTAAAGCACCATTCAAAAGACCAAGGCTACTTATATGCTGTCATTTGTTTTATTCATCGGGCTCCAAATGATGCAAAGATTTCATGGGTTGGTTGTTAATGGATAGGTCTAAGAATGACTATACTTCAGCAGTGACAGTCTGTCCAATTCTGGTTTGTCACAGTGCGGACTGACCAAACGTTAATCAGTTCCTAAAACACCCACTTCATCGTATCCTGCTCTCTCTCTCTTTCCCTCTGTTTACTTGTATCATTCTCTCTCCATCTCATTACTGCTGCTACGCAGGTGGTCCCTCTCATAAACTTGTGCTTCACCAATTATGTATTACCTTAATGATAAACTCTGTTTGTGGGTGGTAGATGGTAGGCCATGGCATTTGTTTAAAGCTAACTGTGGGGTGATAAATATTTCCAGCTGCGGATTTTTACTGATTCCAGATGACTCTTAAACAAAAAATTTCTTATATATCGTTTAAGTTATTGATGGGAAAAGAAAATCATGCCAAGGTTACAAGACGAGAAGTGCTTTAACATATTTATTTTATTGGGAGTTTCTTAATAAAAATTTCAAATGCACATTGTCATATAGCACTCATATTCATTCATTCATTCATTCATTCGTTCATTCATTCATTCATTCTGAGCATTTATATAGCGCAGTAACAGTCTGTTTAATTCTGATTCATATGTACTTGAACTTGTTATCTGGTACGAATTTTAAGAAGGAGTGAGTCTGAATCCATAACAGTTGAAAGATTCATTTCAGTTCAGGATAGGTTGACACATGTAGGTGTCTCATATAGACTCACTCTGTAGTCTGTAACTGCTTCATTGAAGCAATGCATGTATTACATGCTTTCATATAATCCTCTATCACACATGACTTCGATGTTTATTTAACGCTTTGGGTTCCCATTCACTCATCACTAAGGATCTTTTAACTTAGCTACAGTGAAAGGTCCAAGCATCTCAATGTCAAGTCAATTTTTTAACCTTCCAACTTACCTGGTATGTGTGCCCTTGATTACCAACTCCAAACAGATGGAGGGTTAGCTGGGCGACAGATGGCATGGTTGGCAAGTACAGTTGGTACTGTTTGATAGATGGTACAAGTGAGGTTACCTTGTAATCAATTGTCTTTCGTTATCTGTAGTTTGATCTCCAGTGGTTGATGTTGTACTGTGATCCAAAAACAGCAGAGCGTGATCAGTGCAAGGAACTCCAGGTAAATCCTTGACAGTAGTTGCACAATTAGAATCATACATGATGATTAAAATCGTGGTAATGATTATGAAGTTGAGGACAGTATTGATGATGCAAACACGTAATAACAAAAGTGATGCTATTCTGGTGGCAGTGGCTAAACCAGCATCGCCAAAAATGTAGCAACAATTGCTTCATGATATTAAGTAATTATGATAACAACCAATATTCTAATTCACATTTCTGTATGACTTTTTTGCACTTTTTATTTTTTTCAAGAAATAAATTAAACAGATGATAACCCTACAAATGGTAATGATGCGCAGTATGATGATGATGATGATGAGGAGAATGACGATAATAATAAGGGTAAAGGTAGTATATCTTTATATTGGTATTGAAGTCAAATTAATGCACAGACATGTGTCTGGGATGTTAAATATTAATCTCTTTAGATTTGAGACATGCCTAGGTTAAAGTAGTCTTCTGATGTAGACATTATCCCATAAAAATTATATTGAAAGATTCTGTTATCTATTCAGTACAAAAACAGTGAAATCATGCATTTTAATAAGTAGTGATTTAAACAGTTGTTCTTAACGCTTAATTATAATTATAATGAAATAATATATATATTATTTGGAATCATCTACCACATTAGGCCTGAATTGCCAGCTCACTTTGTTTAAGCCTTTAACGACCAGCTAGATTGGTTTTCCATGCATTTTAATAAGCGCTGGGTCGTTAAAGTGTTAAGACTACTATTTTCACTCTGAGAGTCTCATCTTTAACTAATATTCATCCTTTCCTATGATTTAGGTTTGCTGACCTGCCTACATAATAAGACCCTCAAATTGATAAAGTAATAAAATATGTACATAAAAATAATAATTCATAATGAATGCTTATCTGATCATTTGGAACAGACAAATAGAATCACAGAGATGCCTTTGTTGAGGCGGCATTTATCGGATCGAGGAGAGATGGACGACGCTGACCTCTTCACAGAAACAGCAAATGGTGGAGGACATCTTGAAGTCCAAGACCAGCGACAATACTCGGCCATGACCTTGGCCAAACGGCGGTTACGGGACAGTCATCCCGACACAAAAGAAACTTTTCCAATGGTCACACACACTCAGCCACGACCAGCTCTTGCCACCGTATGGCATTTCATTGTAAAGCTTCTATGTATATCTTGATGTGTGTGTACAGTTGTACATACATGAGTTTGTATGTAATGTGTATGTGTGTATGTAGTTTTATGTACGCTATAATACTCCTCCAAATTCCTGCATCTTTAGTGGCTGTGTGACACATATTGCATAGTATTTCAAGAACCATTACTTGTCGTGGAACAGTATTTCAAGATCATCATAATTATTTCATTGTGGGACAGTGAGAATTATTGGTTGTGTGTGGCAATTCAGGTAAGACAATAAATTATGTTTTGTATGATAATAGTAATGATATTTTGTTTGTATATAATATAACCACATTTCCTTTCTGTATTTCCATAATTAATATGTTTAAAAGATTATTTTTTGAATGCTTTATTGTTTTAAATTGAACGTTTTGTTGTTTTAAATTGAATGCTTTGTTGTTTTAAATTGAATTCATGCAGTTTCGTGCATTGTAGTCAGAGCCATCTCCGTCTCCGTCCACACATCATAAAAGAACGAATCCAAGAAGAAAGCCAATGAGAGATGTCACACAGAAACCCATCGTTGGACCTGGTCCAGTGGGTCCACCTGGTCCTCCAGGCCTTCCTGGATTACCGGTACGGACATTTCACACAAATAGCCTTAGCATCTGAAAATCCTGTACAGTACCGACATGCTTCGAATTTACGCATCATTTTGCTTAGCATGGAATGGTGTATTGTCCCCCAAAGCATACATCCATGCCTATGATTCAGGTTTACTGACCTGCCTATATAATAAGGGCATCATAGCCATCAACATCAACTCCACCACTGTTTGGACTTTGACATTGCCAGTCCCAAGCCTGGACAAAGGCGGAGGGCGACACCAAATCATCTTCGATATGTAACGGTGTCGTTAAAAAATCAAAACACACGACATCAACATTCAGTATTGATAAATGTGCAAAGCAAGAACAGCACAGCATTATTCCTTTTAATTATGGCCTGATTTGCACGATCGTAATCGTAATCTCCAAATTTCTAAAGCGCCACTTGAAAGCCTGGCGCGGGGCACCAGCTTATTCACGAGCGCTGCGTCAAATCGAAAGGGTTGTCAAGATTTTTATCAAAAAGCATGGCACCCTATAATAAGTTCATAATAATGAGTCCACACTGTACATGTGTTTATTTTCTTATTGGTACTTTAACATATATATACCTGAGAGGCTTCCAATTTTACAAAGTGTGTTATCAATCGTTTATTTTCATCTAGCTATTTTCGGCTAATTCTGAAGACAATGATTGAAATTTCCTAATGTGCTTTAGCATTGCAGACAATTGACAAATCCTCTTCTGCTTGGCCTCTGATTAAAAGCACAATTAATTAAGTAATTTAATAGCTTAGCATGCTAGAAGTTGCTTATGATGCAGAAGAGTTGTATGCTTATGTAAAACTGTTAGTAAGTAAATATATTCATTAATACTCCACTTGTGAATGAACAAGGGGCATACAGCAAGAAACGTGAATTATTATAATATATTAATGTAACAATAGATAATTAAAAATATAAAGTTATTGACTTGATTGAAATGAATAAAAGTAGTCACCAAACAACTGTTTAGCAATAATTTGTGACCTTGTTTCAGTCTGAGTCTGTAAATAAAATGATGCAGACCACGTTTTTTAGATCTACTGTTTTCAGAAGACGTAAAAAATGGTCAACCCAAAAACCACGACTAAAAATTATTGCTAATGGCAGCGTGCAATGAATCAGCATTTATTTACACGATCGTATTTCTGCATTGTTATAATTTTGTTCATTGTGTCTAACTATTTGTAGGGTTTGCCTTGCATGTGCAGTCCTGGTGTGCCTCCCCCACTTCGTCTTCCAGCTGACATTGAAGGTGAGCCGGTATGTTTTGTGTCCTTGACTATTGTTTGCTTTCATTCTTATTGAATTCTTTCCAATCCTATTCTATATTAGTTGCCCCTATACCAACTACATTACCTGTAAATGTATTTTGGCTAGAAGTTGTAATGCTGCAGAATCTAGTTTGTATAGTAGTTGCTATCCTACTTATATCAGTATTATTCCCTTTGGAACTTGAGAACTCTAAGAAAGTCGGAGATGATATATAAATGACATGAGATGATTTATAGTGAGATGTTCCACACATTCATCGTTAAGAAATTGCTCTTACCTTTTCTTTAAGTGTCATGCTAAACTGTCATTGAGATTCGTTGTTTCATTAGCAATCAGCATTCACTTGAATACAGTCTTTCTAATTCTTATGCCTTGAAATCTTTGTGCAATATCATTTCTTTGAAACAACTTTTGTATCTATCGATTTTCTAAGCAATTCCAATAGAATCCCTCCATATATACGAGTAGTCCAGCGAAGCTATTTTAACATGCCATAAAGAAGACTCAAGAAATTAGGATCATTTACACATAGGCTTCATTTGACTAATGCCACTCTAGATCAGGTGGTATTGATAAAGTGATAAATAAATAAAATCAAGTATATAGTTCTAACTTTTGGAAATGTTCTGGACCCTGTTCATATATCATATATGTAAAATGTCCTTATTATTATTTTTGTATTATCTTAGATGAAAGGACTGCATCTTAACTACTCAACACAGTTCTTAATACAACTGAGTAAATCAGTGGAGAGTAACTTGTGATAAAACTCATGGTAATATTTTAGAACTGGAAAGAAATTGCAGAATATCTGAGCAGCAGTGGGCCTCCAGGTCTACCGGTCAGTCATTATAATTCGTTGTCATTATCTCAGCTTGTGTAAGTACGTTTTCAAAAATTTCAAGTTATCAGTTACAATAAGGTACACAGGGTGCATTTATTTTGTTCCCAAGCACAGTACTCGATGTATTGCAATGGAGAATTATCTATTTATGCATCTTCTACTGCCAGCTGACTGACTAGTCACGTGCTCAGGTTGACATGTCGGTGCACATGTTACAAATTTAATTGATAATAATAAAAATAGCAATAATAGCAAGTACAAACCGGTCTGTGACCCAACAAGTGATGTCTATAATTATTAGAAACAGAACATTCATTTCCATTCAAAGTAAATATTGCCAAACAAGACTGGTTTTTTGCTCTCATTTTTAGTGTATGTCGCAGTCTATTGTTGTAGTATAGTTTGTACCTAGCGATCTGCATCTTATACCCTATATGCGCCTATTTGTATAAACATAAATTGAGACATCATCTCCTGATGCAATCTAAAATAACTGTGCATACATTACTTAATTTGACTGTTTTGTTCTTTTTAATGTGTTCGCTTTTGACCGTTGTGAATTGAATTAACACACTTTAATTAAATTATTACTTACTTAAGAATCCTACTTACATAAATAATGTTGACTTGTATATGATACCCTAATCAACTGCTATGCTTATAAAACATGTAAGGGTGAGCCTGCTAGCAGGACCAAGCTCCCTTAAAAGGATATTATCTCTTCCCTATTTTTACTGATCGTACTCTGAGTATGTATTGACCACTGTTGTATGTTATGTCACTGTTTGTCTGATTGGATTAATGAAAACAGATGGTTATGGTTATATATTTTGGTAAAAGAGCATATGCATGTTTCTTGCTTAGGGAATGCCTGGGAGAATTGGACCTACAGGTCAGGTAGGCAAAGAATTGCTTTACTGTGATTTATAGTCAACATAAAAGTGTGTGATTAAGTGCATGTGAATAAGCTGCTTCCTGCAACTTTTTGGGCAGTGCAGATTGCAGAAATTTCAAAATTATGACTATAAAAGGCTTTTTTACAGGTGATAGAATTAATTACTTGGCCATCCCATGAGAGTTAAAAATATTGTATTTACCACCTGACGGTCGCATTAAAGTGAGCGGATGTAAATTCTTTATAATACAACCTTCATAATAACAGTGCCACCTACCGAACTGAAATGAGTTTAGTAGTGTAAAAAAATTGAGACTAGCTAATTTCTGTTTCAGCAAGGACCTCGGGGGCAATCTGGAGAATCAGGATCAGCTGGAGTCCCAGGAACTCCTGGGTCTCCGGGAGCGCCTGGTCCGCCTGGACCCTCAGGACTCAGTGGTCTGCGTGGACAGCCGGGAATGCCTGGTGTGCCTGGACCGCCAGTATGTAGTCTAAACAATCGAAAATTATTAGTAAATGTATTGTTTATGAGACAATTAGATGATGCTTTGTTTATGAGTAAAAATATTAATTAACAGGGTGGCAATCATCATGAAAAATTAAGACAGAACTGAAGTACAAAATCCATGAAAGCCAAGCAAGTTTTGAGCTGCATTTTTAAGGGAAGGTGAATTTGAGCAGCGAATTTGATGACAAGAAGAACTTTTTGTGTAAAAGTTACAGAAAAAAAGTAACTGTGTTCATTTTTAGTAATAATTTGTCATCGTGGTTTGGATGTTTGTTTGCAGAATATCTATGATGCCTAGCATACATTTAAATATAATCTAGAAGCTGACAAAGTGCTTTTTAACAATTTTGTTGTAGGGTAGAAGTGTCTCTCTATCAGACATTCGAGACATATGTGCCCTTTTGTTGCAAGGTTAGTAATATATATATTGCATTGATCTTAGCTTCTTAGCTCAAACTGTTAGGTTTATAGAATTGATGTGTTAAAGGTAAATAGAAGAGCTGTTTGTGTTCCTATGCCCAAATAGAATCTTCTTGAGAATTTTGGTCCTGGGGTGTAACAGATTTTCAGCAATGATGATACAGCACACATTTGTTAATTCTCGTTTTGCGATATTGAGAAGGATCGAGGATCAGTTGGCCCCAATGTCGGGTAGTTTTGGGGATTGGACACTGTTGATGTCGCTTAATATCACAGCATGAAGCTTACATGATAGTTAACTTTTATGCAATAAAAATTTTGTTTTACCAGAAGGCCTATTATGTAACAGTTGCAATAATTACTGTTTAGATTGAGCTACAATGCATAGGAAAGGTCAAATTTTATGGGTGAAGAAGAGTTTTTCTAAATTTGTGATTTGTAGATATTGTGTTCACAGGAAAATTGGTGTATATACCATATGTTCTCAGCATTTTTCAAACTTCTGATTGTAATAGAGATAAAGTTTAAGAAAGAATACTAACACAACACAACACAAGCTAATTAATAATACAATAATATATTCAATCATAAGGTAGACATTACTTTGTAAAGGTATTAATAAAAAATTATTCTGCAGCTCATTCAAAGCAATTAAAGTGGAAAACAGCTTAGAGTGACTTCATTTATCTAAACATTTCTAAAATAATTTAGAAAGACTGGAAGAGATGATCCACAATCTGCACGGACCTCCTGGTCCGCCAGGGGTCGGAAGGCCAGGTAAACCTGGACCACGTGGCCACCAAGGCATTCCAGGTAAGGCAATAGCCAACAGTTGAACTTTTAAAGTTAAATTCGTTTGATATTGGTAAGGCATCTGACTAAAGCCAGTGGTTATGTGATATCTCATAGGATTGGCCATAGGACCTTTGGAAAGCTATCAAGCTCTCTAGCGAGAGCCAATGGGAAAGGCATCAGTATCGAGCTAGTTTTGCTTTATTGTTTTATTCTTCGTAACCGATAAGAAAGTAATTTCAATCTGCTAATAGCAGATTGGTTCAATTGGCTCTTATTGACAAAGTTCTCGTTAGAAAAACCGTTAGTTATTATTTATGCATGCACTATTTGTTATTTAAACTGAACAAATCTAAATTAAGGCAGCTTAGTCTTCTTTGCAATTAATAAAGTTCCAATGGTATATTAATGTCAGGTGATCCTGGACCTCAAGGTTTACAAGGTGAACGTGGTCATACAGGACTCCCTGGACCTCACGGGCCACCCGGTGTACCAGGACCCAGAGGTAGGAAACATTACCAACAATACTAGTTCCAAAAATGTTAACTATATTCGATCAGTGCACACTGCTTAGGATTAATCACAATGCTATTTGTGTCACACTGTATGTACCGATACATTAAAAAATTTCTAGTCATATATGTTTATATAATTTCTGTGTGAATAACTATTAGTAGTCATGGACCAGTAAGCTTTTAAATAGCGATGACTCTTTATTGCTGATAACATTATTCTCTGTCAAAGTCATGTTTAGTCATATTCTGGTTAAGTGAGAGATGCAAAGTTACATTATTTTTCTCGTTAGATCACCAATTGCTATATATTTATCAATTTTGAAGTATGCGATATAAAACTGACAACAATATTCAAATTAATCAGGTGATGCCGGAAGCAAAGGATCACGGGGTCTGCATGGAATTGGAGAAGATGGTCCACCAGGAGCACCTGGACCACCAGGTAATAATGACCATGCATTTTTTTATGGCTAACTGCATAGGGGCCATCTATATAGTATGTACAGATGAAGGGAAGGATTAACCCAAATGCATATTCTTGCATATGGTGGTAGTTGCAGTTTTACACTGTGTGGTAATAAAGACCATTAGCGTCGCCCTCCTTTATCCAGGCTTGGGACTGGCACTGGCAGAGTACAATCGGTGGCAGAGTTATTCTTGTGTAATGGGGTCTACTTGCTAATAATATATACACAAGTGCATAGGAAATGAGGGTGGTGAAATCTCAGTAATAATTTGTGTCTATTATTGGATTTCAAATAAGATTCTATCTGAAGAGTACTACAAAAAGAAGCAGGACTGTGGGTAAAGTGTAACTCTTTTACCATATTACTGCTGACTGCGATTAACTAATAAACAGGTTAATATTATTAATCCTTGATTGCTTCTGGTTGGATTAAATACATTAATCAATTTACCATTCCATAGGATTTGGGGGTGTCAAGCATACATACACAGTTGTGGTGTTAAAAAGAACACTTGCATGCATGGAGGGATCAATTTTTCTGAATATAATATGCATATATATTAGTATGGTAATACACTGGAAACTTGATATAATATGCTGTCTTTGGTAGGTATATCAATTTAGCACCTTAATGCGAAATTACTTTACACAGTTCCTTTTCCATAGCTGAACAACTTTTGATATCAATGACCCTTCTTATCATGTTATAACAGAGTGTGTTATAATGAAGAATATGTAGTCTTCAATGTATTTGGATATGAATTTCATACCAATCCAGAATGCCTTTGAAACTGTTGCAATCTTGCATCGTTGTTATATTTAGGGCTACCAGGTGAAACGGGGCAAGGACATAGAGGGGCAACAGGGCCTCGAGGGTCCCCAGGGGTTTCGGGTGCACCAGGAGTACCAGGCAGACAAGGTGTTCCTGGGCAGCCTGGTCAATGCAGCAACTGCCACATCTTCGAATATCTTACACAACTCTACTCTGCTCAACAGGATTCAGAACTACAGGTGTTGCCGTGAATTCATGACTTGGTTCAATCATCATAATATGGTTACGGTTGTTTACAAATGTATAAGTAGCCAGCCTTCATGATGAAATAATGGCATTGAGTGACAGGAGTCAGTCAGAAATTCTGCCAATCATTTACAGTGTAACAGAGCTGATTGGTACTGAAGTACGTTTTGTAAATGTCGTTTGGTCAAACACCAATACCAAAATCATCTGCTGCAGAGTACATCTTTCTTTACTACCAGAATTTCAAAACACTGCTGCTAATCAGCAAGGATTGGTTTTGTTCATTTGAAATTCTTGTGATTTATTGATCTGGTTTATTTTTATTTTAAGCTTGAACAACCAGAATGTTTTATCCTAAAATTAAATGTAATAATTAACAGCCCAAGGGCCACAGTATGAGGTAACATGCAAGAGTGAGTAAAATGTGGATATTTTCCAAAATCGGCAGGAAAATTGGAACAACTCTACATTCCAAAAAAAAATAGATCAGTAAATTGCATGTAGATACCATGAGTTAGTGTTCAATTGCGGGTAATAGGAAAATCTTGGAAAACAGAAAACCAGAACAACTCTTAACCATTTCCTTAGAAATTCTGTTGATACAGGCCCAAACACTGGGCAAATTACAACTGTAAGTATATTTCAGTGCTAAGAAAATGGCCTAATTGAACACTTTTAAAATAGAAATTGAAATATAAGAAAATGTGATTCTTGACCTATTTAATTGAAATGTATAACAAGAAAAGTTATAGAGTCGAGTGCCCGTATGAAATGAATAGGTTGTTAAATAATTGCAACCGGAATTTATACTGAAGTGTGAAACAAAACTAGCAGATAAAGTCACTGCCACATGCCTACTTATAATGGTAGACCTTGGAATAGGACTTGTGCACATGTTGTAGCATGCCTACAGTATATATCTTGGCATAATTCATTATTTTTTAAACTCATTTTTGTTTGGTCTCAGAAATTGCTTTGGTGGTATATTATCATTGATAGGAAACCGACTCTGACATTTTCGGAGGTCAACTTACGAGTGTCTAACTTTCTATGAAAATAAGTCTATAAAGTACCAAAGTCTCCAAACAGTGTCCATGATTATCCATGATTAATTTATTATTAGCTCTGTAGTCTACTAACATTTTCCTAACATAGTTTTAAATGAAACTAATGGGAAGCTAAAATGCTATAGTGTGAATTTTTTTCAACTTATAGAACTGCATAGTATTTTAAGTTAAACACAAGTGTTAACAACTTTACAGCCTAACAGCAGAAAACCTTGGAGCCAAGATTCGTTTGTACTGCATCCTCAAGAACAGAGTAATTGAAACATCAATTAACTTATTACAGAAGAAGGGGAGCTATAGAATTGTCTAAGATGTATGCATCTAAGGCAACACACTCATATTGTCCTACCTACCCACAGGACAAAGCAATGCCTAGAATTTTGGATGTAGGTGCAGTTTTTGCAATGTATAACACCTTCCCAGTAGAATGACATCAACGTCATTGAGTGGCAGGTACTAATTCAAGTTAGCAGATGAGATATGTGACCAACTTAAATACCTCACACAAATCATTAAATAACTGCCAAAATATATATATAAATGTTGCTTTTTCTATGCTGCTATGTGTAATTCTATGTAGTGTGTACATTATGTGTATTTGTTCAGATTTGGGAAAGTAGCCTAGTATTTTATTGTGAGGAATTGTACAGTAGTTTTTGGTTTTTGTCTGTGCGAGGATTGCTGCCTTTGTTGCCGGCAAGGTCTCAATAAAAAGCCCATGTTTTACAAAGAAATTTTATTTTTAATCTAGTGAAATGATGTTGGCTGACTGACAGTTACCATTGTTATGTTACTTTTGTTGATATATTTAAATTATGTACTATTGATGCAAATTATCATTTGAAACTACACTGTATCAGTAAAGTGTGGTAAAATGTTTATTAATAGTAGGTCGCCACTGTGCCCCTGCACCATGAAAATATTTATGAGGAAAATAGTTGCAAACAGTTCCTCAAAACAACAGGTGTGCTGTTCATCTGTGGAAACTAGGTAAACAATACTGTGTTAGTTCATACAAAGCAGTTATAACCTTGAAATTAATCAAATGTTTTTACATCACAAGGTTTTGGACACATTTATTACAACAACATTGTAACATGTTAATTAATTAAATAAATGTCAGAGCTTTGTTATTTCCAGCAGTAAATAGTACATGTCTGAGATTGATACTTTCTTGTGGTTTTCAACACATAAAAATTATTAGGCCTCCTCATAATTTGAAGACTGCATTGTGTTGCTATTGCAGTCATTAAAGTGTTGATGAAACCCGCATATTTTGTCACTGATGTGCTGACACAATATTACCAGTTGACAATGTTGTTGTTAGAGGTTATAATTTTTTCAGTTTGTGTAGTAATCGTTTAATTTAAGACTTGAAGATAGAAGGACTGTAAACTGAAGAATTAAGAGTTGCTAACCCCGGCAGCAGTGGCACAACTTGTATACGACAGTTTGTTCGGTTATGTATTGTATTTTACCAATTTAAGGCTGTTACTAAGCGTTTCATTAACTGGGTTCAGATACTCATTTTGACTGTGTTAAGTATGGATCGAACCCAGTTTGTTTCAGTAAACTGTATTGAATTGAAAACAATATAACAAATTTCTAATACTGAATGACTTGTTGTACTTGTTATTTGACTGATTCAAATACTGAATGACTTTTATAACATAATTACTGTATGTTAATAGTTACTAGGCTGGTAAAAGTAACTAATTACTGATCACTGATCACAATAATCTTTCGAAAGTAGCTTTTTTTGGATACTACGTTTTGGAGTGGTAGAGTCAAAACTGGCTGCCTCTGAGGACTGAGGTTTAGCAAATAACACGCAGGACTGACTTACAATTTAATACAAATCTTACGAATAACATAATGTTCTAAATCCGTCACAAATGAACATGCAAGCAAATTTCCTCTTAACTCGAGACATTACTTTATTAACAATCAACTTTAATAGAATAGGTTTCATGCACTAAAACATGAACACAGACATCACATGAAAAAGAATTCATCCAGTTATACAGTTTACACAGTATAATTTTTATTACTTGCAGCTGATTTAACAAATAATAGTAATTAGAAAGTGATGAAATCTACAATATCAACAGTTTTAATAGCCTATTTCTGTACATTTACACTTCATACATCAAGTGGTTGAAGAGCCTTGCGCCACCACTGAGCATTTTCCGAACTTCTGTAGTCAAATTCAAACAGGCCAGGATTCTCATCACACATGTGCTTGTATGCATGACAGAGTCTGTTGAAATCTTCTATGCCAAGGTGATAGGACTTTGAATCTGGATGAATGTCAGCAAGTTCAAGTATTTGTTTTGTTAGATGGGGGCTGTCTGGTGGAAAGAGAGTTCTGTAAATCAAACAAAACCAGCTATTCATGATTATTTGCAATAAGTTTTTTCTGTTCTATTCTATTTACGAATTTATAAAGCGCCTCTCACAGTAAGTTAGCATAAAATAAATCTAAAAACATAAATGATTTGGCCAACTCAACTAGTTAAAACTTAAAAACTTAATTCACTTTTACAGTAATAATACTGCTACTAGTTAGTTACTTAAGACTTTCCTGTTATCTGGCACAGACACCCGTTGAGAGTAGGGCTGATTTTAAGCGGTGCTATCAAAATCTTCGATTACATTACATAGTCATTAGGCCGCCAGTGGACAGCTGGAGGCCCAGGTAACCGCATGAGTGGCAACACCTGGGCTGTGAATCATGTGACGCAGTCAAAGCCAAGCAAAAGCATGATTATTTTTATTTTAAGTAAATTGCTGTATTAGTCGAAGGCACACGGCTCAATGATGAGCTGCTGTTGTGTAGCCATAGGAAGAGGAGGAAATCCAGTTGTTATAAAGCATTATCAATCAGTGAAGTAAACAAAATATTAACCAATTTCTTTAGTCTCTAGCAGTTAACAGAAATAGTGCACAATCGTAATGGTGAGCTGAAAGATAATATCGTGAGCTCAAGGGCAAGGTGACTGCTTACTCTAGGACCCATCCATATATTACATATGCAAAAATCGTATTTTCGGACCCTCTCCCCCTATTAATGTTACATAAAATTGATTAAGCAGGAATATAGTCTGTGATTAGGTTTACACACAGTTCTGATTTTCATATTCTGTATTGTGGACGTCATAATTAGACAATTATATTTGCGTACCTACATATTTTCGGGACCCCCTCCCCACCATACGCACCCGTATGCAAAATGGCCAAAATTTTAAACCCCCTCCCCTCGCTACATACGTAATATGTGGACGGTCCCTTAACTCTGAATTAGACTTTTAGGTGCACACGATTCACATACAGCCCATTGGATGCTTTATATATTATCCAATGATGGAGATATTGGTAGTGAAGTACCTGGGATAGGGTTGCCAGACACCCAGCAAATGAGGACATTTATTCATATTTATCCTCATATCCTCTAGAAAAGCTAAAAACATAGAAAATTTCCAGCTGTCTGAATGCTACTTGTACTGGGCTATAGGCTATTATTCATTCATTCATTTCGATAATTTATATAGCGCCTCTTCAAGGGAAACTACTCAGAGGTGCTCCCAGCCCAGCCACGGCCAAAAAGAAATGACTTTAGCAGCTTATTTTACAGCTTATTATTGCATGGTCATTTTTAACAAACTTATATGCACAATGCACATATCCCTAAGTTCTTCCCTACCATACCAGCCAACGGACTGTTAGCTGGTAGGGTAAAGAAGAACTTTACAGAATCAATTTACATAGTGTTTATTACAGCTCTATTGTTTCCAGACATTTCTAGTCGATGATGTGAGCAATATTACAAACAATGTATCTATGGACTGTCTAAGAGATTACTGTGGTCTGTGTTAATTATATCTCATACAGCTTTTAATCACGACTTTGTTTTGGTTGCTAAAGGAATCCCTTTTCTCACTTCTGGCTTTCAGTGGTGTCCTCAAGTTATCCATATATCTGGCTACCGTAACCTAAGTTTAAAGTCCAGGTACTTCTGTCACCTCTACTTAGTTATACAGTGCAAAAAATTACATTTAATCACTATTTGCAAATTTCACGTAATCTTGATAGCTTAAAAAGACTGATTTAACTGCACTTACTGTAAACCCCGTTTGCACATCTTCTGCCGATAATGAAACACGTGTCGAGTCAGCTTTTCAACAAGACTGAAAGGTAGGTTTATAGCTGGCTCAATGCGTGGCGTAAAATGAACGACACCAACATCAACGTCTGGTGCTGGCACAAAAGCCCGGCCGGGTATCGTGAACCTGTGTTGCACATGGCACCAGTTCTGGCACATTACAGACAACCGACAACGTCCTGCTTTCATTACGGGCGCAACCATACGTTCTGCAACTTCTCTTTGAAAGGTCAACGTCAACTGAACTCGTCCTCTGGACCAAGCACTCTCACGAGTTGAGATGTCTTTAAGCCAGTGGATGATCAGAGGCGTTGATACACTAAAAGGCAAGTTACCAATGATGTGTAGGTTTGGAGGTGGAGCTGACCAATTGGTGCCAAGTTCTGGTGGAAATACCTTTTCCAAGTCAAATTTCAGGATATCATCATGAAATACTTGCACGACTCCATTTGAAGCTTCATTTAACAGCTGAAAAATAAAAAAAACACATTGAACTGTGGCTAAAGTATTGACTTTAACTTTAATTCACAATTTCAGAGAATTTTGTTAATTTATATTGCACTTTTCTGCACTTTGTGTATTGACATTCAGACAGTGGCTGCAATGATATATCAACTTATTTCACACAACCAAAGTAAAAAGGTATGTAAATATATTTATTACTTGCATCAATAAATAATACCTATGGGTCTACTTGTAGTTCACAGAGCATAATCTAGGCATTGTATGACAATACAAAACTCAAACACGAACAACTACAGAAATGTTAAACTAGAGCGTACTAACAAATTCAGTGTCGAAGATAGCAAAATCTGAGATTGGGTTAGTTCGATTCAGTGTGAATGTGCGAGCCGCTAATAAACACGTTAACAGCTGTAATGAGGATAAAATCTAACACGACAATCACAAATCTTCCCAATAACAAAAGCTATCTTGTAGCATCACATTTCTTCTGGATGTTAACAGCCAATGAAAATGGTACTGCAACGAATGCTGCTGCAAATGGTTAATAGTAAACCAACCTAGATATATAATCTGTAAAAAGTAATTGCAATTTATATTGGAAAAAGTTTGTTAGCCTGAAGTACTAGCGATTATTTGTCAACTAAGCAGTTTTATATTTAATTTTGATATAATTGTAACCTCAAGACTTGGCAAGAAACGACTGTCTTTCTCAACCACGGCTAGTTGTTTGACTCCGGCCTCAAGAATAGCCCGAGTGATGCCTCCTGGTCCAGGACCGACTTCACAGACATAACCCTCGTGCAGTTTTCCAGCGGATCTTACTATCTTGCGTGAAATGTTGTGATCGAGCAGAAAGTTTTGCGATAGCTGCTTTTTAGCACGCAACTTATACAGACGTATAATTTCCTGAATGGATGGCAACGGAGGCAGCCGAATAGTAACCATTGTTAATGGTTATTTCAATACCCAATTAACTTTCATTCTATGAACGACATGAACAGCTAAATTATATGACACTCGTGTCCTAGCCATACTATTCTTAGATTCTTAGCTAGCTGGTGCCCTTGTGTGACGCGAAACTGTTTTCTAAAGCCAAACTCATTATCCATTCATGGCGCAATACGCATGCGCCATTTATATTAATATTCACTAACAATCTGACTCGCGCGTCCACTACTAACTGCACGAAAATTATGCGTCAAATCGATCTTTAGCGTTGACACCCCAAAACCACTGCCCCAAAATATTGAGAATGCTTGGCCTAGCCCTTCTTTACAGAAGCCCAACGGTGACATACGATTATTTTGATTTATCTAGTGACACTATAGCTATAGTTTCTAGTGCGCACTAGAAAACCATCTAGTGCGCACTAGATAATTTTCTAGTGAGCACTAGATACTATCTAATGCGCACTAGATAAATCTATACGGCCGATATAAATCAATGCCAAGAATATCTTGGTCAAAATCTCTTTTTAGGCTTAGAAAACAATATAGTGGCTCCGAAATCTGGTCCTATTGTTTTTCCTACATAGTCAATATCATCCTATCCTTCATACACTCCTCTTGTCATTATTTTATTTATACTAGTGGTGAGACGTGATATGGTGGCGTCATGTTCCATGTCTTTGTCGCAGGCTTAAATCTACCTAAAGCCACTGTCTTGTAACCTTGTACAAAGCTCTCTGCCAAAGTTGCCTGTGAGCACTTCTGAACACTTTTTAGGTATGGCATTATTTAAGTGCAGTTATATTGTGGAGTATTAACACAATGAAGACAGCTTCGCCGGAACTAGGGACACGAAGCTTGAAAGTCGTAGGCCTACAGCATACACAATTTTCATTGGCGTCAACCCTAAACCTTCTATTTGTTATCAAGTAAATGCCGTAATAAGCAAATACTGATAGTCATAAGCTTACTAAAATGTAGTAAGCCTATATAACATTCACTATTTGTTTATTATATCATTATTATTGTTTTCTAAGCTTAAAAGGAGATTTTCACAAGTCTAATCTTGGCATTAATTTATGTCAACCATTTTGCATTTTGATAAATAAAAATAATCGTATGTCACCGTTGGGCTGCCGTACTTCTTCGATTTAATTGATTAGCGTAATTCCTTATACTTATAGCGTGGTGTTTCTGTCACAGTATATTCGACCATTCTATGGCCGGTGTCAGCGTGTTGATTTTTTAACGACACCGTTCCATATCGAAGATGATTTGGTGTCGCCCTTCTCCTTTCTCCAGACTTGGGACTGGCTCTGTCAAAGTCTAAACAGTGGCGGAGTTCTCGGTCGGATTTTTTCTCATAGGCCTATTTAATTTTATAGGCTCATCTAAAATCGACACTAGGCCTAACCCTGATCATAACTGAGGCTGTTCAAAAATATGTTGAAATCATTGCTCGGGTATACATCGACCCGCGGAGCGGGAACCTGGGTACCCGACCACGCGGTCATTTTGTTAGGAAATGTATGGATTTGTGCTTTTTAACGGAACGTCGGGCACCCGAGAATCGATTTCATCGCCAAAAAATTATGACCAACGGAACATTTCTGGTATATGTTCAGGTAATATCACGCATTTTTTAAAACCGAAAGTCGGGTACCCGAGAACCGATTTCATTACCCAGACAGTCAGCCTCGGGCGGGTACTCGGGTACCCGTTGACAGCCTTAATCATAACCTTAATCATAACCTTAATCATAACCTTAATCATAACCTTAATCATAACCTTAATCATAGCCTTAATCATAACCGATCCCCACGACGCCTGATTATTGGCCTTGAACGACCCGGGCGCCAACCGAACCTCGAAACGCACGTTTAAAGAATTAATGTGTAAAATTATAGTTGATCACCGGCAAAACCCGCGAGATATTGTGAGTTCCGCTAGTTGGGCCACCTATAGCCTAGTATTGTAGGCCTAACCACTAGACTGTCGCGCTTACTATTTTGAGCAGACACAAACTTAATTAATATAGCGCCTCTTAGGATAGGCCCCTACTTATGTACTTAATTAGGCTACTCAGAAGAGTTTCCGGCTCAATAGCGTCTGAAATTAACGGGTTTCAGAGTAGGCCCACAAGGCCCATAGGAAATTGTCAATGGTAGCAATTAAACGCAGCTCCAACGGAAGGTGTCATTCCAAATGGTCGAGTCAACGACGGTGTTGCGTGGTGGAAATGAGGGCAACGGGCATCGGCGATTAACAAACCTTGGACTGCAAAACATCTGTACATGTCGCTCTAGAAGCTAGCTGGGAATCAGATCTCCCCAAGTATCCAGGCGCAGCATCGAGCATACGCAACGTCAAATAAAAGCAGAGCTTCTGCTGTATGTGATACGATGCCAACATCGGGAACTTGGGATTGGGAGGCAGCGCAGCACGTCTCGCATACGGTCAGATGACCAAACCTATCTAGTGCTGCTACCGATCAGTAGAGCAGCTGAGCGCAAAACAGCAAATTATAACCCTTGGCAACAATTGAGGCATCATAAGGCAGATGACTTATAGGCATATATATATATATATATGTATATATATATGTATATATATGTATATATATATGTATATATATATGTATATATATGTATATATATATGTATATATATATATATATATATGATTAACCAGTAGGCTCTATAGGCCCCTATACATAAAATTATATATAATTCAATAACGTTGCGACACCGAAATATTTATTAAGATGAACTGTAAAACGGCTAAGAACCTGAATAGGAAAAGTATTGTTTATCAACATTAGGCCTACACATTTCACGAATGAACGTATACGCAATACGGTAAGCCTCATTGTTAACATTGAAATTTGGCAAGATAAACATAATAATAATAATAATAATAATAATAATAATAATAATAATAATAATAATAATAGTAATAATAATAATAATAATAATAATAATAATAATAATAATAATAATATTAATAATAATAATAATAATAATAGTAATAATAATAATAATAATAATAATAATAATAATAATAATAATAATAATAATAATAGGGGTCTACCGATGTAAAAATAATAATTTTACAAAATGATTTAATAATGACAATTATAATTATCATTGCAACAATCGTAGGCCTACGTACATATGATCATAAGCATAATAACATTTGCCGAATTGTTTAAAATGCATGCATACAGCATCAATTAATGTGTTCTGCAAAATCAGAGCCAAGCCTATTGTCATGTGAATCTTATGAAAATCAGTTGACAGAGTTTGAAGGAGATCGGTCTCAACCTACCCTAGCTAGATCGAGTTGGTTGACATGAACTGCACGAATAAGTGGCTAACATGTGAAATCTTACGAAACGGAACACTAATAAATATTTGGGACCACTCACGGTACAATTTTAAGGTCAAACGAAAAACATGAATTATCACCATAGATGACGACCATATGATCTCCGTAATGTAGCCATGTGGAACATCCATATTGCTTCCATGTGACTAACACGTGAAAGTCATATAGGATAACCACAATGGTTTCCATATGGGGCGTCGGGTACAGATTTTATGGCTACCATATGTAATTCCCATTATGTCATCCATGTTCTCCCCATGTGGGTTCCATATGGGTCTTCTCTGACAATGCTGCAAGGGACGTTATCCAAAGAATTGGATAGTATTTGGAACTCCATGACATAATAATGTATCGTTGTCTACTTTCAAAAAATGTGTAATAATATATTTGGTCTCTAACACCAGTAAAGCGCCACCTCCAGAACAAGGTCATCAGAGATGCTCCCGACCCGAATCAGTTAACTGGCTGTGGAATAAAAGTAATTAGGATTTCAGGCGCTTCATAGACTGTCCAAGTTGAGTGGAGACAGGTGTACAAGAAATTCACCACTCAGTCAACAACAAAAAGGGTGATTCGAACTGGTTTTGTTTCAACATGGACAAAGTTCTGAGCTGAGTTGTAGGCCCCTAGGCCTAACAGTAGTAAGTACTAAGTAGTAAGCAGGCCTATATGCAAACGAGGACATTCAATATTTCCTCGTATGTCAATGTTCGAAATCCTAACGATCACAATAATATTTCACGGGGTTCACTATAGTTTTCATAATGGCATGCAGTTGTCGACGGGGTGATACTCGGTCAGATGGTCAGTATCCCTCGTTAGCTTTTGATTTTGTTCTATAACATAATGTAAATGCACAGCGGTGATTCAAATCTATAATAAATAGGGAATATAATTGCTAAGAAGTGAAACTTCAAATAGAAGTCTAAGACTCCCTATGAGACAACATTGTTGCTTTAGAGATCTTAGATTCAAGCGCGGTGATCAAATACTATATACAGAGAAAATGCCAATGTAAATTGGATGCTATATTAACACAGTTGCCGTAATGGAACAACCGTCCTTGGTTGCCATTAGCACGTACAATGCCGCTCAACACGCTGCATTGTAATTAGTTCCATGTGAGCGGATGAACGTTGATCAGTCGTCAATGTAGGCAAGGTGAGAATCGCCATGAGGAGTGTTATTGTTGATGATGTTTCCGATCATTTCCATTTCGTTCTCTGGACCCTCGTCTGCTCCTCCTCCTCGTGCTCCTCCCTTTCCAGTCATGACGTCATCTGGCTCTAGCATGTCCAATGCCTGACCTGGATCGTCGACGGACGGGGTCAGCGCTTCCGTGTCCTTCCTGCCATTCCTTTGTCCCTCGCAGTGGTCCACAGCCAGGAGGACGTCCAACATAGACGCTGAGATGCACCGGCCTGCTTCAGACCACTTTTGGGTCAGTTCATCTCTTCGATGTTCCACCTCGACATCGAAAGACCTCTGAGGAGGCATTTCTCGCCTCGGCAGGCGAAATCTCTGCTGCGTTCGGGGACCACTTCCGGTCTGTCTCGTCGAGAAGCAGGAGGCTGCTGACGACTTAAATCCATGTCGTTGCGAGCGAGATTCGGACGACTTGCCAATCTGCAACTTCGACGGTTTCAGTGCTTTTTCCAGTTTGTGCAGAGGTACAGCGAGGGCGGCCGAGAAGAGGGTGTGCCGCAGGGCGTTCACTCTAAACGATTCCGTTGACGGTGACTGGAGGTAACTCGGCTGGGAGAGGCTTGGCGGGTAGTGGTAGACGCGGTATCCACGCAGATTTGAGTCCGTGCCATTGCCGCCCCCGCAGCTGAGGCTTTTGCTCGTCGACAGAACGTCACCCACGCCACAGTCTTTGGTTCGATAGAAGACCGACGCCGTCGATGAATCCATTTCAACCGGAAGTCCTAGGAGAACAGAAGGCGACAGCTGACCCGCATTGATGCCATTCAAGGCGTCCATCCCAGACTCGCCACAGATCCTAGCAGCAGGCACCAAGGTACTCACTGCTCCTAATCCTCCTCCTACTCCTACTCCCTCTGGCGTCCCGTTGATGACTGTGACGGTATTGTGCCACTTCCGAGACGATCCGTTATTCGTTGATTTGACTATGAAAAGATAGTTGCACTCTAGTTAAAATTGCTTCACATAATGGCGCGTGGCAACCTTAACACACCAATTGCTTAACAAGAACAAGATTTCAACAGCATTTCCTCATGTTTTGCTAGTGTTTGCTCTCATTTGATCGGCCTTGGCGCCATATAGGCTAAATTATACGTGACTCTGAAACAGTTTGGTGTTGCGCCAAAGTAATTATACCGCGGTAATATATATTATACATGCATAGGTCTACCGGTGGCAGACTGCATGCTACTGCTCATCAGACGCTGGCTGATTAAGTGGTCACGTTTATTAGCCTGGCTAACAGATTGATGGAATTCCCCAATGCCACTTTCGGGTAGTGCCAATCCCAAGCTTGGGCGAAGGCGGAAGGCGACGTCAACGGCCCTGATAATCATAAAATGTCGCTAGACACCGGACTCTACTAGACTGGTCCAGCAGCAACACAATTTGATAAGCTTGCTCTTCTTTGTCTGATGCAGGCCATCGGTATCTTTACCGGATAGTTACCATCCCCGGTAATTACCGGAATTTTGATTACCCTACTAGTGGAGTCAGCTCTTTATGTTCAGGCCTTTGAAACTGGCAATAATATAGTGTCGTTTCAGCTTGTAGAGTGACGTTTTTAGTACTATTTACTATATGAAATCACTCGCTACACACGATTGCTTGCATGCACTATATTGCATTTGTATTAAAAATTAATATCCATGGCGCTGACCTCCATTTTACATGGACAACCCCACTGACACGACGCAGCTCTCGGGCATACGCTGGTGTCTTGAGCTCAGCCTTAAAGTAGCGCTTTGGTGTATTTTGAGATTACGATTACTAGAGCCTCACCGGTTACATGCAGCGTCTTAGGCACCTCGGCTAGCTTGTCCGGTCTTCGAACTAGAGACTGCAGAGGGATTCGACTGGACAATGACGAAGGAAAACTGAGTCTATGCTTTTTCGGAGACACCTGCACGACAAGAAATAAGCACAAAAACAACATGGTTTAATAATATTCTATAAACAATAACATTCCTATTTTATATCATGTGAGTGTATAATTGGCCTTAGCAATTTAACTGCTACCGCAACCGCAAAACACGGGCGTGACTCTTAGTAGGCTATCATGCAAGCATCAGAAAAACTTTAAAATATAAACTCGATTTTTCACACTGCATATAGAATCATGTACATGTAGGTAAGGCCTTAAAAATTTGATTAAAAAACTTAGGTTTTTGTAGTTTTTTTTAAAACTAGGAATCCTCATAAAGCTAAAATTTTAATTGTTTTACGTTGCTTACATTTTAAAGTCAAATTTCTAAATTTATTGGAATTGTGAGTTGTGGAGTAGACATGTAGGCCTACATGGTATTCTTCGCTCACTGGATTTGTCGCTAGTAGACCTAATTAAGATACAGTTAAGCCTATCTCAATCAATCAATCAACCAAAAATACTTGATATAGCGCCCCTTCAAGATATCTACTCAGAGGCGCTCCCGGCCTAACCCTCTGCTGAAAAGGACAGTTTCAAGAGAGGCGTAAAATGAAGATTAAGTGCTAGGAGACGGAGCTCTATGGGAAGTCCATCTGGAAGTCCATTCCAGATTCCTCTATCTATATGAGAAGTTATTCATGTTCACATATTTCTCGATCGTTATTATGAGTGCCATGTGCTACTGTGCGTACGGACAAAACCTTTAAAAACAATTTTTGAAACTTAAAATCTCAAAGCTTTCTCGAAACATCTGGATAGTTTTCCTGCATGTTTGAACCCTTTTGGAGACCGAATCTTGTTAACTGCTGATTCTGCGAGGTGACAGGTCATAATTACACGTTGCTGCTCCTAGTAGATGGTAACGTACATCTTCCATGCAAAAATTTAATTTGGCTCTGCAGTGAGCGACGACTATTACAAACAAATGCACTTTGTATCGATTACGTTATTGATGAACCAATCAGACAAAGTTTAATTGGTCACGTCTGCTTTGGCACGCGAGTATTTTAGACCGAGTCAAACATCGGTTACCTTGTAAGATTCAACCACACACATGCATGCACGGCCCCGTACTCGACCGTATAGGCCTACCGTTGTGCGACTCTTGCGGACGACCGAACGCACATTATATTAGCACGCAATTAAGTGTAACAGAAATTAGCATAGGCCTATACATGCCTAATTATAGTATGGTTCGATTATCTTCTGTTTATAAAATTTGAAAGCTACCCTTGAGAACTCTAACGCGGGCTGCAAATATGTTGATTTTTTGGTTATTTGGTTTTCGGTTCTTTTTGCAAAATATTTTTATTCAATTTACTAATATTACTATTATATTACTAATTGTGTGTTATTCAGTCCGAAATCAAGCTACATTAATTTTTAAAATGAGTTGGAGCTCAACAAAACTGTTGTGACAAAATTCAAAGGAAAACTAAAAACCACAAAACCAAATTTAAAAAAAACAACTTTTGTATTTAAAAAATCTTGGTTTTTTGCACCTATGTTTTAACGCATGAGGGGAACTTATTATAGCGCAACCTCTTAAACGGCTCAAACTGCATGGTACAGTGTAGGGTCTAAGCTTATATAGGGCTGCAAACCTTAAATATAATCGTTACAGCAATGGGCTTGCGCGACCAATGGGATAAGACAAAAAAGATAAAAAGCCAAAGAAACGTAAATAGCCATTCAAGATGTTTAAGTGCTAAGACTGAACTATTTATGGTTGAGCCACCGATACATTACACATAGACCTATGAGGCAGGCCTACATTTCCACAATCGTGTGGGTGCGTGAATGTGTGTGAAATGGACTGTAGGTGTTCGTGAGCGTGCGTGTTTACGTGTTAGCCAAATGACTCCAGGACAAAGCGAGCGGTTGAATTATTGATCACCTTTGACTCTTATTGCAGACGGAGCCAAGTGTCCCGACGTAGCTCCCCCCCCCCATAACTCGGTTGTTGGGTGGGTTTCGTTACATCTGTAGCATAGATTTCCTATATCAAATGTAGGTCTGGGCTGGAACCACATTAGTATTTATTTCTGAATTGATTATCTTATGTCTTTGGGTACTTTATATAATTATATCCTTACAAATTGATCTCATTATGATTCTGATGGACAACAGATTACGATGTACGATTATCTTATTTTGAGGCAATCATGTTATAGACCACAGATTTGGTTAATGCTAACGTCTACCCAGACTCATTACTTGACATTCCATCTGCAGTTAATCCTCGACCAATGCGACAACCACCTTAACAGCTACTCTGCCTCCCTGCTGACCTTCTGGAAACCGAACCCTGACCTCCTACGGACTATCCTTTGGACAACCATTTCGATTTGATGCAATACTCGTGAATAAGCTGGTGTCCTGAGCTTAGCCTTCAAGTGGCGCTTTAGTAATTTGGAGATTACTATTACGGAATTTTCCTTCTGATTCCAGGGAATTCACGTCGGAGGCCTTGTTGTTCCGTTATAAAAATTGTTAAACACACGTGGGGTCACTGAACAGCAATCCTACATTCCCACTCCATACTCCATAGCCTATATAATAGTTTATTTCTCTTGCGCTTATCACAGCTGGACAACATTAATATCTGCTCTTACCAAAGGCGTATGTCACAACAAAACCAAAACACTTGCTCATGCTCTCTCTCGTTCTTGTTTGTGCAAACTCAGTTTCTGCAATCATCTTTGTTGTGGAAACTTAACAAGTCTTAACGCATCCATTCCAAAAATTCTCTGACTCAGCTCATGTTGCGTGAATCTTCTCGTTCAAGCTCGTTTACCCGCATAGAAATGCTGCACTGGCTTCCTGTATAGAGTTCAGAATAAGATTTTAAATGTAAATTCAAGGCACAGCGTTTTGTATTCTCGCTTACCGAGGACGATGCGTCTGCGTTGAGAGTGGGATTCGATCTCGTTACGAGTCGCCAAGACGGGGTTCTGACCACTCCGATCCCAAGCGTCCCTGACGAGAGATCCCCGCTTGAGGTGACGGCATTTTTGACGGCAGTGTCCTTGAAGGCAGTTAGGCTTTCCGCGCGGCGTTTCTCAGGCATGGCCTGAGCAAGGACAAGGTCGACGCACGAGACGCTTCTGGCGAACGTTTCCTTGATGTCCTTTATGGAAACGATGCTCCCGCTCCTCCTGGCTCGCTCCAGAGCATCTCTCCGCTTGATCGCCTTCTCTCGCCGCATCTGATCCATGTAAAACTCTGCGAAATTGTTGACGATTATCGGAATGGGAAGGGCGATGACAAGAACCCCGCAGATGCAGCAGACGGCCCCGACCAGCTTACCCCAGACGGTAACCGGGTAGACGTCACCGTATCCAACTGTCGTCATGGTAATTGCCGCCCACCAGAACGCGTCGGGGATGCTGGCGAACATCATCGGATTCTCGCCATTCTCGGCGAAGTAGGCGAGGCTGGAGAAGACGAGTATTCCGATGGCGATGAAGGTCATGAGAAGACCGAGCTCCTTGTAGCTGCGCTGGAGCGTGTAGCCGAGAGACTGGAGCCCGGTCGAGTGCCTCGCTAGCTTCAGTATCCGAAGTATCCGCATTATTCGGAAGATCTGGATAACCCGTCGGACGTTCTGGATCTTATCGGAGCTGCGGTTGGACTCGACGAGGAAGAGCGACACGTAGTAGGGCAGTATTGCTAGCAGATCGATGAAGTTGAGTGCACCGCGGAAGAACTTCCATTTGCTCGGGGAAGCCCAGAATCGAAAGACGTACTCAAGCGTGAACCAACCGACGCAGGCCGATTCCACGGCCGACAAATGCTCGTTGTCGGTCACGGTTCCGTTACGGTCGCGGTTCTGAAGGGAAGGAAGAGTATTTAGAGTTTGCGATATGGTCGACAGAACGATGAAGAGAACGGAAATAATGGCTATCACCTGTGCAATCAACAAAACGTAGATCATTATATTATACAATATGTCATCACGCATGATAAAATGGCCAAACAGGTGCAATTATGTGCTATGGCTGACTTTGAAATGCTTGCAATTTTAATTTGTGACGGCAAAATGCGATAGCTGACCGAAATCAAACCGTAAATTCATGGTCAATGTTCAGGGTATCGCGTCAATTGATCCCCCGTCAGTTGATTCCCCGTCAGTTGATCCACGTCAATTGGTCCCCTAGTCAATTGGTCCCCACAAATCTCTATACAGACAATATAGTTATTTATGCAGACAATAGTCGTTTATGCAGACAATAGTTGTTTATGCAGACAATAGCTGTGCGACTATGTCAGACAATCGACGTGGGTGCTATTATCATCAAAGCGTCTCTGAGTACCCAAATCTTCCGAAGATAAGCTACACGTATGGCCTATAGAAGTTCCTAGATTTAATGCTTTAATGAAAGTTATGCGCAGTTGAGAGGGCGCTGCTAAGAGGGAGCAATTAATTGGAAAGGATTTTAAAAAGAAAGAATGCCATTCAATACAATGACATTTCAAAAAAGCATTTGATCATATAGAATAGGATTATAGAGTAGGTAATATCACCACATTATATTATAGAACACTTATCGGACACGACAATGGTGTAAGTCTATCAAAACGAAATTGAATTGCAAATCATAATAGAGCACATGAAAAGATAGAATAAAATAGAAAAGATCATGCTAGCGCAGCTATGCGTCCTTGTAGAAGTATGGTCGCGTTAAGGCGCCATATAAATTGTCGTTATTATTATTATCATTATTCTTATTATTATTGTAATTATTATTGTTATAGGATAGGATGCACTGCAATGATACAGAACCAGAGACTGTATAGGATTAGAGAGTATAGTCTGTTCTGTTATGTCTTCTTGTACTGCTCTGTGTCATTTCATTGTACGTTGGAGAGCCGACGCTGACTGAGAAACTACGCAGCTGATAAGACAAGAGATAGACAGACACACAGACGGACGGACGGACGGACGGACGGACGGACGGACGGACGGACGGACGGACAGCGCAGCAGAACGGAACCACAGAGGAGGAGAAGGGGGGTTCTGGAAAGACAATGCCCAATTGTAGGATATTTATCTTGACGACGCAGCGCTAGAGAGAAGAGTGTCGGTCGGTCGTGTATTGACCAGCTGTTCATTTATCTGTTGGCTAATCTTGGCATCGATCAAATTATGCGAATCCGCTTTCTCTGACCTATAAACAAATTCATCCATCCATCCATCCATCCACCCATCCACCCATCCGTCTGTCTGTCTGTCTGTCTGTCTATCTATCTATCTATCTATCTATCTGTCTATCTATCTATCTATCTATCTATCTATCTATCTGTCTGTCTCTGTCTCTCTCTATCTGTATATTCTATATCTATTCTATATCTATTCTATATCTATTCTATATCTATTCTATATCTATTCTATATCTATTCTATATCTATTCTATATCTATTCTATATCTATTCTTATGTCCATCTCTCTCTATAGAACAGTGCTTCCCATATATACCTATATCCATGCATATCTCTCTATTGAACAGCGTGCGCCGTCTCTCTCTCTGTCTCTCTCTGTCTCTCTCTTTCTCTTTCTCTCTCTCTCTGTCTCTCTCTTTCTCTCTCTCTCTCTGTCTCTGTCTCTCTCTTTCTCTCTCTCTCTCTGTCTCTCTCTCTTTCTCTTTCTTTCTCTCTCTGTCTCTCTCTTTCTCTCTCTGTCTCTGTCTCTGTCTCTCTCTTTCTCTTTCTCTCTCTCTCTGTCTCTCTTTGTCTCTCTCTTTCTCTGTCTTTCTCTGTCTCTCTCTTTCTCTCTCTCTCTCTCTCTGTCTCTCTCTCTCTTTCTCTCTCTCTGTCTCTCTCTTTCTCTCTCTCTCTGTCTCTCTCTTTCTCTCTCTCTCTCTCTCTGTCTCTCTCTCTCTCTCTCTCTCTCTGTCTCTCTCTTTCTCTCTCTCTCTGTCTCTCTCTTTCTCTCTCTCTCTCTCTCTCTCTCTCTGTCTCTCTCTTACTCTCTGTCTCTGTCTCTCTCTTTCTCTCTGTCTCTGTCTCTCTTTCTCTCTCTCTCTCTGTCTCTCTCTTTCTCTCTCTCTCTCTGTCTCTCTCTTTCTCTCTCTCTCTGTCTATCTCTTTCTCTCTGTCTGTCTCTCTCTGTCTGTCTCTAACTCTCTGTCTGTCTGTCTGTCTGTCTCTCTCCTTCGTTCTTTCTGTCTGTTGCTCTGCCTTAAATACGTTTTAAGGATGAGCAGCAAATTTAGCCAGCTTCAGCCGAGACATAAACAGCATTGAGTGTAGTCAGTGTACATGTATGGAGATGGAGATGGAGAGGTTGCTCGTTCTTCCGTGGGAACCCCAGACGCCCTCAAAGCCATTAAGTCGGCTGCCATTAGAGTCGCTTCCGTATTTGCGATGGCTGTTGGAAATGATAAGAAGACGAAGAAGAAGAAGTCGGTGAATGACTTTCAAGGACAAAGACATTGGCTCACGCATCAGGCACGCAGAAAGGGAACGAGTGGAAGGATGGATGAGACGAGGGAGGCATGGATCGGAGGAGGGATGGTAGGATGGATGGAGAACGGATGGACATAAACAAAGGGACATAAAAACAGACACTTAGACGTACAGAGGCAGTGTCATATATATCCATCATTCAGAGCCAGAGACATGCATTGGCACAGAGGCACAAAGTGCCCGAGAGTGAAATGCTGAAGAACACGGGCGCATCCTGATCAATATTTCGCGTGAGTTCAGTACAACACCCGCTGCTGCTGCTGCTGCTGCTGCTGCGGTGACCAATGGAACCGTCGCCATAGTCCTTAAGACAATAGTAAGAACAGAGAAAAAGGATGTATCGGTGTAGGAATGACAAGGAGGAGGGATGGATGGACGATGTATGGACGGACGGACGGACGGGCTTGCGAATAGAGACGAAATATAGGCAGAGAGAAATGCACACAGACGCACAGACAATCATGCCAACGTATATGTGTGCATACAATCATGTGTGTGGCATATATTCATATATTATTACATAAGCTACAAATTATGTATTTGCAAATACAAAGGTAGGCATACAAAGGTAATCATACAAAAGTAAGCATTTTATATATGTATATTTATATGTAATTATGCGCGTGTGCATGTAGTATGTACACGTAAAATTATGATAAGCATATATATATATAAAATATATATTATATATGTAATATATATATATATACATTATATATAATATATATATGCATATATTGCTTTTTAGAGTCTATAGAGTTTCCTCAAATGCGCTTACATTAAAGTCCATAAGCATACATTGCATACATGTGAATACATACACGTGTGTATCGTATTGTATAAAGCGTATCGTATAAAGCAATCACTGCATAGATGTATACATGGGCGCATAGAGAAAACAACGATTCGTTGATTCGTTCAAGGACGGAGGTTGAATTGATGGCCATGGAGACATGTCAGACACTGTTCACACGACTAAGGCTACAGAGGACGGGATGACAACACCCCAGTCCCACCACTACCTCCACCCCACACAAGAACACAAGAGGGCAGATCGGGTCTTCGCACCCATCGTCAGCAGACGAAGGGTCAGTATGAGGGGACTGGACTTCGAGATGCTACCAAGGGCGGATTGGACAAATAACGGTTTACATGCACCATCTCAAAGAGCGCAAAAAGGAAGTGGAGATAGTGAAAGAGGAAGTGTAACAGGAAGTGGAAGAGGAAGTGGAAGATAAAGTGTAACTGTAAGATGAAGTGCAAGAGGAGGTGGAATGTGGGGACACAGTGGAGTAAGATGCATTGACTGCATAAGATAACGGGAGTATAGACAGAAGCTGCGTGCTGTAGGCACCAATGGCCAGTGTAATAAACGATATGAAACTTGACTGACAATTAATTATCAAGTAAAAAATATCGTGACGATGTATAAATTTATGTTCGCTCTCAAAATTTAGATGATGCACCATCATTCAACATCCGGTGTCGCCATCTCCTCAGATCTGAACGACAATGATATCCTCGCCTCAGTGATGAGAACTTGAACGAAGGAATCGAACCCGTCTCCCCCATACAACCTATGGCTCCCCACAATTCAACCTTTGGCTCCCCACCATTCAACCTTTGGCTGGCCTCCCCCATTCAACCATTGGCTCCTCACCATTCAACCTTTGGCTCCCCACCATTCAACCTTTGGCTCCCCACCATTCAACCTTTGGCTCCCCACCATTCAACCTTTGGCTGGCCTCCCCCATTCAACCTTTGGCTGGCCTCCCCCATTCAACCATTGGCTCCTCACCATTCAACCTTTGGCTCCCCACCATTCAATTTTTGGCTCCCCACCATTCAACCTTTTGCTTCCCCCCCCCCATTCAACCTTTGGCTGGCCTCCCCATTCAACCTTTGGCTGGCCTCCCCCATTCAACCTTTGGCTGGCCTCTCCCATTCAACCATTGGCTCCTCACCATTCAACCTTTGGCTCCCCACCATTCAACCTTTGGCTCCCCACCATTCAACCTTTTGCTCCCCCCCCACCATTCAACCTTTGGCTGGCCTCCCCCATTCAACCTTTGGCTCCCCACCATTCAACCTTTGGCTGGCCTCCCCCATTCAACCTTTGGCTCCCCACCATTCAACCTTTGGCTCCCCCCCACCATTCAACCTTTGACTGGCCTCCCCCATTCAACCTTTGGCTCCCCACCATTCAACCTTTGGCTGGCCTCCCCCATTCAACCTTTGGCTCCCCACCATTCAACCTTTGGCTCCCCACCATTCAACCTTTGGCTGGCCTCCCCCATTCAACCTTTGGCTCCCCACCATTCAACCTTTGGCTGGCCTCCCCCATTCAACCTTTGGCTCCCCACCATTCAACCTTTGGCTCCCCACCATTCAACCTTTGGCTGGCCTCCCCCATTCAACCTTTGGCTCCCCACCATTCAACCTTTGGCTGGCCTCCCCCATTCAACCTTTGGCTCCCCACCATTCAACCTTTGGCTGGCCTCCCCCATTCAACCTTTGGCTCCCCACCATTCAACCTTTTGCTCCCCCCACCATTCAACCTTTGGCTGGCCTCCCCCATTCAACCTTTGGCTGGCCTCCCCCATTCAAACTTTGGCTGGCCTCCCCCGTTCAACCTTTGGCTGGCCTCCCCCATTCAACCTTTGGCTGGCCTCCCCCATTCAAACTTTGGCTGGCCTCCCCCGTTCAACCTGTGTATATCTGAGCATTTTGTACAAAACTTCTCAAATGTGTTGTAGTACAAGAGGTTGCGCATATAAATACGTATGATTGTATATTGTACAACAGAAGCTTAGACAAAATAATATCTTCTCTAAGACTGAGAAATTGACATCATTAGTAAATTGGAGCTAACTAGGGTTACACGAGTACTCGCGAGATCCCGACTCTTAAAATTACTCGAGTAATTTTTTTACTACTCGAGCACCCGTTTAATTCCACTTCCGGTCGTTTAATTCTACTTCCGGTCAGAAATTTCAATTTCCGGTTCCAGGTTTCCAAATTATGGTGAGTTAACTCATTATAAATTGGCAATTCCAGACTTGCAGGCAAGTCGCAGCCAATACCAGGTCCAAGTTATACTTTTATAGTTTCCTTACTTAGTATTACTGACTGGCAGTCTGGCAGACGTAGTGACTATCCATGATCTATTGCAGTCTGATAGAAGTCATGCAGCTTGTATTATTATTAAGCAGCTTGAATTAAGCACTTCCGGTATTAACGGGCACTCGAGTAGCCGTTAAGCTACGCCACCGGGTACTCCACTCAAAGAATAGCGACAGCCCCAGTGCCAACAATGGAAAATAATAATGATGGATTCTTCTGAAACAAATGTTCAATATACGAAGACCTCACCCCCCCTCTTTTTAAGGTCGACCATGAATTTAAGGAGCACAACCGCAGAAATAGTATGACCAATGACAGAACGTAAAGGCTCGCCTAGTATTTGCATTGATTCAACACTGTATACTTAGACTAATCTTTCGTTCGATATGTGCCTAAGTGTTCGACGGGCATGCACACAAAAGTCTGCCCTTTGTGTTGCGTGCAAAACTGCAGACACTTACGGGTCATCCTTGAGAGCACCGTAATCGCATAGAACCAATGCAATTTTTCCTAATGATAAATCTGTCAATAATGTATATAGAGTATTATCCGTGTTTTCGATAGGCGCTACATACATGTATGCATGAAATGACACAGACAAGCATTAGAATTGATTTTTCCATAGAATCTGATAATTCACGTGTTTTTCTCAGCTGTCCTAATATTTATTGTTCCAGCATTGATCAAACCGGTAGGCCTATCATTCTCTTTTGTAGCTGCCAGTCTGAAAAGCCACGAATTGACACAGGTCATGTCGGGTGGACCGCTTCTCTGCATGGTCTTCCAGTCGTAGCCTACATCGAATCATGGTCACCCACCCATTTAACCACCGAGTCAAAGGTCATTGAACATGCGACCACACAGAACTCTTCCGGTCACCAGAGTCATGAATAATTCGCTAACGACATATCGATCGATCTAGAAGCTTGCACGCAGACAGATCGATGAATGGGAGATACATGTCACGAAGTCTAAAACTAATGAAAAATACTTGTTCACTCTTCGCTGACTTCTTCCATAGATCTCTTGCTCGCTCGTTCACTTACTGGACCCCTCAATGGTAGGCCCTACGCCTACGCTCCTTTAAAAGCGACTGTAGGCCTACTTTAAACCCGGATCTACCATGCCAAATCATCAAAGTATGGCAGATGATTTTCGATTACAATGCATTATTATACCAATTCGGAATCTCCTATTGTGTGTAGCACAGGAGACATTTCTAGACTATTGAAGACGCATTTATTTCAGAACTGTTAAGTAGTTTCGGTAAGCACCCTCGTGAGGCTCTTGTAGGACGTTATATAAATGTTCGTAAACATGCACACATTGTGGTCAAGATCTATATAAATGATCAAATCGCATGTTTAGACCATATCCTATGATGTCCCAGCAATGTTACCTTTTGAAGTGTCTGCATTTGACCATTGCATCGCCTAACAGCAGATTATAGTGTAATAACAGTGTCCCACAGCGTCATGCTCTATAGTCCGAATCAGTTCCTGGTCCAAGTCATTTGGTGGAAATGGATGCGAATAAACGATTTTCATTCTATTAGACTCATTTATCAGATTCAGAAGAATCTATCACATACGGTCATTGGTTCCGTGATGTCATTTATGTCAGGACTGAAATCCACTGTTTCCAATAGCTTATTAGGTCCACTCCTCCGTAGCCATTCTTCTGAACTCAGAGGCTTTGTGGATATTGACTGCACATGGCTCTGTCTAATTGCAATTTTGTTAAGCAGCGACCATCGACCTTGAACATTACAATAAGACGGCGCTAAAGAAGTGGTTGTTAGTAAAACGCAGAAACAAGACGTTTTAGCGAATAGCAACATTCGTAAGGAAACTGTTTGAGATCCAAGCGGAAAGCCACACATTCATGAGAGACAACCACAAAGAATTTCTTAATATGCTCGAAATAGAATTGTCTGTACAGGTATCTGTGAGCATGTGTTGTCCTGCATGCCATGTGTCATTATACAGAAATTAAAATATTAAAATGAATTCATTCTTATGCTGGTTTAAATGACTAGTGCAGACTGTTTGCTTTTTATTGACAACCTGTATACGTGTAACTGTTTGCTCGATGTTTCGGCAAAAATTGTTTGAACATCAAATATTTTGTAGTAGGCTACTTCAATAAGTTAATTTCTTACAAGCTGATTAGTAAGTAACCACCTGTTTCTACAATCTGTTAAATTGGTCGTATGTAAGACAAGAAGTTATAATACAGATTGTTGTATGCTGATACTCTACTTCTGTGCCACCGCAAGACCACCATTGTGAAACATGGTCGTGAGCCAACTTAACAGTTTGTAGAAACATCACCGACTACCACCGTGTCACCATCAGCATGCTGTATCCTCGGCTAAACGGCCTAGACCTCCCTGGGTTTTGACCTGGTATATATACCGCAACGAAACGAGAAGTTTGGCTATAGCAGACTTGATTTGGTATAGCGCTAGTGAATTAGCTATCTACCTTAGACTACCTGACAGTGGTCGCAGAGAAATTTTCTACGATTTTCATTACACTATAGCCTTACTATGCCCAGCTTCGCCTGGGATATCTGTTCTCAGCACTTTGCCGTACACGAGTCAGAAACTTATAAATCCCGCATTTTCTAATGAATGGTCAACCTGGCTTTGCCCAAGTATATGAATTAAGCGACCTTCTTTCGAATAGGCTACGCCTCTTGAATGACGTCCGCGTAATACTAGGCCTAACTAAACGCGACCGTTTCATTGCTGACCGTAACTTCTCCCAGTGACACCTTGGTGTAATAACTAACGAGCATGAGTTTCATATTAAATTAGCACGGGCAAATGGCCGCCGATTGTTATACGCAATGTCGTGAATGTGGGCAATAAATTAGTTAAAATGTCCAAATATCAGAAACTAATATATATATTATGTGGTACAGGGGTGTCAATCCCCTCTGAGGGATGGAGGCAAGCCCCATAGTTAAAAGTGACATGAAGGCAAGATATTTGCCCCCTCAAGACTAAAAAATATCCCCCTACCTGAAATTTGAGGCATTTGCTTCTGGCCGCCCCTGATGTGGTGAATATGATTACGTTGACCTACAGGCCTAAATTCACACGCGAACGATTGTAAAAGAGTTCATATTGCCAGAACATTCCGTCCACGAGCTCTTATTGTTACGGACAAACACACACAGACTAACTTTTGCGCTTCTGTATAGGCAATGCTAATTTTGTCTTTGCTCAACCTTAGTTGCATTAATGCAGGAATCGACACGAACTATAGTCGACCTTCATCAAATATACGTATAGTCTCGCTTTAGCTTTGAGTCAATATTTGAACGTTATCCCAGACCTGCTTACATGTTCCACTTATTTCATGTGCACAATTCACTGTCCTTGTTCTGTTTCCGCTCTGAAACGGTCGCTGGAAGGGGACAGGAAGGACGCGGAGGGATCGAGGTTTATGGGAAAATGGGAGGAAGGGTGAGAACTGCGGCAATGGTCGGCGGATTTGCTCGGCACCAAGTGTTTATGATCGAAACGAGGATCAATACTCGGCTCAGCGCGGGAAGCTGGTCACACGACCTTCCAATGAGCTGGAAGTTTCTATTAGCCAACCCAAATTCCCATCACAAAACTAGCCTTCCGGCCCATGGCAGGAACAGGCCGCCCATGTACGTGTCCCCGACCGTTCGCCTTCCCCGCGAGGCTGTCCTTAGTAGACGAAAGGATACCTCGGGTCTAATACTACTATGATACGGCGACGAAATATCTCTTCTAGAGATCTCCCCAAAGAAGAAAGTCCCAGAAGGACAAACAAACGGATACACGCATGCGCAGACTCGAGGACAGACGCGGTGCTTTTAAACAAAACGGTGCTATATAAATTAAATGCCCGTGTACAGCACAGCACATGCTGGCAATGGCTGCTGGCAATGGCCTGTGCAACAGATTACACTATACATTACAGCGCACAGGCTTTCTTTTCATAAAGACGGGAGACCCGCAAGAACGTGAGAGAATGTAATGTAAATCCTCGAAAATGTCTCAGCGCCCACAAAAGCCACGTCAGGGAGACCAGCTTAATCACCGGCGCTGAAGAACGGAGGCGCAAAAGACGCGCATATGCCACATGGGACAAACACAGACAGCCTGTAGCGG
Source organism: Bimastos eiseni (assembly GCA_959347315.1). Classification (NCBI taxonomy): domain Eukaryota; kingdom Metazoa; phylum Annelida; class Clitellata; order Crassiclitellata; family Lumbricidae; genus Bimastos; species Bimastos eiseni. The sequence goes on from OY365815.1 coordinate 21,175,203, forward strand.
GTACAATCTGAAAACCAAATACACGGCCAAACATACAAAACAGCATCCACCAACAGAACGTGTCACACGTAGAATTGTAGAGATATATAGTCAGATAGCGAATGCGATACAAAGGTCTAACGCGCAACTGGCAGACGGACGGACGGACGGACGGACGGACGGACGGTGTGTTTCAGGCGACGGGCGGTGGAGACACGGGGAGGGGGGTGGATGGCGAGAGCGTCTGAGGCTGCAGTGAGGTCGGCGGCGCAGCTGAAGGCGCGTCATTTGAAATTATTTACGACGGAGGAGAGGCACTCTGTCCGGTCGGTTATGTCTCTCTCGAGGGATGACAACGCAGGCCACCAAGAAGCCCCTCGTTCGTCCTTCGGTCTGACCGACCGACCGACCTACAGTATTGACAGTCGGAGCCGTCTGAATGTCACAGCTGTCCTTACACCGATACCTATTAGATTGCTGCTGTGGCCTTGTTTCCTACAACATCGGTTTCTTCATTGTTGAATAGTGTGCTCCTGCTGGTGCTGCAGATTCTTCTTCTCCGTCTTTCTTCTCCTCCTCCTCTTCTTCTTCTTCCTCTTCTTCCTTCTCCTCCTCCTCTTCTTCTTCGTTCTCCTCCTCTTCTTCTTTTTCTTCTACTTCTTCCTCTTCTTTTTCTTCCTCCTCCTCCTGCTCCTCCTCTTCTTTTTTTCTCTTCTTTTTGTCATCTTCTTCTCGTTTTTTCTGTTACCTTTGCGAGCTCCTCTTCCGCTTTCTCATTCTGCCCCTCTCTCCCTTTTCTTTGTCACCTGTTTATGTTTAGTTCTCTTGTCTTCCTCTTCTACTGGTGCTCCTGCTGATGTGTTGCTGAACTGGTGCTTGCTGCAGTTTCTCTGTCGCCACTAACTCATCTCCTTTAACCGCGAACTATATATATGTCTGTGCAATCTGTCCAAACGTTTCCCAATGATACCACTACAGGCAGCTACTCTGTCAGAATGCCAACAAAGAGGGCACATAAGACCCAAATAATACTGAACCGATATGTCTATTGTCCAGGGATGCTAACAAGAAGGAGACGACATGCGCTATAGGTCTATTAGTCTACTGCAATCGCGTGTCTTTTCACTGGTCACCCAAACACTGACTAAGTCTCCGAGCCTAAGATAGATGGAAAACAACAAAACAGGTCTTGCAATTCCAGCAATATATATATATATATATATATAGACCTAATAGGCCTATCGATAAGGCCTCACGTTTCTCGGATTCATTTGGGCAGATTTAAATTTCCCCAAGCTTCAGATGAGTGTTTGAAGTGGAATTATCACTATTAGTGAAGTAAGCTTAGCTTATGTATAATCGCCAAGATACATGATAGTTCAATATATAGTTTTGCGTATACAGTTGAGTTGGTCTACTTTTTTAAATTCCATTTATTTTTTCAATTTATAGCCAAAGCACAAGGAAATGACAACGCTACAATCTTCAAGCATGAACAATCTGGTTACACAGAGGAACCTGGAAGGGTCATAGACCCCGCTAACCAGGGTATACCCTGTGTAGAATTTATAAACTAGCGATGGGCTACGGATATTGCTAACATTCACAAAGCAATGCAAATAGACGGAAATCTTATCTAATGCCTCAACTATAAGGGCTCATTGCAACATCCACTGAGCTTAGTTGCGGTAATCAAAATGAAAAAGTTGTTGTCGATAATAAAGACGTTCACGTTGTGTGCTCTTGAGCCTCCTGATAAACTTCGAGAAGAGCCAAACTCATCCAATGTTCCAGTAGGCCTATATATATACCTTCGGGGGCTTAGTTGAGAATTTCCTAGACAATGGCCCTGCTTAGTGTACACTCTGAGGTATCCTTGGAAACTGGGACGTGCAGCACTGTGTTTGCGTGTGTTGACTTTTTAACGACTATTAAGTGAAACTGTTCATCATATTTTGAAACATGTTAATCGACTGTCGCTCATGTATATTTATTAAGTACTTTAGGTGACCCTAGCTAGCGGGATCTAGATCCCTTCAGGGCCCCCAAATGTTACCGATGTCTCTGGGAATCTTGCTGCTGTAAAAATCTGGTTTGTTTCAATAAAGTTGATTGATTGATTAATTGATTGATTGATTTAACGACACCGTTCCATATCGAAGATGATGTGGTTTCGCACTTCTCCTTTCTCTGGCATTGTCAAAGTCCAAATTGTGTTTGCGACAATAACCTTCGCAGATAGACCTATATATTCCAGCATGTACACATGGTCATGTTGGACAATTGGAAACTGACATTTAAGTGATGGCCTACCACGCAATCGTAATCTCAAGCTCTAAACGTTTAAGGCGCCACTAGAATGCCAAGCGTAGGGCATCAGTTTATTCACGCGAGAGCGCTGAATTCAGAAAAAAAAATATATACACATTAGGCCTATATATATATATACGAAATTACGAATACATACGTCACTAGTATTCGCCAACGATCGTCGGACATTTGCAAGTAAACGAGGTGCGAACGAACAAACACACTGGAACTATACGATATAACTATATACTCGGTCAGCATCGTTTATATTCACTATGACATGATAGAATGAGATTTTAAAGGTTCCTTGCTAGAATGAGCATACTGGGATTCCTCTCAGAGAACTCTCCCGGTGCCGGTCGAATGGTGGGGGGCTGATGATTGTCTTTTGAGAACAGTCGTCCGGAGGAAGTTCCATCAACCCATGCCCCACGCAACATCATTCCAACGGTCAATAGGCGCAGATGTAATCTTCGTCCCAGGTCACGTGACTATTCCATGCAAGCGTTACAAGGATGATCGCAAGTTCCATAAAAACGCGTATACCATAGCACAAAACAATTATTATTGAACGCTATAGGAAATGTACTCCTGACTGGCAAATCCAATGATCTCTACTGGGATTGCGGTGCGTCAAGCCGAACGTTTGGTCGATGATGAACGAAATCATCATCATCGTCGTCGTCATCATCATCATCATCACATGGGATCAGGAATTATTATGAGTTTCATGCGGTCCCGTATTGGATTATGGCCCTACATTGACTCTCTGTGTGCATGCTGACAAAGTGCATACAAGAGCACATCTGGCGTACTTGGTAATAATAGGGGCCTAAACGTATGCGTCTTCTGCGACCATGCATAATCATATCAACAACAAGCGACATTGGCATTTTAAAATTAATTGTATCGAGTTGGTGTGATTATTCAACCTTGCATTGTGTCTAGATGGACTACACTTAGTACTGTTGTGGTCCCTTCGTACCTACGGACCGAAAGAGGCTCTGCACGGTCCCAGTGGTTAGCGCGCTGGACTGTTAACCAATGGACCTAGGTTCAACCACTGCCAGAGAAGAAATACATTCGAGACTATCGATAGGCAACTCAGTTATAATGTTTACGCAAATCTGTCCGTGAGTAGTTCAAACTGCGATGGAGAGGACTGCATGACCTTAATTCATACGCCGACACCACTGTACAATTTTTTGCAACACCTGCAATGAATCTCAAGATATCCTAACTGATGGTAATGGTATGGCTATAAAAGGTTTGTCTGCAGATGGGTGATGCCAGTGGAGCTACAGGGAAGAGGTCCCCGCTGTGCGTTACGCGTACACACGTAGATGTCGACGAACGAATCTCCGTTAAATTTTGAAAAAAAGAGTCCGTTCTCAATGATGCGCCCAACGTTCGCGCTCACCGTCATCAATCACTCCTCAGCCAGGACGCCATGTGGTACACATATAAGACCCATATTCCTATATGGACTCTGTGAAAAGCAGCCCTTATGGGTCTCATATAATGACCACGAAGATGGTAACGGGATGGTTCAGGTGATCATCGTGAAAAAATGTATAGCCAATTGGACGACATTTCCGTAGAATTTCAATCGAGGCTTGTATACAAACCCGAGCGGCCATGGAAGTCTGTGGCTTTTCCAGGAGATCCCACGTCTTCTGTTTCCAACCGGAGCACCATCCCTCGCCAAAGACTTCTTCCTCTTCCACCATTAGACTCTCCGCTTCCTTGCGCATCTCTTCGAAGACGAGCTCTCTGTTCTGGTGATAGGTGTGCTGGCAGCACGATTCCAGGTAGAGTTCGTCCAGTCCCCAGTACTCGAGATCCTCGCTGAAGGACATCACACACATCTATCGACCAAAGAGAAACAGTCATCTATGATCTAGTGTCTGTAAGGATGGTTAGTTCTCTGCCCGAAGGCAGGTACATTGGCTTTACGATACCAGAGATAAGGTGAGTGAGGTGAATTCCTCACAGACAGTCATGGATGAGCAACTTGTCCAAGGTCGGCATACGCAATGATTTGAGGTGGGTTCGAACCTACGACAGCGCGTGGCTGCAAGACGCTGAACATACCGCTACGCCACCGCGTCAAAACAACGAGAGGAGGATATGCAGCACTGTGTCTCTGTATGTATATATATATACATACATACAGCAGTTTGAAACATAAAACATCAAAGTGATCGTGGAGTTAGGCAATGCACATTACTACAGATACAGATCAACTCCAAGAGCAATGTCGCCCATCAAAAATCCCCTTGAATGACCTTCCTGTTCACACCTTTTTGAAAGTTCCCCTTCCTAATTCCTTTGCCATCTACCCTACTTCTCCAGAGGAAATACTAGCACTTGCAAGATCTCTCAAATCTACTCATAGTACCGGTGTCGATGAATTAGATCCTACTCTAATTCAACCTATCATGGAACTTATAGTTCATCCATTGGCGTCGATTATTCACTGCTCCTTTGACAATGGCGAATTTCCCAATCAACTAAAAATTGCCAAAGTTGTCCCTATTCATAAACAGGGCCAGAAAGATGAACCTAAAAATTACAGACCGATTTCTATATTAACTTTTTTCTTAAAAGTATTTGTAAAAACAATGTATGCTTGTGCGTTATATTGGGTTGGAGCTAATCAATAAAATTGTTGGTTATGGTTATGGTTAAGTATATCATAGCATGGTAAGCAAATTTCTCTAGCGTCATCATGTCAGTCATTTTTCACAGTAGTACGTAGGCCTAGTTATAGACCTAAATTATCACCGTGTCGAATAATGTCCGTGTTATAAATGGAGTAGGCATAAACAATTGCCTTCATTTTTACGGTTATTCACACAAATGTATTTGCGTTTATTATAGTTTTTTGAGTAAGTTTTCGGATTCGGTCGTTAGTTTTAAAAATGGGGAGCCACTAAACGCCTCGGATGAGTAGACATATATCTCGGAGGATATATATATGTATATTATATATATATATTATATTATATATTATATAAATATCGAAGAGGGGCTATAGAAATCTGCGATTTACATTTTACAATTTATTCACAGGGCGTCTTTGGCATTGTGTCGGCTAATGGTCGTGTTATAATTGTAAATTGTAAGTTATTATATTCAATGGTATCAACGTTCTACCTCATCAACCAGATGTAGCTTTCCTGTGCGATAGAAATTTATGATCGAAACGAATGACTTTGGATGTCGATCGAAGAAGAATTCGATTGTCTCCTCGTCGTCCTGATAGCTGTAATCATCGCACAGTTCGAGGATGTCGTCGTGCGAGCGACAGAGACTGAGGCGGCCAAGCCGGGAGCGCGGAATCCGGTCCAGCGTCTTCCAGGGCACCACGTGTCTCTCCCCACCGACGTTGACCACAGCGTAGATGGACAAGGACCTTCGAAGCAGCAGCAGTTCCGGGTCGATCGGGAACCCGTCTGGACGTTGCGGGAAGACCTGCGCTCCAGCCTCACTGGTGGGTTGGAGGCGCCTCGAGTCTCCGGGTAAAGACGACGATGGCTGGCTGGTGTCAAGGTCACTCCTACAGGCGTCGTCGATTCTCTCAGACGACATTTTGTGCAGTTTACGCTGGATTCATATAACGCCAGACGAGTGAACATACAGATGACAGAGCACTGAAGGATCTGAAAACGTTGCCATCCTTTATGGAGGATGTATGTGTGTAAGGCGTATGTCGCCTTTAATTTTAGTATAGCGGAAGTGAAAGAAACGTCTTGAGAAATGCGAGTAAAATTCCAAAAAGGCACCGCTGCCGTCAATGATTCTCCACTCGGTGTTTGCCTTTTTTCAGCGCAGAAACGAACCGGACATAATTGCCAATCTGTTCAGCAAACGATGCGCACAGATACAGCTTCCTCCTCTTCTTCCTCCTCCTCCTTCTCCTCCGCCCTCTGCTTTTTGCTGCTGCCGCTGTTGTTGTTGTCATCATCGTGCTGTAGAAGACGCGGCTTATCAGGTTCACGCATCATAGCTTCGAGGCAATCTCGGATGAACCCGTCCTCGCAAGATGTTCAATGCCTCTGGCTTATCGTTAAGCCTGCCGACACTATCATCTCTCGCATAATAATTATGTATTGGTCTGTTAGTATATACACAGACGGAGATTCAAGCTCTGTAGGCCCTCATACATGCAATGCACATGCATGTAAATGTTGGCCTTAAGTTGTTCAAGTAAACCTGTTTCGCTTGTCGATCTATATAATCATCAGTCGGAAGATGGTTAAGCGTAGTCGCTGGCACACAGCAGCCGGACTCGTACGGCTGTCGCCTTGGGCTTCTGCGTCCATCGGGCGTCCCGAACTGAGGCCACAGCAGCAGCAGCAGCAGAGAATGCAAAGTCCACATCGTCGGAAGCAGCATAAGAAGCCCCGACAGCTGGCAAAGGAGAACCACAGATGCCCGAGGCTGCAACAGCAGCAGCAGCAGCAACAGTGAGCCGCTGGACGAGATTCAGCACACGGTAGGCCTTTACCTACATAATGATGTCGTGTAATGCAGGATGTCGTTCATGTAGCCCTATATAATTATAGGCTCTGTCTCCTTATTCCACAGTAGCCTAACTTATTTATCACCCTCGGCTCTTTTGCTTATTTGCTTGTTCTCTTAACATAAACTGATAATTTTTATCATACAGGCCTAAAGGCTTATTATGCTAGTATGCGATCTGAATTTGTCTTTTTAATTTCTAAGGCGCTGCGATCGTAAAGCAAAATCGATTGAACATAGAACCAGCGCATGCTATAGCTCTGTAGGGCTATGTATCGCATGAGACCGGAATTAAAATACATTATTTATCAGATTTAAGCCTAAGCAATTCGAAAGGGATGTGGCCTTAAGGCTTTATTCGCTCAAGTTTAAGCCCAGCGATCCATGACTTGACACAGCTGCCCTGGGGTCACTGCATAATTACGTAACGCTGAAAATGGCTGTTTTTGACCCACCCACCCTGTAACGCATCATAACGTTTCCATAGACCCACCCACCCAACCTCTAAGGGTTACGTATTTATTTTGAATAAAACTCAGTGTAGTTTTACCTGGGTCTATATATAGTCCCAGATCTCCAAATTTAGCATCCATCAATGTTATACGCAATAATATTTTTATTTAATATCACCCACCCACCCAATGACCCCTATGTTTGAACCTCGATTTCACCGCCGTGTGTAGGCTACGAGGCTAAACACTAGTTCAGTGTAAATTTATATGCTAGGCCTACTAGCCTTATAGCCCAGCTCCGCATGGGACTGAATTTCGAACACGGCGGGTGTACCCCGATTGTGTCTCTCGTAACTAACGCAGGCGCATCATGCCATCACCAAACATCTGTAGAAAGCGGGTCCGCCATTTCGCGCGGCAGCTCCGTTCATTTTTGGTGCTCCTAACTAGTAGACCTACCCTATTTGCATGTTAGTCGTCGTCAGTTGTTTAACTAATACGCCTTCCGATGATGCGATTGGAAATGGCGGTTGTTTTAATGTGGAATCTAAGATTGTTCAGATTTCGGAAATTAAATGTAGATGATTTGTCGTGTCATTTGCTTTGACTTGATTTAGCTTGAATTTGATTTGCCTTGGACTTGAAGCCATCGGCAATCGTAACATTGGTGCATAACAAACGGACATGATTTGCATATTGAATTTCGTCCTGCTTTCGTATGACTTAAATTAAACCTGTCTGAAAATATTCACGTGAGCTGAGAAATTGGGAGAACGTTTTATAGACATTTCATATCGCCAGAGCGTTCCGTTCGCGAGCCCTGACGACTCGAAGAAAAACGTAATCTTTGGTTTATAGTTTAGACTGGAGTATTTTTAATTAATAACTAATTAGTTTAAAAATAAAAGGCGTTACGTAACGTTCAACTAAAACACCCATGTAGCGGCATAGTAACGTCTTGTAGCACCGCACCCACCCACCCTCGAGCTTTACGTAATTATGCAACGGCCTATCATTCATTCAGTGCTATTTAGCCTACAGTGGATCGAACACAAAATGCGATAATTGTGTATTAAACCACCTAAAACATCTATAATTGCAAACCGGCATGTAATTGAGTTCGCATACGGTTTCAAGCATCCTTTCTGAAACGATTAGTAGTGACCTTGAGGAAATCTTTCATTCAGAGCAATAACTATTGTTTCACGATCAGATTTCGATTTACGGACTTCCCACTCATAGGCGTACTCTAATAGTTGCTAGCATTGGCATAAATTAACTGATTGAAAGGCCGATCCCCCGGATAATTGCCCCCCCCCCATAAATGTATAAATGCATTTATTTACGTTCGCATGTATACATGTATGTATGGCATTGTATGAACGGCCGGGTATATATGTATGTGCGCACGTGTGCATGCATGTATATATGAATGCATATAAATACAGACGTACGTACGCACGTACATAAAGGCCCATAAATACATGCTTGTATGCATATATATAGTTTGGGCGAGCTCATGGTCGGGGAGGGGATTGTTTTAGTTGGGAGGGGCAATTGTCCCTTCCACAAATTAACGAAACTAAACAACTCAATCTCAAACCAATCAAGATATGCAATTGTCTGTTGAGCAGATAACGATGTCCCAAACTATTTTTTTTCAATCTAAAACATATCGTCACATATTCGACATACAGGGGATATAGCATTTTACGACATCGTCAGAGAGAAATCTGCAATGATCTCTGCAACGAATCTCCTACCTATAGAGATCTCAGTAGTTGAACATTTCTTCATTAGCAGTTACAAAATTACTTCAATCAATTGATTTCGCTATAGAAAGCACATATTATGCCGCATTTATTAGCAATTTATAGCGCAACCAATTCACTCAATAGACTCATCATTATTAACTAAGATGGAATCTTATAATTATGGCAATTGAAAAAATCATTCAGCGAAAATCCTTTCGACACATACTGTCTGTATTGTCCTTCTAAAGTGCGAGTTTGCCAGAAACGCATTTTTTCTAGATGCAGTGAATTTTAACAACAGGCATTTGCCTTACTCAGTGTTGGTGATACCCTAAAAACTTTCTATTTGTATCATTTTTTTTCTCCGGTGCGGCATTTTTTTATGACTTCCCAGTAGCTGCTTTTATGCAAATGTTCTGTGACATAAGATGCACAAGTATGGTATTACTATGGTACGAGCTCCTTTTATGGCTTACCAGACGATTCTCCTGCACAAGTGCTCTATGACAAAAATTACACTTTAATGGCTATTCTTCAGTTTGCCTTCTTGTAATTGGTTGTTCAGGATATTCTTTTGTGCAAACACCTGGTAACATAAACTGCACTTGTATGGTTTTCTCCAGTGTGGGTTCTAAAATAGTTGATTAGAATATCTAGTAGAAGATGATGATTTGTTTCTCCTGTGTGAGATCGAGTATGCAACTTCAGCTGACCGTTTTGTGCAAATGCCATAGGACACAAATTACAAATGTATGGTTTTTTTCCAGTGTGAAATTCTGGCATGCCTTATAAGAAAACTTTTTGTGCAAATGCCTTGTTACAAAACCTGCACTTGTATGGCTTTACTCAAGTGTGGATTCTTGTATGGGAATCAAGAACACTCTTACGTGCAAAAGTACCGTCACAAAAATTGCACTTGTGTGGCTTTTCTCCAGTATGTGTTTTTGTATGATAATCAAGAACATTCCTACATGCAAACGTACGGTCACATAAAGTGCACATGTGTGGTTTATCTCCAGTATGTGTTCTTGAATGCCGTTGCATACTAGTCTTCAAAGAAAATCCTTTGTGACATAAATTGCACTTATATGGTTTTTCTCCAGTGTGGGTTCTTGTATGTCTTATGAAATCACTCTTGAATGCAAATCCTTCATGACACAAATTGCACTTATATGGTTTTTCTCCAGTGTGTGTTCTTGTATGTTTTTCAGAAGACTCTCATGTGAAAAGATTTATTACATAAGTTACACATTAATGGTTTTTCTCCAATGTGAGTTATTTCTTGGATATTGAGTACTGATCTCATTGTGAACGTATTCTTTCAAAAATCACATGTCCTCAGCTCTGTCTTGCTTGCATTTGAGACCCTGAACATAGAACTTCAACATTTCTGCATACATAGGGCTACAATTTACAATGTCTACCAAACTCTGAAAAGTATACAGCGCATCATTCAATTAATAGGATAGAAAGTTTATCGTTTACAATACTAATTAAACACTTTTAGCCTGAATTGCTGGTCCTACTGATAATTCTCCAAAATTAAGCATTTTTATATCATGCAAGCCAATAAGATATTTCAAAAATGATCTAGAATATCAAGCGTATATTTGCACAGGCAGCCTATGTTGTGAGCCTAAAAGCAGAAACATTTTGATATGAATTTATTGACGGAACTCCGACACAATCAACATATTCTGTTTATGTAAAAGCTTGAAAATACAAACAATTATACGCTTGCAGGCAAACGTGTACTTTAGCGTGCTTTATTATTGACTGTTTAAAAAAACCTGAAAGTAAGGTCTGCCCAATGTTTTTTTTACTCTTTTTTTGTTTTTTCAAGGCACACTTAATGAAATTCTGCAGGGTGGCACTTTGTCACCCGTAAGCAAATTTAAGCATTCAAGATGGCGGCCAATATGGTTTAAAAATCATATATCGGCCATATCTTCGCATATAGAACAACAGGATAATCATTTTTGGTGTCTAAAACTATGTTTTCAGGGAATAATAATAACGGATTATCATGGTGCTACAGTATATTACCTTTCTGCTTTAACATAATGCTGAGCAATGGCATTATCATTGTCAAAATACACATATTTTTAATATCTGTTTCAGGTGATGTGAACTGCAATCTGTGTAATGTCATAGAATGTCGTGCTCAGAGAATCCGAACAACTATTGAGTGTAGCAAACAGCGAAAAGGTATTTATAGAGTACGTCAAAACCATGTAGTATGTCAACACTCTGTAAAATATTATTTTAAAAGAATAACAAACATGCTTTCTGCTTCCATTTAAGTATCATTCTTTCATCAATCCAGCTCCCATCTAAGCATGATTTTTATCATCGATCCAGAAACCATTTAAGCATCACTCATCATTCTTTTGTCAATCCAGCTTCCATTTACCGGTAATCATTATTTTTTTCATCGATCCAGCTTCCATATAAGTATCCTTTTTCCATATATTCGGCTTGCATTTAAACATCATTTTTTTTATCGATAGAGCTTCCATTTAAGCATCATTTGTTTCATCTATCCAGCTCCCATTTAAGCATAACTTTTTCATTGATGAATTTAAGGATCATACCTTTAATCAGTTCAGTTTATACTTACACAGCCTACATCTAAATGATTGAAAACATATTTTGCAGAGTGTTGACGTACTCCCATAATACCCAGCGAAAAGACGGAATAAACATTGAACTGGATCAACTGCTTGATACTAATGAAAATGCAAGAGGACCTTCAACATACACTTCAAATACACACATCGAACACTACTTGAGGACACACAAAGTCAGTGAAGAATTAACACATAATGCATCAGAGCCTAAGAGAGTATGCCACAGTGTTGGTCTGCATAATTTAAATTATTTGGACTCACAAGTTTGTAATGAGGATATTTTGTGGGTGCCAAAATTAAACCTTATTAGCTTGGTTCAGACAAATTTGTATCCATCAAAATAAAAAAAGTATTAATTTTAATCCTCATTTTGGCGCCCCCTCAAAATGGCGCCCGGGATACATGTCCCCTCTGCCCCCAAGCTACGCCTCTGTAAAGATAATAAAATATGCTATTTGTTATTGATCAAAATTATGTTGAGTAAATTACGCTAAAATAGGTCTACACATTTACCAGTTTATGCTTAGATTAGATTAATAACGATGCAGATATCGACGACAATGACATGATTTTTCTTTCCAATAGTTTTTATTATGATTTAAATTTTTGAAGCTTGGTGTTCACACTGAAAGTTTTCGGATGAACCTTTGTCATTAACTGGGGTTTCACTTACCACAATTTGGGAACCGCTGTTTGGGAAACACTAATATCGAACAGTATGCGTAATGAAATTATTGCGATGAGATAAACTAACATTTAAAAACAGCGAAATAAAGCATACTAAATTCCCAAATACGAAACATAACGTAGACAAGGGTTGTAAAGTAAAGAAGAGATCAGCTTTGTCTAATCTAATCAACCAGATTATTCAAATACGGCCCAACGTTAAAAGAACATGGAACAGGTAGAAGCAAAAACATTGATGCACATGAACGCGCTATTATTAATTTTAAATTGTACGAAGCTCCACCATCCATCGAAAATTCGAAATAAAAGAAGGGCGCTTGTTATTTTCGAAGTGAAACCAAAGTGGGAAACCAAATTCGATCGTTATGCTTGAAAGAAATTTATTAATATTTATCTGCAGACTGCTGCTGCTGCTATAATTCATTCTGAGAATTTCATTTGCTGTTTTTTTCCATTCACCTTTAGGGTCTAAAGGCTTTTGGTCTCTTTTTATTCCTTTTATGCAATTTTATAAAATTACAGAGGATGTTATAATATGCACGTTAACAAGGAAATTGAAATTTTCGACTCCAAATGAGGCAATTCTTTTGTGACATCCACACCAGCAAGTTACAGCGCCTCCATTATACCAGTCCCAGATTATACTAAACTAATTTCACAAACCCAGTATGGCTTGTTTAGAGCTAACCGGTAGTAGTATGGATTGAACCGAGGTGCATAATTTATATATGGAAAACGAAACAAATTCTTCCTATGACCTGCTGTCAAAGAATATCCCAACAATCTGAAATCAATTATTTCCTATGGTTAACAAGAAATAATCTAAGCCTAAGGGAACCACAAATAATAGGCCTGAGACCTATACAGACAACAACGAGAACAGCAGCAACGACAAGAATTGGAAGAATTTTTCCAATAAACTTTTTTTCAACTGCCAGATGACGCTAGGCGTTTGCGAAAATATCATCGTAATGTGCGTCAAATACGGCTATTGAAAGCAGTCAATATGAAATGATGAAAATAATATTTTAGTGAATTGTTTTACTGTATTTAATAAGGTTCGTGACTTATTTGCATTGTTTGAATGTTATTCTTAAAAATTGCTTGTCAGTATAATTACAGTTGAATGAATCTGTAAATAATTTGGATATTTTAGACTGCCGCTTTGCTGATTTATATAGAGCCTCCTTATACAGAGGAGATGGTGTGGCAAACATTTATCGTGATCGTTAATTCCATACTTCCAAAACGCCACTCGATAGCCAGGCGTGGGCACCAGCTAATTGACATCAAGTCTTAATGGTTGTAATGTAATCAAGCGATTATATAACGCCGCTAGAATCAGCAGCGCTTTCCACGGGCGTCTGTGCTTGGGCAGGGGTACAAGAACTATGTAGAAGTAATAGAGATCTTAATAAACTATTTGAAAATAATGTAGATTTTATAATGCTTGATACTGATGGAATATTCAAGGAAATGGATTCAGATTCATATTCGTTTTGATATATATATTAGAGTAAGAAATAGGATAAGTATCAAGAGAAACTACCAGTTGCCGTCGTCCGTGTAATAGACAATGTCTGCACCACAGACAATGCTCGGATCTCTAGCAAAGTCTTGTAGGCATAATTATTATCATTAGTGTGTGGCGGCAATATGCTGTTTTTTGAAGGTGAACAGAAACGGATGCATGAGAAGTTTGAAGCATGATGAACCACATGAAGGTTTTAGTCCATCATTTAAATATTTAGTGACAGTCAGGTTATGAAGTTGGATGTCGGTTGACAAAGTATTGGCATATATTTTCTCTTGAGAGTCTATTTGTTGTTTGATATGACCGATATTATGCTTAATTTCTTTTTGTAACTATTTTGTTTTAGATGCGTGGCATGAACCAGCGTTGGTATTTGTGTGCAAGGCGCTGGTTCTCTTGCTGCAATGTTTACATCCTGGCTCTGCTGCTCATGGTTCTCTGCTTGTTCCTGCTTGTCATCAATATCTATGAACTGCGTCTGATGCAAGTCGACCATGCAGCCCTTCACAGTATGCCTCTTGCCAGAGCAGCAGCTTATGATAAAAACTCCCAGAGACTTCCTATTGTTTGGGTTCATGGCAAAATGGTGAGCTTAATCTTTGACTTCATTGATATCACTTCTGTTGTGATCCTATGTATGACCCAAGGAATAAAAATGAGTAACACGTAGAATATTATAGAATATGAATATTATGCATAGATTTTAACAACACATTGTTTGTTTTATAATTACACCAAAAGTTATTTTGTAACAAAGTTAGGAATGATTATGTGTCCACACTTTGGAAATTTTTAATTCGAGAAAGCCTCATCGAAAGTTTATCAACTCGCTTGGATGATGTAAAATGAAAAAGACCACAGCAGCCTTGCACAGAATTGTATGAAACTTGGCAGAGTATGAAAATCTGCCTATGCCAATATCTTCTGAAAAGATTATATATTTGTTCAATCCAAGCATATGTATGCATTCAATATTTGTAATAATATCTGGAAGCAATAGTCATTGATGTGGCCAGATGAGAAATTATGCCGTTTTAAATTACATTCACAGTTGCTAATATTCAGAAAATAAATGTGGCCTATCAAAGTAATTAGGCAATTGCTACAAGGCTATACAGTGCAAGTGTCTTCTCAGGAGACAGCATAATAATGTCTTTCAGCTCTGTAGTCATACTAAGACATAATGTCTTAGATGAGGTTACTATACGTCTAAGGCATTATGTAAATCATACAGTTTTCTGTTAATCTGCTATCCATTGTCACATGGTCAGGGTGATTTTGTTTCCCAACCACAGGTTTAAATTAGGGCTGCACTGAATATTCGCTTCGTATTTGCTTCGGTGCCGAATAGTGGACCAAATAGCTATTCGGTATTCAGCCGAATGGTAGAGGTCGGACCGAATATGAATAGTGGTCATGTGACATCTGTTTCTGCACAAGCAGAGGCTGCTATTATCGAGTGGACTGAAGTAACTCTATACTGTCTGGACCACGATATCGCTGTGTCAGCTGTTTCATTTCCAAGCGTAGTTGTCCCATTCCTAGTGAGCAGCTTTACACAGACTGGCAGAAGGGAGCAAAAATTGCATGTAGTTAACTTTTTTCTTTTAGTTTATGTACTGAACTGAAACTTTTGTTCACATGTGAAATTTGTCGATAGACCTCTTGTACACTATTCCTATTCGTATTCGGTTGAATAGTTGATCCAATTATTTGTATTAGGCTGAATAGCCCTAGTTTAAATTGTCTGAACGGAGCACTTGTAATTAAGAAATGTTGTATGTTTTTTAGTTTTAAATGTGTGCAACATTCCACATAAGAGGAAATGCGAGTGCTTGTTGCCTTTGACGTTTTTCAGTTGGAGGTTGGTTACATGGAGCACGTCTTTAATGTTTTTGAAAGAATTGGGTTCGCAACAGGAGATTCATCCTCAGATTGGGATGTACTCTGGTCACATGACTATCCATTCAAGACTTTGGGTCCATATCTTGGCAACTTAAAACCACATCAAAGGGTATGTTCAGAATTGCAGGTACATTTTGTTCTTGACCTTGTGTCATGTTTGCAAAGTTTTTTGCTGCAATACAGCACACAGTCATCTAACGGGTGTTGAGGTTTAATGTTCTATTTTGGAAGCAGCCAGTATTTGATGCCTTTATAAACATACAAATGTATATGTTATAAACAAACTACATACCAGTATATATGACTGTTTTTATATTGCCTCATTCCAAAGGTGAAAATTGCACTTATGAACATCGTTGAAACTGAGCAATTGTGTGTGAAGGACTTGCATTTTAAGAAGTCCCTACCCAGTGACTGCCTCAGAGGAGGAATTGGATCCATACTTCATATGTTCTAAACATCTAATACTCTAATATGCTCTAATATGCAATTCAGATTCAGATAAATTGTGTTGTAGGTGAATCACTTTCCTGGGTCAGGTTCACTGACGAATAAAGTGCAGCTAGTGATGAATGATTTCCGGTTTATTCCTAAGGCATTCCAGATGCCTCGTCAGAAGCAGACTTTCTTGCAGTATGTAAGCATCACATTATGAACAGTGTATTGTTCATTAAATATAACAACAACTAAAATTTTGATCTCAATAAGTAATGCAAGTTAATTCAAATCAATAGGGAAAAAGAACCCTAAGTTGATTATAAGTCTGGTAGTTGGAGTCACCCTACTATGAGGAAGCAATTGCAGCAGCTGGTATAAAGTTAGAACATTAATAAGCAATTCTTAACTAGTTAACTATGTGATTAACAAAAATAAATTTTAGATAAGTACACACATAACCTGTTACAGTAGTGATTGTGTGATTAAATATTCACACTTTTTTTAATGTAAAGGGACTTCACAGGGTATGTGACTTTGGGTTTACTATTCCATCATAATATCATTTTGTTTGTGTTTAATTTCTCACCAATATTCAGTCTAACACATACGCCTCACTGCAAAAGAGTTAAGCCCAAATGGAAATATCGATATTTCGTCAGAGGGAAAAGGAGTTTCATCAGACATTTACTAATTTATTTCCTATTATTTTATTCTTTTTATAAAATTCCACTCAACAATTGAAATTTAAGTTAGCTGTTAGACATTGAGCTTTTGATTAACTTTCTTATATGTGACACCACAGACCGTTTTCAGTCTTATGTCAAAAATTTCATGTTTGGTCTATATATTTCATTGGAAAGAGGATACTGTCAGCTTCAAAATTACACCAGAATTAATGCTGTAGCATGTTCCTAGCCAAAGTAAATTTATGAAAAGTACTTTCTGATTAGTACCATTTAGTACCATTAAATCTTGCAAAACCAAATAAATACTTTTATACAATCACGAAAGTCATATTACATGATAAAAATTTTAAAAATCCACCAGTTACACACAGTCGTAAAGTTATTTCCTAACTGCTGTGTGTGAAAATCACATTTTATTTTGAATTATATTTTGGTGTTTTATTCAATAACTCATATTGCGACATACAACTGATTTCGGTCTGTGACACCACATATCTAATAGACCTAGTCTTATACGGAATTATTAACATTAATACCTAGGACATTTTAGAACTAGTTGATTTGTGTTTCCCAGGACATGAAATTGTTGGCTGTCAGTTTTCCTATTTATTCCTGAAGCATTCCAGATGCCAAGTCTTCTTACATTTTAGATAGACTGCTTATATGGATAGATGCAGATTTAATGTGTGTTATGGATGTAGATGCAAATAATGGTTGTGTGAGCACATGAGTGAATAGTTGGATTGATATTTGAGGAGGTATGAACAATTTGGTTATTTTAGGTAAAGAAACACCCACATAAACTGTGGGTTCAGAAAAACAACAACCATCGTGGCATTAAAATTCTCTCAGTCGAAGGTCTGTGTATGATTACGCCATTGTATTTTGGTATGAAAGTTTCTAGTTATCAGAAATATGGAAAAATTGGTAGAACCGACAGGTGAGGCGCATTACAGGCAGATGATTTTATATGCTGCTAGCTTGTCCCAGTTGTGTTTCTTGCGTGAATGCTAATATACACAAATATGTGCCACTATGTGGCTGTACACTTGATTTCAGAAGGATTGCTCAAGGATGTATTTACAGTAGTCAAGATGTGTCATGCTCATGCAATGAATAGTATCTATCACTGAGGAAGAAGCGGGACAGTGTTTTTTAGGATGTAGTACATTGTCTGGTTAACCTTTGACCTTGACATTAGAATAAGTGTAAAGATAAGACTTAGAAGCAGATTTTTTTTGATAGATGCTTTTTAGGTGAAGTGCCGTTGTAACTTATTTCTGATGAGTCTACTACGGTAATTGTGCTGATGTTTTCCTAAGTAGCTGTTATTGATTTTTTTATATTGAATTTTGCAGAACTCGACCTGGACACTGCTAATTCGTTTATTCAGGAATATGTTGCTGATGCCTTTCTTATTGATCAAAGGTTTGACCTTCTGTTCATAAGAGTTTCCTGTATTAATTTGGTAGCATCTGAACATGAGAATTATTATATTAAATTATTTTGAATATTACATTAATATAGATTATTTTAGCGCTTATATATTATCTTAACACTTTGACAATGAGCATATGCTAAAAGTGACTGGGAAGCCAATACAACTTGTCATTAAACGCCCTCTTCAAAGAATAATATGTGAAATTAGCCCATAGGTTCAACATGTTTAAGTTCCACATGTTTGAGCAGCTACAGTATGAATTTATCTCATTCCCAAAATGGGTCCAATTATGTGTTGATTGGTCTTAATCTTTTAACGACCAGCTTGTACTAAAATGTAGGGGAAAACATGCAGCTGGCCGTTAAAGAGTTAAAGGTCTTTAACGTTTTTGTGAATTGTGTGCATGGTTCAACAGTGGAGCTACTTTCATATAAACCGCGTGAATTCAAACTGCCCGTGCAACTCTTAGTGGTCAATTTGTTTGCCACTTTTGGCTTTATGATGAACTAGTCTTGCATAATCATTCAGTCCAAAGTATATTTTCCGATACCTGTTTAGTGGCTCTGTAAATAATGTCTTGGGCGTCAATCAACTGAATTTCTGTGATGTTTATTTTTCAGGAGATTTGACTTAGGATTGTATGTAACACTGACTTCTGTTGATCCTCTGAGAGTTTACATCTATGAAGGTGATTGGTTGATTAGGTGGGTGTAAAGAATTTCAGTGCCTGGAAATTCTACGACCTGTATGTTTGGAAGGATTTGCTTGTACAAGTCTTTTGCTAAGATTAAATGCATTGACCCCATGTGATCTAATTTTTATGGAGCATCAGTACCAAAGCAGGTTCATACTATTATCATGTCTGCATTTCTGTAGTGCCACTATGAAATGAGTAAGTACCAGTGGCACTAAGCCATTGTGAGTGATGATCATGCACAAGATCCACGTGCAGCTAAAGCAATGCTTGAACTTGTGCTCTCTGCATTACAGTGAGCCCAGAACCAATCAATCACCACATCATTTGTAGTGCAATATGATCTAGGACATTTTAGAACTAGTTGATTTGTGTTTCCCAAGATATGAAAATGTTGACCCTCAGTCCGTTTTTACGACCATCAGTCCATATCTATTTGACCGTCAGTCCGACCGTCAGTCCATTCTGTTGCAAAGATATTTGAAGCGGTCATATATGTCCCATACAGTTCCAATGGCAAGGCATAAAACCACCAATGCTACTTTCAAAGTTTCTGTTTTTGATTCACTTTGCAGACCAGCAAAACTGAGGGCTGAGGCAGGAACCGGTCCACGGAACACGGATTGGGAAGCGCTGATCTAGGACATTTATTTTAATATATGATTTGTAGCACAATGCTATCTAGTGATTTTGGTTACCTTTTTGTAATACAGTGTAATCTGGAAAACCTATTGATTTGTAACATAAAGTAAGAATACTCTTTATGCATTTATAGCACAATATTATCTGCTCTTATTTACATTGCACTTGTAATGGAAGTACTTACTACAAATGTTTGGTACAGTTATATGAAAGTGGTTTGTAGCATTACTGTATTTTAGTATTTTATTGTATTTTAGTATTTTATTGAGTAATTAGTGGAGCCCTTGATTGTGTTTTTGATTGATTAATTTAAGTGAATATTTCTTGATACAGGTTTTGTTCTAAAGACTACCATCCCTTTGATCGTAATGATGTTGAGAAATATGTTATCACTGATGATTACACTCCACTATGGGAGGTAGGACATAGTCCTCCAGTCAAAATTTTGATTTAAATGACTCTTAAAGGACTGGTTTAAAAAACTGGTTATTAGGGTGCAGAACTGTCTGTAATCTCTTAAGGTTTCCTTATCTTGATATTGTTTTCAGCTGATAGCCATCTTCTTTGATTCTAGATTAGTGTTTTAGGTCAGAAACAATGACAATATTGGGGCCGGGGTTGAGCTGGGAGTGCTTCTGAGTAGGCAAACTTGAAGGGGTGCTATATATAATTACTGTAATAATAATCATAATAATAATTGCAGATGGTGTTGTTAGTTATTTTGTGGTTAATCAATGTCATCATATTCTGTTGTAGATTGCATCATTGGCTAAGTTCTACAAGGAGTCTGACGCAACACGAAAGTCTGCTCTATTCAGTTACCTAAGAGGACTTGGTAGTGCTTAAAAATTTATCTTTTATATGTTCACTGACTGTTCAAGTTTCTATTTTAAATTTGTCTCTCTTTGAGCAATTCACAAAATATCTGAAAAAATTTTTTTTTTATTTTTTGCAAAATATTGTTGATTGTACAGAGTGGTTAAGTTTTTCTAAAACCCATCAGAGAACATTCAACCCTGTGGGCTATAATAAGGAAGTCTCAAAAGACTGGAAGAGTCTAGTTGGAAGACCAAGGGTCACTTTTTGGTTCAGGGCATTGGTAAAAATTACTTGGAACAATTGTGAACTGAACACTGAACAGCGTCTAGAAGAGGTATGCTTAAGCTTGAAAGATGTAGCATCACAGTAAGGACATTGCTTTTTTCGCAGTGAGGTGCACATGGAGAGTTCGAGAGAGATATTTCAGTTGTTTGTTTGTACATTATGAACTTTCACTATCCAGAAGATTACATGGATAGGTTCAGTTTTGTTCTGTGAACACAGTTAACCTTTCAAGCCAAAAACGTTGGTACAATGTTTTTGTGACTGATGTTAAATATCGTAATGTTGTGTCGCATCTTTGATGCTTAAGGAAAAGATCCAGATGTCTTAAGCCACAACATCAGGGCTGCAATACGTGAAGTATTCTATTCAAAGGAAAATAACATGACATGGAAAACAGCACATTTCTCACACCGGTTAGTTTTTACAGATCAATGTACATTATATTATTGTAAAAGATTTTGACACTTCATTCCTGGATAAATAATGTCATTATACAGTGTTTTAAATGTAATTGTTTTTTATTCATTGGTGCTTATAGAAGAAGAAATGAATTTTGGTCATTTATATGCATGGAGGGCAACACTGAATCTGTTCTGTGTTTGTCTTTTACTTAAGTTGTTTCAAATATTTTTTATAGTTTATCACATGGTTGTCTTGTTATAAACATTTTGTATCAAAAAAGCACTTTTTGCATGTAATATATTTGACTTAATAATTTTCAGTAATTTCTTTGAAATGGTGAGATTCGACTTTCTTATGGACCAAGAATTGAAGGTTTATCTTATGGAGGTATGTACAAAGCATAACACTTTTATAATGTATTGATTTTTCATAGTTTCATTATTTTATTTGTTTGTGCATTGTAAATATAACCTTCAGTTGTGTCTTGAAGGTCTATAAATAACCAGATACTTGCAGACATACTTCCATTCTGACATACATTACACATTTGTATAGCACCTCTACACTTTTGGTGACAACTCGTGGAGGAGCGTTTGCTAAAGGTGACTGAGAAATCATTGCAGCTTGTCGTTAAAGTGTTAAAAATGAAACTCAGAGGTGTGGCCAATGTAGTAACACAGAGTTCACAGTCCTGTAAAACTTTTATGCTGCATTAAAAAGCACAGAATGGCTGTTAAAAATGTCACCTTGCCCAGGAGGACTAGGAGATCAATGTCTGGTAGTGAGGAAACCAAGCAGCAGAACTGCATAAAGCTGATGTTTTATGATGAGGGCACTTTTGCATAGTGCTATTGCATTCAATCGTTAAGTTCTGTGTTGAATATTCTGTGCTTAATTTTTTTCAGGTGAATATGTCACCTAACCTGTCATCGGAACATTTTGCTGGAAATAGACTGCTGTACGAGCAAGTTGTTTTCAGTCTTTTGCATCTTGTTGGCATCGCCTCGGCTGATCGGAGGGACAAATCAATCTTGGGGTCGGTTAATTAATGCTTTTGATTTTAAGAATTAGAAAATGCTAAGTTTACTGGTGCTGCAATTTATTTGCATTACTGTTTTTGCTCTACTAATAATTGTTCACTGTGCTAATTGGATTCTGCAAGGCAGAAAACTTATTTGCTTATATTGAAACTGATCTGTTATATTGATTTATTATTCTTAAGGTACTGAAGAATAGTTGGAGTACTTTCTTGAGCAGTTTTCATTTGTGTTATTTTCTAAATCTGCTGTTTAGAACACGAGGTTTTGTTCATTTTAGGGGAGATGTCGATGCAATTGAAATGCAGGTTTCAAGTAGAGATGTACGGGTTCATGCCGACAACTGTACAGCCGATGTTTGTGTCAGCTGTCAAACTCTGGTGGGTCAATATAAAATATCATGGTGACCTAGTAAACCTTCAGAAGACAATTTTGACTTACTTCTGTATGTATGTATGTTTACGTATACTGGTTTGTATCTATGCTTGTCCTTTTGTTTACATTGCATTTACAGTGCCCAGTAAGTCTGAATTTGTGGCACAAGTCTGAGGTGATGCTCAAACCCATGCTCTCTGTGTTACACGCAAGCTCTCTAACCAGTTGGCTATATAAGATCTTGCTATTGGTTGCCTACTATCAGCAGGGTTTAATGCCTAAACATCTCTATGACCTGATGTGTAAGCCACTGTCTGCTCCTTTCTCTCATCATCTTTCATGCTGCTGATCGACTTATCTTCAAGATTTGTACTTCAGTCACGAACTTCTTAATTCCTGCACTGGGCTTTTGTTGTAGTGGGTCCCTCACTATGGAATGACCTCTCCCATAGTAGGATTCTTGTGGGTATTTCGCCTGAATCTCTTTGTTGCTTAAAGACTTTCCTGTATGTGCCTGTCACTCTGAGAGTGCCTCTGAATAGCCTTGCGAGAATTGCTTTACATATGTCCATATAATAACAATGTGAAAATATGGCTGACAACAAGGACATTGATGGTGTAATGATAACGATAAAGTTAAGTGCTTAAGCAGAAGAGGTAAACAGTAGATTTGCATATTTTAGGCTTGCCGTCTTTGTGCTATGTGCATGAACAAGGATATGGAATCAATTGTAACAAGTGCCTATCTGGAGCACATGAACCGGCATACCTGGAGGAGGGTTATTCCAAAACCCCCTGAAGTCAGTAATTACTTTGTTGAGAATTTTATTGTTTTCCTAATTCATTTTTTATTTTCATGCACAAAGGCTTAGGAGTAGAAAGTAATAAAGATTCAAACAAAGTATTTAAACTTATAATGTACATGTCATTGGATTAGAAATAGATTTTATGTATGTATTCAAAAATAATACTGATAAACATTTATAAGTGATCAAAGGAGGGATGTTTAAGTGCGATTGTCTCATTAACTGATTGATAACATGTTTGCCCTTCCTAGATGCGATAATTTCAATACTGAGGCCCGTAATGAAATTGTTAATTTGTTGTATGCCATGTTGTAAGGTAATACGTGCATGTCTGTAAAAACCAACCTCAGTTTTTTCGTCACTCTCTCTGCTTGCTTTTTTGAAGTTTTGACTTTTGCTTTTTCTCACTTGGAAAAATGGTGTGAGCTGACTGTCAATCTTTTGTGCTTGCTGATCTTAAACTTTGGAACTCTACCAGTTTTTTGTTCCATAATTTGTCAATGCTCACGCTGTTCAGGTCTAAGCTTAACACATGTGTGTTTCTGCTTGCTAATCCTCTGCAGCCTGCCTTCTGGTCCTCTGGCCTATTGCATTTTAAATGAAACTCTGACCGAAAATGTTTGTGTCTGTGTTTATTCCTTTAAAGTTATTGTTCTTTGATTTTTTTAATTTTTGTGTGGTGTTAAAGTCCTCTTGTTAGATTTCACTGCCTTGGAACAACTCTGTGCTGAAGCAAAAATGGACAGCAGCATTTAAACAGCTGGATGACCTTAAGATTTGCATAGATTGTTGTTCTCTTGTTTGCTGTAAAGTGATGAGATGCTATGAAAATTATTCCTTGTAGAATTTTTCAGTAAAAGGCCATACCTTGAGCTTAAATTGCTGATAGCATTCTATCTGAAGCGACTGTTTGCTTTGTAGACTCAAGTCACTGCTAGAAGCTGGGATCCTGCGTCTGATGTTCAGTTTGGAAGATTTAGCCTCTTGAATCAAATAACGGTTCTCTGGTTTAACGTTAAGTGCATTGAAGACTCAACCTGGTGTTCATAGTTGGCTAAATCTTGACTGTATTTGGCATTTTGTGAGCTGGTTACATAGGCTGTGGCAGAATTTGGTTATGGTGATGGTTAGTTATGTTGGTAGTGCTTGAAAGTGGTTTGGCAACATGGTTATGGCTTTTCATACATCTAGTTTATTGAGAAGTAGTGCTGATATCTTTTTTTACAATATTCAAAACATTCCAGGAATCAAATATTGGAATGACAATTATGATATTCCCACCTTTCTGTTTGTCTGTCTATGTGCGTGACTTTAGGCTATTCTAAGTTGCTTATCAGTTCTTTATTTTTTCAGATTGATTTTGTATGGTTAAATAGTATGTTTTGTATACTCAGAATCTGTTATTTATTTTGTGATGTTCCTGCCAAAATATTTGAATGTAATTAGCTGTTTTCATGATGCAATAACAGTTCAATTTTTTCAAACACAATTTAGTGTGTGATCATATCATTGGTGACTAGCCTGTCATTCAAGAGTAGGTTACACTACTACGTAGGCTGCTTTCGAGAATTATATTGAGCGTGTCACCAAATCTGCAGTTTATAAAAGCTGTGACTGTTTTGTGGAACTCGATTTTGACTGCTCATGTGAACTTCATTCAACCAGTCCATCAATTAATGAGTTCCAAAAGACGTAATTGTTTTGTGAAAACTCGGAGTTGCGTCTGAAGGATAGGTATAGGAATCTCTGCATTTTCTTAAATTATGATTGAATTGTTGAGATGGTGCATAAGATATCGTGTAAGTTCTCATAATATGTATAATTAACTTTATGTACAAAGTGTTCATACAGAGCTGAATAAGTTAACGTGCCAACTATTATATTACTTTTCAAATGATTGAGTTTTTAAAATGGTTTTTCATAATGCAATTATCAACATTCCAAGATTATGTCTGTTGTCTTTGAAAGGTATTAGCTTATTTAATTTTTCAGATATAAGTTTATGATATCTTACCGATGACTTGATAACTGATATATTGCTGTTAAAATTATATGAATCGAGAGATTTGATCTGCTTTTTTAGCTGTATTTTTAATTGAACTTTCATTCAGAATGTTTCCATAAACAATAAATTATGTACAAAGTGTGTATTTTCATTCTTCGGAAGTTGTTTCAATTGGTATGTGGAAAACTTAAGATACAGTAAAGTAGGTCTACCAAGTTGGTGTTTACAGCTCTATATTTTGTCCATGCCTGTCGTCGTTTCGTAAGGATGTCTGATGAAGATAGTTTCGTTACCTCATATTTATTGAATGGAAATGGTGTGATGAGTGAAGCCCTTATAAGAACTGTTGATGACCTCATTCCGGCTTCAATCATTGAAAAGGGGAAACAACCTTAAATGTAAACATGTTATTTGGGATGAACATGAGGAAGATTATTAAACATACATAAATATAATACATTCAAAATATTTGAATTGTCTGTATGGTCATTAAAACCTCTCACACTTAATTTTCAAGTATTCACAGAAATTGTTTGAAAGTCTGTGAATCTATTGATTATAACATTTTATCTTGAATGTTAATAATGTTCTTCAGATTTCTTTGCCTTCTGTTTTGCTATTTACCTGGATATTGCATCCAACCACCATTGTCCCTTTAGGGGCTTTTGAATAAAAATAAGAAGCTGTAATCACTACACTGGTGATAATGTAATGAACAGGCTTAAGACCTCTTCATTCTCCAAGTGGAGATAGGAGTTGATGAAGAGCATGCTTGGGGTTGTGCATTAATGGAGATAAGGAGTTTGGCATCTGCTAGGTTAGCTAGTTCAGAGACTCATGGGAAAGATTTTTCTAGGTAACCTAGGCACTTGGTTCTTCTTGGAAGTTTTTCCAGGCATTTTTTTTATCAGAGGCTTGGATTTGGACACCACCAGGATAACTGGCAATAATAGTGACCTTCGTTATGTTATAAATGGAAGACAAGAAAAACCATGGGTCTGATAGCATACAAGAGAAGGCAGTTGAAGGGATGGGTGATTGGGGTCAAAGTGCAAAATGATTTGGCCAACCCAAAATGTTGTTATGCATACTTCAATAACCCCTTGCGCCATGATGGAAAATAAACATCTGTAGAAAAACATGATTCACATGGTATACATGCAAGCTTTCTCTGTTGCCAGTCCAAAGCTCTGAAATTCATTACCTCACGCCGTTCGGGCCGCTGAGTCTGTAGCTTCTTTTCGATCTCGGCTTAAAACTTTTTAATTTGGATTTGACCCCGATTTCGGATTTGTTTTGGTGCACCGTCGGTTGATGTCCTGTGAATTGTTATGGCGGCGCTTTAGAAGTTTTTTAGTCCTAGTCATGCTGTTTTGTATACATCTATGGTACTCAATATTGGACTTATTATCGTCTACTCTTCGTGATAAAAAAATGGTGCTAAATTATGTATAAAATGATAAATGTATTAAACTCGTAGGCAGTAGGTTAGTGAGCGAAGATGGTTTATTTGGCAAAGCGTGTGAAGTTTCTGCAATCGATTTCATGCGGCCTCTCCGTTATTGCATACAGACCGGTGTGCCTCTGCGGTGTGTTGCCCAGATGGACGACGCGTGGCTCATCTATCAACCTAGGTCGTTCTTACGCAAAAAATGCGAGCAGCAGTAAGATAGTTAGCAACATGGAAGACATAAAGAAAATTCGAAATATTGGTATTATGGCGCATATCGATGCAGGAAAAACCACAACGACGGAGAGAATGCTTTATTATTCGGGATTTTCCAAACATTTAGGCAAGTACCAGTGTTATGACAAACTTCCTTTTGCTACATCCAAAGCTGAGTGGCTTGACATATAATTTGTTAACTTTATTATCGTTTGTTTCTTGGGTACTGGTCCGGATTTAAAAAACGAAAAAACACGGTGTAAGAATTTCAGGTCACACTAGGACTAGGGTGACAACATTTCTCTTCTGCCATTCCGGGACACTATAGTTTCTCCTGAGATCAACCCGAATCATCGCTCCTTCTAGTAATTTCTCGCGGACCGGTCGAAAATTTTGGACCATTGGCTGAAGAACACTGCTTTAATCAATCAATCAAAGAGACCTAATCTAATGCGTTTTCAAGCCATCTACTCAGAAGTGCTCCAAGTCCAACTTTGGCCAAATAAGACAGATTTCAGAGTGGACTAAAAATGGGTAGAGAGGTAGAGAGTTCTTAGGCAAGAGTCGAAAATCCAATGGGAGGCTATTCAAAGCAGTCAGACCCACAACCATAAAATGTATTAGCAGTAAAATGTTTTGACCGGCACCATATCCTTCATGTGACTTATGCTGTATTTGTGATAATAAACGTATTGCAAGGTAAATCTGAGGCAGGATCAATTTGAGTTTTGAAGATTATTTGATTCTTGGCAGAATTTATAAAATTTAGAATTAAATTGAAGTTATAAAAATTTAGGAAATGTTAACAGTGGCGACACTGTGACGGATTATATGATCCAGGAGCGTGAAAGGGGAATAACGATAATGTCGGCTGCAATAACATTCAACTGGAAGCAACACAGGATCAATCTCATTGACACTCCAGGTATAGAAAGCTTCATTGTATGTTTTAGAGCACTTGTGTAGTGCCCTTTATATGTAACATACAAGGGTGCTTTTATAAATGACTTTAATGTAAAGTACCTTGCAAAGATGGTACTTTCCATGCTACAAATATTACTGCTGTTCAGCACTGCCAGTTAACACAATCCGTGTTTGAATGTTTGGGGTGCCTGCTCCCCATGCTGTTTGAGGATGAGTAGCATTTACATTTGATGGAAGCATTTGCAAGACATGGTCAATGGTCATGATCACCAACTAGTTGTCGGATTGTCAGTGCCTGGGTTTAAGGGGCAACAGGACAGAGGATATGCTATGGTCACCAGGTTGGTTGTAGACACCATGGAGGGCAGTTGATGTAACTCTTAGAACCATAGCATTTTGTAGCTCCATTGTGGTTTTCCTGAGCACAGATGGTATATAATAAGTCTGATAGTCAGCACTGTAAAAATAGAGAAGCCTAATAGTCAATTGGTCATCCTTTGACATTGGTGTCTAGATTTCATCCATGACCAAAGAAATGTACAAATCAGATGTAAGAAATTATGTCTGAAATTAGATGCCTGAATTCAAAGGAATTATAGAGCATTCTTCATGAATTCTTCATGAGCTTTCATTGCACAAGGAATTGAATCTAAGATAAAACTGATGAATGGTGTGGGGGTACTTGAATCAGAGGCAAGGGAGTAGGACTGTCAAGGGTGGAGGCTAAGTGACCAATGGATTCATGAAATAGAAAGTTTTGAGTTGCTGTTGGAGGGCTAGATTGTTGAGGCACAGATGCACAATGAAGGTCAAATGCAAGGTAATGTAATTGATAAATGCCAATGTAATAGTTAATAATGTACGGTAAAATTAAGAATAATTGTGCTTCTAACTAAAATTTTAAAATAATAAAAAAATTTTGATTTCCTGTGATAGGAGAAGTTTAAAGTATATTTCTCAGTAACAGATAAATAGTGACAAATGAAGCATTGTGTTTGCATAGGTCATGTGGACTTTACCCTTGAAGTCGAGAGATGTCTGCGAGTTTTGGACGGAGCAGTTACGGTTTTAGATGCTTCAGCTGGTAAGTTTAAGCCAATTCCTATTTAGTTTAAGCCAATTCCTACTTTAGTTTAAGCCAATTCCTACTTTACTGAGTTAATCTTAATAGGTTTGGGGTCATTGCATGATTATGTAACACTCATGGGTCCTAGAAACATTACGTGGATGGGTTAGCTGAATGTTGCATAACGCTTATTGATTTAAAACTAAATATGTGCAATAGTATATAAAGTAACACTAAATTTAGTGTTTAATACACACAGTGTTCAAGCTTATGATACAAAATATTAGCCAATGCTGATTGAAACCTGAGGATAAGTTAAGAATGCAATTTACATGAAAGTTATATTGCATCTTCTGAAGAATAATCAGGGTCACTCAAGAACGATATTTACTATTGAGAAAAATGAGATATATTTGCGCCATTATGCAAAAAAGAGGTACTAATCAGAGCAAATTCATGTTGATATTGCTTATAGGCTATTGTAGAATAGTGACTGTTTTAAGTGTTTTGTTTCTTCAATGTTTGGATCATGTTCTGCATTGCATAATTCTGACCTTTTGCATGATTCTAAGGGTAAAGTTTGCTAAGGACAACAGTTTTGAGAAGCCTTGTGATTGAGTGTTTTGCTTATATTAACTAACTTTAATTGACACTAGTGCTCATACATTATAAGGACTATCAATAGAGTTCCTGCATTGATTAATATAAGGTTAACGTTACAATTTTCTTTGTTGCAAAACAATTATGAATTATATACTTGACAGGTGTTGAGGCACAAACTCTGACTGTTTGGAGGCAGGCTGATCGATATGGTGTGCCACGCATTATATTCCTCAACAAAATGGACAAGACTGGTGCCGACTTCTATGGATCACTTGACTCAGTCCGGGATAAATTAATGACAAATCCTCTTCCGCTTCAGATTCCGATTGGAAGGGAGAAGCAGTTTTCTGGTGTTGTTGACCTTTTGGACATGAATGTGTTCACTTGGGATGAAAACGATCCAGACGGTTCAACATTTAATGTCCAACCTCTAGACAAATCACGATCTCCACATGTCTTTGAAGAGGCAATGAATTCGCGGGCTATGCTACTTGAATCTCTTGCAAGTCTTGATGATTCTATCGGCGAGAAGTATGTAGAAGATGTGGATTGCAGACAGCTGTCTAGGAATGACTTGATCGATGCTGTTCGACGTTTGACATTATCAGGCAAGGTGGTCCCAGTGCTCTGCGGGAGTGCTTTACGAAATCGAGGCATTCAGCCACTCCTGGATGCTGTTATTTTATTTTTGCCTTCTCCCACTGAGCGTGAGCACCATTTTATTGACTATTACTCAGGTGAGCTTAGTGCGCTTGCCTTCAAAATACTTCACGATAAACAAAAGGGTCCAATGACTTTCCTGCGCCTCTATTCAGGATCGCTGGAGTCAGGAGGATCGCTGTATAATGTCAACCGTGGGTGTGCAGAAAAATTGGGAAAGCTCTTCCAGGTGAATGCAGATGAACATCGAGAAGTTCATAAAGTCACCTCAGGCAATATTGTGGCAGTGACTGGTTTGAAACAGGTAGATGCATTTTGTGGTAAATTTAAATTTCGATTTTGATGTGTTTAGAAATCTTTGAATGATTGATAAAAATCTAACTCATGTGAAAATTAGTATTTGATATGATGGGGTTTGATGTTCCACATTGTGGTGTGGCATATCTTTATAAGCATGGAACTGAAAAGTAAGGTCGTGGGTCTGAGAAGTACGGTGTAAGCTGGTTTTCATTGATGTTGAGATGAATACAGAAATTTTTATTGTCTCTAGTACTGATACTCGAGACTTCATAAAAATGTGTGGATATTTTAGACAATCACTGGTGATACTTTGGTGGCCAGTCACCGAGTGGCAAATGCTGCTCGTGATGCTTACTTGCGAAAGATGGGGAGCAATGGAGAGGATGGTGTAGATTCACCTGTGCTGGCTGGAATGACCATTCCGGATCCAGTATTTTTCTGCTCTATTGAACCGCCATCCATGGCTTTCCAGAAGAGTCTCGATCAAGCCCTTGAGTGTCTGCTGCGAGAGGATCCCAGCCTTCGCATCCGAGTGGATCCTGACACTGGCCAGACGATCATTGGTGGCATGGGTGAACTGCACTTGGAGATCATCAAAGATCGAATTCTTAAAGTAAGATTTGGAGTTTTGACAGTCAGTAAAATGTGAAACCATTAGTTACTTTGTATGTTTCGAATCTTTAAGCTAAAGCATTGTAGAGATAGCAATTGCAATCTTCCATGTAACTAGAAATATTTTCAGCTAAATACATTGTAATCAGTTTCGCAAGGCGCCTGAAAATTCAAGCTCTGAACATTATGGTCTTGTTTAAAAAATTGGGAAACTGCACTTTCTGCTTTTAAATTGTTTTGTTTAAATTTGATACTATTCTGAAACCATGTGTTTATTTGGTTACACAGGAGTATGGAGTTGATGCCAGCTTTGGTCCATTGCAAATTGCCTATCGTGAATCTGTAATGACTTCTGGCCGGACAACCGTAACAATTGAAAAAACAATCGGAAATACGAGACACTCTGTTACTCTTTGCCTTTCCATTCACTCTAACACATCCAATGTCGTTGAAGGAAAGCATTCAGGTCATGAGAAATTCATTGTTGTTCCAGACGATGGCTCAGATTTGAATGAAAAATCTCTCAAACGTGACCATGTTAAAGCTCTAGAAAGTGGAATTACATCTGGTTTGTCCAGAGGTGAGTCCTCAGTTAAGAAAAGATGCTGTGATTTTATTGTGGCTGTGATATATAAGTCCTGAATTTAGCTTCTTAAAACTGGTAAAAGTATTCTATGACATTAGATTCTGTGAACCATACTGCTACTATTACAAAGTGCTGCTTTCACTATGTGCTCCCTGTCATTGCATAAGCCACTTAGAGTGGGGATTAACCATTTTTATTGTAATTGGACACTTACATGATGCCACTCAAAGAGCAAACAGATTGACGGAACTCGTATGCTAACCCCTATGCTGTTAATTGTCATTTAGAACTAGACTAGTAAACATTGTACAGTGAACCGGAAGAGTCAACAGCATGTTGACGCAACCGGCAAGTTTCAGTTGGCAGTTGATAATATGCTCAGTCTTGAGTATTTAGTCTACCTGCCAAACTGCTAATATGTTTAAACACTAAGAGTAGACTTCAGTGAAGCTATTAATAGGGCTGTCAAACATCTGTTAAAATCCCAACCGGTTAACCGCCGTCCATGTGAGCGGTTAACCGGATAACCGTTGGTTTACTAATTTATTAGGGATTTTCTAGGGGGGAAGTAAAATATACAGGCCCGGCTACAGCAACTTTGCCGCAAACTGACTTAGTACTACTATAAATTATGCGTAGTTAGATGGCCAAGTAGCGCAGTTTATCAATGTGTGCTGTGCTAGACGGTCTTCGGGTGGGTCGTTGGCTCGTACTATAAATTAGAAATATATAGGTGGCCCAGTAGTATCAATGTGTGCTAGACGGTCTTCAGCTCGGTCGTTCGCCCGTCGCCCGATGATGTATCATGCAGATTTCGGGTGGTCTAAAAAGTTTAACTCCCTGAAATAAAGTATCCCCTTGAGTAACAACAAGAAATAACATATTCTGAAACAAGAAGGATAAAGATTTAGAGGGTAGATAATTTCAACGGCTAGCGGCAGGTGAATTTCACCAACCGGTTACTAATCAACGGTCGGTTAATCGGATAACCGGTTAACCGTTGACAGCCCTAGCTATTAATCATAATTACAATAGAAAATAAACGTCTTAAGAGCCTCTTGGATGCTCTAATGCTACAGAATCTGCATTTCTGCCAAAACACTTTGTAAACATATATAGAAGTAATGCATGACTTTCTGATCTCATTTATCATCATTCTTCAATGGATTTTGAGACAGTGTATAATTGTGAAGATGTTGATATAATCTGTTACTTGCGAAATTGTAAACGATTTCTTTGTGACCTGATGGAGTGATTGCTTGATTGATTAACTTGACTGATTAACTTGACTGATTACATTCTTGTGATAAGAAGAATGCAATTAGGCATGATTGAATTATTAATTAGTTCAGTCATTATGTGTGTCTGATTTCTATTTTTCTTTGTGCTTTAGGTCCTCTGCTTGGATTTCCTATTGTTGATGTCTATGTGCTGTTGCACGACTTTCGAGTCGGAGGTGGAACGTCAGTACCAATGATTAGTGCCTGTACTGCTCAGTGTCTGTTCCAAGCTGCAATGAAGGCAACACCTATTTTACTTGAACCTGTTATGGCACTTGAGGCAAGTGTTGGCATTCATTTATTATGACCCAGGGGCATCAATCCCTCCTTGAGTGATGAAGGCAAACGTCTGGTCCCAAGTGTCAGGAAGGCAAGATAATAGCCGCTAAGGCTCAAAAAATATTCTCCCTTCCTAAAATTGGAGGCATTTGCCTCTGGACCCCCATATCTTGATGCTCCTGCTATTACCATTGTTAATGTGCTCGTTTATAGTATTATTATGTAATTCTGTTTTTCAAAGTTTTCTCTACAAGGAGTGTTAGCGTGTGTGTGTGTGTGTGTGTGTGTGTGTGTGTGTGTGTGTGTGTGTGTGTGTGTGCGCGCGTGCGTGCGTGCGTGCGTGTGTGCGTGTGTGTGTCAGATATATATGCATGGTTTTGGTCTGCCAATGTTTATTATGATGGTGTCTTTCCTGATACTACATATACAATTAGGATGACTTATTTGAGACGTGTTAAGTGATTTATTACATGCATCTCTCAAGTCGTGTGAAACATTGGCCTTGTTATATGAAGGTGCTATCTAATAACATCAATACTCATAACTTCCAAAACAAAAGACTCCAACATAAATATTTTTATCTGTTGAAATAGATCTACACAGATGAACATCGACTCGGGACTGTACTCTCTGACCTTTCTCAGCGACGTAGCCACATCCTAGATATCCAGGCCAAGGACAGAATCCGAATTGTAGCCGCACGTACTCCGCTAGCGGAACTTCGCAGCTATGCATCCATTCTTCGACGCATCACTTCTGGCCTGGCATCATTTTCAATGGAACTCAATCATTATGAACAGATGAATGATGCTAGCCAAAAGAAGGCCATTCAGAGTATCACAGGCTTCTAAGAACTTATCTGGGTCTAGTTGCAGTGGGGCAGCATGCATCCAAATACATTCTTTAACTTTTACCACTCCAAATTTGAACTTAAACTCGTTATTGTTGGCTGCTCACAGTGGTCTTAGGAGTGGTATGAGTTAAGAACGAGTTGCTTTTCGTGCAAATCGTTGAAGTGTGGAATGTCTTCTATTTTCTATATCAAGTGACCATAAAGATGAAATGCTGCTATTCAAAATGATGATTGTGACTCGGTTCTAAGTGGGAAATATTCTGTGCCATTTAATTTAATTATATGCCTCTTGTATAAAAATATGACAAGAAAATCGGACGTTGCATAGGATTGCCATGTCCGTTGTTACAGAATGCAATGCATGACAAAATACTGATTTTGTGAAGATGTAAATTGATTTAAAAGATAATCACTACATATAAAAATCCCAAAATGCTATAGTGTAGGCCCTATGCGAAAAATATCTACTGCAATTATGCAAAATGTTTAGGAGCCCAATCAAAGTGATTTTTGCATAGACTACGACATTTATTAAGTGTAGCTGATCTTTATGTTGAAACATGATTAATATTCTTTGGCATTACTGTCTTACTTCGAAATCGAAAAACTTAACACTTCCAAAGCACCACTCAAAAGCCAGATGCAGAGCACCTGCTTATTCACAAGCACTCGTCGAGTCAGATACATATTATGTAGAAAAAAAAAATCGTATTTTCAGACCCTTCCCTCTGTTGCACGGTTGTACCTTGTACATTAAGTACGTGACAAATAAAACGCCTGTATGATAATCATATAATCATAGAGTTATAAAAAAAGCATGACGTGGTCGTAATAATTAGACAGTTAAACTTGCGTGCAGCGTACATACGAATTTTTCGATATTTGCGTACGCACATAGTTTTCAAGATCCTCCCCCGCAATACGCACTCGTACGCAAAATCACTGAAATCGAAAACCCTCGCTGGCGCTGCGTACGTGATATATAAGGTGAGGACAAGAATGATGATGCTTAGTAACAAATGAAGGTGTGTTGTTAAGCATTGGAGACTACTATAGCCTACTCACTTTGTTTAAGGCTTATTGAACACGAAGGAAGGGTGGGAATACGAGGGGCGGTGGAAAGTAACATCGTAAGAGATATGGAATACAGGCAGAGTACGTAGGGGGCCTACGCATCAAAATGAAATCGGAAGCAACGAAACCAAGGCAGAGGACAGAAGAATAATAGATTAGTTGATCGTTTTCCCACGTCGTCAATATCCTTTCTGTGTAGAAGCTCTTTCTTTGGTTCTAGTGACCCAACTGTGTGACGCGATAACATCGTAGGCCTTGTTTTCACGATTTATTGACGGAATAAAAAGCCCTAAAAGGCTACGGTAACGTTCTTGCGTCAAAGAAGCACTTATCATTCTAAGCTAAAGGCATCTGCCGTCTTAATGCAGGCCTAGATCTCACTGAACATGCAATCAGATCGATTGTTCAAAAGGAGATATGAGCAAGCTAAAAACAACATGCAGGAGCGTATACAATGACGCCTTTCAGAAGTATTGATGTCAGAAGAGCGAGCATTGTGCAACCTTTTGAAACTGTTGGTTGTTCCGCTACGGCTAGAAGCCGCCGGTGTTTTTAAAGGCGTCTCTTTGAACGATTCGGACATCCTCTCCAGTGTTGAGAAGACTCTTCATCGAAATCTTGACATGGTTAGCTACAGTTTCATGTTGACAAATGATATATTTCTCTGGTCAAATTCTCAAGGTCACATAACAGTGGAATTGGATTGCGTCGATCTGTTTGTTGACCGAAGACCTATGCAATTAGGCCTACTCTCTCTTTCTCATTGTAGGCTGCTACTTTCTGCATATGGTAATCTGAAGTCGTCTTGATGAAGATATAGCTATATGATGGTGTGCCTCGTGGGCTGGCTCGTGCAATCATGTTATAGAAATTATAATTGCTAAATGTAGGCCTAAAGGTGGGCTGGCTCGTGCAATCGTGTTATAGAAATTATAATTGCTAAATGTAGGCCTAAAGGTAGATCTCCGAGCTACTCTGTGATGAACACTTTTATTACTCTTTACGCAGTGCCTATTCAGAGTAACAGTGCCAGGATGAAATGGCCAGAGACTTTCATTCTTGTAATTTTTTTTTAAATTCTAGGTGTAGCTGTAGATAATTACGCACTACGCTGCAACAGAACTAAATCCGTTTAATTGGTTGTTTAATTTGCGTTGACCGAAATTTCAGCGCCTCAGTTACAGGCATATATACTAAGCCTATAGACCATAATTCAATCGGCATAGGCCTATATTAGATCGCCGAGAGCATGCATACGAATTGAGTGATGTGTTCTTAAAGACAATTTTGGCATCGACTTAACTATAGTTTGATATAGGAAGAGCGATCAGAATGGAGAAGATTAACGCGAGACGCTGCACTGCTAACTATCGCTATCGAATGCCAAAGTACTTTCCTTACATGGCAAGCGATGACTTCGCCACTCCTGGCTTATTGTGGGATGGACTGAAGGAACATACCACCATTCACGGCTTACCCAACTACTATAAGTCACAAGGTAAGACCTATTTCAACCGTAGGCAATTGTATATTCAATTTAATTCCTTTCATTTTAATGAGAAGACCTATCTAGCACAACCGCAACTTAGTTTACAATCACATAATATAGACCTAGCTTACGTGAGAAGCATTTCATTAAACGACAATAATGAGATGGACCGACGACAAGTTTCAAGCCGTATAATTAGGCCTATGTCAAGGTCCAATAAAAGTTACACATCTTTAAATAAAAAGCAAACATAGGGAAGGTGTCCCGTTAGTTCAGCTGACCAAATTAGCAGACAAATTGAAGCGTTGTTCATTTACGATGGAGTTGATTCAAACGTTAATGATTGTATAGCGCATTGATTTTTGGCAGCGATTTACCTTGAGGCGACGATCGATTGCTATTTGTTAATTATTAGAACGCGCTATAGGAGTCGTTAGATGAGATTGGATTAATTCAACAATGGCTATGCCTATAAGCAAGGGAACACCATTTCAGGTTTTTCAGAGGGAATCGAATTGAAATTTCAAAGTGAAGTCAAACTTGGCCACTTTTTAAATTTTGTATTTAGTGTAAGCTTACAGTGCAAAATTGCAAGACAAAAATGCATGCACGTTTTCACTTAATATAAATTAGGTTCTGATGACTTTATTTAGGCTTGCGCTTGAAAGAAATGTAAAAAAATCTATGCAAACTTTAGTTTTGTCAATAGCGTAGGTATTATATATATATATATATATATATATAGGCCTATGTCTATATATATATATATATATAGGGTATAGCATATAGGCCATAGTAATTCTAATATTATAGCGATTTGTCAAGAAATATCGCCTTTGTTTCGATTAGAGGACCAAAAATATGCACTAAAATCCCTAATCCATCTGTCCCGTGTATTTGTACAAGCTTATTTCTGTAGGCATAGGCCTACTCAACGCTTGATTTGCAGTTAATTCCTCGATCAGCTGTTGACCTTTCCACCACGATGAGGTACCGTAGGCTACAGATACCTGTAGGCTACATTGGAAGGGCAATGCGTGGGAAGCACAGTTGAACGTCGATTATAGTATTATAGATTGGGGCTGACCATGCTTTCCATCAGATTCAAAACCCTCTCCCCCCCCAAATAACTCCCTATCCAAACAGCTTATAATATAGATGCGTAAGTTTCAAGTCTTAAGGTAAACCACGTAATTTTCTTTGAACATGAAATGATAGTAAAATGTTGTTCTGTTGTTCTGTCGGTTCCCAGTGTTAAGAACGTTTACTTAATGTTCTGTCAGGTTTAATGAAAAGAGGATTTTGGGTCGTAGCAATGTTGCTGATGACTGCTGGACTTTGCTACAACTTTAAAGGTCTGACGACGAATTACTTGAGCTACCCAGTCACCGTTGCAATCACTTTAGTCCAGCAGCAGCAACTCGTCTTTCCATCCGTAACCATCTGCAACTTGAATCCCGTTCGAAAGTCGGCGCTGGATGCTGCGATTAAGAAAGGAGAGAGTGGGATCGATGACAAGCAATCGAATCCGATTGTGAGTTTGAAGAAACGAAGGAAAAGGCAAATCACAGGTGAGCATCTCTATTGAGTTTCTCAGATAACACTGTACAATTGTACGTGAATCTGAAACGTATGCAATATTCATGTATGGATGCATATATATGTATGTATTATGTATGCATAAAGTATGTATGTATTATGTATGTATTTATATGTAATAATGTTACTATTATATGTGTAGCGTCGTATGGCTAACACGGGACTATGATTTAGTTCGTGATGTTGCCTGATTACGTGTTGCGGATGGTATTGCCTTGGTAGTCGTGTCATTACTGTAACGTTGTTATGATTTGGCATCGGTTCAACCTGGCCGAGCGCGATAGAAGCGACCAATAGAAGGAAGACATGCGGTGGTAAAATAAGCTCTTTATTCGTCGTTATACATCAAGATAACCATCAGAATCTCTCTACTAGGTCTATTCATTCCTCCACTAATTCAAGCTTCGGTTATATTGAAACTCCAAAGTTTCTTTTCTTCTCACATATCCATTGATGCCATATAAGTAAGCCAGTAATGTATGCATGTGTGTTTGCATGTAGACCTACAAGGCTTATGCATGTAGGCCTATGTCTTTCTGTACATGGACCCTTGTAAAGCAACTTTTGAGAACCTCACAGAGACGACGACCACGGGCGCCATCTAGTAACCTTTCGTAATCATAACCAGACATCAATGAGAAAGATGAGCAATTTATATACATATACAGGCCTACTACATTTTTCCTATACGGCTAATTTTGTTCAGAAAATGTATGTCTTCTTAATATTTCGGTGTCATACTATGATGAGGTCTTTCTGTTCTCTAGGTTCTTGTGGCTCGTGGCTGTGTTTCCAAGGATTCAGCTACTGCGCCTACTCGACCGCTTTGACTGCGATGGATGCGTGGAATGCGTGTAAGAATGTCGTTTCCTCCGCAGAGATTCTCAGCGTAGGCAACACCGTCGAGTTCATCTATGTGCAGAAACTCATCAAGTAAATATCCGCAGAAAGCGACTTATAAATATTGATTTTTTTCATTGCATATTAGCGACATGAGTTGGAGCTAAACATTTAGACTTATATGGGATCATATATAGCAATTGGGATTTGCGTCTAGGGGTCAGAGTAACAGGAATTTGCTTTGGGTGCTCGATTAATCTCTTCGATGTAATGTTATTGATCAGGGCCGTACCGAAGGGGGCCAGCGGGGTCTAGGCCCAGGGCGCAAATGTGGAAAGGGCGCACATTTCAGGAAGGAGTAACTTATTATTCCATAAAATGCACTATTTTCAAAATGTGGGGCGCCAAATTGGTGCTATGCACAGCTAGGGCGCAATTAGCTAGGCACAGGGCGCAATTATAGCTCGGTACGGTCCTGGTAATGATGTAATCGAACATTTGAATAGCGCCGTTTAAATTCACAAGCGTCTTAACTGTGTCTGTGCTAAAGCCAGATAACATTATTTTATCGACTGGCGATATATTGCGCCGTTGGTCATTTTAAGTGAGAGCGGCGTTAAATAGATGGCCCACTCTGTGTTATCCGTTGTTTCTTTTATACTTGCAGCAATACCTTTAAGGGCGACTGCTGGCTTGGGGCATATACGTTATCGACGTCTCCTACTAATAAGACCTTTACCTATGTCGATGGAACGTCGACCAGTACTGCGCAGGCGTGGTGGAGCCCCGAAGAACCAAACGGATCCGGACGTTGCATACGGATAGACTATGTAGCCGGTGACAAACTAAGAGACACGAACTGCAGCGTTCCTTGTAATTTCATTTGCAAACAATTAAGCACAGGTAAAGTGGAACGCGGACGATTTCACCGATCTAACCTGCTATAGTCTTACCGAAATGATTATAACTTAATTGATGTTTGTCTGCATTGCGCTTAATCTGTATTGGAGAAATTAGACCTCCCGCTTGAATCGCGACGTTTATATATTGCCTCAACATTTGCAGACATAGTATCATCAGAGTGCGTTTACATCGAAACCTTTGCATTGAATGATGCAGTATCAACGTGTGATATCTTTATGTTTCTAGACAGTTCTTGCCTATCAACTTCTCAGAAGCCCACGACAAAGACAACATTGCACCATGCAACATCAACGTTGCCCAATCGCGTAACGACGGCAACAACAACACGAACAACCACAAAAATGTTAACATCAACAACCAAAAAAATGTTACCATCGACAACCACAGAAATGTTACCAACAACAACCACAGAAATGTTGACATCAACTACCACAGAAATTTTGACCTCGACAACCACAGAAATGTTACCATCTACAACCACAGAAATGTTACCATCCACAACCACAGAAATATTACCATCAACAACCACAGAAATGTTACCATCCACAACCACAGAAATGTTACCATCTACAACCACAGAAATGCAACCATCAAAATCACATGACGTAACCACGTCCAGTAGGCCTACAGCTCCTTTTATTTCCTCATCAACGCTTGCGATTCGAACGAAGGCCCCAACGATCGGTTGTTGTTGCCAATGTTGCTTAAACGTCGATGGTGAAGAAATGTGCAACAGATGCAGCAACGATACGTTAGAAAGTTCAGCCATTTGCTCTGCCAGGAAACCTCCACGAGCCCCATCTACTTCGCGTCCCTCGCCCACTCCCATTCCTTTCTCCACCAATCAGCCACCGGTCATGGGTGCCGCGTTCAAGGCTCCACCATCGATGAATGGAAGCAGTTTTCCAGAAAGAACCGCTAAGACGGACACCTTCCTCGCCGGCGAGTTGTTCGTGGAGAAAATGGCAACGCTGACGATGAAAGAGAAAATTGATCTGGGATACTCACTGCAAGATATGATTCTAGATTGCAAGTATGCCAACACGGAATGTCTCGAGAGGTAATCATATTAATTAACCAATATGTACATAATATAATAATTACAATAAGTCTTAATCCCAATTGCAAACCTCGTATTTCTTTTACTTCCAAAGAGACCCACGTATAGCAATCCAGTGATGAAATGAACTGTAAGACTAGAAGCCTTAGAGCCTTAGAGGCTATAGAAACATCCATCTCTCATTGCTAAGGTCAATACGGAGGTGCACTTAGCTACAGGTAGTGTTAATTTAGTCTTTAGATCAATGTATGCAGGGGTTGAATTGATGGGGGTGTTTTCTACGTTGGGGACAGAAGTACTGATCATTGCTCCGTAATATTCAACACCTCAGCCTGTTAAACGCGATTCAATATCGCCGGTTGAGAACAAACAGCTGACAGCGATCCAGCAGTGAAGCAAGAATCGCTGAGAGATCGTTCCAAGTTCTTCCGATTTAGAGGCCAATAACTATTATTCTCGTCGTTATATGTTTGACTTGCGAGTGACGCTCTATAAATTCGGAGATTTCGATTACGATTACCATGGTGCTTGGTTTTGCGTTTTACTAGCTTGTGCAGCAAACACTGTGACTCAGTTTGAACATTTATTATTTTGTTGGTTTGAGTACTCAGTTCTACAGAAGATTATATTGTGCAAGATGTGTATAATGTTCAGTGACTTCGAATCGTTCTACAATCCTCTTCACGGTAACTGCTACGTCTTCAACTCTGGTTGGAATACATCCAGCACACTTCGAATGGCAACGAGGAGTGGTCAAAGCACCGGTAAGACCCACGGTGACAATTATGAGCACGATACAATTATGAGCACGATTCAATTATGAGCACGATTCAATTATGAACAGGGTTCAATTATGAGCATGGTTCAATTATGAATATGGTTGAATTATGAACATAGTTCAATCATGAACATGGTTCGATTATGAACATGGTTCAATTGCGAGCATGGTTCACCTTCATGTATGTGGCAGATCAACCAGTGAGACTAATCGTCGCGACAATGAATCACATCTACCGCTTCACTATTGTTGCAACCAGCTATAAATTTACCCACCCATGTTATCTATATAACGCACCATCAGGATAACTATCCAGAGACGCTTTCGATCTGCCGAGAAGGAGAGCCTTGAGGAGTCTATAGAAAAAACTAGACCGGTCGTGCGAGAGAGAACGTTGGTCTGAGGGAAGGCTATTCCAAACACTGCGGATCACAAATGTTGCATCACATTCAACAACAAATGTTATTTGGAAGGATTATAAATATATCTTTCTCTGCCACTATTTTGAAATTACCGCAATTTCAAACATATTTTTAGGTAAAACTAAGGTATTATCCTCAAATGAAGTGACTGCCTAATATGTCGCAATATATCAAGTCACTGAGGTTTTTTTACTTTGTCGTGGCTGGGAGCGGAGCAGGTTTTTGAAGAGGCGCTATTTAAATGCTCATAATGAATGAATGAATTGGAGGAGAGCTGGAATTGGTACGAATGAATGAGCGAATAGGCACTGCCTGACTGATTGGTTGGTTTATTTGAGAAACCTTTCATTATAATAATAATATGCTTATAGGATTGAAGATAATGGTAAACATAGGCCAGAGAGACTACATTCCGAACATTGGAGATTCGTCTGGCCTTCGAGTTGTCGTCCATCCGCAGCGTCGAATGTCCTTTCCAGAGGATGACGGTATCACCGTCAGTCCCGGATACTTCTCGTCCATTGCCATCAAGAAGGTCGTTCAAGAACTCCTCTCGCATAATCGTAGACTATACACTTCTCGGTTCAATAGATAATGAATAGGTTTACAGATTTAGGTTTCTGTGATTTGCAAGGAAACATTCAAGAAACTTTGGATTTTCGATCAAATTGGACCCCAAGCCGATGGAAGCCAAGTCTCGCATCATGTAACTTACTGCAGTGTGTCAGTTTGTCAAATAAATGAAAATACATACATAGACGTTTACAGAATGAACTGTCCAAAAAGAAAGAAGGTAGTTAGGTTGTCATTATTGTCGTATAACAGAAGGTTTGCGGTGATAGGACACAGCATAGGTAGGCTCTGTACAACCGAACGAACGCACGTAGGCCTATATAAGCTATTA
The DNA here is from genome assembly GCA_959347315.1 of Bimastos eiseni. Taxonomy (NCBI): domain Eukaryota; kingdom Metazoa; phylum Annelida; class Clitellata; order Crassiclitellata; family Lumbricidae; genus Bimastos; species Bimastos eiseni. The sequence goes on from OY365815.1 coordinate 21,218,530, forward strand.
TATATGTTTCTATGTATAATTGTATATGCATGTATATATATTATTCTCTAAATTATGTATAAGGACAATTGTTGGTAGACTATATTATTTGCTATAAGTAGGCCTAAGCTTCGAACTTTCTCAAGGCCACGCCGTATCGCCAGCCTAGGCCGATTTAGGTCTACTATCAGCAAGAAACAAAATACTGCGGTCAGTTTTGGTGCCAGGTCAGAATATGGTATGGGTTCAGGTAGACGATGATGTGTGTTTCAACTTCTTGAAACTGGTTTGAGATATTTTGTTATCTGTATGATTTCAGAGTCTTGTAAATCTTCAGCCTCAACCCTACGGAAACTGTACCACGAAGAGTCAGACGGATGTTGAGATTAATTTCTACGCAGCTACACTTCCAGTGGGTTACAGCCGACAGGTAACATTCACAAAATCTTCTCAATTATTATGCGATAAATAAATCTATAGGTTCTTCTTCTGCTGCAGCAGTATCCGTGCATAGGACCAATAACCCCGCTCAGGTTAATAATGGATTGCAGACACTTATTTCTATTTCTCATACTTTAATTGGTCCTTTTGTTTGCACGCGCCCTCGTGGTGGTGGTGGTGGTGTTGTTGTTGTTGGTGGTGGCGTTGGGGATGATGATGATGTTGATAATGACGACGACGACGAAGAAGAAGAAGAGATGATGATAATGATAATAATAATAATAATAATAATAATAATAATAATAATAATAATAATAATAATAATTACTATTATAATAATAATTCTAACAATAATGGTAGACTGCATTATGTATTAAATGTGCGTATAATAATAATTATGTCATTGCCACTCATATGCGAAATAAAAGGCCTGCGAGAAGACTTGCTATCAAAAGCATGTCATGGAGGCGTGCCTGTGCATGGACCCTTATCTGCCGAGTGGAGACGTCGACGAGAGATCCTCCGTTCCAGTTTGTTCCAGCAGGAACATCACACAAGGTATCGTCACTCTTCGAGTTTAAACGACGGGCACTGAAAGAATGCATGCTGGATTTTTCTGCATTAGTCTTGCTTCAATTGGCTGATTCGCTGACAGTCTTGACCCTTTGTGAATGATAGTGGCGCACTAAAAATGAGGTATTGTGTTGTAGTGTAGACCTATCACTCTGAAGACAGAAGAGGTGAATTTAGGTGCGGCTGATGTGCTGCCGGTATGAATGTGGCGGATGAACTTGGCGTAGAAGACGTTGAAATTTTGATGTACTCAATAACGAAAAGATGCAGAGCGAAGAGTCCTGCCGCTGGTGAAACCTGAGAAGGGTTTTTTAATAACTAGTCCAATTGGCACCGTCAGATCCAGACTGATACTAGACCAATGTGCTGGTAAATAGGTAGCCAAGTGAGCACGTGACCAAACACGGTAATATTCTAAAATATTATCAACAAAGGTGAAAAAATCGCGTCGACGGAGTTGAAGGAGTATTTTCGCCAACCGCTTTAGTCTCTGCTGAAGTTTTTGCAGGTTGATAAAATTTGTTCGTCGTTTCTTTAGATGACTGCAGATACACAATCACAAAGAAATTTGCAAGTAGCGATCTAAGCTGCAACTGCCCGGATTCTTGCAGGTAGTCTATTCTTGATTATGCGGTTAAACTAATGTAAATGTACGCAGTGTCGATGCCATTTTTATGCTGAATAGATCGTACGACCTCGACCCTGCACATTTTTAGCAAATTAATCGGATGAAATCCTTATCCAATAATGATTGAATTGGTTACACGTCTCTGCAAAGGTCTGCTCCCCGAATTCAGGATTATTCTAACCATAATTGCAAATCACCTACTAGCCTATAGCCCTATCATCTTCAAGCTCAGTCGACGCCACTTGAGGCTATAGTCTCACTTCCTCAATAGCTCTTGCCCCAATACACCTAGTCATCCACCTTCCAATTCTCGACCTAGGCAACAGCTACTCTGCCTCATCTGACCCTTTGGAAATCGGTCTGCTACATTGCAATCTGTTTTTTATAGAGTGACGTCCTACACGCATCATACGTCGTTGCGAGCTTGGCCATCCGAGAAAAGTCGGGTAGGAGCAGAGTTTTAACCCAAGACCTACTTGCTTTTAAAACTATATATATATATTTATATAGCCCTATTATAATATATTATACATATTATACTCAAGCGAAGGCAAGATAAAATTGCAAGAGATCATATTCGATGTAAATTAATAATTATTGTCTATTAAAGTGCATTTTGTCAATAATAAATTATAAGTGGTTTAACAGTAGATATTTATCATTTATCGTATTACAATGGTTCAATAGAACAATGATTTTCAATTGTTGTCTATAAACGATTTGATAAGATCAAAATTTATCAGTCATGGCAATGAAATGGTTTGATTTTAGTGTTTCGGTTTAATTTGTTTGCTTCCTACAGAAGGCAACTCTTGACCGTCTTTCACGTAAACTCGGTCCTGGGTTCAATAGGTCAGACGATAAACTGATTTCTGATAACCTAGTAGAATTCGAACTCTACTTCGAAGAGCTCAGCTATAAACTGTTCGAAGAAAGACCCGGATATCCGGTGAGAAAATTCCTCTATTTAATGTTCTATGCAGTTATAGAATATTCATTTGGCGCGGCAATAATTAAATCAGATTTCGTGTGCAGAGGAGAAGGGGCAGGCCCTACATATTTTTGTGTTTGTTTTCAACCGTCTTGACATCCTACACTTTATTTTATAGCGTATTACGAATCACATTGATAACGTTAAATATGTTGTGACAGTATATTTCGTTTATTATACCTTCCATCTGACTGAACTCTAGAGCTGCTCGCTCTCTGACAGGACCCGTCCCAAGCCCTTGAAAAGGAGGAGGTGTATTGAACTGATACCATATTGCCATCTGATTGTCGCTCAAGCAGAAGACCGGAGTCGTTGCAGCATAGCATCAGGATTGAAACAGACTATGAAGCGGACTATAAAATGTATGCAAGATGTCACCCACGCTATAGATCGCACTCGGACAGTGAGTGTCAGTCCCAGTCAGAGTAAAGGAGGAGGGCGACGCCAACGATCCCTGTTATCACACAGTGTCATTAAGCTGAAACTACTACTAATGCCGTGTAATCATATTAATTAACATATCGTTCGTACAGGCACAGTCGATATTTGAGAAAGACTATATACAGCTCAACTGCAACTGATTTCGCATTGTGAACGAATCTGGAACATGGCTAATCCTGGCATAATTTTCTCCAGAGTAACACACACGTTTGATAATTCAGTGTAGGCTACAAAGTATAAGCTGGATAAATAAATAATCATTTCTATTAACTGAATTTTCTCGTGGTGTTTCTTTACTGCAGACTATCAGTTATGTGTCGGACTTGGGAGGAATTCTCGGCCTGTGGTTCGGCTTCGCAATGTTCTCGTTCTTCGAATTCTTTGAGTTCTTCGCTGACATCATGATGCTTGCAGCGAGGAAAGTGCTGACTCGGAAGAACCAAAAATGAACCTGTTTCAGATTTATTAAAGATAAACATTTCTGTTACTATCTTTGAATAAGAATATATATGTGCATATATTAAATAGACCGATGGTATATATATATATTATCTTCAAACGCCAGCTAGCAATTCTAACTTTTACAGGTGACTTTAAAGAGAAAGTGTAAATTAATCTAAGTTTTGCAACTGCTTTACATCTAATGCATTGTTTCAACTCGCGTAAGAGGGTAATTACATATTTTTTGCTCAGATAAATGCATAATCTTTTTTTACCGCGCGTTTTGTAAACGCTGCAGAACTTTACGATAGGGCTGTAGAAGCGAAATGGTGACTTTTCTGTGATCAGATATTGAAATATTTTGACTAGAACTTTGATTATAATTTTATTGACTGATTCTCTTTTTCATCTATGATACTTTGAAAACGTTGAGTCTTTCGAGACATAATCATACGAGTTGATTAACATCTAGATCTGGTTCACAGTTACGATTAACTGTTTGATAACGAATCTAACCAACAGACAAGGATGTTGGAGCACGAAGTCAAGCGAAACATATGCTAGGGACAAGGTCCTCCACTTAATTGGACCATAGAGGCAGAAAGGTCAAGAGAAATGCTTGCGAGATCTGGAAACTGTCGTCTATGAGTGACCTGAAGTATGTGACGACGTAAGCACCAGGTTCGATATCTACTGCGCCCCCCAAAAACGCCCGAATCCGCCATTAGATCTACTCTTATTTCCAAAACGGTGCCGGGTATCCAAACCATAAGAATATGGTTGAATTATGAACATAGTTCAATCATGAACATGGTTCGATTATGAACATGGTTGAAATATTGAAACCAAAATTTATGCCACTTTTAGTAGGCCTACATAAAGAGTAATATTACACTTGAGCTGAAACCAACCTATAATGATTTTATAAGAAAACAACGTCTGACTAAGGCTATCATTAGGGCCTATATAGGCCTATGTCATTTTGTCATGCGTATCATGATGCCCCTTATGGACCCTTAGTGATCACTGATTAGCGTCGCCAAAATTATATTTGACAACCTGTTTGTAATGAGGATATTTTGAGGCGCCAAAATTAAATCTTACTAAGTTCGGATAAATTGGCTTGCATCAAGATAAAAAAAATGATAAGTTTTATTCCTCATTTTGGCGCCCCTTCTATATTTGCTCCTGGGGACAAGTCCCAGTTGTATCCCATAGGTACGCCTCTAGATTGCAGTGTGTTTTGGTAATGGTTGCCATATATAGGATACGTTGAAGTTAGGCTCAGTGTAAGCATTACTCATTAAAAGTTAGTTACGTTCACAGTTCATGGAGCATTTCTTACGAAACACCATGTAGGAAAAAGGAAATTTACCACTCTGTGTTAACTATATAGAAAGTGCTTTATAAACAGACCTAGCTAATGACATTGGCGAGAGAAAAATCTATAATGTTGATTGAACAGAGTCTGGTATCTGACAGCGGTGTTGTACATGCGTTACACGTTAAGTCCTGTCAATTTCAACGATAATTCGATTATCTATCACTACAAACGGTCTACGGGGGGCCTACTTGCGGCTAAGTGTACCTGATAAGTATCAGACGAAGCAAACAATGAAGCCCCATGGGAACACAAAGTGCTTCTTGTATCCTAAGCATACAACTGACCCAACCGGAAATACCGCTTGGAAATGCACGACGCTTCGAAGTAAACCCTAAAGACTTAATTGTCACACTCGACATCCATTAACTTTAAATGGCAACGCGCATGCGCACATAGGCCTATTTAGAACGCACGCATATACCTAATAATAATTATATTATTATTATTATTAATTATAATATTATATATTATAATAATTATAATATACACCAAGATTCAACGCCGTAGCGTTCAGAGGCACGTTCAAACAGCCCACCGGGATTGTCAATTAAAGAGAATTGTCAGTCAGCATAATAATAATAGCAATAATAATAATAATAATAATAATAATATTAATAATAATAATAATAATAACAATAATAATAATAATAATAACAACAACAACAACTACACCGATTTATAAGTCGCCGTAAACGCGATCCTAACCACTACAAGAGCGCCATACAACCTATAACGATAGTCAGCAGACAGAGGTAAGCCTTAGAAAACAGAAACACTTTCAATTTAGTTTTGAATGGGTCTATTGAGTCGGCCGATCTAACGTACGGTAGGTGGAAGACCGTTCCAACACCGCGGACCAGCGGCCGAGAAGGCATGGTCTCCGAAACGCGCCCCAATCCTCCGCACACGGAAATCGGTCTTCACAGATGATCTGAGTCGCAGACCGGACGCGAAGAAGTGTGTCCCGAAGCAGAAACCGCGCAAATACCTGGGAGCTAATCCATGTAGCGATCTGTAGACGAGCAAGGTCTATACACGCAAACATACGTAAGCACATAGGACTACACATATATGCAAGCAAACAGACTTTCCTATAGATATTCTCCATGCCTACATCTGCATATATATATATATATATATATATATATATATATATATATATATATATATATATATATATATATATCACAATAACATACACGCCGAGGGACATTGACAGACCAGCAAAGAAAGGTGGAGGCGCTCTAATTAACCATTGATCTATTTAACCGGATGCATTCTGCTTTGACGGACCAACATAGGCGCAGGCCTACTGTGGGACAAATAGACAGACATACACAGCAATAGAAAGATAATAGGCAGAGAGGCACAGCGACAGACAGACAGACAGAGTATGAAATGCCCTTGAAAGTCATTGATTAGTTTTCTGTTTACATATTGAACGCACAGAAAAATTACAACACATGAGAACTAAATTGGACGACGCTCGATTGAACAGCGGAACCAAATTTCCTGATCATTTAGTAAAGTTTTGTTGAAGGAACGCTTACAGTAGCTGATGAAAAGAACGAAAGCTTTTAACGGAATTCAGAATCAATTTCCTCGAGGGGTGTAAGAAATTACTTCAAATAGCCGAAGTGGATAAGCAACTGAGGCGTGCGTGGAAAGATGTTAAATACCCGTCTGAACAGACTGTTGTGTGATGCTCATGTACACCGTTTAGATAGGCTTACCGTTAGTATCATGCTTCACAGTTGTTGATTTAAAATTCTGTTAGAAACTAAATTAGACAAACTATTAACCGCCTCTGAGTAAGTTGTACCCCACTGTGAGAGACACTTTATAAGACCATAAATAGAACAGAGGTTTGTAGAAATGGAATTTGTTTCTAAAATAATAATAGACCACAATGATCACGTAGAAGCTCAATTATTGTTCATGTATGTGCGACGAATGCTTTGTGCATACGACAACGACTTCCTCTTAGTCCTGTTCTATTTAAAGGAATCACGCTCGAGTTAACATTCTCTGTCGAACTGTGGTCTAAATATAAGCACATCATTCTATAAGTCATCTTTTAAACATCAGAATGTGCGCTGGGATAGGCCTATATATATATACTGTATTTATTTTGCGACCCCAATTAATAGAGGACTTGGTTGATGACAGACTTCTCATGGGTCGCTTTTTATCGAAGTAGGCCTACTTATCGTACTTACCCTAATCGTTGAAGTAATCGTAATTGTACTTACCATAGGCCTGCTTATAAGGTGCAACTCAAAAGCTAAGTGTCTGGCGCCAGCGTCTATACTTTGGATTGTGTCTAAAAGTGCGTCCGTAAATGGTATGATTATGTTTTGCCATGCTGGCTGACACAAATTTTCAGCAAATCAGAAGTGGTTCAGCTTCCAATCAAATCGAAAAAATTCAAAGATATGATTTGCAAGAAAATGGAGGAAAAGAAACCAGAGGAAGGATGGAAGTGGATGATTTCGGAATGGGAAAGGATAGGCGAGCAAATGGAAACGGAAACATCGCGAAACTTAGTAGAAGTGAAGACAGCCCAAGTGTAGGAACGAAATCGTACGTAGTCATGAAAGGAGGAATGAACTCAGACGGGAAAGGCCGCGTTCGCAGAGGAATCAAAGGTTACGGGTATTGCTACCAAACACCTTCGCGTTTTAAATATGTCGATGACAACATCACGCCAAGCGTCCTGTTGGATGGTCTCGTCGAGAAGACGACGGTTCATGGATTGCCAAACTACTATCAGGCACGAGGTGGGTAAATAGCATCAATCGGTCTAGGATAGAAAAGAAAAGATCGTTTCCCTCCTAATAAATCTATATCTACTATATGTTACACCGAAATTTGCCAGCTATTCAGTTATACAATTAATGGTATTGCCGCAGTCTGGCTTGACAGAAATTATATTCTCTGGTCATTATCGGTATCGACGCCTAATGTATAGAATGATGGGATATCATAAACATTTTTTGCAAAGCCAAATGACATCTTATTATAACAGTGACCCCTTATGTCTTTAAAGATAATAATTGTATTTAAATTCAATTTTTTCTATCGATTTCCGCTTCTTCTCAAATCGATTTATTCGAGTCCAGCAGATTATTTGGACGGATGATATGAAAGTTAATTGCCGTTTCCTTGTGTTGCTGTCATATTTATTTGGATGGCGATTATTGTGGACAGTGATTATCTTGTTATTCTTCTATTTTATTTCTATCTTTATTAAGTATTTACCCAGCTTTTTTAATGTAGGCCTATATGTTGTTCGTTCAAGCAATTTATCGGTACCAACAGTCTTTCAATAACATTTTAAAACAATACTTATGCAATCGCCAAACAGGTTTTTAGTTTCTAATATCTCCTCTGTTGGCTCAAGGATTTATGCATGCAAATATACATACATTTATATATGTATAGATATTAACATATATATACATATATATGTAAATAAACAAAGAAATCTGCATAATCATAAGCTCATAGCATATTGCTGCTGCAATAGCATTAAGGCATGCCAAGAAGTCTCATTTGCTTGGAAATATTCCAGGCCCAGTAAAGAAGTGTTTCTGGATCGCAGCGATGTTGCTGATGACAGCTGGACTTTGCTACAACTTAAAAGGTCTGACGGTGAACTACCTGAGCCATCCAGTCACCGTTACCATCAGTTTAGTCCAGCAGCGTCAACTCGTATTTCCATCCGTAACCATCTGCAATTTGAATCCAGTTCGAGCATCGATTCTGGAAAGAATGTCTGTTGAGAGGCAGAAATCAGTTCAATTGAGGCGAAAGAAAAGGAGTTCAACGCCAGGCAACATTAAATTATGAATACAATAGCATTGTTAATTACTTTAATGATGTCGTCAACAGTTTTATATGATTGTGACAAAGAATAGCAATGATGATTGATATATGATGACGGTACACGAATTATGACCACAATTAGCATAGCAACAGCCACAACGACGACGATGATGATGGCAAGCTGAAGTGGTGGCAACAATGATGATGATAAGGTAACAAAGATGATGATGAGACAAGGACAAGGAAAATGGGAGAGATAGCAGATGAAGGGGCGAGGACAAAGGTGATTGTAAAGATAATTAATGAAGGGGTGAAGACATTTCTGTTGGTGACAAAATATATAACAAATAAAGGGCGAGGAAAAGGATCGTGACACATGATTTAATGCATAATTCAATGAAACTTGATATAGCGCCTCTTTAAGGAATCTACTTAGAGGCGCTCTTTATGCTGGCCTACATAATCTTAAGGGGTAGAGCGAAGACTGTCGTACCGATTCGCGGACTTGGGGAAGGGGTCGACGAGCAGTTCCTCACTGGTGCAATAGAAAAATGCTACAATTAAAATGATCACGACGGTGATGGTTGATGACGAATATCGCTTATGTCGGCAGGTGAATGTCCAGGCGGTTGGCAGCTGAATAACAGTTCCTGTTACTGGGCAACAGCGCCAGGAGTTATGACGAATTGTGGTTCGGCCTTGGTCAACTGTCTTGCATTCGCTCGTGGGTCACTTGTCAGCATCTCCGATCAGCAGGAAAACGACTTTGTCATGAATCTCATGTGCGCAGGTGTTTTACTTCATGACTCAGACAATGATGACGACAGTTATGTTGATCACGAGGACAATGACGCTGATACAAATTGCGATGTTGATCAACTGCAGACTATGATGGTGATCGTGCCGTAGATGGTGATCATAATCGTAATCTCTAAGCTTCTAAGACGCCACTCAGAAGTCAAGCGCAGGTATCAGCGTATTCATTGAGAGAAGATCCTTTTTGCAAGGCATTGGCTATATGACATGCTTGACTATAGGAGATTTAAATAGAAGGATGACACGTACTGTCATGTGTATAACTAATTCGATTACTCACCAAGCCATTCTACACCGTTTCACACGTATGAGTGAATTCCACGAATTTAGTCCAAAGGAAGAACATAAATTCTAAACACGCTTCTCAGAGATGTGATAACTTTAGGCATACTGAAATATCCTAAGACAATTTTAAATCATAAGCCATATTTTTAATTGAATGCTTCCATAGGGCAGCGTTTGAAGTGTTGGCAAACCTGGATTTCTATTCCATTTAGTGGGAATTTTACTCTGAACGACTACTGGATCGGACTTTACAAGACGTCGACTGAAAACGTAACAACAACGCACTGGTACGATGCTAACACGTCGCCATTCCGTAACTTCTACCCTGGAGAACCAGATGGAAGTGGTTATTGCGTTCGTATGGCCTTTGGAGGCCAGTGGAAAGACACAAGCGACACTTCTCCCAATGGATACGTCTGCAAAATGCCGGCTGGTACGTTCGACTTGTCACAGAATGAACTTCTTGCCAGACTTGACGGCCTTAATGCCATTGATTCTATTTGATGATGTGATATAAGTACGGGGTCTTCATGAAATATCTGGCTAAATTTTTCTCTCGATTAGTATAAAATTCACCGTAGTCTTTCTAAGCACGCAAGTTCTCACTTGAACTAATCAATTTTTTCAAGCGATAAGGCACCATCATTGTCTTCCGAACTAAGGCTTAGCATAAAATGTACCTACAGAATATACACACATCTCACACTTTGTTTGCATTACAAATTTCTCTGAACATATACGCACCGCGTGTTCTATAATTTTCAACTTATCTAAACGTGCCCATATTCCATTTTATGTGAAAGCTTGATGCACTATACGCCCTATGCGTGTCCCCAATGCACACCCAATCACCCATCATCACCTGCCTCAGGCTATTCTATCTATCACCACAGGGGCTTATCACTCAAACACTGAAGTGTCATCTCTTCAAGAACTCATACCCTGACTCATTCTATCCTCCGTCTTCCAAATCTTGCCATAAACGACATCCGCCATGACAGCCACTCTGCCCTCTTTGACCCATATGTAAAACGGACTCTTGACCTTCCCTGCACTGCCCTGTTGGGAAACCCTATTGATTAGACGAAGCGTTCTTCAATATGCAGGTGCCGTGCGCTTGGCTTTCGATATATATATATATATATGACGCTACAGAAGTTTCAAGATTACTATTACGATTGCGACTACGGAAAAGGTTGTCATTAACAGAATTTTACTCCTGTGCGTTTCATTTGTCTATTGTTACACAGTCTTCACAACAGCCAGACCTGTGACAACCGCAGCGTCCACATCAACAAAAACGAAGAAGACAGTAGGCCTAACGACAACAAAAACTGTTACTAAAGCAACACAAACTACAACACGAACCACTCGTCTGTCCACAGTCCCAACAACGACAGTCAAGCATGCAGATTCAACCAGCAAGATCAAGCCAACAACAGCAGCAGCAATAAGTCCTAGTTTCGATCCTCTACTTGTTAGCAGTAGGCCTAACACCATCCAAACCCACCAAGAAACCACAGTCAGTGATCAGTCTACTGCGTCTACTCCGATGGTTGCGCAAGAAGAAACTACTATTGTTCGAATAGTTGAGCCAGCAACGACTTTCAGTCTTTGGACAGTCGACCAAACTACAAGCACAACAGGTTATCAAGTTACAACCACCATTATTCCGACAATCGACAAGGCTACAACATCTCTCCTTCCCCAAACTGATGAAACAACTATGGAAGGTCCAACAAGCGATCAAGCTACAACTTCTATTGTGCCTTCAGCTATCACTGCAATCATTACTACAATCGATGAGCGGACTTCTTATTCGAAAGAACTATCAACCGACATTTCGACTGACATTTCGACCGACATATCGCCAACCGTAGAACCAACAACCTCTGCGCCTGAGATACGCGTTGGTTCTGAATCCACAGAGAATCAACAGAACGACAGAACGATCGATCAACAAACGACAGTTAACGACGTCGAGTTCTTTTCGTCATCAACGGCGGAGACGGAGACGGAGACGGAGACGTTCTCCAAGTCTAATACGAATTCTCTCTCGATCATCGGTTGCTGTTGTCAGTGTTGCTTCACTGTAGATGGTCAAGAAACCTGCAGCTCATGCGAGAACGATACGATAGAGGAGTTGACACGATGTGCTTCCCTTGCACCTCCCTCAGCCACATCCGATCCCTCGACCATGACCTCCTCCACTCCAGATGACGTGACCATTGATCCTCCCACTGTCACTGATCCTCCTTTCACCGCTCCTCTACCATTAAACGGAAGCAGTTTTCCAGAAAGAACTGTCCTTGATTCTCGCTTCCTTCAAGGAGAACAGTTCCTGGAGATGATGGCAGGCTTCTCGGATAAAGAAAAGTTGGAATTGGGATATTCCTTGGAAAGCATGATGCTGGAATGTCATTATGACGATGATAAGTGTTCAGCGAGGTATGAGTTCTATAACAATAGTTGCTAGCTATTCAGGTAACGACGACGACGTTGACAAAACATTGATGATCAGACAATAATATGGTCATTAGTTGATAATGGTGATTAGATGGTAATGTTGATGGCGATAATAATTATGTTTTTGTTCCAATCCAGAATATTTATTGTCCTGTGATTAACAAAACTTTTACCCTTAGTGAAATAATAACAGTTTTTGGCCTAATAATAGCAATAGGTAATTAATAAAATAATAACAGTCTCACATATAAGCTTACTTGTTCTGTCTTAAGCCAGTTCCGCTGCTATGTACACATTAGAAAGATACTGCTTTGGATGCATTGACATGGCCAGGACGCATCATGGGGTGAAGGACTCATCATGGGGTGAAGGACTCATTATGGGGTGAAGGACTCATCATGGGGTGAAGGACTCATCATGGGGTGAAGGACTCATCATGGGGTGAAGGACTCATCATGGGATGAAGGACTCATCATGGGGTGAAGGACTCATCATGGGGTGAAGGACTCATCATGAGGTGAAGGACTCATCATGGGGTGAATGTTCGTGATGCATCCACTTTATTATAACATTCTATCAATTTAGTGACTTTGAGATGTTCTATAATCCACTTCACGGAAACTGTTATGTATTCAACTCTGGCTGGAATCGATCGGAGACATTGCAAATAGCAGAACACAGCGGAAGAGAATCAGGTGAGAAAGTCCATAGAATCAAGTGTACGATGATAATTATTACAATGCAAAATAGGGGCCTATTTATGAGTAGTACTAGTAGGTCTATACTATAGTTGCCGCCTTTATATATAGCGTCTCACTGGATGTGACTGGGAGATCGAAATCATGCTACCTAAACTGAGATTCAACTGTGGTATGCAATGTGATATAATCGAGCATTTATATAGCGCACCTTCAAGATATCTATTCAGAGGTGCTCTCTGCGCTGGCCTAAATGATGCTAAAGTCGTAGTAAAAGAGTAAAACGCATCTGTTAGCAAAACTATATGTCTTGAGAGACATGGGCGTAAACTCAGATGACACTGAGGCACGTGTTCCCCATTAATTGAGCAGAGTGGCATTACCCCAGACAATTCAGAAATGAATTTCTTTAATTAGTCACTGGACTAATTAGTAAAATCAAAATATGCTTCACAAAGACACACAATTAAAGAGCTGAAATACCATAAGAAATTCCCAAAGACTACACATATTTATTTGAGTCTTTAATAAGTTCAAGCCTTCAAGACTTCAATAAGAAGCAAATTTACATGTAAACAACGCGCACTCATATCATATGTCTTACTGTATTGTGAGTCTTTTGTGACACTGTTGATGTCAGCTCCACCTTTTAGCACGATTGTAGTCAACTATTATAAGTGCACGGAGGGAAGAAAGTACAAATTGAGCAATTATGGGTGTATCTAATTACAAACGGACTACGTTAAGCGACATTCGCTAATTCTAAACCGTTTAAAACATTTCCTAGAGGTAACCCATCCGTTGGATGATGGAGGGGTAAAAGGGTGGATGGATGGATGGATGGGTGGATGGATGAATTGTTGGATGGATGGATGGATGGATGCTAAGATAGATTAGGATTTATGAATGCGTAAAAGGATGAATGCGCCTTGTCACTGTGGCATGAAGCGCGTAGCTTGATCTATGTATTGACCTTTGCAGGTTTCCGCATGATTCTAAATATAGACCAGATGGATTATGTTCCCAATATTGGAGAGTCTGCAGGAGTGCGCCTTGTCCTGCTTCCACAGAGGCAACTGGCTTTTCCCGAGGACGAAGGAATAACACTCACACCCGGACTCTTCACGTCTGTCGCCATAAAACAGGTGCACAATAAATGCTTCTTATTCGGCCATTCAATCTGAATACGTGATAGGTCAACTCAATGTTAAATAATAGATAATTAACTGATGATTAATTAACTGCATTTTTTGTCGTCAGCATTTTAATTTTAAATATGTCTACAATAATTCACGTATCGACATGTGGTCATACAAGCCATGTAAACCATTTGCGTAGGCTAATAATTGTTACATTTAAGCTGTGCAATTAATAACCTAATAAGCTATATTATATCACGTGGTCAGTCGTAAATCAATTGTGATACAAATTATTAACCTTTCTTTAATATTTGTCTAGTAATTTCTTTTCAGTCGGCTCTGGTTCTCAGGCCATATCCCCACGGAAATTGTACGGACAGAAGTTTGAATGACGCCACAAGAAATATCTACACGTCGAAATATCCGGTCGACTATAGCAAAAAGGTGTGAAGTGAATGCAGTTCTGACACGTGCCAGGATCGTTTTCTAGTCACCATTTGTATAGCGCATTTCATGTTTTCTGTTTGTCTATCTTGTCTTGATAGGGATTGTAATGTAATCTAGCATTTATATTGCGCCCCTATACGAACCGATGTAAATTATTTGTCTGCACTCCAGTCATCTAAAAGATTGCTAAACGGTAGAAATTAAATTTACGGATCAAGCCATGACGTAGCTATCAGAAGGCGCAATGCACCCGGAACCACGATCCCCAGGGGCTCACGACCTCCATGGGCCCAAGAGCTCCAGGGCCCACAGGTAGGAATACTATTAAATTGTTCACATACATGAAATTCAAGTCCTATTTATTTGGTTCTATATCATTTAATGATGTTCAGTCTTGAAGTGTGATGTTCGAATGTTTTGACGGTCAACATGTTTCCATTGTTTCCTTGCTTGACTGCTTTCACTTAATCCAGCCGCCGTCTCCCTTCAACCAGTGTACTGAATAATGAACTCCATTTACCATGTTTTTGCGTCTGGAACTGGACTGCACAGGCAATAAAGATGCCAGTGGCCAGACTGGTCAAAGTGTCTGCTATGCTGTTGCTGCTGCTTCTGGAGGAAACGAGTCACGTGACTTATCTGTAGATCATGACCGACAATCTGGTTCTCGTTTCTTCAATTGCTCACATAAAATCTAGTAATGATGAAGCTACGGTTGATGAAACTGCTGTACAAGGTACACCCCGCATGGGTGAAATCTGAGGATAAAACCAGCCTCACGAATTCGCTTGATCGCTAGCGTTGAATTCGGTGTCACAACACATGGGCAACCATGCATGATAGGAGGTCGATTAACCAATGAGGTAGAACCGAAGCCAGAGAAGACAACATGTAATTTTATAATAAATATTGCATGGTTCTTTTATGCAACAGGTGTGCGAACTTTATATGTTGCCTAAATTTAATCGGATGCCTCAACGAAATGATTTTATACATGCAATTTCTGCCTGTATATTTTTTCCCTGTAGACATGTTTGAAAACTTGCCTCCAGTTCTACATCATTAAGCAATGTTCCTGTTTCGATGCTTACATGTTACATCTGCCCGTGTCTGATCAGACGAACTTGAAGCCTTGTTCTGCTACAAATGTCACTCAAGGTACAGCCTACGGTCCGTACATACTGCCTCTAGTCGAGATGAATCTAACGCATGACTCAGAGGCAACGTTCAATATCATATAATGATGTTCAGTCCAGTAATAGAATAGTTATAATGAAATGTAAATTGTATCAGTAGCTGTAATCGTAACCTTGGATGAATTCGTCTCTAAAATCTCAACCATGGCTTCTCCGATGATTTTACAATTTTGATTATGCTTACACCTAAAGCGACCACCATCTAGGACACCAGCTTATTCACAAGCGCTTATTCAATATGGTGTGTAATCTAAATGTATTGTTCATTCGATGTTTCAGACGACTGTCGGTATTTAGCCACACGATTATTTAGCGGAGACAAACTGACCTGCGACTGTCCGGATATCTGCTAGTAAGTTTCAAGAACTCTTACTGATAAGGCCAATTCAGCAAGCACTTCTTGCACAACCGCAGATTTTTTAGTTTTACGCGCATGCTGTAAACACTGGATTGCTAAAACAAAAGAATAAAATTTATTCCGCGCATCCTACTGAGTATTATTATTCCTGCTGAATAACGACAATGTAGTTGTCGTATTCAGCTGGACTAATTTTCAGTCTGATGTACTAAATTAACAAAGATATTAATTACATTACGCCTAAAATGTATCTGTCACTTAACTGTATTCTCTAGTTTGTCTATGCCAATTGCACCCAGGGACATCGGACAATGCTTTTGTTTACTGCAATAAAATTATATTAAATGACTGACGAGATTCATTTGCCAAATATAATATCCGCCATTTGCTGATTGTTTCAGTGATGTCTATTACACTCATAAGTTGTCATTCTTCTCGTGGCCATCTATAAATCACAGGGTAAGAATACAGGTTCCTATCTCATTAATAATAATTGATTAAATAATGAAAGTAGCTAGCAACAGGTTTATGCGTAACTCTGCAGGTTAAACTGTTGTGCTCTCCACTTTAAACTATAGTCTCATCTTTTCAAAAACTGCTAATTAGTCTGGTCATCCACCTGATCTTGACCAAAATGACGCAGCTACTCTGCCTCCTGTGACACTCTGGAACCCGGAATCTTACTCCTTCGGACTACCCTTTGGAAAACCGATATGACTTGACCCAGCACCCGTCAATGGTGCCCTGCGCTGGCTTTCGAGTGGCACTTTCGAAGTTTGGAGATTACACGTACGATAACGACTACAGTTAATTAAACATTCAATTTCGAATCGCAACCGAATGCGAAAGATAAGACGTGCTCATTCTGAGCCACTTAAAATGACCAATGATTGAAGTAAAGATCCAATGGTCAGACAGGTGGACGGTACACGGCTACGGCGGATGGTGTATGGAATTGAAGCGGTGAGAAATATATGCAGTGGAATTCATATTAACGGCTTATTTGGGCTTAATGAGAGCAAATCTGATGAACGAGCTGTCGCAACATATCCTTTGGTTTGCCACCATCTCATATAGCTCGCCCTTATTTCTTCATCCTATTCGCTGTTCAAAACTGTAGGGTTTTGGATTTGTCCAGTGTGAAAGGTGTACCTGGTTGATTATAGGAAATGGTTATTCGGCGATTATCAGCCAATTCGAAGGTGAACTTAAATCTCTCGGATGCGAAGGTCGTCAACGAAAACTTAGTATCCTTTGAACTCTTCTTTGAGGACCTAAGCTACACACTACTGGAAGAAACACCAGCTTATGCGGTAAGATCTGACACGGGTAAATACTAAGCATTCGAACTATATACATTCATAATTCTCATGTTTAATAACGTTGTTGTTGTTGCAGATGCTTTTGTATGTAACTAAACTAAGCATCGCTAGACTTAGCCTATAGTGGGTTTAGAAACAAAAATATTTGAAAACCATCAAGATTGATTAAAGCTGACTTTTTTCTATGAGGGGGCACCGGAAGCGTCTTCTTCAATGTCTGTCGGAAGGAACGAATGCTTTCATGTCATATTGATGGATTTTTCTAGACGATCAGTTTTGTTTCTGACATCGGAGCTGTGCTCGGTCTCTGGTTTGGCTTCGCAGCACTTACTTTCATCGAGTTCTGTGAACTCTTTGTCGACCTCTTGGTACTCGCAGGGAGAAAACTCTTCATCCTCGCCACAGCGAAATGACGGCGTGCTTAGATTAAAGAGCGAGAGCGGTGGCTACACGGATGTTCACGGAACAGCCTGCGAGAGCGGTGGCTACAAAAACGTTATCGGAGCAGCCTGCAGAGCGATCTCACCATGATTGTCCTTTGCTGCTCTTTGAAAATAAAGAGAAAGCAGTGATGGTTTTGAAAAAGCTGGACTATCGTGTGCAGTATTCTGCAATTGTGACGCTAGTTGACAGTGTGTAGGCACTCGTGCCGACTCCTATTGTATTCACAATTATAGGAATCACTTGCTTTGTAACTTTGATTTGCTAGATGGTTGTCTCGAAAACAAGCAGCTGATTGAGTGAAACAAAATCTCCCCATGGACAGCGATCTACGGACTGATACAACGCAGCACTCGTGAATAAGCTTGTGCCCTGTTCTTAGCTTTAGTGTAGCGCTTTAGAAATTTGGAGTTTGCGATTATAATTTGAAGGCAGGAAATTTCAGTCAGAGCAGTTTATGGCTAAATTTAAGTAGCCTAACAATTTGTTCAATTTATTTCGTTTAATTTACTTTTCCCTGGGCAGACTTCGCCTCAAATAATTTCATGTTTGTGTTTGCAGTATTCATTATATTTGTATCATAGATCTATTTCAGTTTAAATAGTTTAGTCGTAAGCGCACTTAATTGCAGAAATTTGGTTCGATAGAGAATCATCTGCGACCCTGTATATCTAACAGGGCTGCAAACACGTTGGTTTTTTGGTTTATAAATCCCGAAAGATACGAACAATGACAATATTTGTTTTATTGGTTTTTAAAATATATTTAATCAATTTACTAATATTATTCTGTATTACAAATTGTATGTTATTTAGTCCAAAGTCAAACTGAATTAATTATGAAAACGAGTTGTAGCTATGTTTGATGCCTTTTTATAACAAAACTGTTGTGACAAAATCCCAAGGAAAATTAAAAACCAAAAACCCAATAAAACCAAAACCCAACTTTCGATTTGTTTAAATCTCAGCTATGATGAGTACATCGACCGTACACTGTCGGTGGGAAGTTGAGACGACGTGGGAGAAGACTGGTAACTGGCCGTTATATTCCGAGGTTAAGAAAACGAAGTCGATGGCACTTAATACCCATGGCTGACTCAGATCTAGCCTTAAGAACCGCTGTTCGTCTTCTAATACACCATGGTGTAATGCGCATTTATAATAAATAGGCTGATTATATTCATTTGTGATGCTTAAAGATAATGGTAGACCATGACATACATTGTACATACAGATGTGTAAATATCCTGTTAGTTTGACAAAATCATTACTATACGGCACTAGTGTGCGACAATACGAGATTTTTCAGAACAAGACCCCCCAATGTTATGGTATGTTATGTGCAACATTATAATTTTATTTTTAAATTGATCAAATCATGTGCATGTATTTTCATGCCCCTATAATTCGAAATCATCTTAGTTTCAGATGTCGGTTGATCTCTATCCAAATCTTCACAAAACCAAATTCTGGTTCTCTTGAGCCTATGCAAACAGAAATAGGTTTTAATACAGGGTTTAGACTGATGATGGCCAACAACTAAATGAAGTGAGCCTTTAGCAACAATCGACGTTGCGCAAAGCAAGGTCAACAGGTGAGCCACAATGTTTCGCTTTTAAAGCTCTACTTCTGTCCATGAAGCAGTTATGTTGTTGGCAACCTCTTGATGTCCACTGTAAAAGGCTCCATGACGATCTATGCCACAGACAAAATCCATACAAGTCAATATGTTTCTAGTTGTAATTTGTCCAAGATAAGTCTTGCTGAAACGACGTCACAACGCCGTAATTTTAATGGAAAACATTCCAACATAGGTCTACATGTATACTAGATGATTGGCCTCCGTAAACGGGAATCTCGATAAAGATGTAATGTACTTACGAAGAAAAGAAACATCCCTTAGATGGCTAGTCTAATCCCTGTTAGTCAAATTAGTGATTGAACGTGAGTTAATTTAATAACAATCTTGCCACTTGTGAGAGGATTGTAAAATAATGGAGTACTCCAGAGTAATCCACGTGACCTACGTGCACACATTTACATGTAGGCTACTCAGGTACATTTACACACATGCATACATAGGCCTACATGTGAGAAATATGATGCCTTGCTGTGGTTGTGGTTTCAATTACCTGTTTACGTGCAGCACTTTAGGCCTTCGTGAGTATAATTTGTCTTCTACCTATCGAATAGAGAACATTACGGCTTTCATCTTGAAGCCAAGCAAACAGACAGCGACATAAGGACATTAGAAGACTTTCTGTGTGGCTTTTACCGCTGATCGATGTTCCGCTCGGCCCATTATTTTACACGTCCTGGATGAATTCTAAGCACTCTGGCATCCAGTAAGACGTTTGTAGTTGCGATCAATGTTTCGACATCCGTAATAGACTATTATAGTCTGTAAGAAGATAATGGCAATCATTTTATACGATTATCGACTCAGTCGGTTCCAATAGTTTATGGTGCGTTCTAGAAAACCGTAAGGGAGACTCGGACTTCAGCTGTTGCTGTTATGCGGTCGCTGATATTCTTATCATTTCACAGGTAGGGTGTGTTATAATTAGAAAAAAAACATAATAAAACAGGTGTTTGAATAAATCCTATCACCAAATGAACAGTTAAGTTCAGATTGGTGTGCAGTTACAGGAATTTGTCTAGAATTAATAGGAATATCATGATATTTAATCATTTGCAGTCCAACATCATAAGAGGCTTGATTGAAGGCAGACGATTTAACTAGTAAGCTTAAACTAAATGACCTGGCGTGTATAAAAAATTATAGGCTATCTGTCTATCTAATAAAATGGAGAAATAATGGTTACTCGGTTTACGCAGACTTTGACGGAATTTGCGCCAATCAAAGAGCCTCTTACGTAGGAGTAAAAGATATTCTTGCTGATTACTTTAGTTCAATTTTCATCTTGAATTTCAACATTAAAACCAATGTGGGGCTAAGTAAGTGATGTGTAATTTTCAAACCAAGTCCCTGGCTGTAGGCTGCCGATTGATTTCATCTCCTTTAGCTACTTCGCTAATGATTTGCTTCCACGCGACACATTACGGTACCAGATAACTTCAAATTGTCTTGAATTCATATTAAGGTGTTTTGATGACACGAGGTCATAGCCTATATGGATGGAGCTGTGGGAAATTCGCATGTAATAAGAAGAACAGGAAGAAGGAGAGGAGTGGGTTGCGGCTATCGCTTCAACGTTCCTACCTACATATTGGAGGATGACCCCGAGTTCGGCGTCACTCCACGAGCTCTTTGGTACGGATTCGTTAAAGACACGACGGCTCATGGCCTGCCTAACCTAGACAAGTCAAGAGGTAAGAATATCGAGTATGAATAACTCAGAATGTGTTCATAGTAGGCCCTTGATATATCACTCATCACATTACTTACCTCCGAAATAGCGTAATCGTAGACTAGTCGTGGAACTATTCACCGAATAGATTTTTCTATCACAGTTAATATGTCATAAATTAAATATAGGTTCTAGTTAATACACTTAAAATAGATTATATTCTTGAACTGTCCGATGCAACTGTGAAAGGTTTTCTTCAACCGAAGAATGTAACGAACTTTTTATCGTTGACACCAAACGTATCAAAGCGTTTGTAGAAGACTAGTAGCCAAAAATGTTCTGAAAACTTTTATATGAAAGTTATACATAAATCTACACACATATATATATTGGCATATATATATGAATACATATTAGCACAGTAAGTCATTGTTTATTCCACGTTAAAAGCGTAGATCGAATTGTTAAAATACATCTTTCTGATCCTCTGTGGCATATACTTGAGTCAGGCCATTATATTCACCGCTGATTTGCCTAACATAGATTTATTATTACAGCCTATTCCTACTTGTTATTATTTATGTATGTAGATCATATGCAGCAGTATCCATTTCAGTAATTGTCATCGACCACCCAAGTGGGATAAATGGAGTCTATTGGTGGATTTTATTTAGTAATTTCAACAAATGCATGGGATATATATATTTAGCCTAATAATATACTGGAGAAATAATGTTCACAATATTCATTTATTCATTCAAATTACATATTTTCAATGGAACCAACTATTAGGGGTGCTCCCGACTCCAGCACGGTCAGAAGGAACAGTTTCAAACGATCATAGATTGTGTCAGAGAGTGACACTATGGAGCAGGCGCAACTTGAGAGGAAGGCTATAATCTACAAATTAGTTTGCCATTAAATATTAACTAATTTATGACTAAAATTTGGACAGTCTATCCACCGTTTGCAATTTAAAATCTATTTAATATTGAATATAAAAAAAGTCGGTAAAATGTACTATTGCAAACAAATTGTTATAGGTCTGTTAAAAAGGGCGTTCTGGATCATAGCAATGCTCGGGATGGCTGCCGGATTGTGCTACAACCTGAAAGGTTTGATGGTGAATTACTTAAGCTATCCGATCAATGTGGGCACCAGGATAGTTCGTAATGAGACAAAGCTCATCTATCCTGCGGTCACCGTCTGCAATCTGAATCCTATTCGTAAGTCTGCTCTGGAGGAATTGAACAGAGAGACACAGAAGACGAAGGAAGCGACAAAAAGG
The DNA here is from genome assembly GCA_959347315.1 of Bimastos eiseni. Lineage (NCBI taxonomy): Eukaryota > Metazoa > Annelida > Clitellata > Crassiclitellata > Lumbricidae > Bimastos > Bimastos eiseni. Next base: position 21,241,002 of record OY365815.1, read on the forward strand.
AAGAAACGACGGAAACGCAGCGGTATGTACAGGTAGCTCGAGGAGTCTCCTAAAAGTTTCCGTTGTAGATAATTATTGGACTGTAATAATTCTGATTGACTTGTTTTATCAATTATATTTGGTTCGTTAATTTCGCTTTGTTCAGTCTGGTTCAGTTTGTAGGGTCGGAGTTGTTGAGAATTATTGCTCGAATTTGTTACGAATTCGTATTTTAATTTATGAGGCACCTCTTTGGTCGAAATTGGATGGCATGTTCAGCTGAGGTCGATGACAAGCAATCGATTCGTTCTAGTCACGTTTGACAATGTCGGACTCATCTTCTAATTGAGAATAAGACATTTTAAAGCGCAGCGTCTAGACATGCTCTACTGATGACAGCTGTCCATTGCGAAGAATTTGAGCGTTGTCTTTGCGTTGCAATCAAGAAGTTATGTAGGTGAATGGTTTTTGTTAGGGCTGCTTCGAAGAGCGCGTTGAACATTTACGCACATTAATGTAAGTCGCGTGTAAGTCGTAGGCCTACATAGTCTACACTTAAAGAGTCTGAACTGATTCTTGTGTGTTGCAGTATCTTGTCCAGCCAACTGGATCATTTACAACAGCTTTTGTTACTACATATCGACTATTAAGTTGACCCATCCTAATGCTAATAAGAAATGTGTGGCCTTGCTTTCCGACGCCCGGCTGGCCAGCGTCGAAAGTTCGGCAGAGCTCGACTTTCTGGTTTCAAAGTGAGGAGAATAAATTCAAATAACCTATATACTAAAAAAATTTAAAAAATTTAAAATATACATAGTTACAGTAGGCCTATATAGGTTGCGCCTGTGAATAAGCTGGTTCCCGCGACTTCGCGTTTGTGGGCGCTGTAGAAATTTTGAGATTACGATTATACTGCATCGTAACTATTGAAGTAAAGTATTAGAGTAGCAGTCCACACGAAACGAATCTGCATACAGTACAGGAGCTTTCAGGGATGACATATTGTTAATTAGTCGGCCAGAGAGATGTAGTCAGATTAGCTGCACATGTGACGTGTAAAGAGAGTCATAGGCGATGGAGAGATTTTCAAATACACATAGTTACAATGGGCCTATATAAGTTGAGAGTGTGTCGATTTCGTGTAGAGATAGAGTTAAAAATGTCAACTCTATCTTTGTACTCTCTTTAATCTAACTTTACCTTTATTATTAATATAATTAATAGTACATTTAATGTACTTTTGGTTTCTTGTGTGAATGAAGACATATTTGAAAATATACGTGGTACATGTACCACCAGAGATTAGCTACTTATAGGTGGACGTAGGGGAGGAAAGTTGAATTAGGTCGCAGAGAATGGAGAGATAAAAATCTAAATCAAAATATTAACCTTATAGGCTATAAAGAGATTGATACTATTTGAATTGTGATCAAAATTTAATGGTTGCGTATTTTTTACAGCTGCGAATCCTCCCAGGTATACTGGATTGGACTAAAGCGAGACTCTGTACCAACATCGTCATCGTCTGGTTCATACAATGGAGTAACTGACAACACGTACTGGATGGATGGTTCTACTTCCGTCTATCGGAATTGGGGCTTTCAAGAACCGTCGTCGTCTTCAGAGCTCTGTGTCAGACTCACAACCTCCTCCTCCTCCTACAATTTCGGTAATAATCGGTGGTCAACTGAAGATTGTTCCTCATCAGAGACGTTTATCTGCAAGATCAAGATAAGTAAGTAAAACCTGGATGATTACCTGGCACTCCCACTTCTAAAATGCAGAGTTATCTTGTGGGTCTAAGTAAAGAAGTAGCTGCGTAGGTGCGCAACTGCGCATATAGGCCTACGTAAGCCAGTGAATCAATCAGTCAGTCAGTCAGTCAGTCAGTCAGTCAATATTTTTGTCCGAGAGCAATTCATTCATTCACCTATCAATAAGGCAATCATTCAGTAAGTAAACAAGTAAATAACTTAGTATTGAAGTAATTAAGTATGTTTGCAAGTCACCAAGTCACCAAGTCAGAAAAGTAAAGTGAAAGTGGTAGGGGAAGGGGTGGGAGTAGTAGTAGTAGTAGTATATATATTTATAATTATGATCAGATACGAAAAAACGATGGATGTTTTGCTGTTTGTTATTATTTTATTCTCTCCTGGCATAGAAACATCAAAGACCCTTGCTGCTTACATAAGCAGTTCATCCTGATCAAGGGCAAAATTAAATCAGTCTCCACGGACTTTTTATTGTAAAATATAGAGAATTATAACATTGTGGATCCTCTATTTTTCTGTTCGCTCGTTGCGCGATTTTGACGAAAATTCACACATTCTTAAAAATAACAGAGTAATGTTGAAAGCATTTAGGTTCATCAGCTTCATCTGAACTTATCTGGGTATTATATAAACAAACTATTGCAAACATGTGAACCTTTACTTATCTGACTTGGTGTGACACAGCAGCACTGATCTCAATCTGTAGCCAGCTCAATTCACAATGCTCTAATTGATGTTTCGTATCATTCGTGCTTTCGTATTTAGTTGAGACAACCACTACAATGCGAACAACAACAACGACGACAACGAGAACAACGCAGAAAATGACAACTACACCACAAAGGACAACCAATCTAATCATGAAAACTACGCCAATTTCATCACGAAGGACGACTACGTCTGAAACACCTACATCACAAAAGATGACCACGAATGAAAGAACTACATCGCAAACGATAACCAAGCACAAAATAACTACTCCAATAACGATGACTACATCTGAAACAACTACATCACAAGCGACGAATACGCCTGAAACAACTATATCGCAAGCAACAACCACGTATGAAATAACTACTCCAATTACCAGGACTACATCTGAAACAACTACATCGCAAGCAACAACCACGTATGAAATAACTATTCCAATTACCACTACAACATCTGAAACAACTACATCACTAGCAACAACCACGTATGAAATAACTACTCCAATTACCACGACTGCTCCTGAAACACCCACGCCAATTACTACGACAACATCTGAAACAGCTACAACTGCGCCACTTACGACGACTATGCCAATTACGACAACTACGCCAATTATGACAACTACGCCACTTACGGCGACTGCGCTACAAACGTTAACTACACAAATCATGGAAACAGCATCAACCGCGCAAACGATTGTAGTCGAAACACAACACTTTGAAGGCACTTTAACTACTTTTGAAAGTACCAGGTCATCTACTAAGATAACCACTATTGCATGCTGTTGTCAATGTTGTTTCATGTTACCCGACTCAGAAGTTTGTAAAGTCTGTAGCAACACAACACTACATTCAACCGCAAAATGCGCTTCCAACTTTAAACCAAAAGTTTCACAGCAAGGTACGACTCCTACCTATCCTGAGACTCCGGATGTTACCCACTTTTCTTCTCCACACTCACGACTTGGAAGTGCATATAGTACTCGAAAGGAACTTAGCCCATCCTTTGTCAGAGGCGAAGTTCTTATTGAAAGAGTGGCAACTTTGCCAGAAGTCAAGAAAATCGATCTGGGCTACACCTTAGATAACATGGTCCTACAGTGCAGATACGCTGGCCTGAAGTGCGATAACAGGTAATTCAGAAATTCAGTTGATTTTTGAAATGAACGTTTCACCAACTGACATTGTCTGCATAAGCAAGCAAGCCCATGGTTGTGTGCATCTGAACTGTATAATCCTCAGCGTTTTAATTAGTATAGGCCTATTTTGGTTCATAATGTTTTGGACAAAATATCGATTCAAACGTCAGCCCATTTATTGTGCGTCTAGAAATTATTATGTTACTTGCAGGCAGTTAAATCTCAGGCCTTAAACCAATTCAAACCGTTGGAAATAACGAAATAAGTCCTTGTAGGTTGAATAATAATAATAATAATAAGCCAATACATTGCTGAAATAATAACTGAGATGCTGTGCTATTGGTTGCTTCTGTTACTCTGTGGCCTATACAGATTCTCACAGCCCCAGCTACACAATCATGGAAAAGTAGGTCTTGATGTCTCCTGTTTCAGTCACTCATTCATCTATTTTATAATACGTATAGCCCCGGCTTTCTTGCCAACACCTAATAATTTTTACAACAATCCAATGCACCCAGTTACTTTTTAGTAAGTATTTAGTTGATTATCAGACGACAGTCGTCTGAATTGGTGAGGATTGTCTAAAACAACGACGCATATTATTAACCCCATGCAGACTCAGCAGAGCCTTGAAAGACCTTACTAGATCCGCTGTGTTAATGTTCTGTATATTGGTTTCAAATTTTCTTACGATCAGTGACTTTGAGACTTTCTACAATGCCCATTACGGTAACTGCTACGTGTTTAACTCCGGATGGAACACATCAAAAACTCTCTATGCAGCAACAGCGAGTGGCCGCAGATCAGGTTTGTGCTACAAACCTTTTTTACAGGTAATACAGAATTGGAAGGTGCTATAGAATTTACCTTTTTCTAGGGGCTACAGAATTGACCTTCGGTCTACGATCAAAGTCATAATTTGCATAGACTGTCATTTGTAGAGAACAGGAAACTTCTCCCACTACTTCATCTTCTTTACGAGTGTAGATTAATTTATCAAGCGTATCTCAATTGCAATGTGGTCTATAATCTCACAAGTAAGGAATAAGTAAGTAGGCCTATCCAGGTATCTTTTATTAAATAGATATCCCTAATCGTAAGAATTTTTCTTCGTCTACACAGCCAAATTCAAATTTTGATGCTCTTTTTACTACGACATATAAGCAATACTAGTTCAAGAACTCCGACATATTTTCCCTGTCTTTTTAGTCGATGTAACGTTGATGGAGTGATAATCTTTTATTGCAGGACTGCAAATGATTATGAATATCCGCCAGGAAGACTACATTCCGGATATCGGAGAATCCGCTGGGCTGAGGGTCGTCATTCATCCTCAGAGGACGATGGCTTTTCCAGAAGACGAGGGTGTAACTATTAGTCCCGGTCACTATACTTCAGTTGCTATTAAAAAGGTAAAATCAACATTTCGAGACAGGACGTTTGTCCCGATATCACACATCATTTGGGTATTTCCTTCAAATCTAAGATGAAGGTATCAGAACGAAAGCAAGTTCTTTGAAGACAGATGGCAACGACTAGTGCATTCTGAGAAATTGTTAATTTTGCACTATAAGCACAAGTAATAGGCCTACATGAACCATATTTACACGACAAACTGTAATGTAATTGTCGATGTTTGTGGAAAAGCAAACGTTTCTTTTGGAGTTATAAATTGACTTCCATTATAGAAATCGATATTTGGTTTCCTACAAAAATTCCCAGCTAGGGGCCTATTAATTTATATGAGGTTAATATAAAGAGTGACACGACTTGGACACAGACTAATCATAAATTTCAACTCTGCTCTAGTAAGTAACAACCGTGGTTCGATTATTTAGACACAGTTTTTGGTTAATGCAGTCCATCGAAAATATCTTGTCGAAGCCGTATAGCAACTGTACCAATGGCTTGGAAAACGATGCACGCGTCAATTGGTACGCAGTGAAATATCCAGTCGGATACAGCAGAGAAGTGAGTTGTCGTTTAAAATCAATAATAAAGCATTTTAAGCATGACATCATGTGACATGAATTTATAACTTGAAAGAAAAACGGACACCAGTGCTCCATATTAGTGTGCCTGTCTGTCTGTCTGTTTGTCTGTCTGTCCCTCTCAACATATTGTTAAAGTCTCCTT